>OW203728.1:20128270-20817452 GCA_934045075.1 Yponomeuta sedellus
AACACACGCCCTATTAAAGAATGCTTAAGCATTCTTTAATAGGGCCCTTCTGTCATCCTTCAGACACGTATGGACCCCTAAAAAGAAAGAATGAGCAAACAAACACTGGCTGAAAAGAGCTCGGTGACTGGAAAAAAAGTTCATAAACGTCAACATTTTTCTTCTTTTCAGTAACCGGCGTGTTCGCCAGCCAGGTCGAAAAGATGAATGATAGAAAAAAGCGGGAAAGAGGTCAGTAGGTTATAAGGAGAAAATAAAACTTCCAAAATAGAACACCGTAAGATGATGAAAATAGTTTCTTTTTAAGCCTAGACAATGTAGCAAGCTTTTCACTACCGTGCTAGAGTAAAAAAGGTTTAATTTGCTGGAAGAAATCTCTTACAGAGATAGGCTCACCTTTTGTACAGGTTATTTCTTATGTAATGTCCTGTTAAGTGTTTAGTGTGTTTCGATATCAACCCTTGTCCGTCCCCACTGCTGGGGCACGGGACTCTTCCTGCGTCGCAGGAAGGTTAGGCCATACACCACCACGGGTTTAGTGCGTAATAAGGTAAAGGTAAGAATTAATTAAGTACTATAATAAAGTACTTAAAGTAAACAAGGCAAGGCATAGAGAGAGTATCCTAAGACGTTAGATAATTATAGTAATAATAGATTATATGTGATATGTTACATAACAATTTAAAGGTTTATGTTAGAAATAAGGAAATGTGTGATATTTAAACATTGTTAATAAGATAGTTATTTGTATCTCCCTATTGAATTTGGTTACACCTGTAAGGATAGGGAATGTTTGCAAATAAATAAAGAAAGAAAGAAAAGATTCACACGACATAAATCACATAAAGATAAATCCAATATACCGTAAAAGAATGTAAATTTATCGACTCGTTTGTCCTTGGGTTTTCATGTTAGGTTTGACAACGTCAACGTACTTAGACTACGGACATTATTTTATTTAATTAGGATTACTAACAACTTGAATTGCTGAAGCGCTCGTGGCCTAAGGGAAGCGCTCGTGGCCTAAGCGAAGCGCTCGTGGCCTAAGGGAAGCGCTCGTGGCCTAAGGGAAACGCTCGTAGCCTAAGGGAAGCGCTCGTGGCCTAAGGCGAACCGAGTGATTGGAATCAATCACTTGGTTACGCAACAACAGGCGCGGTCAGGTACGGGATGGGTGAGCGTCCCGTGACTACCGTGCTTCCGTGCTTCGCAAGGCACGTAAAGCCGTTGGTGTCGGCTGTCATATAATTGCAGTCGTTAAGCCATGTCAAAGGCCTTATGGGCGGCTTGATAACTTCTGACAGTAAGGCCCGCCACTCTCTTACAATCCTCCACCAACCCGGACTTGGCCCTCGTGGTGGAGTATGGCCTAACCTTCCTGCGAGGCAGGAAGAGACCCGTGCCCCAGCAGTGGGGACATACAAGGGTTGATAACGAACAACTTATATACCAACACGTTCACAAAGCCAATTACAAGTAAATCACTGCATGCAAAATTATACAGGTTCTTGCTAAAGGTATAAGGTACGGTAAGTTAAGGTATTATACAGGTACACAGTTTTCTGGAAGAAATCTCTTACAGAGATAAGCTCGCCTTTGTACATGCTATTTGTTATGTAATGTCCTATTCAATCTTTCGTGTGCACTCAAGTATAACAAAGGTTTATTATATCTTGCTATGTTTTTGGTGTTCAGTATGCCTGTACTAACGTTTTGGTTTATTGACATTGTCCGAAAATATATCAACGGCTTCACTGTAGTGGTTTAGGAGCTTAGGTACATATTCAGGGAATAGCAGAATTTGCACCAAGTACTGTCTTACGTAAAGGGTGAGTGGTTTGCGGGGATAGTGTTTAGGAACTCTTAATTTAAATTTAGTTAGCAGTGGTGGGCAGTCAATTTTATTGTTCAGTAGTCTATGTGCGAATGTGATATCTAGCATATTGTATCTGTTTTGCAGAGTCATAATTTTGAAGTGGTTAAGTCTGTTGTTGTATGATTATCCGTTTGAATAATACGCTTTTGCTGAGCATACTAGCTATCTTTGTAGTACTGTATCAAGAGACTGCCCTTGTCTGGTTGTCTATATAACTTTGGCATTTGCATCTACGTAATTTATTAAGCGTCCAGAATCTTCACTCAGGCTAGATAGGTAAAGAGACTACTCGGACGCTGCATTGCCTGTGATATTGTTTTTTAGATGGACTAGGCTTGCCCAGCTCCTGAGCGGCGCGGAGACCACTAAGCCGCGGGTTTCCTCACGAGCTTTTACTTCACAGTTAGCGTGGGTATTGCTACTACAAATACGCAGATGTACGTAACTTTGAAAAAAAAACAGCAAAGTCGGAGCACATACCTACCCGCGCTGGGAATCGAACCTGGATTTATATACTTAGTTATAAATTTAAAGGGTCTAATCGCAATTGTTAATTAGGGAAACTTAAATGCGTCCAGGCAACGTCACAGATGCCGTGGTCACGGGAGGTCTGAACTTTCTGAAGTGCCGAATATAGTCAACTAGTTGTGCCCCGCGGTGTTACCCGCGATTTATCGATTTTCTCATGGGAATAAGATATTATCCCGCAGTAAAACGTAGCCTATGTGTTAATCCAGGGAGTCTGCTAACTCAATACCAAAAAAGGACTTTGTCCATTTTAGGCTATACGTGGACAGAATGTAAGAGAAAAATCGAAATAACCCCTGATTATAATTAATTTTAAAACGAATATTTTTGCTAATCTCGTTGTGTCAATCGACATTTCAAAAAGTTACAAACTAATAAGAATTTTATCTGAAATCCATATTTTATTCTGTCAACCAGCCTTGATTTTTATTTCGGTGATGCAATTTAAAGAATTTAATAAGTCACGAATTGCACAGAAAACAATTTGGAGTCTCTAATGCAACGCGTGTTAGTATTATTTGGGTAAAAAATAATGCACACTAATGCAACGGCATTACAATACTTGCTAGATGTGTCATATTCAATTATTGGTGTCATAAAATGATTAAAAGAAATAATCTGGATTTGAGGGTAAATTATTTATTTAAGGCAACACCAGACAAAAAAAAATTTTTGAATTGTCATTGTCACCGGCTAAAACAAACAAAACGATTCATTCATTCATTCATTCATTCATTCATTCATTCATCCATTCATTCATTCATTCATTCATTCATTCATTCATTCATTCATTCATTCATTCATTCATTCATTCATTCATTCATTCATTCATTCATTCATTCATTCATTCATTCATTCATTCATTCATTCATTCATTCATTCATTCATTCATTCATTCATTCATTCATTCATTCATTCATTCATTCATTCATTCATTCATTCATTCATTCATTCATTCATTCATTCATTCATTCATTCATTCATATATTCATTCATTCATTCATTCATTCATTCATTCATTCATTCATTCATTCATTCATTCATTCATTCATTCATTCATTCATTCATTCATTCATTCATTCATTCATTCATTCATTCATTCATTCATTCATTCATTCATTCATTCATTCATTCATTCATTCATTCATTCATTCATTCATTCATTCATTCATTCATTCATTCATTCATTCATTCATTCATTCATTCATTCATTCATTCATTCATTCATTCATTCATTCATTCATTCATTCATTCATTCATTCATTCATTCATTCATTCATTCATTCATTCATTCATTCATTCATTCATTCATTCATTCATTCATTCATTCATTCATTCATTCATTCATTCATTCATTCATTCATTCATTCATTCATTCATTCATTCATTCATTCATTCATTCATTCATTCATTCATTCATTCATTCATTCATTCATTCATTCATTCATTCATTCATTCATTCATTCATTCATTCATTCATTCATTCATTCATTCATTCATTCATTCATTCATTCATTCATTCATTCATTCATTCATTCATTCATTCATTCATTCATTCATTCATTCATTCATTCATTCATTCATTCATTCATTCATTCATTCATTCATTCATTCATTCATTCATTCATTCATTCATTCATTCATTCATTCATTCATTCATTCATTCATTCATTCATTCATTCATTCATTCATTCATTCATTCATTCATTCATTCATTCATTCATTCATTCATTCATTCATTCATTCATTCATTCATTCATTCATTCATTCATTCATTCATTCATTCATTCATTCATTCATTCATTCATTCATTCATTCATTCATTCATTCATTCATTCATTCATTCATTCATTCATTCATTCATTCATTCATTCATTCATTCACTCACTCACTCACTCACTCACTCACTCACTCACTCACTCACTCACTCACTCACTCACTCACTCACTCACTCACTCACTCACTCACTCACTCACTCACTCACTCACTCACTCACTCACTCACTCACTCACTCACTCACTCACTCACTCACTCACTCACTCACTCACTCACTCACTCACTCACTCACTCACTCACTCATTCATTCATTGTTTTTGCCGTTTCTTTGCTTCTCGTGAATATTGTTTATTTTATTACTACTTTGAAATTATTTCTACGTTTGTTGATGACCCCGGCTGAGCTACGGATTTTGTACCGGACTTACTTTGTGGTACTTACCAATAAAGCAAGCAAATCATAGGACACCTTGCAGCAAAAAACTCACAATGCAGGTATATTGATGCAAATTAATTAATGTAATAGGGTTCTTACTAACTCATACTACAAAACCTACTACTTAGTTTTAATTCAATTGACACGTTTGGCCAAATCGCCCATACAAAGTGGACAAAGTATTTTAATAAAACCGCTCCAGTCGTTTAGTCGTGAAGACGTAACAAACATACACACTTACAATCTTTCGCCTTTATAATAATAGTGTGATGTGATTATTGTGGGTTAGTATCAGATGATCGTAAAAGCAACTGGTGACGGCATCAACTTGTCCTAAAATCATTTCGACGAAATTGCAACTAGACTAAAAAGTAACTCGTCTATGAAGCAAATCGTCAGAAAATTATTTTGTCTACTACCCTATAATCTATTCGACTTAAATGTGATTGGTCTAAATAGTTGGTCGCCTGTTAAGCAACTCGTCTTAAAAAACAAGTGATCTACATAGTTGGTCGCCCGTGAAGCAACTCGTCTTAAATGCGTGTCGGGTAACATTAATCCTGTTTCAATCGTACCTGAGCGTTCAGATTAAGAAGTATGACTGTAAATGAGTAAAAATGGGAAAATCTGAGGCAAAATTCAGACTTATTCGGTGAAGTTTTGTTGAGGAAACGTAGAAATATTTTAAGTACCTACACTTATCTACACGGGAGCGCGTACTTTCTGAAAACTTCTCTACTTTATTAATACTTTTTCGTAGAAATAAATAAAAGAACAAAAGTAATATTAAATCAATCAGTATAATGCTCCTGCGATGCAGGAAGAGACCCGTGCTCCAGCAGTGGGGAAAAACAAGGGTTGATAATGAATCAGTATAATAACTAGTTTGAAAAAGATAAGATAAGAACAAAAACACACCTTTTTAAAACTTAACGCATTTTCTCTTACAAACACATCATTCTGCCTAAATGATGTGATGAAAATGAACATTAAATAAAACAAATAAATTATATTTGGCCTAAATTCAAATTTCTTTTTATGTCAGATATAACTATTAAAAATTCATGTGCCGAAATTCAACCAAATAACTATTTTGTGTTTCTGACGAGTTGCTTTTGAGACCAATAACTTTTTAGCTGAATTGCGAATTTGTCCATGTGATTTTAAGACGATTATCTATAGAGACCAGTTACTTCATGGGCAACCTCATAATTTGTCTAACGGATTTCTGACGAGTTGCTTCATAGACGAGTTACTTTTTAGTCTAGTTGCAATTTTGTCATGATGATTTTAGGACAAGTTGATGCCTGGACCAAATGCTTTTACGACCATCTGATACTAACCCATTATTGTATACCCTATAAAGATTACAATTATAAGCGGTGACAATCGGTGACATCACTTGCAGCGTTCCCGTTACCTGCATGATGTCCTGCAGGTTCCTCAGGAGTCCCGCCTCGTCCAGCAGGTCAGGTGGAGCAGGTGGCGGTGGTGGCGCCGTCAGAGACCGCTCGAATGTCATTATCGACCACCTGAGGAATAAATGTTTAATTTATATGTTTATATAGTTTTTAATGCACTAACCCGTGCTAAGGACAATTTTGAAAAAAAAGGGCTCAGTTGGAAAGAGCGCTGGCACGAATAGCCAGAGGTCGCGGGTTTGAATCCCGGCATGAGTGGAATTTTTAGCCTCTACATAGGTTTTTAAAAATTTATATGTTGTTTTTCGGTTCATTAACACCTAAGGGAGAATGGTATTTCTAAAGGAGCATGGTATTTCATAATGATTCGCGGTACTCATGGTACCAAGCTTTCAAGTACGTGTAATCCAGTGATAAGTAAATACAAATCACGCGCCTTATCACCGGACCCGTCCGCGGGCGTACTGAGTGTTGTGCGTCGGCCCGCTGCGAAAGACTAAAATTGACCCACAATAGTAGGCTGTACTCGCCACTTCAGTCTACTCGAGACCACGGCAACTGCAAGGCTGCCGAAACGTCAGAAATTAAGGTTTTACCTAATAAATTTAAGTAAGGGAGCATAGCCCCTCAGTTGGGAATAGGTACCGAACCTCACAGATTCTCGCTTCTGATATTGGTCTGTTTTCTCTCCACGCCTTACCACGTTGATATGAGAATAGTATAAAAAATCGAGTTTATGTACTCTATGTTACTTGGGATGACATAAGAATTCTAAGACATTGCACACTTTTAAATCAAAACGGGTCTTCTACCCTCGGACCTCAACCCTGATTTTTTTGTCTTTTTACGTAGCCTCTATGTTTATGCTCCACTGCTGGACAAAGGCCTCCCCCAATTCAGTTTAGAGTTTTCTGTTCTGGGCCACTTCAGACCACTCCGGCAGATGTTGGTCGAGATCATCGCCCACCGTCTTCTAGGCCAGGCTCGATTTCGATGTTCGTCGTGTGGAACCCATTCGGTGGGGAGTTTCGCCCACCTATTCGAGTGCATTCGACTGACATGAACAGCCCAGCTCCACTTCAGTTTCGCCGTCTGGACACCCATGTCGATTATTCGGGTCCTTGAAAATATAAGACTTTTTTTGTTTGGGATTAGTTTTCGGTCCTTTAACTCATAGGGGAGCATAGAGCCTCAATCACAGATTTCTACATCTGACGGTTGTTTGCGGCAGCTTCCAATTCGGGCCAGCTAGTGCCGATCGACTCGGTGTTTTGGTCGATAGATCTTTTCCAGGTGGTCCTTGCGCTGCCGCTTTAGGTTGACCAAGGGGGTGTACAATGTTTGGTCTGATATTTCTTAGAACGGCATAATGTATGGTTCATCGAGCACCATTTTCTATCCACGATTTCTAGATAGACAGGTATCAGATTGGTACACTTTTGTTGGGGCAAAAGTGTAAAAAAGAAGAGGGTTTCTCTGATCCAATAAATGATCTGCTCACCTATCCAGCATCTTGGTGGAGGCTCGCTCGTATCGCTCCAGAAGCAGCAGTAGGTTGGCTGCGTCGTCACAGGAGGCGCCCCAGCCCAGCACTCTCGCTAGATCGTTGCCGGTGCCAAGCGGTAACACTGCCGTTTGTACTTGACGCTGTTGAAAAAATGAAAATGAAAAAAAATAAAATGTGCAATCCAATGCAAAGCAGTAACACCGCAGTCTGTGGATGATTTCAAACACAATGAATATTACGTGCAATGCAATAATACACACCTAATTAGGACGGAGTTCGAAATATGTTTCGTGTCGTAAGTATAAAGAGTTCTAAATTCTCTTCACTGGCTCTAAGGGGGTTGGCTTCTGGAAGATCGTTGCGCCCCTATCGGCGAAAAGGCAAACTTGTTTTTTTAAAGATTAAAACGTGAAAGGAGTGGTGTTCTGTTATAATGATTTTTCGTGTTTTCATCCTATGGACATTGATGAACAATTTGTGGTGTCTGGAAAACACTTTTAAAGCGGCTGCTCTGCATCAGTTCTTGCTTGGAACTGACGCAGAGTAGCCAGCGCGCGCGCTAGAGTTGGATTTGCGAAGACCTATACACATTCTCTTTAGCAGAATGTCTTTCAGTATCACAAGATATTATGATTAAAGATTGCAAACGAACGGTTTTCACTATGGTGACCACTTAAAAATGCCTGGTACTACTTACTTAGGTAACTGGCCACACTTCCTACTAATTGAAAAGTGATAAATCTAGTATCACCATTTGCAATGACTAGTATCATCCGACCGACCAGTGCTCTTGCTTCTTGGAAAAGCCTTCAACAAGAAAAAGTGCTGATTTGTATGGCATGGAAAGCATAATTCACTCGAGGTAAGCACTTACACAGAAAGATAGGAAACGATGATCGGGCTCAGTAGCGTGTCTAAGGCCTATGTTTAGCAGTAACTGGAAGATTATGATGATGATAAAGCACTTACATGCATATCCAGCCTATCAAGCTCCTGCAGCACCCATCCGACGCTACCGTCCCCGGAGCATACGAGCACCCGTAGTGGAGCGAAGTGCCTGAAGAGACGAAGGCCTAGGCGGGGCCCGGCGCCGCTGAGCTCGAAGACTTGCGCCGGGTTAAGCAATTGACGGAAGCGCCGGAGGAACTTGACGCCCTGATTGTCACCTGTTGGAAGAGAGAATGTCCTTGGAGCGAGTATCTCAATTCCATAGTTGTTGAATAGAGTACCGTAACGGTTGCTTCGATATTCGACATCAACCCTTGTCTATCCACACTACTGGGGCATGGGTCTCTTCCTGCATCGCAGGTAGGTTAGCCATACTCCACCATTGGGGCCAAGTCCGGGTTGGTGGAGGATTGAAGACAGTGGCAGGCCTTACTCTCAGGATAAGGCCTCTGACATGGCTTAACGACTGTATTGCATGACAGCCGGCACCAACGGCTTAACGTGCCTTGCGAAGCACGGAAGCGCTTGGAAAAATGCCACTAGCTGTAGTCACGCGACGGTCACCCATCCTGCGCCTGACCGCGCCTGTTGTTGGTTAACTCAAGTGATTGATTTCAATCACTCGGTTCGACTAGGCCACGAGCGCATCTGGGATAAATATCTCTACATGCATGGAACTACACTTCAAATTAATCTGTGCTAAAACCGTAAAAAGGACCTCCGAACGACACAATAGCAAGCACACTAACCTGATCTCGAATTGACAAAGACAATCAGCGGCGAAGCGTTGGGAGGTCGGTCTGGGACCCATGCGTCGTCCGGTCCCACGGAGTGCAGTCTTGTTGGTGGGACTACGGAAGCCCGGGCCTGTCCCAGCTGGCATGCCGACCGCCAGTTTGGCTTGCAGGCGGCGTGCACGCACCGGCGGCACCATACACAGCGGAAGTCTTGCAGCCTGTTGATTTAGAGGTAGGTGAATAAGAAAGTAATTTGTTTATTTTGGGTAAGGCAAGCTGAGTATATGTTGGAGGGGTGCGAAGGTGCAGTGACCTCACGCATTTTCTGTTAAAATTGGACGTATCATCAAGGGCACCCACTCGCTTTGGCTGAATATGTCGAGATTCAATAATAACGATATACGAATATATATTGCAAATGTGAGCGGAAGGGCTGGTAAGGGACGTCCCAGGCGGACATACATCGACCAGAGGATGTATTAGCAAAGGGGAAGATAAAAAGTACTCGGAACCGGCGTGCGTGCATGCAACGACTTATGAACGTTGATGAAGCGAAGATGATCTGTTAGGATCGTGCCAAGTGGCAGTCCCTGGTAGAGACCACTATGCAGAGGCCTACCCCTCCGGGATACAGGCGTGAGGTTATGTATGTATGCTATATATGAATCAAAAGATCGCTGTATAAATGAATTCCTGCAATACGTCAATGTTAGCTTGTTCTTAAGGCCCTGGGCAGTGCTAGCTAGCACCACCAATGGAATAAAAATTATAACTTGTTTTATAAAGCGTTTTTACAAAAAGCGAAAATCAGAAATCTTAACCACTTTGACAAACATTTTTAGTCTACAAACTAGGATCACCAACTGTATTGTTGATTGTATTCCGCCAAAATGCCCGTTTATACACGTTATGATTTTCCTGCTTCGTAGTGGCGCCGATGCTTGAAACATATGTTCAATAGATTGGACGTTCTTCTACAGTCTATTTATTCTTACTTGTCCAGTTTAGTAAACAAGATTCTACCCTTAAACTGTGACTTTTTAGTCCAAAACTGCCATATTTCAATAAATGAAGTAACCTGGAACACTCTTTTAGACAACACGCTGCCAATGGTATAAACATAGTTCATGAATTTGCGAGAAAATGTCTAGTTTAGGCATCTAATCTCAATTTTAAGGTTAGAATCTTGTTTACTAAATTGGACAAGTAAGAATAAATAGACTGTATGTAAGTAGGACATTGGTAACAACGTAACATGAACTTACGGCTGTATCCCAGCGAAGTAGGCGAAGACCAGGGTCCACTAAGGAGACCAAGGCTCACAATCATGACAGATTTCTTTCTTTTCTCTGTACATAAGCCCGAGTCTTATAAAAAAACGTCAGCCTTTGCAGCTACGTAAAGTCTGTTAGCTTTTAGAATATACCTCGGCTACTATCGGATGGAATCGGATATATTCGTGTAGTAGAAATATCGGAACTAATATGACACTTAACTTCAAAATCAGAAGTCGATCATCAGTACGAAACCGGCAAAAAATTGCCTACTCTAGAGCCCGAGGTAAGTATATTCTGAAAGGTAACAGACATTAGGTGATTTAGGTATACAGCGTCCAGTGGCACCTTCACTGACGCTAGGTAGGTGAAAGCAAGAACCCTGCAGTACCTGGGACATTGGTTTTGAAATGTTTTTTCGGCTTGGCCAGCATCTAAATATATTAATTTGGGAAGAAGTCATTGAACAAAAGTGGTTGTAAAACACAAGCACTTTTAGATGTCCTCAAAGAAGGAAACAAGGCATAATGGCAGCCCATAAAATCTCAGCTTCGAATCTAAGCACTTAGATTTAGATCTAAAACAATAAATAACCAGACAGTGACAACCTATTTCTGTACCGGAACGAAGGAATTCCTATGACGCATTTAGTTCACCCTCCATAATAACTGACTTTACAACAGAATTCTGTTGGCAACGGTATGTTAAGACGGGTCTTATTTATCGCGATTATTGATTATCTCACCGATTTTATTTAGTCATGTTTAAAGATAAATAAATTTTTTATATCTACGATTGATACATTGCATAATGTGACTTTTCGAAAAGTCATTCCAATCAACTGGTACAAAAAAGCGCCATATTAATCAGGCACAAGCTATGACGTCACGACTTGCAAGTGACACCAAATAATTCGTGAAGCGTTTATCAGTGTTCGGGATATTCCGCAAAATAATGTTTTCATGCATCTACATCTTTTGTAGAAAACGTTTAGAATTTAATGAATAAACGAAATTTAATACCTATATTTTTATAATCAGAGCAACTTCATTTTTCGCATTTTTAGGACCCTCCAAATCATTAAAATATATATTCTGATTTAATTTTTCTTGAGTTTTTCTATGTCGTCTATAGTATAAAAACAATGCCACTTCATTGTAAATTTGTCGCAAGCTCTCCATTGAGTCTACTGTGTCTGTTTTAAATATGTTGCTCATATGAATATTCAATGAACCACATTTTACTTTTTAGTGCTTATTCTAACTAACCTAAATAAATCAATGAAAAACAAATATATGAAGATAGAAGATGACTTTAAAAATAAAAAAAATAAATGTTGTTTTTTCTGTTTGATTTGAAATGGTAAAAACGCTACTGAAATAACACCTTTTTTAAGCATATTGGACGACAGACAACAGAAAACTTTCAAAGCTTGAATATATTAATATAATATTCACGGCCTTATTTATAAAGACGCAAACCTTAAGACACTTCAAAAATGCTGACCGAAGTAGTCTGTGGTGCAGATTTTATAAGGATAAAACGGAACCACAGATTCAATCAAATTAGTCTTGGAGTGATTAGGTGGATTCATATTTTGAAAACCAAGGCCGTAGCGCGGCTTGAAAACTCCTGACAGTGAGACCAGCCATTAGTCTTGCAAGCCTCCACCAATTCGGACTTGGCCTTTGTTGTTAGAGTATAACCCAACCTTCTTCAGGGAAGAGACCCGTCCCCTCGGTGGGGATATCTTGATGATGATATTTTGAAATGAAATGAAAACGTTACATTCCAAGTAGCACAAGTACATCACCAACTTTAACAAGTAGAAACAAAGGAGAAATAATAACTTTCGTATCAGATTGAATATTTCCACGCGTAAGGATTTAATTTTACATCCAGCTACTACGGCGCCCTCTGGCGAAAAAAATAGGTGTCTATTTAAAAATCTAGACTATTTTGAAGAAGAAATGGACAAAAAAACGCAAAACTCCTTTTTACATAAATAAGGCTGTTTCATTTTCGAATAAAAGGTCAAAAAACATGAATATTGACAAATATGTAGAAATATTACTTTAAATAATGAATTGTGACTATAATATATTGTTTATCACGTTGACAAGAACATCCATCAAAATGTCACTAACGATTTCAAAATCACGCTGCAGAATAATATAGTTGTCACTTTCTAAGGAGAGCACCAACTCTTTGTTCGGTCTATGTAACATCGACGGTCAGTAAAACTTGTTTATAAAATTGCCTCCACAAAAAGCCTGCTATTGACAGTTTATATCAAATGAAAAATAGTGATATCCAATATCGACAACGTCGTATTGCGAAGGCAATATTATTGTGGGTCTCTCTATTGAATGACTCTATTCATAT
Organism: Yponomeuta sedellus; assembly: GCA_934045075.1. NCBI lineage: Eukaryota > Metazoa > Arthropoda > Insecta > Lepidoptera > Yponomeutidae > Yponomeuta > Yponomeuta sedellus. The sequence continues at coordinate 20,141,158 of OW203728.1, forward strand.
GAGCTACCACAAAAGCTATACTCGTAGAACAGCTAAAGAGTATGCGGGTTATATCTGGGCATAATCCTAAAAAAACATAAGTTGCGTTTTTTTTCCTCGAATAAATAGGGAATTTCGAGGACCACGTCTGAATTAATGGATTTGGGCTGCTTTAATTAATTTTTCAAGCAAAAAAAAGCACCAAAGTCTTCGAAGCCGGAAGTACGTCAGGTACGGAAATACGTCATTGACGGAGATCTTACGAGCTGTCATATCCTTGCTCGATACAAGAACTCTAAAAATCGATATCCTACTCCCTATTAATTTCATTTCTCTGCTCACTTATATGTCATCTGATTTAGCTATATCACCTATTAATTAAATTTATTGGGGAAAATTAAATTAAATTATAATTTGTCTATGTATGCTCCATAAATATTTTATTATTTGTCCTTATATATTTAACTTCATCCTACGTTGTGTTTGTACTATAAATATTTATCATATTACCGATTTTGTAACGTATATTTCGCCGCCACAATATCAAAAGCCTCCACAGAGTTATCCCTATTTAAGTTTCTGTATACATAGGCTGCTACTTATGTATGCGGAATCTGGGATTCCAATAATTTTAAACGCAATGTCTGACCTCCGTGGTCAAATTCGTTCTTTTTTTAAATACTGGCCGATAATATTTTTCTCTTATATACGTTAGTGTTTTGTTTTTGTTGGGTTTAAAATGTCATATCGCTGAAAAAATGGAACTCACTCGTGAAAATATTCGTGCTATGATTTATTACGATTTTCGACGTGGTTTAACGCAACAACAGTGCGTAGATCAATTAACTTCGACTTTTGGTGGTGAAGCTCCACCAAAAACGACTGTGTATCACTGGTTTAGTGAGTTTAATCGCGGGCGCAGTAAGCTCACGGATGAAGTTAAAGAAGGTCGCCCGAAATCGGTGGTTGTGCCACAAAATATTGAAGCTGTGCGAAAACTAATAATGCAAGATCGCCATGTTACGTATCGCGAGATAGAGGCTATTCTGGGCATATGTATGACGAGCATTCATAGGATATTACATGAACTTTTGTCTGTAAAAAAAACTTAACTCAGGATCAAAAATATGCTCGCGTCGAATGGTGCAAGAAAACCTTAAAAAAATTCAACGGAGGCGACTCAAAATCAGTTTATAATATCTACACAGGTGACGAATCCTGGATCTACGCGTACGATCCCGAAACTAAACAACAATCAATAGTTTGGGTGTTTCAAAATGAGCCGAACCCTACGAAAGTGGCTCGTGCAAAAAGCACTTTAAAGCAAAAGTTATTTTTGATGCACTAACCCGCGCTAAGGACAATTTTTAAAACCTATTTAGAGGCTGAAAATTCCACACATGCCGGGATCCGAACCCGCAACCAATCGGCTAGTTGCCATGTTACCATAATTGAATTGAATTGAACTCTTTAAATAAATGAATCTAAAAAGACTCCTAACCTGTGCAGCCGGAAGTCCGTCATGCACGGAAGTACGTCATTGGCGGAGATCATACGAGCCATCATATCGTGACTCGATACAAGAATTCATTAAATAAACGGAACTAAGTCTCTTAACCTGTGCATATAATAAAGTATAATTATATTGTGTTGGTTTTAGAGCTGGGCGTTTTTTCCAAAAATATTGAATTTTCATTCAAGTGTAAAACGAACGTTAGAAAGTCGAATTGGTGACACACTTATTCCCAAAAATACAAGAAATCCGTAAATATAAAAAAATATATAACTGTAGCATTATATTTACCGACCTTATACCGTTAAAATAAAGTCCTTATTATGTACAGATTAATAATAATATTATACGTTTATTTCTGACCCATGATCCATAGTTATTAGTATAAGCTTAACCTATGTTAGTAAACACAAAAAAATTGAGACATTAATATTCTAATGGCTGTGAGACATGCATTTGTATCCAATGCCTCACTATATGACAGTCAAGTGTTAGGATTACTTACTCAGCTTTCCTCACGATGTTTTCCTTCTCGGTTTTATCGAATGGTATTGCTACCATAACTTTACAAGTGTATATAACTAAAAAAACAAAGACATAGGTCATGTTTGTGATGTCGTTGTTTCTGGTTCCCACGACGGGGTCACAAGCAATGTATGTGCCTCTATGTAAATGTTATGTCATTGGTACATGCCCGCACTGGGAATCGAACCTGGGACACTCGCTTCCGAGTCCTTTGTTCTACCCGCAGTTTTTTTTTTACCCACTGTTAAACGCGGAAATCTCAGCTTCGTTCCATCGGAATGCTCTCAGCGTATAACAAAACTTTGCATTTCCTTGATTTCTGAAAGACGCTTCTCTATAGAAGCACTGTTCCAGTAAGTACCCCCTAAGCAATTACCCATCTTAGTACAAGTGACTTAATAAAAATATTCTCATTAAAATATGAATAATAGTTTTCAATGAATAGAAAGCCGTAAAAGTCTTTAAGTAGACCCAAATATATATAGACATAATAGAGTCTTCAGCAGTCATAAAGAAGAGGTTTCAAGTTACAATCGATGTCAACCCTTTTGTATGTCTCCATTGCTGGGGCAGGGGTGTCATCCTACATCGCAGGAAGGTTAGGCAATACTCCATCACGGGCGCCAAGTCCGGGTTGGTGTTGAAGTTGCGGGCCTTACTGTCAGGAATTATGAAGCCGCCCATAAGGCATCTGACATGGCTTAACGACTGTCCTTACACGACAGCCGGCACCAACGGGTTAACGTGCCTTGCGCAGCACGGGAGCGCTCGGAAAAATGCCACTGGCGGTAGTCACGGGACGGTCACCCATCCATCTCCTGACCGCGCCTGTTGTGGCTTAGCTCAAGTGATTGATTCCAGTCACGCGGTCCGACTAGGCCACGAGCGACTAGTTACAATGCTACCTACAAAATGCTCACTTATAATTATATCATAATTTTGTGATCTTGGTTGTGATCTGTTTTGTACATCAAGTAAACGAAATTCATGATCAGGAATACTTGAAACTTGTATTTAAATAATCTACATAGATACATATATTATTCTTTATGATATCTTTAATCGAAGAATAAAATAAAAAAGAAACGACAGGTCTTGGTTGCAGACTTTAAAAATGTAAGGGAAATTTTTGACTTCATTTAAGACTTTTAAGCATTGGTTTTTAGGGTTCCAAGGGCAACAAGGAACCCTTGTGATTTCGCCAACTCCATCCGTCTGTATGTTCGCAATTTAATATAGAGACGAAATGTACTAGAAAGCTGAAATTAGCTACAAGAATACAAATATAAATCATGTCATGGTTAAAAATTCATCATGTACGTAATATAGAGATTATTGTAAAGAGGTTCGAAATTTCACTGATACCGTTGAGTCGCCCATCAGCTCAGTTGGAAAGAGCGCTGGCACGGATAGCCAGAGGTTGTGGGTTCGAATCCCGGCATGGGTGAAATTTTTAGCCTGTAAATAGGTTTTTTTTAAATATAAATCACGCAGACAAAACGGTAGCACAAAAGCTTAAAATTTATTTTAGTGTATCTTTCTTACACTTAAATTGGACAAGAAAAAAATACTTCTATTTTTATCTTGTCTGAACCGTAGTTTGGAAAATCTTTAGATTGGTCCTACAAATATCTTGTGAGTGTAGAACAATCCCTTTTAAATGGAAAACTATACTGGCTAAGTAAGCTTTACAAATGAATGTTAATTACCAAAAAGGAAACCTTCAAATTCCATTGAACAATACTTAGATTGTTAGTTCTGTAGGTAAAGCAAGTAAAGACCGCTCTTTCTACGGATCCCTACACTACGCATCTCCGCGCAAGCACTTGGCCGGTTTTTGTTCTTTTAAGATAAGATAAGAATATTCTCCATTGTACACCAGGAAAAAACAAACATAAAATAATTACAAATATACAGTACAAGTGGGAGGCCTTATTGTTAAGTGCAATTTCTTCCAGACAACCTACGATTGAGAGTTGCTGAAGACGGGTATTATTAATATTAGGGGTTAAAGTATGAAATTGCCGTTTTATTGCAATAGGTTCTTTGAATTGACATAGAATCTTCATGGTTTGAGGTTTTCGAATGAAACTTTTTTCAAATGGTTTCTATGATGTTCTTTTTTTAAAAAATGTGAAACATTTGAATATCGACTTTCAATTGTTTTTGTAATTCAATTTAGACAAGAAAGATGGATACTGCGAAAATTCGAGTGATTTTTGAATACGAGTTCCGACGCGGAACTAACGCGGCAGAAACAGCCCGCCATATCAATGCTGCGTTTGGAGAGGGGTCTACTAATGAACGCACCGTGCGATTTTGGTTTAAACGCTTTCGTGATAGAAATTTCGACTTAAAGAACGAGCCACGAGGAAGACCGCAAACACAGGTGAATAGCGATGAATTAAGAGAGATAGTGGAAGCCGATCCTAGTCAAACTACCCAGGAATTAGCGGCATGGTTTAACGGCATTAGTAGACCCCTCTCCAAACGCAGCATTGATATTGCGGGCTGTTTCTGCCGCGTTAGTTCCGCGTCGGAACTCGTATTCAAAAATCACTAGAATTTTCCCAGTATCCATCTTTCTTGTCTAAATTGAATAACAAAAACAATTGAAAGTCGATATTCAAATGTTTCACATTTTTTAAAAGAACATCATAGAAACCATTTGAAAAAAGTTTCATTCGAAAACCTCAAACCATGAAGATTCTATGTCAATTCAAAGAACCTATTCCAATAAAACGGCAATTTCATACTTTAACCCCTATTATTATCGTGATCCTTTATTGCACTAATTACATGTGCAAATGTATAAAAGCGTACTTAATGCAAGAAGCATACTCTTCCAGCAAACCTAGTTTGAGTAAGTAAACCTAGGGTAGTTGTAATTTACTTATGATTGTCGTCTGGCTATACTAGACCACTGCTGGACATAGCCCTCCCCTAATGAGCGCCATAGCGCCCTGTCTTCAGCTTGCCGCATCCAGTATCTGACGGCAGTTTTTCGCAGATCGTCATCCCACCTGGTCGGTGGGCGTCCTACACTACGTTTGCCGAGTCGCGGTCTCCACTCAAGGACACGTTTACTCCAACGGTTGTCGGTTGTTCGCGAGACATGGCCAGCCCACTGCCACTTTAGCTTGCTGATTCTCTGAGCTATGTCGATAACTTTGGTTCTCTGTCGGATTACTTATGATTATTTATTCACATTTTCTCTGCAGTCACATTTCTATTTTGCGCCGGAGCTTTCCTACAATTTATCTTTACACGCGAATGTTAATGAAATGTAAACAATTAATTATTAATTTTGTTTTAGCGAAAATGTCGCTAACCGCCCGCCAGCCGCGCCGCTATTGATAATTAAGTTTGCAATTAAAGGTTCTGCCATATTGTTCACTAACGATTGGCTTTTGTGTGTGTGTGTTTGTTTGTTTGTTTGTTTGTTTGTTTGTTTGTTTGTTTGTTTGTTTGTTTGTTTGTTTGTTTGTTTGTTTGTTTGTTTGTTTGTTTGTTTGTTTGTTTGTTTGTTTGTTTGTTTGTTTGTTTGTTTGTTTGTGTTTGTTTGTTTGTTTGTTTGTTTGTTTGTTTGTTTGTTTGTTTGTTTGTTTGTTTGTTTGTTTGTTTGTTTGTTTGTTTGTTTGTTTGTGTGTGCGTGTGGGTGTGTGTGTGTGTGTGTGTGTGTGCGTGTCTGCGTGTGTACATTGGCGCGAGTGTGGGTGTGTGTGGCACTACGTCGAGAAAAAATCTCTTGACATCTAAAAATCGTTTAAAAATTGTACAGTTGTTTGCTCAGTATCTAAAATAATCGATCTGCAATAAAATTCATAACTTTTACATAACATAATCACGTGTCCAGGCCCTAGATTTTGTTAATGCATTGTAGTACAATGATAACTGCACGACCGTGGCGATTTCATTTCATTGCTCCTTTAAATCTAAGTCTACACATGTATCAAACCTTGCAGGCGCTAATGGTATAAAAAAATACGTCTCGTGACTCGTCATCTGTCATTGTAGTGTAATGCACTAATATAATTGAGGTCCTGGTTCGAAACTAGGATAACCTAGGCTGTGCTAGGGTAAGCAGGCAAAGATATCACAAAAGAGGTTATACACTCAGACCGAACGGGAATCGAACGCACAACCTCCGTCATGGCACCGAGTCACACCACCGAGCCAGTCAGTATTTTCGAGATTTTGTATTTTCAGGGCTCTGTTGTAAGAGGCTAGGCTTTCCACGATCTGTACCCAACTCATCCTGAAGTTCTTCGGACATACCGTCGAAGCGGGTTAGATAGTCCGGAATATGCTGTAAATGAACACTGTAAATGATTCACGTTGAAAGAATCGGCCCCATGGTTGGCAACCAAAGATTGGTTGCCTGCTCAACGATACGCTTTGGGCAAGGTTTCTTTATTTCCCACTGCTGGGTACTGGGCCTCCACTTAAATAATAGCATTGTACAACTAAGTCTTAATGATTTTATAAAGTTGTCAGTGTTATTATGATCTAAAAATATCAGTGTGTTGGCACCTTAACTGAGAGGTTTTATGTATTTGCGCAGCGGGACGTGTTTCAGTACAAATTAAAATAGACTGCTGTGATAAAATGTAAGCTGAATGATTTATAATAAATTAATATGTATTTTTTATGCTCTGTGTTAGCTCTGTATCCAATTATTGCAAAATTGATGAAGGCTTATTTAATGATGTCATCATCAGGGCCGGATCTACCTAATGGCTGCTTGGGCTGCAGCCCAGGGCCCCGAGGTTACAAGGGGCCCCCAGATCCCTCAAACACAGTAGGCGATAATTTGAATTTAAAAAGTGGTTGTCCGTTAAGTCGGTTTACGGAAGATATTTTTATATGTCAATTTCTTTCACTAATTAAAAATTAATAAATATTTTATTATAATATATATATATATATTCTATAATGATATATTATTATTTTAAATTCTTTATTGCGTAAAAAACATAAATATTCAATAAATCTACTCAAGTAGTGGTAGTAGTACAAAGGGCGACCTTATTGTTTTGGTAGCAATCTCTTCCAGGCAACTTTTGTATATATATACAAAAGTTGCCTGGAAGAGATTGCTTAATAAAAATTATAATAAAATATTTATTAATTTTGAATTAGTGAAAGAAATTGACAGGTTAACTCAATTCAAAGTATACAATATTTTATCAATGTTTTCTTATGACGTTATCACGTAAAAATATAAAAATATCTTCCGTAAACCGACTTACCAGACAACCACATGGCTATTAATTGAGTACCTAGATTGGCCCCTAAGTAGTTTCAGCCCAGGGCCCCACAAATTCAAGATCCGCCCCTGGACATCATCAACATCAGCCTGTGGACGCCCACTGCATTTGATTGGACATAGGTCTCCCTCATGATTTGGTGAATTATACGTCAATCCACATATTTTGTGGATATGGATAGCATAAAGATATACAGCCTTACTAATAAACTTGGTTAAGTATTGTATAACTATGCAGTGTTTTGTCTCTTTTCTTCCAACTGAAAATTAAATTGAAATGACGTGAACAAAACACTGTAACTATACCAGGCTTATACGGTGTTTAGTAGTAAGAGCCCTAAAGTAAAAAAAAATGCAACAATCTTGTCTTGGATTTTTTTATCTTATACTATGTTTGCATGATTTTTCATAAGTTGCAAATAGTTATTTAGGTTTAAAATAACAACGGGGAAAACAATAACATCTTTCTTTCTTCCTCAATTTTAAGATATTTAATATTCTATTTTAGGAAACATGCAGCTTACGATAATAATGAATAGATACTCAGTGTAACTATAAGCGTAAATAGAAACTGAAAAACTAAAAGCTAGAAATATTGAAGACATTTTAGGAAAATCAGTAAACGAAAATAACTCCGACTCCGAATCAAATTTGTAGCGAAATAGAAGTACGTGTTGCCATGTACTCCTAGATGCCTAAATTGATTTGCCTTATCACGGCTGTGTAACGATATTTACGCTCTCGGCGAATATTGTGTTTATGTCGTGTAGTCTTTGAGAATATTCTATTGAACAGTGACATCACAGATATCCACTGTATAGGGATATCTGTGTGCACAAGTCTTGTTTCACACGAGGTGTGTTTCTATTGTCGAAATGATACTTGATTTAGCTCCTATTTTCGAACTACAAATTAGAAATTCAATTTTCGACTTAAGACTTCATTTAGTTTTTGATCTATAAATTAGAAATTAAATCTACGAACTAAAACTTAATTAGCTTCTATTTTCGAAATATCTAATGGAAATCCTTTTTTCGAATTAGACCTTGATCTAGCTTCTATTTTCGAAGTAAAAATTGGAAATTCTATTTTCGAACTAAACCTTTCTAAAGCTTTATGTATCACTTTAATTTATGCATGTATTCGGAGAAAATACACGCACATTTAATTAATATTTTATACTTTACAATATTGGCTATGGACTTGTCTGTCCCGTGGAATATTGCTCATTTATCGTTTAGGCGGGTAGACATCAACATCAGTTTAAGATGGATCGGGAAAAGACATGATCAGAGTGGAGTTTGTTTGCCGCCTTTTTCTCCGTTACAAATCGACCCGAAGGCAGTGGCAAACATTGTACATTGACATTCAGAAAACACCATACAAATTCTTTTCGTTGAAATAATTTTTTGTTTTCTGATTTTAGCATCAACCAATTCTGTCCACTGCTATGAAGGCCTTTTGCCAATCATGCCATCGTTCAATCACGTTCGAAATGAATTATGCTTTTTGAATTATGTGTGGCAGATCCAAGTATCAGTCTACCCCTCCTCATACGTTTGAGTGTGTGTGTGTGTGTGTGTGTGTGTGTGAGGGTGTGTGTGTGTGTGTGTGTGTGTGGGAAGTGAATTATGTGTACAATTTAGTCTTTTGAAATGTTTTTTAGTTTCCAATTTTTCCAATTAAATATAAGATAGCAATATTTTTATTGTACACCAAAGCTCATGATATAAAACATGTAAAGATACACAGTACAATTGGCGGCCTCATCGCTGATAGCAGTTTCTTCCAGACAACCGTATGACAGAAAGTTGCTGAAGGAGAAGAGAGACGGGTAGTTGGTGCAAATGTTAATATACTACTTTAAAAATAATGTTCTCTTTCATAAGCCTTATCTTTTAGTAAATAGGAAAGAGAAAGGGATGTAAATTTGCGTTGTGATGCTTTCCTTTTACAACATAATTATCTGTCTCTATCTTCGTTATATTATGTATATATTTTCGAATATATAAGTGTGATATTCACTATCAACCCTTGTACGTCCCCACTGCTGTGGCACGAGTCTCTTCCAGCATCGTAGGAAGGTTAGGCCATACTCCACCACGGGGGCCAAGTCCGGGTTGGTGGAGGATTGTAAGACAGTGGCAAGCCTTACTGTCAGAAGTTATCAAGCCGCCCATAAGGCGTCTCACATGGCTCAACGACTGCCATTACATGACAGCGAGCACCAACAGCTTAGCGTGCCTTGCGAAGCACGGAAGCTTTACTTAAGTATTTACTTAGTGAAATTCAGAAACCAGCTCTTAGTCTGACATGACATTCTGTTCAAATAATTTGTAATTCTTTCTTCTGGTTGTGTAATAAGGTGATCTCTGTCGTTCTATTTTCGCATACGACTGTATACGATGAACGATAAGTAGCTAATGGAGGCGCAGGTGCTTGAAGTTTCTTGAGCTCCGTTCACTAACGATATTGGAAATAGCCGTCTATGGGCAAAGGAAATAATTTGAACGATCACAATGACTTTTATGCCACACCTGGCAATAAAGTGGCTTTTACCGCACGTACGGTAAAAGCCGCTTTCTGGCCAAGTGTAGACATAAAAAGATGTACACACCACGGGAGGTAATAAAGAAAGCTCTCGATCGCATATTTACGTCCCTCGCTTGCAGCTCGGGCCGCAAACTTCTGCGATCTCGGCCTTTCTTTGTATTACCACCCTAGTTGTGTAATGCACTATTTTAATACAGTTGCTCAAAAAGTGGCGTATTGCAGGGACGTATAGCGTGCGGGATGTGGTCTATTACACACTCGTGCTTTTTTTTACCTTTCTCGCACTCGTGCGTTCTCTTTCCCAACTGTCAAAATAATGTATATTAAAAAGAAAAACCAACCATGAAGTTTTTACTAAAAAAAATCATAGAAGTTTTTATGATTCATGCAAATAAAAAGTATATTTCTAAAAAGAAGCTACTAATTTGTTTCAATATCAGATTTAATGATTTGATTGAATGAGTTAGGTTAGGTTTCATTTCATCTCATTAAATTTCATTTTCATTTCATATCAATAAAAAAAACCTACTGAAGAATGGCTATGAGCATAGTTCCCATTGCCTACCAGAATGGGTGAAGAAAAAAAATCTCTGCTTATATTCTTTTACGGTTGGCGCCATTTTCCAAATATTTTTTCTTTATTAAATTGCTTATTTTTTCGCAACTGTATTAAAAATAGTCGTTCAGTACACGTGCGGAACCGTCATTGCAACTTGTTCCGACTGTCAACCCATTATTTTATTACAACCTAAAATTTGTCGGAACTCTTTGCAATGACAGCCTTTCCGCACTTGTAATGAAATATACTATCTTGTTGTAGATACACCCTTAAGAAATCGTTTTGCAGTCCGCATATTTATTGCGACACTATCAGCACACGTGACACCGCGGCTAACTGCTAGAATCAGAGCTACATTACAGACACTAGAATCTGGTCTCTTTCGCAGATGGGTTTTTCTAAATTTTTCCAAGAATAGTACTTGATAAAAATAAAAACCTTCTTTGAGAAAAACGCGCACTAAAAAGAAGATTTCTATGATTTCGCTGAATTGAGAACCTCCTCCTGTTTTGAAATCGGATCACAATAATAGAGTTATACAAACATACCGTCACAAATTTGTCTGGAAGAATTAGCTTTTAGCAATAAGGCCACCAATTGTACTCGGTATCTTTACATGTTTTATTTGATGTGCTCTAGGTGTACAATAAAGAATATTCTTATCTTATCATATAAATTAATAAATCCTAATTTCTTGTATTTTTGTGCATAATTGTGTCACTTATTCGACTTTCTAACGTTCGTTTCACACTTGTATAAACTTTTAACAGATATAAAACCAACGCAAATATCCTTTACGTGCACAGGTTAGGAGTCTGTTTAGTTATATAGTTCTTGTATCAAGTCATGATAATGACAGCTCGTAGGATCTCATCAATGACGTACTTCCGTGCATAACGTACTTCCGGCTTTTTTTTTGCTTGAAAAATTAATTAATGCAGTTTTAAAAACCTATTTAGAGGTTAAAAATTCCATCCATGCCGGGACTCGAACCCGCGACCTCTGGATAACCGTGCCAGCGCTTTCCCAACTGAGATGGGCGACTACCAGCATCAGTCAAATTTCGAACCTCTATAGGTACAATACTCTCTTTATTACTTACAGGCAGCGACATATGGCTGAAGTAATTTGCATCACTTGTAGCCCCGAGTACCTTACTTTGCAGTTATGTTTTTTACATCGGAATGATATCGCTGTACCCACATGATATTCTTTTTATTGAACTCACCCGTGCTAAGGACAATTTAAAAAAAAAATTGTGTAAGTCTTGCAATTGAATAACATTTTTTTTACACACCATAAACACTGCCCTAATTATTCTAATAGCTACCTATTATAATTTTCATAATTAACACGGAAATATACTGTAATATAGCGCGTTTGGTCAGCTCTACTTCCACAGCTAAAGTTCTGACAGACAGCTCCCCAAATGTCAGGAAACAGAATTGTTTATCTAATAGATGCGCAATATTGATATTAATAAACGATTAACCAACATTGCTCTCTGCGAAATCACTTTGATGCGACATTAATTGAATTGGGTATATAAGGCCGTGTTCAAACCAAACGCATAGTCAGCCGCCGAATGTGAGCAAGCTCACTGTGAGCCCCAGTGTAAACGTGAAAATCAGCCAATCAGCGTCCGCGGCGCGTAGTAACGCGCTATACTAATCGGCTGCCGAATTTCAGCGTCTACGCATAGCGTAGTTAGTTAATTAGACCTGAGATTTCCGCACTTAGCCTCATAGTAGCAAGTGCTGAGGTACGCTAACACCTCAGACACTAGGGTTTCCTTACGATGTTTTCCTTCACTGTCAGCGATTAGTAATGCTACTATAATTTCACAAATGTTTATTATATGTTTACTATTTATCTAAACTTAGAAAACAAATTTAAAAACCTATTTAGAGGCTTAAAATTTCACCCATGCCGGGATTCGAACCCGCAACCTCTGGCTATCCGTGCCAGCGCTCTACCAATTGAGCCAATGGGCGACTCACGGCATCAGTGAAATTTCGAACCTCTTTACATTATTCTCTGTATTACGTACAGGCAGCGACATCTGACTTAAGCAAATTGCATTACTTACAGCCCCGACTACCTACTTTGCAGTTAGGTTTTAACATCGGAACGATATCACTGCACCCACATGACTACACTATTTTTATTTTTAATGCACTAACCCGTGCTAAGGAACAAATTTAAAAACCTATTTAGAGGCTTAAAATTTCACCCATGCCGGGATTCGAACCCGCAACCTCTGGCTATCCGTGCCAGCGCTCTACCAATTGAGCCAATGGGCGACTCACGGCATCAGTGAAATTTCGAACCTCTTTACATTATTCTCTGTATTACGTACAGGCAGCGACATCTGACTTAAGCAAATTGCATTACTTACAGCCCCGACTACCTACTTTGCAGTTAGGTTTTAACATCGGAACGATATCACTGCACCCACATGACTACACTATTTTTATTTTTAATGCACTAACCCGTGCTAAGGAACAAATTTAAAAACCTATTTAGAGGCTTAAAATTTCACCCATGCCGGGATTCGAACCCGCAACCTCTGGCTATCCGTGCCAGCGCTCTACCAATTGAGCCAATGGGCGACTCACGGCATCAGTGAAATTTCGAACCTCTTTACATTATTCTCTGTATTACGTACAGGCAGCGACATCTGACTTAAGCAAATTGCATTACTTACAGCCCCGACTACCTACTTTGCAGTTAGGTTTTAACATCGGAAAACAAAGTTATTGGTACATGCCGGAGTTCGAACCCACGACCTCCCGATTGAGAAGCCGGCGTTCTACACTGCTCCGCTACCACCGCTCGGTTACGCATAGCGTAATAACGTAATGTCGGTTAGACGTGAAAGAAATGGAAATACAATAAACTGCGTAAAGTTCGCTCACTTTTGGCGGCTGACGGTCAGTTTGCTGTGAACTCAGCCTTCTGCGCTAGTGTCAGAAAATAGAATTTCACGAAGTTAATAAATAATAATAATAGTTTTTATTTATTCTACGTATTTATCGTTCAGTTTGAAGCGCTACGCGGTGCTAATTGGTGTTAACCAGTTACACCAATAGATAAAAATAATGATATTAATAAAATTAATAAAAATAAAAAAGTGTTTAGACCCTACAGCCTAGAACCTACAATCAAAAACCATGGAGTTTACTCACTTTCCACCAAAAACGGCCCCTTTAAGCGGAAATCGACGGACAACGGAAATAAAGTTCTAGTCTATTGGTCATAGGTTCTAAACATAGTTGTATGTTTTGTTTGTTACACTTTATTGAACTATAAAACTTAAATAACATACAACGTAATAGCAATAACGTACAAAGGCAGACTTATTTTAACTGAAATTTCTGAAGAAATTGTCACAGTTGTTTTATTTTATATTAAGCGCAGCTTAGCGAAGCACAGTACGGCTTCCGCGCAGAGCGCAGCACCACGGGCAACTTGTTGCACCTAATGACTTGTGTGACACCAGCAGTGGATGCAGGAGGACAGGTTGATGTAGCCTATTTTGACTTTCGAAAGGCGTTCGACACAGTCGATAATGACATACTGCTCTTAAAGCTGGCGCGGGTAGGCTGCACTCCACATACGCTTCGTTTTTTTGCGAATTACATGAGGGACAGGCAGCAATATGTGGATTGTACAGGTCACATGTCGGAACCGTATTACACGAGGTCTGGAGTTAGTCAGGTAGCAACTTGGGACCACTGGAGTTCATCGTAATGATTAACGATCTTCCTGAAGTGGTTCGGGAGTCGACTTGCCTTCTCTTTGCTGACGATCTGAAATTGGTTCGCGAAATAAATAATAGCACGGACTGTCTCAAACTACAGGAGGACATCGATAGAGTGGTAGCGTGGAGTCTAAACAACCGGTTATATTTTAACATATCGAAGTGCCAGGTAATTTCATTCAGCCGAGCGCGGTCACCATGCCATCACCAGTACCAAGTAGATGGAGTACCAATGCAGCGTGTCACTGAGGTAAGAGACCTGGGCGTCTGTTTCACCTCTGACTTGAACTTTAGGCAGCACATCATAAGTGTTTGTAAAAAGTCCTACAGGAATCTTGGATTTATTTTGCGGCAGTCGAGGGGTTTCACAAACATTGCCGCGATACGAGCCTTGTATGAAGCTATTGTAAAAAGTCACTTAGAATGCAACGCAGTCATCTGGAGTCCACATGAGGCTAAATATAGGCTCATGTTGGAACGAATTCAAAATAAATTCATTAGGGTGCTCTATCTTAAGTTATATGGGGTATATCCATTCTATCCCTTAATGTATCCCACCCTGTTCGTATTAGGTATGGTTGGATACAACCAATTGGAGGTACGTAGGGAGTCTGCACTAGCGGCATACTTACTGAAGTTGCTGCGTGGGATGCTGTGCAACCCTGGAGTGCTGCAGACTATTGGTCTATGTGTGCCGGAGCGCTACGTATGGCGGCGCCGCCGCGTGCCGCTGCTGGCCGTGCCGCGCGCACGCACCTGTCTGCTGCAGAACTCGCCTCTCACGCGAGCCTTACGCACTCTTAATCGTGTTGCCGAGATTGTGGACCTATTTGTCTGTCCTCTGAGCGAATTCACAAGAGCTACGTTTTTTGTATTGTGTTACAGTAAATAGATATTTTTCTACCATTTTGTTATTTATATATGTTAATTGCACATAACTAAGTATATTTCTGGAACTTGCTACCGCAATAGGGGCTCCCTGTAATGTTAGCGTTAAGTTTTTTGGTATAAATAAATAAATAAATAAAACATTTTTATTTTTTATTTTATTTTATAAAGGAGGAAAAACATAATCAACAACAAGCACTTAAATACAGTAAACTACTTAGCTTGTTAAATTTTGTTAATTCCTAACCATTCCTCACCGTTAGATAAGAGCTTAGTATGCGATAGGAGCAGAATAGGTATATAAAATTCATGAAGACAATCTCTTGATACTTAAAAAGATACAAAACAATACAAAGCATCTATGTATACTTTGTAATTTACAAAAAAAAAATATCACGAGAAAATTGCTGATAGTTTAACTATTAAACTCAATGAGATAAAAATAAAATAATATAAATAATAAAGGCTCTTATATCAAGATATCTCAGTTAAGATATCTCATGTTCACAACAAGATAAAAACTAATTATAAAACAAGTTATGATTTCTTTTCCATTGGTGGCGCTGGTACCTTAAAATAGCGCGTCACTACATCCCGAAACGCCTTAATCGGCTGCCAAATATCAGCCTATACGCACAGCGTAATAATAACGTATTGCCGGTAACATGTGAACGAAAAAGTGAACATGTATGGAAATACAATAAGCTGCGTAACGCTCGCTCACTTTCGGCGGCTGACGGTCATCTTGGTGTGAACACAGCCTTATGCGCCAGTGTCAGAATAGAGAATTTCATGAAATTAATATCTACGTTGCTATCGTTCCGTTTAAGGCGCTACGCGGTGCTAACCAGCGCCACTAATGGAATAAAAATCAAAATTGTTTTATGATACGTTTTATTACAAACAGTGAAAATCGTAAATATTAAGTGAAGCGCTCGTGGCCTAGGCGAACCGAGTGATTGGAATCAATCACTTGGTTAAGCAACACGCGGTCAGGTACGGGATGTGTGAGCGTCCCGTGACTACCGCTAGTGGCATTTTTCCGAGCGCTTCCGTGCTTCGCAAGGCACGTTAAGCCGTTGGTGCCGGCTGTCATATAATGGCAGTCGTTAAGCCATGTCAGAGGCCTTATGGGTGGCTTGATAACTTCTGACTGCCCGCCACTGTCCTACAATCCTCCACCAACCCAGCCTTGGCCCTCGTGGTGGAGTACGGCCTAACCTTCCTGCGATGCAGGATGTGCCCCAGCAGTGGGGACATAAAAGGGTTGATAACGAAGTGATCCCTTGTGAATTGTAAATATTAACTATGTCTTATCAATAAATATAAAAAAAAAACAACTGTGACTATTATTTCAGAACCTACAGTCTATGACGTAGTTTCCAATACCTAGGACTTTCTGTCGATTTCTGCTAAAGAATGGCCGTTTTTGGCAAAATTATTTTATAGTTCTAGATTCTTGGACCTAGATTCTTGTTAGTAGGTCCTAAAAAGAGCTGCTATATCTGTTTGAATATCTTTAATTTATGTATATTTAAATATTTTTTTTTAGTTTCATTTGAGGGTTGAGAGCTGTGAGGGCTGTGAGGGTTGCGGGTCAGAGATGGATCAGGTTAGCACAGGACCGTGAGGAATGGTGCAATAAAAACGAGGCCTATGCCCAGCAGTGGGTTGATGTAGGCTGATTACAGATAGTTTAATTTGTCTTTATTTCATATATATTTTATATCTTTAAAATGGATTAATATTATTACAGTTGATATTTACATGCATGATGCGACAACCTATAAGTGGGTGAGCAATAAATTACCGTGTTAATGTGTGTGTTTTTTTTCTCTGTGACTGTATTGTTGTATCGCCTGTTGGTTGTCCTATTTAAATAATATAAAATAAAATCTATTAAGATTTTATGATGTCCACTTTTTCCAATGACGGGTTATAAAATAAAATATGTTTTTTTCCATTCGTGGCGGTAGTTAGCACTCCCTAGCGACTTAAGATAGATCAACCATTTGCTGATATTTTCACACACACATAATGTAGTAGTAGTATTTCCCTTTTTGCATCTACGTAATGAGATGATTTATGCAGCGTCCATTGGTATCCTCACTCACACTAGATGGGTGAACGGACCACTTCGACGCTAGAGTGCCTGGGACATGGTTTTATAGATGGTGTAGGCTTGCCCAGCACCTATACCATCCTGACAGCTTAGTCGACCTAGCCCACAGGAAAGACTAGTCAATACGTGCGGAGCCAACCAAGCCGCGGGTTTCCTCACGATGTTTTCCTTCACCGTTAGCGTGTGGTATTGCGACTACAAATTCGAAAAGTTACGTAACTTTGAAATCAAACAAAGTCATTGGTACATGCCCGCTCTCGGTACATAACATGTAGGTACACAAAATAAAAGTAATCGTGTTTACGTGATGGTCGTGTCTTTTAACCGACTTCAAAAAGGAGGAGGATTAAGAAGTTCAATACGATGCATATGTTTTACTTTTAATTTCTTTTTTGGCAATAGTATCGTATAACTCTGTCAAATCCTAACGGTTTTCAACAATTCTTGCATTGATATAGAATAACATAACCTCACGCCTGCATCCCAGAGACTTAGGCAGAGACCAGGGACTGCCACTTGCCACCATCCTGACACCTGTCAACGGTACTCTTCACTTTGCACTTCAATAATATAAAATTTTAAACTTAGCAATTACCTAGTTTGTTCATTTCAACGTCCAATAAAGTAGATACACGATACAATTAAGCTTGTTATACAGATTTTACGTATGTTGCATATAACAAAGTGCAATTACTCAATGGATTCGAACGTAGTTAAGTGGATTTGGGGCTTATATAGACTGTCCGTCATCCGCTTGAAATTTTCTTAAGAGTGTTTTTGTGAAATCGAGTATTTTCTGCAAACATGACTAAATTCTCACGGCCTTGTTTATAAAAGCACTCGAAAAACGCTGTCTAAAATAGTCTCTAGTGGAGATTTTTGTGAAATCGAGTATTTTCTATAAACAAGACCAAATTCTCGTGGCCTTACTTGTAAAAGAACTCGAACAACGTTGTCTGAAATAGTCTGTAGTGGAGATTTTACAAGGAAAAAACGTGCCCAAAGATTAACGTAACTGATTTTAAGGAGTCCTTTAGAGGAATCGTGTTATTATAATTTTTTTAGCTAGTCGTTCTTGATTAAGTAGCTAAAACCTAAAACTCCTAAATCGAAGTGGTCATCCGGAAAATCTTTAACTCTATTGAGTAGACCCATGATACAATCAAGCTCAACTATACAGACTTTACGTCGGTTGCATATAGCGAAATGCAATTACCCGATGGACTCGAACGTAGTTAAGTGGATTTGGGGCTTATACGCCACCCGTCATCCGCTTGAAATTGTCTTAAGTGTGTTTCAGTGGAATCGAGTTTTTTTTATAATTACTTATGGCAAAATTCTCACGGCTCATTTGTATGTCCCCGCTGCTGGGTCTCTTCCTAAATCGCAGGAATGTTAGGCCATACTCCACTGCGGGGGCCAAGTAGGGGTTCGTGGATATTTTTAAGACAGTGGCGGGCCTTACTGTCAGAAGTTATCTAGCCGCTCATAAGTCTTCTGACACGGCTTATCGACTGCTATTACATGACAGCCGGCAGCAACGGCTTAGCGTGCCTTAAGAAGCTCAGAAGCGCTCGGTAAAAATGTAATTAGCGGTAGTCACGGGATGGTCACCCATCCAGCACCTGACAGCGCTATTTACAAAAACACTGGTAAAACACTGTCTAAAATAGTCTGTGGTGGAGACTGCAGGAAAAAACGTAACCACAGATTAACTGAACTGACTTTAAAGAGTGCTTTAGAGGAATCGTCTTTTTATTAATGAGACTGAATACCTAAGCCTAATACTCTCGTATTAAAATGGTCATCAGAAAATCCTTAAATTTGATTGAGTTGATTCATAATACAATCAAGCTCATTATACAGACTTTACGTCGGTTGCATAAAGCGAAATGCAATTACCCGATGGACTCGAACGTAGTTAAGTGGATTTGGGGCTTATACGCCACCCGTCATCCGCTTGAAATTGTATTCCGTTTCCTAGAACATTCCACTAAGTTGCAGAATTGCATAGCCAACATTCATCGTACAGTCGAAACCAGATCCACTTTAAAATATTTGTAAGAAAGTCGCCCTATAGAGTTGCACGTATGTTAAGGTCGATATACCGTCGACTGTACATTGAAACAATATTTACAGAAAAGAGGGTGTTTTAAACCGACAGTTAATAGAAATATTTTGTATTTAACATACCATTTAGCTTAATATGTAAAATATCGATGTCTACATGCAGTTAGGTAATTTTTTTTTTCTTGCATTATTACTTTGAGTCCCGCCAGAACTAAAAGATTCACTAGAAGATAATGCTTCTTGCATTAAGCATGTACATAATTATACTATTTTTATTTTTAATGCACTAACCCGTGCTAAGGAACACGGGTTAAATAGGTTTTTAAATGTACATAATTATTAATAAAATTATTTAACTATTTAATTTATTAATAAAATTATTTCAGTTATAATTATAATTTTTACACTGGCGAGCCTAATGCTATGGCGAGTAGCTAATGTTTTTTTTACATTTAAATTGTAGAATGTGCAATAAAATATTAAAATTGTAAACAGGAATTTTGGAAAAGGACGTGCAATTGTGTGACGCTTTCCGTTCAAACTATTACTATACTTTCCAGTTGAAGGCTATAATTTTGCTTTATAGTGGCATCATTAAGTTTGATAATATCTAAAACCAAATATAGAAAGAACTTACTTCTATATAGTCGTCTTACTTCTATGTAGTGAGTTCTTTCTATATTTGGTTTTTAAAAGTAGGATGCGTCAATAGTAGAGCGTGTAAAGTACAACACTTAAATTATACAACCCAACATTTCCATAAAAGTATCCAAAAAAGACGTTGATGCAAAACTCAATCTCCAATGGGAACGTTTTCTAGAATTGCACATTTTAGAGGTACCTGTAATACGTCATCATCAGCAATATTAAAAAGATGACAGATTGAAACCACCTCCCCTGTCTGTAAGGTACATATAGTGATTGAAATGTGTAGCTCATAATTTTGATTGAATGTCATCGTTACGCCCTTAGCGATAAGAGCTAGTGTGGGGTGGCACTCGGCGGTGTACGTAAACGATGTATTCACGTGGAGAGGCCAATATTCCCGAAATACGAAACAATAGAACTGCTATCGGAACAAAGGGGAACATAACTAAATGCGTGTTTGGAAAACAATCTGGGTTTCCGAATGCAATATTATTGCACACTGAAATAGACTCTAGAGACTCTACATATCTACAGGTAGAACATAGAAAATGTACAAGGCACACTTCAGTTACTTAAACCTTATTACCATAGCATAATAAGGTTTAAGTTACTAAGGGCGAGATAAATAGTCGTTGCTTAGCCCAAGTCCGTACTCAAGCTTCCCTAAGCATTACTTCAGGCTAACTTAGCTGAGTATCAAAGTAGACGTTTGCTTAGCTAAGCATGTTCTTAGGCCAATGCTAAGAATCAGTCCGGGTTTCGCGACTTAGAGAGTGCCAAAGTACTGTCTATGATAGACAAATCGATTCTTAAGCAAGTGCTTTCGCTAAGACTCGTTCTTAGAAGCGACTATTTATCTCGCCCTAAGACTCGCTTGTACCAACTCTATCTGATAGGAATATCAATCTGAGTATTCACGGGTAAGCTCTATCCAGTGAATAAGTCCGAAAACGTCTCGCACCATGAGACATGCAGAGCTATCCATTGATAAATTGTAGGGGTATGTTTGACAACTCTATCCCTTCTATCATTCCAGTAACTTTATCTTTATTACCATAGCATAGGTAAGTAGTCTAAGATTGGCGCAAACCAGTTAGTGCAAACCAACTCCCTCTGATAAGAATAGGTAGCTGGCTAAGCTACATCCAATGGACCTTTCTTAATTTCTTTCTCGTTCTGTCATTAAATCAGTATGCACCTGTAAGTTACAGTATAACTGACGTAAGACTGCTGCAGTCTTATCACAAAGGCTTAAAGTTGATTTCATTTTGCTAATGAAGGAATCTTTTTTATTGTATATTTGCTGTCCCGTCGAACTTCGTGCCGCAACAGAATACCGTTTATACGATTTTTGTTATTATGGCAACGCAATTAAAAAAAAAAAAATCTAAGAAACCTATTCACAGGCTAAAAATTCCACCCATGCCGGGAGTCGAACCCACGACCTCTGGGTTCACTGGGTTCACTGGGTTGCACGTCGAGTCCTGGCATGGGTGAAATTTTTAGCCTCTAAATAGGTTTTTAAACTTGTCCTTAGAACGCGTTAGTGCATTAAAATAGTTATTTGTTATACAAGAGTGCAAAGTTGCTTTTTAACCGCGTGTTCAATTTTGATGATGACAAGGGAATCAAAAGAGCACGAGGTGAAAAATCTTTGCACTCTAGTGCAACACGTAACTTTTCATTCCACCTCAGCGAGGAAATGACTAAATGCAAAAAAAAAAACGTTTACAATCACAAGATAGGTACACTTTTATTTCAGTTTAGGTATTAATTACTACATTATGACAGGTAAGTATTACAGAATAATCTTTAAATTATAACAAAATAATACTAAGGTATAATTAAGAAAATTTTAAAGTAACGTTGCTACAGTTATTTAAATTGAGTGTAATATTTTTTTAATTCACAAACTTAGTGCACACGATGTTCTAAATTCAATTACTTTATCCTCTAGAGAATAAAAACAACTTTTCCACTCAAATATTGAAGATTAAAAATACTCTTTCCGAGATGGTGGGATGAAAAGAATATAAATATCTTAGAGTTGGGCTTGAAAAAAGGTTACGGTAACAATAAAATATTAACCCACGGGCACGCGTTACCAAGTAGCTTATGTATCAAGTAGCTTATGTCTCAATTCAGATCTTTGTCTATCTGTATGCCAAGTCTCAGGTGACTCCGTTCAACCGTTTTCACGGGATTTTTTTTTCCATGGGAATAATATGTTTTCCCGCAGTGAAACGTAGCTTATGTGTTAAGTTAACCCAGGTGTGGTGTGTGTCAGCTAACTCCATACCAAATTTATTATTTATTTATTTTATTTATTTAGACTCAAACATACAGCGCTCGTGGCCTAGTCAAACCGAGTGATTGGAAACAATCACTTGAGTTAAAGTGCTGTGTGGTGCTTGAGTGCTGTGTGGTGTCGGCCTAGAGAATAGCACCAACCCAATTCTTCCCGCGGGTGTCGTAAAAGGCGACTAAGGGACACAAATCGGGGGGTGGGCAGCAGCGCCCCGTGCAGTACAATTCCACCGAACTGCGATCCCCAACCCGCATGCCCAGCGTGGAGATTATGGGCATTACCCCCTATGATAGCACAACGTGGCGCTCTTTAGGGGAGGGCTATGTCCAGCAGTGGACTAGTATAGCTTGACAACGATGACGACGACTTGAGATAAGCAACAATAGGCGCGGTCAGGTGCGGGATGGATGACCGTTCCGTGACTGCCGCTAGCGGCAGTGACACGCCGTGACCTTTAGTGTTTGTGTTTTAAGTTTGTTTTGTTACTGTGGCGTGTGTACTGTGGCTATAATAAATGTTTTTCTTCTTCTTCTTCTTCTGATGCAGGAAGAGACTTGCCCCAGCAGTGAGGACATAGAAGGGTTGATAACGACACTCACAAACTTTCTCCGTTCTAGTATTAGTGTGATGTGATGATAGAATTTCAAGTAACTTACCTTAGAACAGACCCGCAAGTCTTATCACAGATATCACATTTGGCGGCAACCGGCAGGTTCCCCTCCAACCATTGATGTGGCATTATGATGTTCTGGAACAAAAGATACAATAGGCTATTGGACAGTTTCAGGAAAAAGATTTAACGATATTATGGGATAGTACATATTAAAAGGATTTTAAACACTGATTTAACATAACATAACATTTATATACAAGCACATACATTGCTTCTCGCCCCACACTAGGATACCCTATGTCGTGGGAACCAGAAACAACGACAAAAAAAAAACACCAGATCTTGGATGTTTACACATCCACTGGTGTTTTTTTTTGTTTCCAGCCGAGATTCGAACCCAGGCCCTCTTGCATGTTAGGCAGACGCGCTACCGCTACGCCACAGAGGTCGTCATTTAGTTTTATAGAAAAAATATGAGAGAACAAATATTAACAATAAAATACATACACACATAACCTCACGCCTGTATCCCAGAGGGGTAGGCAGACACCAGGGAGCGCCATTTGCCAGATCACCTTCGCTTCATCAACGTTCATAAGTCGTTGCATGCACGCACGCCGGTTCCGGACACTTTACATCTTCCCCCATGCTAATACATCCCCTATTTGGTCGATGTATGTCCGCCTGGGATGTCCCTTACCAGCCCTTCCGCTCACATTTGCAATATATATTTGTTTCGTCAGTCTTTCTTCCTTCATCCTCTCCACATGTCCAAACCAATGCAACATTCCTTTCTCAACTCTAGTCACTTCATCCTCTTTCAATAAAATAAAAGATTATAATACTGCTAACAGTCATTTTGACTGAAATAGCAATCAAACCGTGTGACGTCACGTTTGAGTAACATTAATAAACTTCACCCGTGCTTTGTTTGACGTTTGATGCTTCTTTACGAGGGCGTGACGTCAGATTCGACGCCTTGACACTGCGAGCTATTTTCCCACTGATTTATAATAATTTTAGAAAAATGACTTTAAGTTTCGATAAACTTTACTTTATTACTTCTCATTCACAAACAAACCTAGTGTGTAAATTAATGAGAAATGTGTCTCTACAATTTGGAAGAGGTTTTAAAAATCTTTCTTCATGCCTATTTTATATATTTGTATCAATTATAAGTTTAAAAACAGATTTAAGACATTCTAACTAAAAAAATGGATCAATTATGCAAAAAAAAAAACATGATAAAACTTGATAATTTTGTATAATTTAATCGAAAACGGACAGGATTGGTCGAATCTATAATGACGTCACAGGTCAGTAAATATGGCGAAACGAGAACCCGAGAGATGACTTGGCACATGAATTAGATTTAAGAGGACGTGAGAAAAGATGGTCAGAGTGGAGTTTTAATTCCCGCTGCCCTTTTCTCTATTACACTACGGCCCGAAGGCTGCGGCTTTTTTCGCCGAAAGCACACGAGTGTAAAACTACTTACTGCTCTGTATACAACTTTTCTTCACTATTTAAAAAAATACTCGTATGTAATTTCTATTATGCCACACCTGGCAATAAAGTGGCTTTTTCCGCACGGTGTGCGTACGGAAATATATAACAAGCCGCTTTCTGGCCAAGTGTAGACATAAAAAGATGTACACAACACGGGAGGTAATAAAGAAAGCTCTCGATCGCATATTTACGTCCCTCGCTTGCAGCTCGGGCCGCAAACTTCTGCGATCTCGGCCTTTCTTTGTATTACCACCCTAGTTGTGTAATGTACTATTAGGTATGCCACACCTGGCAATAAAGTGGCTTTTTGGCCAAGTGTAGACATAAAAAGATGTACACAACACGGGAGGTAATAAAGAAAGCTCTCGATCGCATATTTACGTCCCTCGCTTGCAGCTCGGGCCGCAAACTTCTGCGATCTCGGCCTTTCTTTGTATTACCACCCTAGTTGTGTAATGTACTATTTTAATACAGTTGCTCAAAAAGTGGCGTATTGCAGGGACGTATAGCGTGCGGGATGTGGGCTATTACACACTCGTGCTTTTTTTTACCTTTCTCGCACTCGTGCGTTCTCTTTCCCAACTGTCAAAATAATGTCTATTAAAAAGAAAAACCAACCATGAAGTTTTTACTAAAAAAATCACAGAAGTTTTTGAATGAGTTAGGTTAGGTGTCATTTCATTTCATCTCATTAAATTTCATTTTCATTTCATATCAATAAAAAAAACCTACTGAAGAATGGCTATGGGCATAGTTCCCTTTGCCTACCAGAATGGGTGAAGAAAAAAAATCTCTGCTTATATCTCTGCTTTTACGGTTGGCGCCATTTTCCAAATAATTTTTCTTTATTAAATTGCTTATTATTACCACCCTAGTTATGTAATGTACTATTACATAACTGTTTTATACATTTCTATTACCTACACGAATATATCCGATTTTATCCGATAGTAGCCGAGGTACTCGTATATTCTACAAGCTAACAGAAAGACTGACGAAACAAATATATATTGCGAACGTAAGTGGAAGGGCTAGTAAAGGACGTCCCAGACGGACTTACATCGACCAAATAGGGGATGTATTAGCAAAGGGAAAGATAAAAAGTACCCGGAACCGGCGTGCGTGCATGCAACGACTTATGAACGTTGATGAAGCGAAGGTGATCGGTCAGGATCGTGGCAAGTGGCAGTCCCTGGTCTCTGCCTACCCGTCTGGGATACAGGCGTGAGGTTATGTATGTATGTATTTACTTCTTCCAAAGACGCTTTATAAAAGAAGATATGATTTCTTTCCATTGGTAGCACTAGTCATACGCCATCAAAAAACCTATTTAGAGGCTAAAATGAACTGATAACTTGTATCATAATAGATTACATTCTTTTTAATGCACTAACCCGTGCTAAGGACAATTTTAAAAACCTATTTAGAGGCTAAAAATTCCACCCATTCCGGGATTCGAACCCGCGACCTCTGGCTATCCGTGCCAGCGCTCTTTCCAACTGAGCTAATAGGCGACTCACCAGTGAAATTTCGAAACTCTTTACAATATTCTCTGTATATATTCTTTTAGCCTCTAAATAGGTTTTTAAATATTCTCTGTATTACGTAACCCGGCATGGGTGGAATTTTTAGCCTCTAAATAGGTTAGTGCATTAAAAAGAATATAATCTATTATGATACAAGTTATGAGTCCATTCAATTGGTGGCGCTGGTTAGTCTTGCGTATGGCATCTTGTATTACGTATGTTTTTCGTAGTCTACTGCCTGAGGGCTTTTCAATCCACGTGACCTCAAACGTAACTGGATAGCTGGTTCTCTCGGCTCATGCACGGTCTGTGTGCCAAGCACTTGACTCGACCGCACTTTTTTCGTTTGTTTGCTCTGCGATAATGGGGCGGGGTAGGATTTTTCAGATGTCTTAGGTTCGCTGTGTGGCGATGACCACCTACTTGACTTTCTAACCATGTTTCCCTGTATGATAAAGCTTTCTGAAATGTAACCGGATAAAATTACTAGTTTCGAGCACTCTGATTCGCAGTAGAGACGCAGGTCGCGTCGCCAGTTGGTCGTCTTTGACATAATCTAGCCTATTAAGTTTATCCGGTTACAATTCAATAATTCTTACGAAAGTTTTAGTTCAAAAACTTTCTGCAAATGTTTGGATTTCGTAATGCCATTTTCTTTACTCCAAATAA
The DNA here is from genome assembly GCA_934045075.1 of Yponomeuta sedellus. Classification (NCBI taxonomy): domain Eukaryota; kingdom Metazoa; phylum Arthropoda; class Insecta; order Lepidoptera; family Yponomeutidae; genus Yponomeuta; species Yponomeuta sedellus. The sequence goes on from OW203728.1 coordinate 20,167,672, forward strand.
ATACTTTATATTATTATGTTTTGGAATCAATCACTAAGTTAAGCAACAAAAGGCGCGGTCATTGCCTGGGTGGGGACCATCACGTGACTAGTGGCATTTTTTCCGAGCGCTTCCGCGCTTCTCAAGGCCCGCTAAGTCCTTGGTGCCGGCTGTTGGTAATGGCAGTCGTTAAGCCATATGGGCCTTATGGGCGGCTTGATATGCCACTATCTTACAATCCTCCACCAACCTAGACCTAGCAATCGTGGTTAGTATGGCCTAACTTTCCTGCGATGCAGGAAGAGATCCATCGTCCAGCAGTGGAGACTAACAAAGGGTTGATTTCATCAATATATGAAACTAACGCTCTATCGGTATTATAAAACCTTATTTAGAGGCTAAAAATTCCACCCATGCCGGGATTCGAACCCGCGACCTTTGGTCATCCGTGCCAGCGCTCTTTCCAACTGAGCTAATGGGCGACTCACCGGCATCAGTGGAATTTCGAACCTCTTTACAATATTCTCTATATTACGTACAGGCAGTGACATCTGGTTGAAGTAATTTACATCACTTGCAGCCCTGATCGGTATCCGTATGCAATAATCGTTAGTACGTTGAGGGTCGGAACGCAGAGCATTCTTACGACAGGCAACGGAATAACTTACCTGTATATTAATATTTTGGCCTGAAGCTATTCTAAGTATTTGGTGGTTGCAAGCCCTTGTTTGAAAACAGTAAAAGAGATATCGGGAAGTTCTTCCCGTAGTTTCTTTAATTATGTATCTGCCTCTTACCTCTGGTTTCTGTATCTTCTGTAGTTTCTAGATTTTCAAGCTATTTAGAAGCTAAAACCTATTTAGAGGCTTAAAATTCCACCCATGCCAGGATTCGAACCCGCGACCTCTGGCTATCCGTGCCAGCGCTCTTTCCAACTGAGCTAATAGGCGACTCACAGGCATCAGTGAAATTTCGAACCTCTTTACACTATTCTCTGTATTACGTACAAATAATAAGTAAGTGCGGTTACGTTAATATGTTAGTGCGTTAAACCGGGGGGTGGGCAGCAGCGCCCCCTGTAATACAATTCCACCGAACAGCGATCCCCAACCCGCATGGCCAGCGTGGCGATTATGGGCATTACCCCTATGATAGCACAACTTGGCGCTCTTTAGGAGAGGGCTATGTCCAGCAGTGGACTAGCTTGACGACGAAGTGCGGTTACGTGCACAAACATGTATGCACTTCAGTACCTTGTCAAAGTCAAAATAATAAATTTCTCATACATCAGGCTACAAGAGGCCAATGTGACAAAGTCCTAACTCTTTACATGTTAGTGCACGATTGTGCCTACCTACAAATTGTAAGAAACCACTCGAAAAAATTCCACTAGCGTTAGTCACAGACGGTTTATATTATTTTAATTTTTAATGCACTAACCCGTGCTAAGGACAAATTTAAAAACCTATTTAGAGGCTAAAAATTTCATCCATGCCGGGATTCGAACCCGCAACCTCTGGCTATCCGTGCCAGCGCTCTACCAATTACCGTTAATCGAGCATCGAGTAGTGAGTATGAGTAACTTAACCGTTCGAACTGGCAAAACGCTGTCACAGTACAACTCGCACTCGCGTTTATTCGTGTTTTGGCTGGTAAACGTGTTCACTTCTCAACGTAAACCATCACAACACGCACTGGGCAATTTTAATTTCCATACTTGTCGCTAGGTGGCGCTTCCCCGATGCCATAGAAATATGAGTTTACGTTAACGCGATCGAGTAGTTAAAAAACTCGCACTAAGCACTCGGATCTACTAACGGGTGTTGTTATATCGGAAAAGTCCGACCAGGTTTCGCTCCGATTCGCAGAGCTTAATCATGGTGAGCAGAGAAGGAGCTCGCGTCTTGCTCGTCTCACACTACGGGTAAGCGCGGGGGCGGCGCGCCCGCGCCGAGATAGGTGGGGCGGCTGCCGACACTGGCTGCGGGGGATTCGCGCTGGCTTTGCGCCGCAGCGCCTACTGCTTTCCCGTCGCCAATGTCACTAGGCATGATGGCACAGACACAGCTCACGACATCTTCGTTCTTAACAAATTATCTGCTGAATCACACAAAAGGCGTTGACTGGCAGCGATTTACAGCTATCGGACGCCATTTTTTCCATCGTTATTGACTGTCGATGAGAAGAGCGATTAGTTGCAAGTTGCTGTCAAACGGAGTGATTTGTATGTTTTTACCCGACGGAGCCCAAATAACCTAACACGTCGTCGTCATCATCGTCGTCAGGCTATACTAGTCCACTGCTGGACATAGCCCTCCCCTAAAGAGCGCCACGTTGTGCTATCATAGGGGGTAGTGCCCATAATCCTCACGCTGGGCATGCGGGTTGGGGATCGCAGTTCGGTGGAATTGTACTGAAGGGGGCGCTGCTGCCCACCCCTCGGCTTAACCTAACACGGGTATCCTCAAAAATAAAAACTGCTGGCGGGACCCAAATTCGACAATGGAAAGTTACTCATTGCTAAGTACCTAGGTTGGTCCAATCTTTTTAATGCTCAGCAGTCGGGTTGTTGGTTATTTTTTAAAGCAGTTTTTATTTACTCTAATTTTCGCGGTTCATTGAACGATTATTTCAAGCAAGAAACAAGCGCAAAAGCGCGTTCAGCAGAATCTATCGAAAATAGTTATCGTTCGCGTAATCGATGACTTAGCGATTAGTCAGCGATTAGTTCCGCTAAATGCGGCCATTGTGTTCGAAAACTGAAATTAGTACAGTCTACACTATTTTTATTTTTAATGCACTAACCCGTGCTAAGGAACAAATTTAAAAACCTATTTAGAGGCTAAAAAGTCAGATGTCGCTGCCTGTACGTAATACAGAGAATATTGTAAAGAGGTTCGAAATTTCACTGATGCCGTGAGTCGCCCATTGGCTCAATTGGTAGAGCGCTGGTACGGATAGCCAGAGGTTGCGGGTTCGAATCCCGGCATGGGTGAAATTTTTAGCCTCTAAATAGGTTTTTAAATTAGTACAGTCTGTTAGCTTGTAGAATATACGAGTACCTCGGCTACTATCGGATATATTCGTGTAGGTAATAGAAATGTATAAAACAGTTATGTAATAGTACATTACATAACTAGGGTGGTAATAATAAGCAATTTAATAAAGAAAAATTATTTGGAAAATGGCGCCAACCGTAAAAGCAGAGATATAAGCAGAGATTTTTTTTCTTCACCCATTCTGGTAGGCAAAGGGAACTATGCCCATAGCCATTCTTCAGTAGGTTTTTTTTATTGATATGAAATGAAAATGAAATTTAATGAGATGAAATGAAATGACACCTAACCTAACTCATTCAAAAACTTCTGTGATTTTTTTAGTAAAAACTTCATGGTTGGTTTTTCTTTTTAATAGACATTATTTTGACAGTTGGGAAAGAGAACGCACGAGTGCGAGAAAGGTAAAAAAAAGCACGAGTGTGTAATAGCCCACATCCCGCACGCTATACGTCCCTGCAATACGCCACTTTTTGAGCAACTGTATTAAAATAGTACATTACACAACTAGGGTGGTAATACAAAGAAAGGCCGAGATCGCAGAAGTTTGCGGCCCGAGCTGCAAGCGAGGGACGTAAATATGCGATCGAGAGCTTTCTTTATTACCTCCCGTGTTGTGTACATCTTTTTATGTCTACACTTGGCCAAAAAGCCACTTTATTGCCAGGTGTGGCATACCTAATAGTACATTACAGCATATTTCTCTCGATCGCATATTTACGTCCCTCGCTTGCAGCTCGGGCCGCAAACTTCTGCGATCTCGGCCTTTCTTTGTATTACCACCCTAGTTGTGTAATGTACTATTAGGTATGCCACACCTGGCAATAAAGTGGCTTTTTGGCCAAGTGTAGACATAAAAAGATGTACACAACACGGGAGGTAATAAAGAAAGCTCTCGATCGCATATTTACGTCCCTCGCTTGCAGCTCGGGCCGCAAACTTCTGCGATCTCGGCCTTTCTTTGTATTACCACCCTAGTTGTGTAATGTACTATTTTAATACAGTTGCTCAAAAAGTGGCGTATTGCAGGGACGTATAGCGTGCGGGATGTGGGCTATTACACACTCGTGCTTTTTTTTACCTTTCTCGCACTCGTGCGTTCTCTTTCCCAACTGTCAAAATAATGTCTATTAAAAAGAAAAACCAACCATGAAGTTTTTACTAAAAAAATCACAGAAGTTTTTGAATGAGTTAGGTTAGGTGTCATTTCATTTCATCTCATTAAATTTCATTTTCATTTCATATCAATAAAAAAAACCTACTGAAGAATGGCTATGGGCATAGTTCCCTTTGCCTACCAGAATGGGTGAAGAAAAAAAATCTCTGCTTATATCTCTGCTTTTACGGTTGGCGCCATTTTCCAAATAATTTTTCTTTATTAAATTGCTTATTATTACCACCCTAGTTATGTAATGTACTATTACATAACTGTTTTATACATTTCTATTACCTACACGAATATATCCGATAGTAGCCGAGGTACTCGTATATTCTACAAGCTAACAGACTGTACTAATTTAAAAACCTATTTAGAGGCTAAAAATTTCACCCATGCCGGGATTCGAACCCGCAACCTCTGGCTATCCGTACCAGCGCTCTACCAATTGAGCCAATGGGCGACTCACGGCATCAGTGAAATTTCGAACCTCTTTACAATATTCTCTGTATTACGTACAGGCAGCGACATCTGACTTTTTAGCCTCTAAATAGGTTTTTAAATTTGTTCCTTAGCACGGGTTAGTGCATTAAAAATAAAAATAGTGTAGACTGTACTAATTTCAGTTTTCGAACACAATGGCCGCATTTAGCGGAACTAATCGCTGACTAATCGCTAAGTCATCGATTACGCGAACGATAACTATTTTCGATAGATTCTGCTGAACGCGCTTTTGCGCTTGTTTCTTGCTTGAAATAATCGTTCAATGAACCGCGAAAATTAGAGTAAATAAAAACTGCTTTAAAAAATAACCAACAACCCGACTGCTGAGCATTAAAAAGATTGGACCAACCTAGGTACTTAGCAATGAGTAACTTTCCATTGTCGAATTTGGGTCCCGCCAGCAGTTTTTATTTTTGAGGATACCCGTGTTAGGTTAAGCCGAGGGGTGGGCAGCAGCGCCCCCTTCAGTACAATTCCACCGAACTGCGATCCCCAACCCGCATGCCCAGCGTGAGGATTATGGGCACTACCCCCTATGATAGCACAACGTGGCGCTCTTTAGGGGAGGGCTATGTCCAGCAGTGGACTAGTATAGCCTGACGACGATGATGACGACGACGTGTTAGGTTATTTGGGCTCCGTCGGGTAAAAACATACAAATCACTCCGTTTGACAGCAACTTGCAACTAATCGCTCTTCTCATCGACAGTCAATAACGATGGAAAAAATGGCGTCCGATAGCTGTAAATCGCTGCCAGTCAACGCCTTTTGTGTGATTCAGCAGATAATTTGTTAAGAACGAAGATGTCGTGAGCTGTGTCTGTGCCATCATGCCTAGTGACATTGGCGACGGGAAAGCAGTAGGCGCTGCGGCGCAAAGCCAGCGCGAATCCCCCGCAGCCAGTGTCGGCAGCCGCCCCACCTATCTCGGCGCGGGCGCGCCGCCCCCGCGCTTACCCGTAGTGTGAGACGAGCAAGACGCGAGCTCCTTCTCTGCTCACCATGATTAAGCTCTGCGAATCGGAGCGAAACCTGGTCGGACTTTTCCGATATAACAACACCCGTTAGTAGATCCGAGTGCTTAGTGCGAGTTTTTTAACTACTCGATCGCGTTAACGTAAACTCATATTTCTATGGCATCGGGGAAGCGCCACCTAGCGACAAGTATGGAAATTAAAATTGCCCAGTGCGTGTTGTGATGGTTTACGTTGAGAAGTGAACACGTTTACCAGCCAAAACACGAATAAACGCGAGTGCGAGTTGTACTGTGACAGCGTTTTGCCAGTTCGAACGGTTAAGTTACTCATACTCACTACTCGATGCTCGATTAACGGTAATTGGTAGAGCGCTGGCACGGATAGCCAGAGGTTGCGGGTTCGAATCCCGGCATGGATGAAATTTTTAGCCTCTAAATAGGTTTTTAAATTTGTCCTTAGCACGGGTTAGTGCATTAAAAATTAAAATAATATAAACCGTCTGTGACTAACGCTAGTGGAATTTTTTCGAGTGGTTTCTTACAATTTGTAGGTAGGCACAATCGTGCACTAACATGTAAAGAGTTAGGACTTTGTCACATTGGCCTCTTGTAGCCTGATGTATGAGAAATTTATTATTTTGACTTTGACAAGGTACTGAAGTGCATACATGTTTGTGCACGTAACCGCACTTCGTCGTCAAGCTAGTCCACTGCTGGACATAGCCCTCTCCTAAAGAGCGCCAAGTTGTGCTATCATAGGGGTAATGCCCATAATCGCCACGCTGGCCATGCGGGTTGGGGATCGCTGTTCGGTGGAATTGTATTACAGGGGGCGCTGCTGCCCACCCCCCGGTTTAACGCACTAACATATTAACGTAACCGCACTTACTTATTATTTGTACGTAATACAGAGAATAGTGTAAAGAGGTTCGAAATTTCACTGATGCCTGTGAGTCGCCTATTAGCTCAGTTGGAAAGAGCGCTGGCACGGATAGCCAGAGGTCGCGGGTTCGAATCCTGGCATGGGTGGAATTTTAAGCCTCTAAATAGGTTTTAGCTTCTAAATAGCTTGAAAATCTAGAAACTACAGAAGATACAGAAACCAGAGGTAAGAGGCAGATACATAATTAAAGAAACTACGGGAAGAACTTCCCGATATCTCTTTTACTGTTTTCAAACAAGGGCTTGCAACCACCAAATACTTAGAATAGCTTCAGGCCAAAATATTAATATACAGGTAAGTTATTCCGTTGCCTGTCGTAAGAATGCTCTGCGTTCCGACCCTCAACGTACTAACGATTATTGCATACGGATACCGATCAGGGCTGCAAGTGATGTAAATTACTTCAACCAGATGTCACTGCCTGTACGTAATATAGAGAATATTGTAAAGAGGTTCGAAATTCCACTGATGCCGGTGAGTCGCCCATTAGCTCAGTTGGAAAGAGCGCTGGCACGGATGACCAAAGGTCGCGGGTTCGAATCCCGGCATGGGTGGAATTTTTAGCCTCTAAATAAGGTTTTATAATACCGATAGAGCGTTAGTTTCATATATTGATGAAATCAACCCTTTGTTAGTCTCCACTGCTGGACGATGGATCTCTTCCTGCATCGCAGGAAAGTTAGGCCATACTAACCACGATTGCTAGGTCTAGGTTGGTGGAGGATTGTAAGATAGTGGCATATCAAGCCGCCCATAAGGCCCATATGGCTTAACGACTGCCATTACCAACAGCCGGCACCAAGGACTTAGCGGGCCTTGAGAAGCGCGGAAGCGCTCGGAAAAAATGCCACTAGTCACGTGATGGTCCCCACCCAGGCAATGACCGCGCCTTTTGTTGCTTAACTTAGTGATTGATTCCAAAACATAATAATATAAAGTATTTATTTGGAGTAAAGAAAATGGCATTACGAAATCCAAACATTTGCAGAAAGTTTTTGAACTAAAACTTTCGTAAGAATTATTGAATTGTAACCGGATAAACTTAATAGGCTAGATTATGTCAAAGACGACCAACTGGCGACGCGACCTGCGTCTCTACTGCGAATCAGAGTGCTCGAAACTAGTAATTTTATCCGGTTACATTTCAGAAAGCTTTATCATACAGGGAAACATGGTTAGAAAGTCAAGTAGGTGGTCATCGCCACACAGCGAACCTAAGACATCTGAAAAATCCTACCCCGCCCCATTATCGCAGAGCAAACAAACGAAAAAAGTGCGGTCGAGTCAAGTGCTTGGCACACAGACCGTGCATGAGCCGAGAGAACCAGCTATCCAGTTACGTTTGAGGTCACGTGGATTGAAAAGCCCTCAGGCAGTAGACTACGAAAAACATACGTAATACAAGATGCCATACGCAAGACTAACCAGCGCCACCAATTGAATGGACTCATAACTTGTATCATAATAGATTATATTCTTTTTAATGCACTAACCTATTTAGAGGCTAAAAATTCCACCCATGCCGGGTTACGTAATACAGAGAATATTTAAAAACCTATTTAGAGGCTAAAAGAATATATACAGAGAATATTGTAAAGAGTTTCGAAATTTCACTGGTGAGTCGCCTATTAGCTCAGTTGGAAAGAGCGCTGGCACGGATAGCCAGAGGTCGCGGGTTCGAATCCCGGAATGGGTGGAATTTTTAGCCTCTAAATAGGTTTTTAAAATTGTCCTTAGCACGGGTTAGTGCATTAAAAAGAATGTAATCTATTATGATACAAGTTATCAGTTCATTTTAGCCTCTAAATAGGTTTTTTGATGGCGTATGACTAGTGCTACCAATGGAAAGAAATCATATCTTCTTTTATAAAGCGTCTTTGGAAGAAGTAAATACATACATACATAACCTCACGCCTGTATCCCAGACGGGTAGGCAGAGACCAGGGACTGCCACTTGCCACGATCCTGACCGATCACCTTCGCTTCATCAACGTTCATAAGTCGTTGCATGCACGCACGCCGGTTCCGGGTACTTTTTATCTTTCCCTTTGCTAATACATCCCCTATTTGGTCGATGTAAGTCCGTCTGGGACGTCCTTTACTAGCCCTTCCACTTACGTTCGCAATATATATTTGTTTCGTCAGTCTTTCTTCCTTCATCCTCTCCACATGTCCAAAACAACGCAACATTCCTTTCTCAATTCTTTGTTAATAAAGTTAATTTGTTAATAATTCTTTGTTTAATTGGAAAAAGTGAGCATCATAAATCTTAATAAATGTAGTATAGATTCTTTTAGAACCTACTGAATTTAACCTAGGTCCATGAATCCAGGACTTGAAAGTAGTTTTGCCAAAAATGGCCGTTTTAGCAGACATTGATTAAAGTCGTAGTTTGTTAATCAGGTACTAGGCCCTTGAAGTCAGCTTTTGTAGACTGTGGTATGTAATAGCAGTCGTTAAGCCATGTCAGAGGCCTTTTGGGCGGCTTGACAACTTCTGACAGTAAGGCCCGCCACTGTCTTACACTCCTCCACCAACCCGAACTTGGCCTCCGTGGTAGAGTATGACCTAACCTTCCTGCGATGCAGGAATAGACCCGTGCCCCAGCGGAGGGGACATACAAGGTTTGATATCGATAAATTATCAGTAGCTGAAGTAGCTAGTGAAAATCACAAAGAAATCTAGTATGAGTGACGTTATTTTAAATTTTGATTGAAAAATGACAGGACAGAATGAAAGAAATACAAAAAATGGTGTAAATAAAGATAACAAATATAAATACGTCGTTGTATGCTTAATACGCCACGCATTGTTGTGTATTTTCAATAGGCTCAGAGCTAGCCGCGCATTCACGTCACGTATCTCGGTCGCGAGTGGAAACGTATTCAATGGAACGAACTGGGGGGACTACCCTGATGGGGCATAGTACGGTCTCTTAAAGAAAGGGACTAAATAACTACTTGTCACTCGCTCATACAGTATTTTTTAACCTTTCTGAACTATAATATTATTCTTTTATGATTTAGTATGTATGTTTGAGTAGTCCATGTAAAAGACAAATTATGCGAAGTGGACATTTTGCTAATGGTAGACATTTTGCGAAGTGAATAATTTGCGACTGAGCGTCCTATATGTTATATACGAATTAGATCTGAATTTCCTTTAATTTTTTATCAGGGACTGCCACTTGCCACGGTCCCGACAGATCACCTTCGCTTCATCAATATTTATTTATCATTGAATAAATAATACGCCGCACGCCAGTATCGAGTACAATGAAAGTAATGTTAATATGTTTTGTTACAATTAATGTATCTGTATTCGTAAGAAGTTACTTTATTTAGTTTTACTTGCCTAATCCTGTCTAATTTCTGTCTAACACTTAATTTTTATTTATTAAGGAGAACCAACAGAATTCATATAATCCCGAATTCGAATTCGGGGTTCGAATCCCGGCATGGGTGAAATTTTTAGCCTGTAAATAGGTTTTTAAATTTGTTCCTTAGCACGGGTTAGTGCATTAAAAATAAAAATAGTATAAGAATGCATATACCTATAATATATTCTAAACGGCAATGTTAGCTAGCATTACCGTTTAGCAGGAAGATTGCCGGAAGAAATTTCACTACAAATAAGTGCCCTATTTTATGCTATAAAGTTATTATTTTGTGCAATAAAGTGTAACAACCAATAAAGACGGCAATATTGTATGAGCGAGAGCCAAGTGCATGTCCTGTGCCGATCTTTGATTAACCTTTAGGTAAAAAATTCGTAAGCACGACAAAATCAACTGCAATAAAGACATATTTAAATTATTATATTCTTTTTTAAGGCAATAACCCGTGCTAAGGACAAGTTTACTATTTAGAGGCTAAAAATTCCACCCATGCCGGGACACGAACCTGCGACCTCTGGCTAACCATGCCAGCGCTCTCCCAACTGAGCTAATGGGCGACTTACCGGCATCAGTGAAATTTCGAACCTCTTTACAATACTCCCTGTATTACGTACAGGCAGCGACATCTGGCTGAAGTAAGCCTCTAAATAGTAATATAAATTTAAATTAGTTCCGGATTCACTTACTTGACTTTTTTGGTCGGACTTTTCCGACAAAAATCGAGTAAGTGAATCCGGAACTAAACATTATTGGTTTATTTCCGGATTCACTCTGATTCTCAGAGGCAAATCAGAGCAAAACGTGGTCGGACTCTTCCGACAAAAAATCAATTAATTTCAATCAATAAGTTTTACCTTTAAGTTTTAGAGATTCAATAACGCGGGCTTACGCTCAGTGGGGCTGGGTAGGGTACTTGCTCTAATCAAGCTTGGTAAAAGGTTTAGTAGTTCAACCTTTATAAGTTATGGAAGAGCGGGTTTCCCAGTCACAGGTATTTCATACTTAAAATGGGATCCTAGCAAAAGTGTGTTCTGAAACTAGTAATGGTTGTAGTAATGAATATTTTTGATTCCTTTTTTAAAAAGAGCAAGAAGTTTAACTTTACCACAGACGATATAAACTGCATCTGAGGGGTGTTTTATGGATTCATGGTTTTATGAATAACAAAGTTAGAGTTTCAAAATGATTCGATTCGTTGTGATGACAGTTGCCTTTTATATCCATGCTTTATTTAAAAATAAAAGTTCAAAACAACACAGTATCTGTCACTTAATGAACTTCATAAATGGTGCTACGCAAGGCACGGTAAGCCGTTGGTTCCGGCTGTCATGTAATGGCAGTCGTTAAGCCATTTCAGAGGCCCCATGGGCGGCTTGATAAATAACTTCTGACAGGCCCCGTGGTGGAGTATGGCCTAACCTTTCTGCGATACAGGAAGAGACCCTTGCCCCAGCAGTGGGGACATACAAACGGTTGGTATCAACGACAGTTGCAAGTAATGTATTAAACGGGTTAAATCGCGATTATTCAAGTAAAAGCATAGCGAGTCTTTAAGAAATATAGTAACATGTAACTTGGTTTTCAATTTTAACCAAATTAGGTAGAAAATATTAACAAAAATCTCCAAACTTACCACATTATTTATAAAGACACGATTCCTTAAAACACTCTATAAACGCCGATTACAACAGTCTGCGGTGGAGAGGTTACAAGGAAAAGACGTAAGTACAGATTAAATAAACTGCCTTCGAGAACCGGTCTGGAGGAATCTTTAGAGGAGTATTTTTTCAAATTCGTAAAGGCAGTTTGCCTTTTCCAAGTTTGGATTTCCACTATGCATCGTCTTGCGGAAACTCGGTGTATTTACTCAGTTGCCGCTGCCTCGAGTTTCCGTCAGTATCGAGGCATTTTCTCATTTCCAGGCCATTTCCTCGATAGACTCGCTTCATGAGAGAGTAGATATTATTGGGCGGAAATGTTGTAATTGCTGTGAGATTTCAACTGAACTGCCTTTAGCCGGACTGTAAACGTTCCATTGCGTGGCTAGGTGACACACATTTGTGAATTTGGTACTCGTAATACCACTTGCTAACGGAAAGGAAAAATATCGTGACACCCGTGTGTCTCAGGTGACATACCTATTTTTTTATTACGTCCAACTGTAGAGCACATACCTTCTCCCAGAAAGAGTAAGAGTATGGGCTTAATTACCCCGCGTGCCCACCGAGGATTGCCGATTTCGAGCGCTGAGGTAGTTAATACCTTATACACTCCGGTTTCCTCACGATGTTTTCCTTCACGATTAGCAACTGGTATCTCTGATATACCTTCACAAATGCACATAAAGTAGAAAACAAACTCATACCTACCTTTAATACCATCATTGTTCTGAAATAAACGTATATTATTATATGGAATTGATGTATTTGGGAGGTATTAGATGACTTGAGAAAAGATGGTCAGCGTGGAGTTATGAAATATATCCAGTAAAACCAAAAGAATATTCTTATCTAGTTTATATCTATTATGCTTTAAAAAAATAAACATAGTTATAAATATATTAGGAAGCACCGTCGCAAATTGTCCACTTCACAAAATGTCCACCATTCGCATAATGTCCACTTCTCAAAATGTCTCTTTCGCAAAATATCTACTTGCCAAAATGTCTCTTTCCCTAATTGTCCAGAACGACTATTTCGCAAAATATCCACTTTAAATAATTATTTTTTTCTTAGACTACTAACATATAACAAAACATTTACTTACATACATTACTTCTGGCCCCACACTAGGATACGTTTGGCTTAGTATGACTTGAGAAAAGATGATCAGGATACATATATTACATACATACTAGTAGTATATCAATGATATCAACCCTTGTATGTCTCCACTGAACGGACACGGTTCACTTCCTACATGGCAAGAAGTTCAGGCCATTTCTTAACCTAAGAGTGCGATGTCTGTACTCTTAGACTAAGAAATATCAGTGTAATTTCCATTTTTACGTACAATAAAGTAATTAAAACTGTTTTTATATGGATTTTACTAGTTTATAAAAATTTTACAATTTTCCAAAGTTTCCACACTTTTTCAGGTGCCCTGGTCTCGGATGACGAGGTAATAAACGAGTGAAATCCTTATAAAAACAGTTTTAATTATTACACTATTTTTATTTTTAATGCACTAACCCGTGCTAAGGAACAAATTTAAAAACCTATTTAGAGGCTAAAAGTTTCACCCATGCCGGGATTCGAACCCGCAACCTCTGGCTATCCGTACCAGCGCTCTACCAATTGAGCCAATGGGCGACTCACGGCATCAGTGAAATTTCGAACCTCTTTACAATATTCTCTGTATTACGTACAGGCAGCGACATCTGACTTAAGCAAATTGCATTACTTACAGCCCCGACTACCTACTTTGCAGTTAGGTTTAACATCGGAACGATATCACTGTACCCACATGATTACACTATTTTTATTTTTAATGCACTAACCCGTGCTAAGGAACAAATTTAAAAACCTATTTAGAGGCTAAAAGTTTCACCCATGCCGGGATTCGAACCCGCAACCTTTGGCTATCCGTACCAGCGCTCTACCAATTGAGCCAATGGGCGACTCACGGCATCAGTGAAATTTCGAACCTCTTTAAAAACTTTTAGCCTCTAAATAGGTTTTTAAAGTTTTAATTATGTCCAGTGCTCGTGTTAACCTTAGAAAATACTGTACAATTAAGTGTTCTCGATGAAAAAAAAAGTTTTCCTTTAGACCACGCACACGAAGTCGCGGGCAAAAGCTGGTGTTTCTATAAAAGTTTGAAAAATTGGGTAAAATACTAAAAAAGAACGCGTGTAATTTCTTCGAACAAATCTCAGAGAACACGAAGCATCCTTATATTCTCTCCCACGTAATTGTGTAAGATGGTTGAAGTATTTCTTAGGTAGAATATTTTTACTCTGCATAATCACGATTGACATTGCAGAAACATCGGTTGGTTAGAGAAGCCAGCCAACTGTACCATTTAAATGTTTTTGCACAACCGTGATATAAACATAGACGTAAGTGTATTGTAAGCGCCTCTGCAGTACAATCCCACCAAACTGCGATCCCCAACCTGCATGCCCAGCGTGGGGATTATGGGCACTACCCCCCAATGATGGCACAAGCTTGCGCTATGGCGCTCATTAGGGGAGAGCTATGTCTATAATATAGCCTGAACAAGAAGAAGTGTATTAAAAATCGTAAAATGACTTATGTAAAGCTGTGAACTTGTAACACAGACGTGCAACATATACTTTTCGAGTGAAATGAAATGAAAAGGTTTCATTCAAAGTAGCGCAGAAACTGCGGCTTAATGAACGTTACAATTCAAACTAGGTGTCCATTTCAAAATATAGATAATTTTGGAGAAAAAATGGACAAAAAAATCCAAACTTTTTCAAAATCCAAACTTAGTCTTTCAAAAAAAAAAATACTAGAAATAATGGATTGATGGTTGTCTCAGTAAGGCCTGTATGTATACAAATACACTAGAAATAAACAAACTCTCGTTCCCACTATTCTGGCTGGGAAAGGTTAATACATACTTAGTGGGGCATTGTATACGCTTCTACAATAAAATCCCTGAAGATATATTAAGCTCGCCTGAAAAGATTCCAAAAATGTGTTAAGTACACTTTGTGCCAAAAGGGCTACTATAACACAAAGGATTATTTGGATGACAATGATGTCTGGAATTAAAGAAAGAGAGAGAGAGAGAGAGAGAGACAGACAGACATTTATTTGCAGCCACAAAGATACAATACACATAACACAATGTAACACGATATTATAATAATACAGACAAATAATAAAAGAAAGAACAAAGAAAAATATAATAAAACAAAGAATACGATTTAAAACAAACATTTACAATTTAGAAGGGCATTGTATCTCCGCAGCCACAAACAGGTAGCTGACTCAGCATTGCTGCAGGCTGGGCCTGCAACACTGATTTTCAGTCAGCACCTAAATCCAGTGCAATGCGTGAGTTCTATTTTTTATAATAATTATGTAAACTCGGTTGATTAAGGACTTTGAAAAGACTATGTTTGGAGTTTGTTTTATACATTTTTTCTCCGAAATTATGTAGATTTTGAAATGGACACCTAGTTTGAATTGTAACGTTCATTAAGCCGCAGTTTCTGAGCTACTTTGAATAAAACCATTTCATTTCATTATATAAGAGGCACTCGTACAAAATTAAGATGGATTAGATTTAAAGCCAATAACAGGCATTCACTGATAATCAGAAGAACATGATTTACGTAACAAAATTATCATAATGGAATTAACATTTACAATCTTATTTTTAATAAGACATCTTATATTGTGTAAGATGTCTTATAGTATACCTACTCGTATAAATGTGGGGTCGCGCAGCAGACATTGAGACCATTTTCGTCTTACAGAAAAGGGCAATCAGAATTATTTATAAGCTAGGCAGTAGGGGTTCGTTAAGAGATTTCTTCAAAGAAACTAACAGTAGCTAGCGATTATATTTACGAGAATATTATATACGCCAGAAAAAATATCAGTAACTTTAAAACTGAAAGGTTGAAAAACAATGTTGAAGGTAAAAATAAACATGACCTTTTGTTCTCAAGATTTATGATATAGGTTATTACATCCTTTATTAACCAGGTACACGATGCGGAGATATAAGATCCCCGAAGATATATTAAGCTTGAAAGAAACGTGGTTCAAAATGTGAAAAGATGTCTTTTCACTATGGGATGTAATCTATACAAATAAAATTCAAAGTCCGGACTGACTGACTCACTCATCAACGCCCAGCCCTAGCCATTGGACCTAGGAAGCTGAAATTTTGCACAGAGGGTATATAATGTAGGCAAGGAATAAGACCGGATTATTCAACCCCTAAGGGGGCGAAAAAAGTTGGCAAATTTTTTATAGGAGGTATATAAAGTATGTAGTCTAATTTTCTTGAAACTTAAAAATAAATACTCTTCGACATAATTGATTAAACACGTGTTCCCGTTTTTTTTTTTAATTTAACCCTTAAGGGAGTGAACGGGGTTGCAAAAAAAGTCCACGCGGACGGAGTCGCGGGCAAAAGCTAGTATGATATATATTTGTTCGCGCGAGAATCGATCGCGCGACGTAGTCGTGAATCTGTGGTCGTTCATTCATTATTCTGAGTCGTTCCGGTGCCGTCGCTCGTGCCGCTCGCTCGCTACTAATTTTATCCATCCATCTGCATACACATTCGCACGGTGACATACGCGCGTGATAAGTGCTCGAATTCTCGTGAAGTGATAGACATTTGGTGACCAAGAAACTTTATCAGCTCAAATAACAATATATTGACAATATTAGACTATAAGTGAACAGTGCAGGAGTGTTCTCCGTGCTGGACGCATCAGCTCATCCATCACCGCTCATCATCTGCCCAACAGCTAAAGCGAGCCATCATCCACCATCACCAAGTAAGTCCATTCACTTCACCTCCCATTCCGCTCTCTCAACCAGCCCATCGTGAGGTAGACCTAGCCGACACTAGCTACCAATATTAAATCTCAAGATGTAATATACCTATTATATTACATCCCATAGTCAAAAGCCGCCTGAAAGCACACTTTAAGTAATAAGCCTTTATTACTATAATACTATAATTTACTATAATAAATCCCAAAATGACAAAAATGTAGTGGATTAAAACCAGTCCAATTAATATTCTAAGTTTTTGATTAATCCCAAATTGGAACAAATGTATTTATTTATTAATTTTTAATCAGCTATTCAAGTTTCCTTTGTATAATATGTTCTACACTGACTTGAATCGAAATAAACGTGTAATGCATGATGTTATAAAGAGTTTTAGAAATAATAAAACTGGAACGATTTCAACTGTGTGTTTTAATTGTATAATATGTTTTATGTGTTTTATTTACTTATAATGTAAACAGAAAACTTGGTAAAAAAACCGGTTAAGATTTATATGATCGGGTCTAGTCGAAATGTGAAGTAGTGGTGCTAAAAAATTAAGGAAATCTTAAAAATGGGCGACGTTATGTTAATAGGGGATGTATAAGCAAAGCGGAAGATAAAAAGTACCCGGAACCGGCGTGCGTGCATAGAACGACTTATGAACGTTGATGAAGCGTAGGTGATCTGTCAGGATCGTGGCAGTTGGCAGTCCCTGGTCTGTGCCTACTCCTCTGGGATACAGGCGTGAGGTTATGTACGTAATTTTAAGTTTTGAAAATGGAATTAAGGAAATATAAAAAAAATGGTGTAAAGAGGTTTGCACCGTTACAAACATAACATAACATTTACATACAGGCACATACATTGCTTCTAGCCCCACACTAGGATACCCTGTGTCGTGGGAACCAGAAACAATGACATCACAAACATGTAAACATCCAAGACCTGGGTTTTTTTCTTGAGCTGGGATTCGAACCCGGGACCTCTTGCATGGTAGGCAGATGCGCTACCGCTACGCCACAGAGGTCGTCCAACATACAAGAGAATAGGCAAAAAGCCCCTATCTGTCGACCCTACCGCGGCTGCCTTTGCGATACCGCGGGTCAAGCCTTTGTGTGAGACCCGCGATAAAAACTACCCTGATTCAGTAAAAGGGATTTAATTAAGGGACCTTTAAAAGAGCTTAGACAATAGGCTAAAAGAGCGAGCTAAAAAAGCGAGAAACCCAAGTTCGATACACAGTGCAGAGTGCTTAGTGACCTTAGTGCGAGTTTGACAGATCCAATCGAATAACTTTACTACCGCGTTAATCGAGCATTGAGTAGTGAGTATGAGTAAGTTAACCGTTCGAACTGGCAAAACGCTGTCACAGTACAACTCGCACTCGCGTTTATTCGTGTTTTGGCTGGTAAACTTGTTCACTTCTCAACGTAAACCATTACAACTCGCACTCAGCAATTTTAATTTCCATACTTGTCGCTAGGTGGCGCTTCCTCGATGCCATAGAAATATGAGTTTACGTTAACGCGATCGAGTAGTTAAAAAACTCGCACTAAGCACTCGGGTACCAATGATTTTTTTAAATTATAAATAACATGTAAAAGACGAGCTTATCTTTGTGAGAGATTTAACATTAATTAACATTTACATACAAGCACATACATTGCTTCTGGCTCCACACTAGGATAGGATAGAATTTGTTTTCTAAGTTATGTACATTTGTGAGGTTACAGTAGCAATCGTCGTCAGGCTGTACTAGTCCACTGCTGGACATAGCCCTCCCCTAATGAGCCCAGCGTGGAGATTATGGGCATTACCCCAATGATGGCATAGTAGCAATACCACTCGGTAATTGTAAAGGAAAACATCGTGAGGAAACCTGGGGGTCTGAGGTGTTCAAGTACCTCGGCGCTCGAAATGGCCAATCCGCGGTGGGCACGCGTGGTAATAAGGCACAAGCTCTCTCTCTGAGAAAAGGATCGTGTCCTGTAGTGGGCGCGTTATAGGCTACGAAAAAACCATATCGCCGACATGGTTATCACTTGGCATTTGGGATTGTTAATGGCAATCATGAAATCTTATAATGTTTTTTGTTAATTCTTTATTTTTATTTATGTAAGTTATTTGTACGTATCTGTTGATAATTTTATATATTCAAACTGTTATTTAGGCATGTATTTCTATAGGTACCTCTGAAATTATCGTTTTCTATGTATTTTTGTACATCTACTTCCGTCTCTAATGTATTAGTCTAGTTCATCCAAAGGTTGTGTGGAAAAGATCACTTTTAGTGATAAGGCATAAGGCCGCCGTTTGTACTCTTAGGTTAAGGAATATCTGTGTAATTTCCATTGTTATGTACAATAAAGTGTCTATCTATCTATCGTATTAGGTTTACATATCGCAACTGATGTATTTGGTTTAAGATGACTTGAGAAAAGATGGTCAGAGTGGATTTTTTTTTCCGCTGCCTTTTTCTCCACTACAATACGGCCCGAAGGCAGCGGCTTTCACTTTCATGTTACATTGTACTTTGACATTCAGCAAACAGAATGTAAATTCTTTACGTTGAAATAAATTGATTTCAATTTGAATTTGATGTAGATAGTACTAAACACTACAGGTACGCGTAAGCCAGAGTAAACAAGGGCTTACAAAATTATTAATAAATTCCAGGGAGGGTATATCGAGCTTTGCAAAATCTCTAGTGGAAAACAGCCCGCGGCGTCGTGAGCCTATCAGAGCCAATGAGAAAGCTTACAAAGGAACTTAACAATGACGTCATTATGTGAAATAGCGGTCCGGTTAGATCCGAATTAGAAATTCGCTTTAGGACGAGAAATTTCACACTTTATATGGGATTTTTATGTTACTGCTCCGAGCGTATACAATAAGGGTATGTACGAGAAATGAAAATGATAAATATTTATTTAATAATAATAATAATAATAATAGCCTTTTATTCCTGAACTTAGGGTTACAAGAGGTCCCTAAGTTCGGTGTGCCTTTTGGCATAGGCCTCCTCCAACTCCTTCCAATGGGTCCTGTCCCTTGCTACTCTCAGCCAGAATGGTCCCGCTGTCAGTTTCTAGTCATCCTCCCATCTCTTGACTTGGCGACCTCGAACTCTTTTGCCGTCTCTTGGTTGCCAGAGGGTGACCTGCTTGCTCCATTTGTTAGTGGGGTAGCGTAGCATATGTCCAGCCCATCTCCAATTTTGGACGTCTATGCGGGTGAGAATATCTGTGATTTTTGTTCTACTTCTTATATCCACGTTCCTGATTCGGTCTTTAATTTTTAGCCCCAGCATACTTCTCTCCATGGCACGTTGGCATTTTGCGAGCCTTTCCCTATGGTGAAGTGTTATTGACCAAGTTTCGCAGCCATAAGTAAGAACTGGCAGAATACAGGTGTCAAATGTTTTCTTTTTTATGTGATTGCCTAGATCCTTACTTTTCATTATTTCCTTTAGTGACCAGTACTTTCTCCAACCTTGTGCTATTCGCCTGCTTATTTCCTTTGTCATTACATCTGAAGTGGATATTATCTGTCCTAAGTAGATATATTCTTTGACATATTCAATCCTGTTACCCTCTACCGTAACGTCTATTTCCCTAGAGTTTGTCATCAATTTTGTTTTACTGGCATTGATTTCCAGACCAGCTTCTCTGCTTACATTTGCTAGGCTCTGCATCATTTGCTCTATTGCTGCAGGATTCTCTTCAAGAAGCACCAGATCATCGGCGAATCTTAGGTGGTTTAGGCGAACTCCCGTAATGTTCAGACCTAAGTGTTCCCAGTTTAGCTGTCTAAAGATGTGCTCAAGTACGGCGTTAAATAGCGTAGGAGAGAGTGGATCGCCTTGGCGTACGCCCTTTTCAATAGGAAATGATTCTCCTATTAATTCGAGTTTAATACTGGCCTTGCTAGATTTGTATATACTCTTGAGTATTTCTATATAGTTGCTCTGGGCCCCTTGTTGTTCAAGGCTACGCCATATGTATTGGTGTCTGAGGCTGTCGAATGCCTTTGAGTAATCTATAAACGCCACGTAGATGACGCGATCACTTCAACGAATTTCACCGAAATTGCTTGAAGCCCTAGTTCCCACACTAGAATTCCCCATGTGAAGCTGAACTAGTCCCCTCCGCATAATGGATGACAAAATTATAATAAGAACTTTATTTCTATACGTTATTTCTTATCAATCTATTCTTAAAAGAATAACAAATAAATCGTTTAATAAAGAATAATGCCAATAATTACTATTTGTGTGCGTGTGTATGTTTGTGTGTGTGTGTCTCTCTTTCTTTCTTTTGTTTATGTGTGTGTGAGTGTGTATGTGCTCTGCTTACAAATGTGATGCTGCCGTAATTACTGTTTCATAAGTAGAAGACACCTTTAGAAACGCAACTAATACCGGGCTGCTCATAAACGCCTCCAAGCTGTGTGCGGCCCCTTGCACGCAACTTGCACTAAAGCGACGCCCGCGTAACGTAGTGCTCGTGCGAAATAACTGGTAACACCCCATTATGATTATATTCTTTTTTAATGCACTAACCCGTGTTGAGGACCATTTTAAAAACCTATTTAGGCTTCTAAATAGGTTTTTAAAACCCATTATGTCCCCACCGAGGGGCACGGGTCTCTACCCCGAGGAAGGTATAGGCCATACACCACCACGGGGGCCAAGTCTGGATTGGTGTAGGCTTGTAGGACTAGCGGCTGGACTTACTGTCAGAAGTTTTCAAGCCGTCCTAAGGACTCTGACTTGGCTTAACGATTGCCATCTATTGACGGCAGCCGGCACCAACTGCTTAAGGTGCCTTCGAAGCACGGAACCGCTCGGAAAATGCCATTAGCATTAGTTATAGACTGTCACCCATCTATGCATCGAACGCGACATATATTGCTTAATCTTCGTGATCGTTTAAGATCTCAGGCAGCCGGGGCTACGAGCGATTCCGCATTGGTATTAAGTATATATAACTGCAAGGTTTATTAAGGTTTTCGACAACCTCGGTGGCGCAGCGGTTTGGCACGCTGTCAGTAAAACCGAAGGTCTCTGGTTCGATCCTCGGTCGGGACACACTAGGAAACGAACTTTTCTAGTTTATTTCGGGTCTTGGGTGTTATATCTATTTCTTGTATGAAATCTATCGTCGAGTTAGCACCTGTAACACAAGTCTTTTAGTTGTACTTAGTATAGGGCTAACAAGATTTGTGTAAATAGTCCATGAATATTTATTTATTATTTATTAGGACCGTTTCGAATTAATATCTTTACCCAATTAACTAAGCTTTTATAACATAACATAACATAACATTTACATAGAGGCACATACATTGCTTCTGACCCCACACTAGGATACCCTGTGTCGTGGGAACCGGAAACAACGACATCACAAACATGTAAACATCCAAGACCTGGGGTTTTTTTTTTGTCTCCAGCCGTGATTCGAGCCCGGGAACTCTTGCATGGTAGGCAGATGCGCTACCACTACGCCACAAAGGTCGTCAATATTATTATAAGTACCTACATAATGAAAATTGATTTTGAAACGTACCCCATCGGGCTGCTCCACGACATGCGGCCCCAGACTGGCCAGCGTGCTCCACTTGCAAGAAGGCGGCGCACGCGCAGCGCAGCGCTTGTGCGCCTTGAACTTGCACAGCTCGCAGGCCAGCGCGTGCGCCGTGCCCAGCGCGCCGAGCGGCTCGCGGCACACGTTGCAGAAGGTGGGGCGCGCATGCGTGGCCGTGTACCTGTGGATGGAACGGTGGATAAGTAATTAATTCATACAAAACAATGTATTTTATATTATACTATTTTTTTATTTTTAATGCACTAACCCGTGCTAAGGACAAATTTAAAAACCTATTTAGAGGCTAAAAATTTCACCCATGCCGGGATTCGAACCCGCAACCTGTGGCTATCCGTGCCAGCTTAATTGGTAGAGCGCTGGCACGGATAGCGAGAGGTTGCGGGTTCGAATCCCGGCATGCGTGAAATATTTAGCCTCTAAATAGGTTTTTAAAAATGTATTTTATAGCTCTAAACAGTGGGTATAATAGACGATTATATAAATATTACAAACAATATCAAAAAATTTACATTTTTTTATAGAATTACCACTTATCGTCCTATATAGCCAAGTCGTTGATGATTGTTATTTTTCTTTGGTCCTTTTGGTCCTCCGTAGAGTCTGGGGTGACACAAAGGCTTTCCATTTACTTCTGCTTGATTGATTAACAGGTAGATCCTGTCATCGCTTACCATCAGGCGCGACTGGGGTCAAGTGTAACCTAAAAAAAATCTATCTTGAGTAGACCCTTTCTATGTTTTGGTACATACAAGTGTAAATTGTGGATTGGGACTCTCCTATTACTGGTTTTTTTAAAACTAAACCAAACCACTGTTTTATTTGATTGGTTATGTAAATTAATAATTGAATTGGAATTATTCTGAACAATCCATTTAGCAAGTTTGGATGTCGCTCCCACTCCTGATATGAGTGCATTAATTTTCACTCGTCACAACAAATAATCGTGAATAGGCTCTTGTTCAGATTATATTCCTGTCACTCCTTCCTTATTTATCCTTACTAGTAATGGTCCCCGCAAGCCTGTGTCGCCACCAGGTCTACCACGTCTTTACCCCGGTGCAAGGCCTCACGCAGCGCGCCCGTGCGCGAATGTATTTGTCTACAATGTATTCCTGTCTCCTTTACCTTAGCTTTTGTCAAAATCTCTTCTTACCTGTGATGGTCCTCGTAAGACAGTCTCGTCACCAGGGCCGCCACGGCCTCGCCACGGTGCCGGTGCAAGGCCGTGGCGGTCAAAACTCGTCTTGCTGCGCGAATAGGCTTTTTTCTAGATTGTATTCCTTTTTCTTGTGCCTTAATATTGCTTGAATCTGTCTTTTCTTTAGAGTGATGATCAACGCAAGAAAGTCACCACAAATGTGCATGAATAGGCTCGTGTCTGTCAGTTGTTATTAGTGATCAGAGATTCTCGCAAGATCTTGACAACAAATATTCGTGAAGAAAATTTGGTCTATACCTGAGCCAAATTCGATAACGAATGGCGATAAACAAACCGTTGCTAGGCAACGACTTGTTTACACCTAAAAGGCAGATTTTAACAACCTTTTCTAGAAATCATTTTCAGACAAATGATAATCTTTCCTTCCTCCTACTAACGTAAAATGCTTGTTTGTGTTTATATGTTTATGATTTTATAGTTAAAGGCTTAACCGATTCAAATATGACATATGACAACACTGAAATATGAAATATGACACACAGATTTAACAAACATCTACGCGAGCCATGCCGCATGATTTTCCTAATAGAATTAAGCGCGTTTAAGCAAAAAGAAGCGCTCGTGGCCTAGGCGAACCGAGTGATTGGAATCAATCACTTGGTTAAGCAGCAACAGGCGTGGTCAGGTACAGGATGGGTGAGCGTCCCGTGACTACCGCTAGTGGCATTTTTCCGAGCACTTCCGTGCTTCGCAAGGCACGTTAAGCCGTTGGTGCCGGCTGTCATATAATGGCAGTCGTTAAGCCATGTCAGAGGCCTTATGGGCGGCTTGACAACTTCTGACAGTAAGGCCCGCCACTGTCTTACAATCCTCCACCAACCCGGACTTGGCCCCCGTGGTGGAGTATGGCCTAACCTTCCTGCGATGCAGGAAGAGACCCGTGCCCCAGCAGTGGGGACATACAAGGGTTGATAACGAAGCAAAAAACATACAAACTCTTCAACTTCATAATATTAATAAGTACCTATAGATGCTACTATGAAAATGAGGAGATTGGGACCTACTGCAAATATTGCAATAAAAGAAAGTTCTTTGTATATATTTTTATTCATATGTTCACACTAATCATCACTGTCACTGGCCAAAGAGGAGGATGAATTTGCGTCTCCTGAGACTTGAATTATTCTCATTGATGAATTATAAATTCATCAATGACATTATCCATTACACCATCAAATTCGGCGTTTTCTTCTCTTCTTTAATTACGTGTTCAACACAACGTTGCCATGCTGCTGGATTAATTTTACTTATTGCCTCATCTAACAGAACCTTTATTTAGTTCGGCCATTTAAAAAGTTTTATTTGTGGCAGCAAAATGCCCCCATATAATTTCTATCGGATTTAATTCTCAATGATATGGGGGCAATATATATTGTTGTCTTGTGCCATTTTGTCACACATATTATGCTATATACTTATGCCATATACACGTATTGACAAACACTAAACTTCACTTGTTGGCATAAACTAAATTTCCCAAAATGTTTATCACACCTGAATTTCATCCATGTTTCTTTTTCTGTAGGGCTATCGCGTAAAATTAATGTCGAAATTTTTGTAGTTTTTCGAAATAACAAGGTAATATGCATGTTATTTGAGTGATTCTAGTTAAATATGCTGCAATAGGAATTGTTAATAAATAGTTAGCAAGTAAAAGGCTATAATCATGTAAACAATAGAAGATTTGTTAAACGTGAGTTGTGATAACCCTAAGTTAGTTTGTTTACCTCTATTCTTTATCGAGTTTGGCAGAACTGTAGATTGCATTCTGTTTTCCTCTGGCTTTTGCCCGAATCTGTCAGTTCTTAGCAGTGATGGCCCCCACAAGTCAGTCACGCTACCAAGTCCGCCACGTCCTTACCCCGGTGCATCGCCTCACGCAGCGCGCCGCCCTCTACTCCTCTCGCCGCGCGACTAGGCTTTTGTCTAGATTGTATCTTTATTCCACTGCTTCTTCCTGAATCAGTGAATTCTTACCAGTGGTGGTCCCCACCAGGTAGTCATGCTACCAAATCCGCCACGTCCTGCCGCAGTACAAGGTTTCAAGCTCCGCGCGCCGGCCTCTAGGTACTCCTCTCGCGGCGTGAATAATATATTGTCTAGATTGTGTTGCTGTCTCTTATGCTTTAGCTTCTAACGCGAATCGGTGAATCCTTACGAGTGATGGTCCCCGCAAGACATGTCTCTCAACCAGGTCCACCGAGTCCTTGCCGCGGTGTAAGGCCTCACGCAGCTCACCAGCCACTACTCTCGACGCGAAAAGGTTCTTGTCTATTGTATTCATTTCTCCTCTACCTTAACTTTTGCCCAAATCAGTCTCCTTACCAGTGATGGCACCCGCAACAAATCTCACCACCAAGTCCGCCACACCCTTGTCACAGTGCCAAACCCCGCAGCGCACTCGCCTACCACTCCTCTCGCCGACCGAATAATATCATGTCTAGATTGTACTCCTGTCTACTATGCCTCAGTTTCTAGCCGAATCAGTGAATTCTTACCAGTGGTGGTCCCCGCAAGACAGTCTCGCCACCAAGTCCGCCACATCCTTGTCACAGTGCAAGACTCCGCAGCGCACCTACCCCCCACTCCTTCCGCCGAGCGAATAATATCATGTGTAGATTGTACTCCTGTCTACTCTGCCTCAGTTTCTACCCGAATCAGTGAATTCTTACCAGTGGTGGTCCCCGCAAGATAGTCTGGCCACCAGGTCCGCCACGTCCTTGCCGCGGTGCAGAGCCCCGCGCAGCGCGCCCGCCCACGACTCCATCTCACCGCGTGTGTCCGCGCTCAGCATCAGGCAGCGGGACGCGGTGATCACCTGGAGACAGAGAGAGAAAGAGAGAGAGTTATGTTGGTAAGGTACGGGCGTGTTGGAGTTGACAGAAGAAGAAATAATCACAGAAACGTTTCTTCTTCAGGCTTCATTAGTCCACTGCTGGACATAGCCTTCCCCTAACGAGCGCAAGGTTGTGCCATCATTGGGGGGTAATGCCCATAATCCCCACGCTGGGCATGCGGGTTGGGGATCGCAGTTTGGTGGAATTGTACTGCAGGGAGCGCTGCTGCCCACCCCCCGGTTTGTATCCCTTAGTCGCCTTTTACGACACCCGCAAGAAGAATTAGGGTTGGTGCTATTCTCTAGGCCGACACCACACAGAAACGTTTACGTAAGGTAATTTATGCAATGTATGTATTTTATCAGAAGAAGAGATTCGTCAAGATCATTGCTAGTACCAATGCCTAGACTCTGCTTACTCCTTCAGGTTACATGCGAGAGTTTACGTAACGTAAATTATGATAGGTACGTGTGCATTTTATCAGAATGAGAGATTCGTCAGGATCGTTGAAAGTGGCAATCCCTAGTCTCTGCCTACTTCTTTAGGTTACAGGTGAGAGTTTACGTAACGTATATGTAATGTATGCATTTTATCAGAAAATTAGATTCGTCACGATTGTTTAAAATGGCAATCCCTAGTCTCTGCCTACCTCTTTAGGTTACAGGCGAGAGTTTACGTCACGTAATTTATGCAATGTATGAATTTTAACAGGAAAAAGATTCATCAGGATCGTTGCTAGTGGCAATCCCAAGTGTCTGCCTAACCCTTCAGGCTACAGGCCTGTTTACGTCAAACATTTTATGCAGTATAAATGCAATTTATGCCTTTTGTTATAGGCGAGAGTTTACGTAACGTAATTTATGCAATGTAGGCATTTTGTTACGGGCGAGAGTTTACGTAACGTAATTTATGCAATGCAGGCATTTTGTTACGGGCTAGAGTTTACGTAACGTAATTTATGCAATGAAAAGCACAACACTGCTACATGTAACTAATCATTATGGTACCCGCAACAATCGACCGTCCCAAGTCCTAAATACACACATTGTTTGGGCACTAGATTAGACCCAGCCCAGATTAAATAGCATCTAGATGGAGATAAACCCGGGGCTTTGAATTAAATACAGAGGCTTCTGTTTTGTCCATGAGTGACTTTTAGAATGCCAAAAAGGGTATTCCTCCCAACCTTTATGCTTCTGAACGGGCTTTGAATTTGATGAAGAGGTTGTTTAAGGGGTTCTGATAAGTAAAAGCGCTGAAGAAAAAACAAGGCGTTGAAATAAAAAAAAAGTATTCAAAATGTGTGTGTAATTTTATTGTCTCACATTAGATTCGATTCTTTATTTCACACCATACATTTTGAGAGTACATGAAAACCTTAAGTATGTAAGTAGCATAGAAATAAATAATTAGACAACATAATTAAAGTATGGATTTCTTTTCAGACGAGGAATCCTGCCAGCATCCTGGGAGCTCTCCCCAACGGCAGCGGTCTAGATTTTTTTAAAATTTAGAACTTATTTTGTAGCTACTGCATTAAATTAATAAAAAAGAATTGTAGTATTTCTTAATGATTCGCGACACTCATAAATAGTTATATATTAAACGGGTCAAATCTCGATTATTTATTAGGTAAAACGTAATTACCTTATTTCCCGACGTTTCGGCAGCGTTACAGTTGCCGTGGTCTCGGGTAGACTGAAGTGGCGAGTACCAAATAAATAATCGCGATTTGACCCGTTTAATATATAAAAATTGTTATAGTAATACATCATATGTTTCCTTACAGCTCGTTTCAGGATTTTTCTGAAACGGGTCAGATAACGTCAATAATGTAACAGATTAAATTGAGAGATTGTTCAATCTAGTTAACAGGGATTTAGGACCGACGACCGAATACCGGTATTTATTCCAAAAATTGCCGGTTTCTGTGTTATTGTCCTATGCTTTTTGCCTTAGTTTTATAGGAAAGAGCGGGTGATCGTGCTCTTCCACTATAAAGGGAAATTTCCCGCCAGGCAGATCGTATGCCCGGGGACGGCCGGTCCAACTATTGTTAGTCGGACGTTATATTTATGGTAGGTATGTCATTGAAACACTTTGATTGCGCGATGCAGGAATGTTGGAGTATGTAGTGCGCGCGCAGAGTTGACATGTGCTTGCCAGTGTCATTGCCATGGGCCTTAAAAATCACTATGTTAACGTGATTGAGAGATTGTACTAATCAACCGGAGCTAATTATGAATATTGCGTATTGTACTCGACTTCCACGATATACTCGTAGGCTGTGCCTAGTGCGGGAGTTGCAGTTCGAGTAGGCGTGACGACAGTATCAAATAATCAAATATTTAACTATATTAGAGGAAAATACATATAAAAAAAGAGATTGCCATATGTTCAACAAAATAAAAGATTATAATACTGCTTTCAGGCATTTGACTGAAACACCCATCACACCGCGTGTCTTAATTCTGCGAATTTCAGTAAAGATTTCAGCAAATATTAAATGTACGTACAATCGACTAAATATAAATATTTAGAGTGACTTTGCAGTTATTCAATTCAATTGAATTTGTTTGTCCGTACGTATACAGAGAATATTGTAAAGAGGTTCGAAATTTCACTGATGCCAGTGAGTCGCCATTAGCTCAGTTGGAAAGAGCGCTGGCACGGATAGCCAGAGGTCGCGGGTTCGAATTCCGGTTTTTGAATTTGTGTATTTCAAACAACTATTAGCTCATGTATACATTACAATATACTAATACTATATTATATATAATATTAACTATGTTAGTAACTATCATTTTTAAGTATAAATATCAATATTCATATGCGCACCGACTACCCTTCTCACTTTTCGTTCAGCAACTCTCCATCGTAGGTTCTGGGAAAGAAATTACTCTAAGCAATAAGGCCGCCAACCGTACTGTATCTTTATAATTATTTTACGTTTGTTTTTTCCTGGTGTACAATAAAGAATATTCTTATCTAAGAAGATATCGTGTTTTTATGAATAACACCGTTTGCATTTAAAAGTACCGTTGTAATGCTATTGACTGTACAAATAATGAATAATTTATACAGTCTCCAATCACTCCACCTCGAACCACGCTTAATTGACGATCCGTTTAAATTGCATCGTCAATTTGTAGAAGAGTTTGAACGAAAAATAAGAACCGACTTCACTACACTAAGGCCCACTTGTGTCAGCCGGGTTAGCACATTCAACTCGAGTTAACCGGTTAAGGGCCGATTCGACCAACTTTTTACTCTAGAGTAAATCAATACTTATTCTCGGTGACGGCCTCGGTGGCGCAGCGGTTTGGCACGCTGACTGTAAAACCGAAGGTCTCGGGTTCGATCCCCGGCCGGGTCAAACTAGGAAAAGAACTTTTCTAGTTTGTCTCGGGTCTTGGATGTTATCTATGTATTTATTGTATTAAATCTGTCGTCGCTTTAGCACCTATAACACAAGTCATTTAGTTGTACTAAGTATAAGGCTAACGAGATCTGTCTAATATGTCCATGAATATTTATTTAATTTATTTATTCTTTCTAGAGTGAGCTGATTTTGCATTTTACCAACCACTAATCTAAGAATAAGGTGCTACACGCGAGTAAAGATTTATACGGCCAATTTTGACGGAGTTTACACCATACTGAGTGCTTAGTGCGAGTTTGACAGATCCAATCGAATAACTTTACTACCGCGTTAATCGAGCATTGAGTAGTGAGTATAGTAAGTTAACCGTTCGAACTGGCAAGACGCTGTCACAGTACAAGTCGCACTCGCGTTTATTCGTGTTTTGGCTGATAAACGTGTTCACTTATCAACGTAAACCATTACAACTCGCACTCAGCAATTTTAATTTCCATACTTGTCGCTAGGTGGCGCTTCCTCGATGCCATAGAAATATGAGTTTACGTTAACGCGATCGAGTAGTTAAAAAACTCGCACTAAGCACTCTGGGATTAAAAAATGTTAATATTTTTAATCACTTGTCTGTCACCGTTCAACACAGATTACATAAATCTGTCATTTCATAACTTTTTCGGCATAGCTAATAATAAAATTATTTGTATTAAAATTTACTTTCAAGAAAAATATTAGGTCCGCGGAACGTGGAACGTCCGATGGAACGATTGAGAAATATGATCGAAGATTCCGGTGGCAGTTGGTGGTTTGACTGTTATATTCAACAGCTATATTTTGCCATTGCGCAAGTTTAGTTTTAATGGAGGAGCCACCAGTTTTCTTATTTTCAACTACTGTGAAATGCTTTTTCACTATTTCTGTGAGCAGTGGGCTTTTCGGAAGGAAGCCAATTAGGACTACGTTTTCGTTTATCCTCACACATGCTATTTCAAATTTTCTTGATACAAGATAAAGAGAAAGTCACCACGAAACGAAAATACAATCACAGAGAAAATAATTCAATTCAATTCAATTCAATTCAAATTATTTATTTCAGACAATTAGTCCATATTTACATTTTACATTTTAAATTATAATATACGAGTAATATTTGTGTTAGTAAAAATCTTATATCTATGTTAATACAATACAAGGTAACGAATATCATTATTATTATTTATCAATTTCACTCCCCGCTGGGCGACACTGTTAATACAATATGTGCGCTGCCACCCAGTGCCTTATGAATGGATTATCCACCTTGGCTGCAATAATCTTCAGTAAACTATTGCTACTGCCGCGGATCCTATACAGCAAGGACGCTATCCGTTTGAGTATGATGGCGTGGAAGCCATCAACCCGCGCCTCCGCAAACATCCCCGATGCACTACAGAACCGCGGCAGCCCCAGGAGCACCCTGAAGGCATTGTTGTACTGAATGCGCAGGGCGCTGTAAGATCTCTGCGTATATCTAACCCACAGGCTGCATGTGTAAAAAGATTGACAAAATGCTCTAAACAGGGTTATCTTAACACTCGTAGTACAATTCGCAAACCTGCGAGCCAGCATATTACATCTTACCGACAGCGCCCTGCGTTCCCGTTCCA
This sequence comes from Yponomeuta sedellus, assembly GCA_934045075.1. NCBI lineage: Eukaryota > Metazoa > Arthropoda > Insecta > Lepidoptera > Yponomeutidae > Yponomeuta > Yponomeuta sedellus. The sequence goes on from OW203728.1 coordinate 20,198,858, forward strand.
TGTCCAGGTCATCTGTGAGGTCGTCTGTTACCCAATGGCCTAGATACTTGAACTTAGTAACTTGCGCGAGAGGAGATCCGACTAGGGTTAAAGGGCGCGGCAAAGAATACGTTTTATTACCCGCTTTAAATATCAGAATCTCACTCTTTTTTGCATTGTACTTAAGTCCATGTTCTGTCGCATATGCCTCGCAGATGCCCAGTAGTGTCTGGAGACCACGTATCGATGGGCTCAGCAGCACCATATCGTCAGCGTAACTAATATTATTAATAAACTTGCCGTCAACAGAACAGCCGACTCCGGTGCCGCTGAGCTCACCGATCAATCGGTTCATATATATGTTGAAGAGCCTCGGCGAACTTAATCCCCCCTGCCGCACCCCACACTCCAACCTATATACGTCCGACGCCGATCCCGCCCATCTGACAGTATTTTGCTGATGCTGATGCCAGTATCTACATACATTTATTAGTTCCACCGGTAAGTCAGTTTCGGTGCCCAATTTGTCCCATAAAATGTCATATGCTACGAGATCGAAAGCCTTAGAAAGATCCAGGAAACAAGCATATACGGGTGTTTTCCTTTCCGTGTAGTAGCGAACCGTGTGCTTCAGACACAGCACTGCAGTTTCAGTAGATAAGCCAGTACGGAAACCAAACTGCCCGTCATGCAAATCACTGTGTTGTTCCAAGCTAGAGGCGAGCACACTGTCAAACACTTTTGCTATTATTGTCGCAAGTGAAATAGGTCTATAGTTACTCTTATCTGAAGCATCCCCTGTTTTGTTTTTTATTACAGGGACCACGATAGTTTTCATAAAATCTTCAGGCAAATAAGAGTGTCTTATACAAAAAGAATAGAACATCGCTAACACACGCGGTAGGTGAACACCCGCATGTTGCAGATGCTCGATGCTGAGCCCGTCATGACCTGGCGACTTGCCTCTGGTCATTTGTCTGACTATTTTTGACACTTGCTTAGGAAGTACACGCACAGGCGCGCCACCAGTGCAGCGGGCACAGGCATCCAGCACCCGCTGTGCCGGCCCTGGACCGAGCGGAGACTCCACTCTAAAGTTATCTCTGAAGAGATTGGCGATATCTTTTGGGTCGCTAACACCCTCAACGCTCACAGGCAGGCTCGTTTTTGGGTTTAATTTATTTGTTTGCTTCCAAAATTTACTAAAATCTTTCTTATCGTGATGTGTTGCCATTATGTCCATTTTAATTTGGTGTTCGTTGTTCTGACACCATTTTAACTTATCCTTAAATTTTTTCCTAGATAAATACATATCTTGATAAATACGCCCGTCGCGAGGCTTGCCATTTAAAATCCAAATTTGGAAATACAGTCGAGCCTCCCTATGCACGCCCTGAACATGTTTATTCCATCCAATAACACGTTTGGTTTTTACATTTCGTCTTACTTTATTAGTTAAAATTGCAGCTTCACTAAGTATATTAACAATATCCTTGTATATTGCGTCAATTATTTTATGATGCTCCGTGTTATTGCACATGCCGTCACAACAATAATAAAGTTCCTGTGGAAAATTTATCTCCCTGAGTCCAATATTACACTGTTCAGAATACTTTTCTATTTGCTGAATCTCTCTTTCCCCCCAGATAGCCTTATTCTGAATATGATTAGAATGTGATATTTTCTGTTTAATCATGTTAATGTCGCAAGTAAGCTCTAAAGGAAAGTGATCGGACCAGAAGACGTCATAACGTACTTTCGTACTCACCACAGACTGCCAGGCCGCACGAGTTACCACGCAATGGTCTAACCAGCGCCTACATTGATGTGCATCACTTATAAAAGTGTAGGTATCAGTCGGTAGCAATTCCATGTCAGCACATAACCAGTTCTGCTCCGAGCAAAAATCTAACATTTCGTTACAAAACAATGCGCCGGGATGGGAATTCCAATCACCTAGAATGTACACAGATTCTATACCACAACTATCAATTACGGCATTAATTTCACTCATACAGTCCAGATATTCAACTAAATTATCGGCTGAGTCCGTAGGCATATATACAGAAAAAATCAACAGAGAACGGTCACAGGTATCGACCTTTATTGCAACTAGACGCACACTGTTACACTTAATTACCGTCACGTTGGGAAATACTGTTTTTCGCCACATTAACGCGACACCTCCGTGTGGTCTACCACGAAGAATCCCGGAAGCTGTGTCCATGGCTGAGCTACCAGTGAACCCGAACTCAGGATGTATGCTACCAAGGAGATCCAGTTCATGCGGCATAAGCCATGTTTCTTGAAGAGCTATGACGTCACATTTTTTACATAACTCCGAAATACTTTCTATAGATCTCTTGACCGATTTACAGTTAAAAGTACACAATGTGCATGGATGTGTTATTTTTGTTGTACTATCCATACTTTACTTTATTTTCTCCTTGGTCCGGTGACTCTCACCCGACTTATATTTAAAACTGGCAAATAGTTCAGTTCAAATAATGAACTGAACTATTTGCCAGTCAAACATTACGCTATTACCCACAGATTACAAAGAGAACTATTACCCTACAAAATTAAATTTATCGACATTTCAATACAAGTTCGAAGGAACAATGTTGCATACTTTTTTGTCGGTTTATAAGTACATTCGTTCATCATTCACTCTTCAACCACAGGTTAACAAAACTGAGGATTATATTTAAACCTCAGACACTTAGGTTTCCTTATGATGTTTTCCTTTACCGTTAGCCAGTGGTATTGCTACTATCAAAAACCAATTTAGAGGCTAAAAATTTCACCCATTCGAACCCGCAACCTCTGCCTCAATTGTAAAAATAGTATAATTGCTACTATCATTAATTCACAAATACATAAAAAAGTCATAGTCACGTTTATTCTTATTGTTCTTCAGGCTATATTAGTCCACTGCTGGACATAGCCCTCCCCTAATGAGCGCCATAGCGCCCATCCAGCATCTGCCGGCAGTTTTTCGCAGATCGTCATCCCACCTGCTTGGAGGGCGTCCTACACTGCGTTTGCAGAGTCGCAATATTACCTCTTAATTCGAAATACGTAAGGTGAGGTGGGGTAAGAGGGTCACCGGGGTAAGAGGGTCTAGTGACAATAACTAGTAAACCAAAGCGTTTATCACTATGCTTTTCTGTCGATAAAACAGACAAGGCAAATTAGTTTGAATGGTTTTCATGAGATGTCGCTACGATACTCAAAGGCCGCAAAAAATGAAGAAATGTCTCAGAGTTGTGAATTCGACTAGCACAAAGTTGGCGCGTTATTTTGCAAACCAATAATTGCTTGAAAAAAGACTGCTGGTAATTATTTCACTAAATAAATGCACGAAGAAAACTGTAAGTATTTCGTTTTATTAGTCATTTTAGATAAAAAACCACTAATAATACGAGTTTCTTTTGCTTGTAAATTCCAACCTCCAAAAACATTAGCTGGTGTAAGAGGGACACTATTGACGGGGAAAGAGGAACATATGTTTCTCTTCCCCCATGTCAGGGGTGACAAACATTTTGAATAGGTAGGTAAATAAAATAAAACAAAAAACATTCTAATATTTAACATTAAAATGTTGTCAAAATAAAAGAGTTGTGTTTTGTAATACGTCTCTTTGTAGTCGAGACTTTGTTTCGAATTTTAGTATTTTGAATTAGAATTTAGTAAAATAGTAATTTTGATTGTTACAGAAATAATATGAAAAATGTCGCGAAAATATGAACATCGGATAGAAGCAGATATGATAATGAAAAATTAAGGGACGCTGTCAGGGCAGTAAAAAGTGAAACAATATCTGCTTATGCGCTGCATCAAAACTTTATAATATACCAAGGGTAACAGTTGTTAACCACGTATTTAAACCGCGTTTGAGCCTTTTTCTTTTAATCTCTAACTCGAACATAGTGCCCCTTTTTTTGTGTAACTGCTATAATTCTGTTTAATTTTATTATTACTGTTTGTATGGAGAGTAAACTAAAAGAAAAATAGCTGGTCCAGTTCATTTTAGTTTGTTACCCCTGATCGGACCTGTATGTTCCTCTTACCCCAAATTGGTTTACTCTTTAGTTTCATTCTAAATTATACCTTATTTCAACGACAGTGAGATTCAATATTGACTGAAGCAGTTCTACCCAGAACTTCACGAGAAATTAGCAACGAATATTTAAATTCAAACTTCATTTTTATGAAATACAATGACTGTCCCTCTTACCCCATATGAGGGGGAAGAGGAACGTTTATACAATCTGGATATTTATGCAAATATCATCGTAAGAACTATTAGCAGCGCAATTAAAATTAGTCCATGGGAAGCTAACACATAAAGGTTAGTTTTGTGGGTTTCGAAGATCTTGTAAGACTTTAACTGTCCTTCCTAACCCACAAAATATTTTACTGAAAATAGAGTATGTTCCTCTTACCCCACCTCACCTTATGCATGTCGGTATTGTAGAAGAATATTTTGGAGTCGTTGCCCAAAATGTGTGTGCTGGTCTGAAACTTGGCACCGATTCCAAGATATATTTCTACAAAAATTTTTTGAACCTCTTCCTTTAAAAACCTATTTAGAGGCTAAAAATTTCACCCATGCCGGGATTCGAACCCGCAACCTCTGGCTTTCCGTGCAGAGGTATCTGAGGTATCTCTAAATAGGTTTTTAAATTTGTTCCTTAGCACGGGTTAGTGCATTAAAATAAAAATAGTATAATTCTCTTCCTTTAGTTAAGTCGGTTAAAAAAATTACCGCCCTCAGAAAATATTCGGAAATTGTAGCGGACGTAATTTGCATAAAACATCAGTCGGGTCGGATCCTTAACGTGATGGCAATATTAATCACTTAGGCCAAGATTCACGATATCTGAATCGTTAAGTATATTTATTTATTTTATTTACAGACAGCCTGGTCCAGTGTTTTGTTAGAAGCAAAAAATTTAGAACTTAGCCAATGGTTATCATCACACTATATATAACACTAATATTATAAAGGCGAAAGTTTGTGAGTGTGTATGTTTATTGCTTCTTCACGTCTAAGAGCTTGTACAGAAAGGGCGAATTCGCGGCGATTCTCTCGCGCGTATCACGCGCGACTGTTGCGTCCACAAGGTGCGTACCAACGCGCGAGCATTTGGGGAGGAATTCATCTGCTCCATTTTCCTCGATACGTGCTCTCGCTCCAGAGCACAAATTCTCCAGAGTTCGCGCGTTAACTGGACGCAACAAGGCGTTCCTAGTATCTCGACTCGCGCGCAATACGCGCGAATCAAGCGCGAGTCGAGAGTCTGGCGTAGTGCACGCGATTTACGCGCGAATTTTGAATTCGCGCGATGCTTGTGGACGAGATGTATTGGTGTCTAGTATCTCACTAACGCGCGAATGAGTTCGCGCGAAACGTTTCGCGGCGAATTCGCCCTTTCTGGACAAGATCTAAACGGCTGGAGCGATTTCAATAAAATTTGCTATGGAACTAGCCGACACCCTGGATGAACACATAGGTTACGTTTTACTGCTGGAAAATATCTTATTCCCATGGGAAAATCGAAGAACCGCGGTTAACACCGCGGGGCACTACTAGTATATAAAATCTAACAATGACTTGGTGCGTTTAATTAGAATCCAAATCAGTGTCCAGCCGCGATGCAATCGCGTTCAGAATGCTATTGCCGCTCCCGCAAATTCTGCTGAGTAATGATGCTGACTTTTCTCGCCAGATGGCGTCAAAACCATCAACTCGGGCCTCGGCAAACATTGATGAGGCGCTGCAGAAGCGCGGCAACCGCAGCAGAATACTGAACGCATCACACTAATACGAGTATTATTTTATTGTTAATACGCAACTTATTTTCCATAATAAACCGCGGGTAACACCGCGGGGCACGGCTAGTTGTTACATTAATTGGACCCGCTGACCGTTGTAGGCTTTTAGAGTGTACCTAAACCACAAACCCGCGAGTAAAGGTACGTACAAAACGCTTTGACGGAGTAGTTTTCATTGTATATAGGTATATAGGTCACAGTCAAAACTCTAACACGGTCAAAACTAGTTTTGACTGCTAAAATCAGTCAAAAGTACTTTTGTCCAAAGCTTACGACCTCTGTGGAGTAGCGGTAGCGCATCTACCTACCACGCAAGAGGTCCCGGGTTCGAATCACGGCTGGAAACACAAAACAAACCCCAGGTCTTGGATGTTTACATGTTTGTGATGTCGTTGTTTCTGGTTCCCACGACACAGGGTATCTTAGTGTGGGGCCTGAAGCAATGTATGTGCCTGTATGTAAATGTTATGTTATGTTACGTTACGTTTGAAATACCAAATGGTGAAGACACCTAAAATGATGCATCACTCAATCTGCGACAACAAAATATAGTTGCGACAAAATGCGTAGCGTAGCGGAGAGCGAAGGAGCGTGTTAGGTTGAACATGTAAGTGCGAAAACCAACTCGTCATTGTTGGATACATATTAGCATTTTATTTAATTTTTCTGCAGTCAAAACCCAGACTCATTTTAGCAGACAAAACTAGTTTTGACAGTTTAAGAGTTTTGACTGTAACATACATACACCATGAATTTTGGGTGGTTTGAAAGCCATAGCAAAACGAACGCGGCTTAACAACAGCTATCGAATACGCTAGTTTGTTATTTTAAGCACGGCACTTTCCAAAAAATATATCAACCCAAACAGCATTAGGTATAAGCCAGCCAGAGCCGTGCATACGTGCACCGCTCATACGAATCCGCGGGTCATTTTTCTAACGCCCGAACCTAATAACGTTGGGGTATACGTTATTAGGTTGAGATTGAAATTGAAATCAATCCCAGATTGTTTCCTATCCGAAGATCGATCTCCGATCCGCATGTTAAGGCGCTTAGGGGCGCTAACTAGCGCCACCAATGGAATAATAATCCTAATAATAATCATAACTTGTTTTATAATATATTATTATCTTAATCTTAAATCTTAACAACTGTGATAACTATTTTTAGAACCTAGTCTAGAATCCGAGATCAACAATCTAGGACTTTAATCGAACTAAAGTCCTAGGAAAATTATACTACATTCTAGACTTTATGTTCTAAAACAGTTACCACAGATAAGATTTCTCATGTTTACTTTTTGAAAAAAAAAACGTATTATAAAAGATTACACTATTTTAATTTTTAATGCACTAACCCGTGCTAAGGAACAAATTTAAAAACCTATTTAGAGGCTAAAAATTTCACCCATGCCGGGATTCGAACCCGCAACCTCTGGCTATCCGTACCAGCGCTCTACCAATTGAGCCAATGGGCGACTCACGACATCAGTGAAATTTCGAACCTCTTTACAATATTTCTCTGTATTACGTACAGGCAGCGACATCTGACTTAAGCAAATTGCATTACTTACAGCCCCGACTACCTACTTTGCAGTTAGGTTTTAACATCGGAACGATATCACTGTACCCACATGATTACACTATTTTAATTTTTAATGCACTAACCCGTGCTAAGGAACAAATTTAAAAACCTATTTAGAGGCTAAAAATTTCACCCATGCCGGGATTCGAACCCGCAACCTCTGGCTATCCGTACCAGCGCTCTACCAATTGAGCCAATGGGCGACTCACGACATCAGTGAAATTTCGAACCTCTTTACAATATTTCTCTGTATTACGTACAAATATTGAGAAATATTGTAAAGAGGTTCGAAATTTCACTGATGTCGTGAGTCGCCCATTGGCTCAATTGGTAGAGCGCTGGTACGGATAGCCAGAGGTTGCGGGTTCGAATCCCGGCATGGGTGAAATTTTTAGCCTCTAAATAGGTTTTTAAATTTGTTCCTTAGCACGGGTTAGTGCATTAAAAATTAAAATAGTGTAATCATGTGGGTACAGTGATATCGTTCCGATGTTAAAACCTAACTGCAAAGTAGGTAGTCGGGGCTGTAAGTAATGCAATTTGCTTAAGTCAGATGTCGCTGCCTGTACGTAATACAGAGAAATATTGTAAAGAGGTTCGAAATTTCACTGATGTCGTGAGTCGCCCATTGGCTCAATTGGTAGAGCGCTGGTACGGATAGCCAGAGGTTGCGGGTTCGAATCCCGGCATGGGTGAAATTTTTAGCCTCTAAATAGGTTTTTAAATTTGTTCCTTAGCACGGGTTAGTGCATTAAAAATTAAAATAGTGTAATCATGTGGGTACAGTGATATCGTTCCGATGTTAAAACCTAACTGCAAAGTAGGTAGTCGGGGCTGTAAGTAATGCAATTTGCTTAAGTCAGATGTCGCTGCCTGTACGTAATACAGAGAAATATTGTAAAGAGGTTCGAAATTTCACTGATGTCGTGAGTCGCCCATTGGCTCAATTGGTAGAGCGCTGGTACGGATAGCCAGAGGTTGCGGGTTCGAATCCCGGCATGGGTGAAATTTTTAGCCTCTAAATAGGTTTTTAAAGTATTATAAAAGAACTTATAATTTAAAATCCTATTTAGAGGCTAAAAATTTCACCCATGTGTAAAGAGGTTCGAAATTTCACTGATGCCGGCCGGTAAGTCGCCCATTGGCTCAATTGGTAGAGCGCTGGCACGGATAGCCAGAGGTTGCGAGTTCGAATCCCGGCATGGGTGAAATTTTTAGACTCTAAATAGGTTTTTAAATTTGTCCTTAGCACGGGTTAGTGCATTAAAAATAAAAATAGTGTAAATTATAATTTTTATTCCATTGATGGCGCAACATTAAACAACAGCGCAACAACGTTAAACAACATTACTCAACTTTTTTTTTTAAATAACGTCTATGCTTAAGGCGCTTCATGCGCTATCTAGCGTCACCAATGGAAAAAAAATCATGACTTGTTTCATAATACGTTTTTATTTAAAAGTGAACATGAGAAATTTAATCAACTCTGACCACTATTTTTAGAACCTACAGAGTAGAACCTAGAACCTTAAGTCCTAGACTGTAGATTCGAAAAATAGTTGTTACAGTTGTTAGTATTCTCATGTTCACTTTTAGATAAAAACGTATTATAAGTACAAATTATATTTTTTTATCTATTGGTGGCGCTTGTTAGCACACCGAAGTGTCTTAACAGTAATATATCGAAATATTTACAGAATTATTAATATATTATTTTTCAATGCACTAACCCATGCTAAGGACAACCTTTAAAAACCTATTTAGAGGCTGTCGCTGCCTGTACGTAATACAGATAATATTGTAAAGGGGTTCGAAATTTCACTGATGCCGGTGAGTCGCCCATTAGCTCAGTTGGAAAGAGCGCTGGCACGGATAGCCAGAGGTCGCGGGTTCGAATCCCGGCATGGGTGGAATTTTTGGCCTCTAAATAGGTTTTTGATAATTATTACTTTTAAAAATTTATACGGTTATATGATCGTAGTGTTCAAACCCAGCTTTAGGCGGGTACAATGATTTTATACTATTTTAGGGTCCAGTACCTCACTTTTGTTGTTCGTCGGTGTGATGAATTTTTTTTTAATATTAAGCTTCCTCTCTTTTGAAAATTAAGCCTTACTCTGTGGTGTAAAAGGTTTAACCTTCTACGAGTAAGCCTATAAAAAGATATTACCAATTATGTTATTATTTTCATTACATTATATCCAATTATGTACTCCAATTATGTCATTATTTTCATGAATCGTTATCGTTATCAACCCTTGTATGTCCCCACTGTTGAGGCACAGGTCTATTCCTGCATCGCAGGAAGGTTAGGCGATACCTACTCCACTACGGGGGCCAAGTCTGGGTTGGCGGAGGATTGTAAGACAGTGGCGGGCCTTACTGTCAGAAGTTATCAAGCCACCCATAAGGCCTCTGACATGGCTTAACGACTGCCATTATATGACAGCCGGCACTAACGGCCTAACGTGTCTAGCGAAGCACGGATACGTTTGATGTATTATAAAAACGCATAAATTGGTAACGAAATAAGCTAATTTTACCCAAAAATAATGCCTGCCTGCCTAATAGCAAACGCTGGTTTCAGCCAGCTTTGTATGTATGTATATGTCCGTCCGTTAAATCGCACGTTCGCTCGTTAGGATGCAATATATTTTTCCAAATGGATGATAGTTAGATCTGTAGAAACATTTAAAAGGTGATAAACGGTTTTGATGTTTTGGCATATTGTATTATGTGCCGAGAAGGAAAACATTGTGAGGAAACATGAGTGCCTGAAACATACTCTCTCTGGAAGAGGGCCTTTGTCCTATGGTGGGACGCACAGAACATATTATGTTCTATGGAGGACGTCGTTTAAGGTAAAAACTTTATTTTTATTCTGAACCCATACCGAACTTACATCAAAACCGTTTATTTTCCACCTTTTCGACAACAATAAGACCTACGAGTACAGTTGAAATATGAACTGTTGAAGGATTTTTCCTAAGTAATAAATTGAAGTACGAAAGAAAAGAACGCCTGTGAAACCTAATTTCAGCCGCTTCATATAATAAGACATTGTAGATGCTTCGATCGTTCTTTTAATTTTCAACTGCTGAAGAAAATAAAAGTTCGCGGTTCTGCGACATGAATTGTCGGGTATTCTCATTAAAGTTGACTTCGTTTATTTATTTAAAAGGTAAAAGGAGAAATATATTCAGTGTAGATCTGTGGTAAAAGAGCAGTAGAACACCGGCTTTACTGTGCCCCACAGTGGGACGTATCGATATCAGGCTGGGCTGGGCGCATGCAGAAGCAGGCAGCACAGCGCAGCACAGTTCAGTACAGGGCAGGGTAGTTGAGGCAGATACTGGCCCCCACCGCATGCTGCGACGCAACTATTCGCTCCATTCCTTGGCAACTCTGAATTCTCACCCATAACTATTTCAATGTCTTTTTAGAATAGTCCGAATGATTTGTATCATACAAACAAGATTCACAACGAACTAATTCAATTAAATGTTCTGTCATTGCAACAAAATTGTTAATAGGCTGGTAAACACGCCTCGACGTGCACGCGTCGCGCAGAAATCTGTACTTTATTATAAGATATATATATGTATGTTTATAATAAATTATAAGTTTATATAAGTAACGGTATGTAAGTGTATTATTATTAAGTATAAGTATGTATCAATATTCAAATTTGCACTGGCTACCCGTCTTTCTAATTTCCTTCAGCAACTTTCCATCGTAAGGTTGTCTGGAAGAAATTGCTTTTAGCAATAAGGCCGCCAATTGTACTATGTATATTTGCAATTGTTTTGTATTTGTTGTTTTTCCAGTGTACAATAAAGAATATTCTTATCTTCTTATCTTATCTTACAACAAGACACAGAGCAGGGCAGACACATGTCTGCGTCACACGTGCCTGCGCCGCAGCGTACGTAGCTCAATGACGTTCCATGCTTTACAAAATCTGCGCTGCCCTGCGCTGCGCTGTGCTGCATAGCCTGCGTCTCAGCATGCGACCAGCCTCAACCCTTGTATGTCTCCACTGCTGGGGCACGGGTCTCTTACTGCATCGCAGGAAGGTTAGGCCATACTCCAACACGGGTGCCAAATCCGGGTTGGTGGAATATAGTAAGACAATGGCGGGCCTTACTGTCAGAAGTTATCAAGCCGCCCATAAGGTCTCTTACTTGGCTTAAGAGACCCGTGCCCCAGCGGTGGGCACATACAATGGGTTGATATCATATAAATCCAGATAGTTTAAATTGGTACAATAATCGTTATAGCCATAAACAAATTCTAACCGACATGTTCCAAGAATTGTGCTTTTTAAAAACACCCTGTAGCATAAAATATTTTAACCCTGTCGGCATATTTTGCACACTCCCTCACCTTATCTTTTGTACACAAAATGGGAGTCCGAGACGCCCCAAGTGGCTTCTAGGTACTCGTCTTTCACAACTGATATAAAAGGGGTACTTAGGACCGACGTTACTAATTAAGATAAGGGTCCCAAAATGGCCCTGTTAACTGGAGACAAAAAGCCCTTCAACTACTTTTATAGGCCCATCTTTAATTATAGATAGCTCAGTCGTTATGGCGACAGGTGCTTCCAGTCAAATCCAGAATGTGTACAGAAAATATTTTAATAAAAAACTACGAACTTGGCATTTGAGTTAAGCAACAACAGACGCGGTCAGGCGCAGGATGGGTGACCGTCCCGTGACTACCACTATTGACTTAGCGAGTTTCCGAGTGCTTAGCGGTTTAACGTTGCACGTGCAAGGCGTTGGCGCTAGCTGTCATGTAATGGCAATCGTTAAGCCATGTCAGAGGGCTTATGTGTGGCTTGATAACTTCTGACAGTAAGGCCCGCCACTGTCTTGCAATCCTCCATCAACCCGGACTTGGCCCCCGTGGTGTAGTATGGCCAAACCTCCCTGCGATGCAAGAAGAGACCCGTGCCCCAACAGTGGGGACATAGGGTTGATAACGATTCATGAAAATAATGACATATTTGGATAACATAATTGGATATAATGACATGAAAATAATAACGTAATTGGTAATATCTTTTGATAGTAATGGCTTACTCGTAGAAGGTTATACTTTTTACACCACAGAGTAAGGCTTAATTTTGAAAAGAGAAGAAGCTTAATATTAAAAAAAAAAGTTGTCGTTAGACCGGCGAACAACAAAAGTGAGGTACGGAACTCTAAAATAGTATAAAATCATTGCACACGCTTGAAGCTGGGTTTGAACACTACGGTCATATAACCGTATACATTTTTAAAAGTAATAATTATGGCAATATTTCGACTATTAGGTACTGTTACTCGCTCGGTATGCTAACCAGCGCCACCAATAGATAAAAAATATAATTTGTACACCGTGCCCCAGCAGTGGGGACATACAAGGGTTGATGGCTATCGATCGATGGACCTGGAGCTCTATTTTTGAATCACTCGTTTCGCGTCGAGCGCTCGATTTCTACTGATTTTCGTTCGAAAATTCCGAGTTTTTGAATCACTCGACTGCAACGAATGGTCCTTACCACTCGTCTCGTATGTCGATTGATAGATTAATTGTCAAAATTTGTGTTAATTTGTATTTTGCTGCGCACAGATATCTACCTAGCGATAAATGTGCTCTTAATAACTGTTGTAGATTGTGATCTTCTGTGTAGAAAATGAATGAATTTTGAAGAATGTCTAATCCTAAATGGATATTTGGATTCAAAAATACGGAAAAACGAGATCATGCGACTTAGAAGACGAGTATGACTTATGTCGCATTCGACGATACAATTTCATACGAGTGATTAAAAAATAGATCTCCTGGCAGGTGGACAGGCAGGCAACAAGTAAAGAGGCTTGATGTTTACTTTTCGATAAAACGTATTATAAAATAAGTAGTTATGATTTTTACTCCATTTGTGGCGCTGGTTAGCACACCAAAGAGCCTTAAAGAACGAATTTTCAACAAAAATAAAGAAGTTGTTCTGTTGTACATTGAGGCTTTCATTCATTTAATGTTATTCAGTTACTGTACTTGGTGTTCTAAGTTACGTAGGTACATTTTTGTGAAGGTATATTATCAATACCACTCGAAAATTGTTTATTTATGTAATGTCCCACTGCAGGCTGTTGTAGTGCTGGTGTAGGCAGGTAGGCTGGTGTCATCGCCATCGTCAGTCTATACTAGTCCTCTGCTGGACATAGCCCTCACCTAAAGAGCGCCACGTTGAGCTATCATGGGGGGTAATGCCCATAATCCCCACGTTGGGCATGCGGGTTGGGGATCGCAGTTCGGTGGAATTGTACTGCAGGAGGCGCTGCTGCCCACCCCCCGTTTTGTGTCCCTTAGTCGCCTTTTACGACACCCGCGGGAAGAATTGGTTTCGTGCTATTCTCTAAGCCGACACCACACAGCAGGCTGGTGAAGTGATACTTATATCACATTACATAAAAAATATGTGCCCACGGTGAGGTATTTGAACACCTCAGAAACTCAGCCCATAAAGCCTCTAACATGGCTCAGCGACTGCCATTACATGACGGCCGGCACCAACGGCTTAAGAAGCTAATGACGCCGACCGCCTGATTACGACGATCAAATTTACTTACCTGCTACCTAACTATCATCGAACTATACAGTAACAATCGAACATGTTGTTAACGAAAATAAACAGTAAACACAGTTCTTAGAGCAACGTTTGTAAACATTCCCATTTCAACATCAAAGTGCTGAAAAAATATTGTTTCGGTGTGATCTACTATGTCTTGGAGAGCGACAGTTGCGGATTTTTATAGCGGTGACACAAAACATTAGACTTACTGACTGTTTAATACATTGAGACACCACAAAACAAGTACTTAACAAAACATTTACAAAACAAAGTACCTAGGTTAAGAAATACCTGTGTAATTTCCATTTTTATGTACAATAAAGTGTTCTCTATCTCTATCTATCTATCTACATACTTAACAAAACATGTCCAAACCAACGCAACATTCCTTTCTCAATTCTAGTCACTACATCCTCTTTCATATTATAATTATGTCTAAATTATGCACGTAAGTAGATGATTAAGTACTTTAGAGATATTTTCTGAAATGTAAAGTAATTTGTGAAATAAAAGGCTATATTATTATATTATTTATTATTATTAGATCCTCTTTCAGTCCACAACGTTCTCTAATCGGACTATTGCGTATCCTGTCATTCAAAGGTAGATACTAAACTACCTATTACAGTATTATGCTAAAAAGCACAAATGGAGAGCGAATGGAAATAATTTATTCATATAGTCGTCGGAAAGTTGAGAGGATTATGCTAATACCACCGTCAATGGGAATGAGTTTTACTGTTCGGGCTTCTGTATGCATTTCGACTATTTTTAGGACGTCGATCAAAGAAAGAAATTCAGCATATCATTGTCCAGCACAACCACATCATTGTGGAGACCGCGACTCGGCAAAAGTAGTGTCAGACGCCCTCCAGGTGGGATAACGATCTGCGAAAAACTGCCGACAAATGGATGCGGCATCCAAATCCCTTCTTTGTGGCTAAAATGCTATGCGGGAGGAATGCAAGGAGGGCGAAAACAGTTAACTAAGCAAACAAAACAATTCTGGACGTGGATGAAAAATGAAACAAAAATCAACTAAAACATGAGACAAAAATTTTTTTTTAATCAGCCGGTTTAGTGGCCCACTGGTGTGGAAAAGGACCAAAACAATTATTCTTCTCCTTAAATTTCGTCAATACCTACGTTCCAAGAGATGAAGGCCTCAATTTCTCGATAGGCATTTGGAGCAGGGTAGGTTCAATCCCTAATCTGGTTACGTATATTAGATCCCAGAGGCTTGCTGATATAATTGTATGGTTAGGCCTGTGTTTACAGAGATGACCCTGATATGATTGATATTTGACACACACACACACCCTCATACACACACACACACCCTCACACACACACACATTCATACATATATACTCAATATTATGTTAAGCTCTCAGGTTAAGCTGAAGACAGGGCGTTATGGCGCTCGTTAGGGGATGGCTATGTCCAACACTGGACTTCCTACATAATACAGGGTGTCTCATTCAAATCGGTCAGTATGGGAAAGTCTGAAACTATAAGACATACGAAGATCTGTTCTGAGGAACCATGTCATCGATTTTAATGACAAGAAAAACTGCATTCATACATTTTAAAAAAACATCTGTACTCCGTTCGGAAATCGAACACGGTTGTTTTGAAAAAAAAAAAAAAAAACTTCTATTAATCAAACACTAACAATCAATTGAAAAGCCCACTTAAAATAAGTATGTAGATACTTATTTAAAGATTAAGATCGTTACCTAAACGTGTTGAATATTGTATTGAAAAAGGCGGCGCGGCGGTCACTTCGAGCACCTACTAAAATAAATTAAAGTATGTGAAAACGGTGAATTTTATTCATTTTAGACATCATGTTTCATACAGACATTTACTGCTTAAGACCTACACAATCGATATCTAAATAGAAATAGTGTATTTATTTGTTATTAACGGTATTAACGCTACCGAAACGTCGGGAAATAAGGTAATTTATTTCTCGACGTTTCGGTAGCGTTAATACCTAATCGCGATTAGACCCGTTTTATATAATATAACTAATTATGTATGAGTATCGCAAATCATTAAAATATTCTACCAATTTACTCTCTCGCACTCTGTCTCTACCTCCCTTTTTCTTCCCAGCTTTACTCTCACATGGTGGTGTATGCTTTCCTTATTTCCTCTCTCCACTTTTCCCTATTGATGACCTCGTTTATCGAGTTACTAATGTAATTTAATCACACAAATCTAATTTTGCAGTTGGGTTGTATGGGTGAACATAGTATTCAGCAGCAAAGTTAAGTTTGTAATCATTTATTAACTATTCGTTTGTACGGAACCCCTAAGGCGAAAGTCTCACTCGCACTTGTTAGGTTTAAATTTACATTTTAATAAGCCTTCAACCGGATATTTAAAGTATTCTGAGTTTCAACAAAATTGTTAATTCAAGATTAGTACCCTACTGCACTACTAGATGGCGCAAAACTCTTCTACATCGCGCTATGGTTTTGACCCAAGTACACTTATAAAAAGTACAAGTAGTCCTTTGAACTCGACAAACATACATACATAAATTCAAACATTTTTTAGTGAGTCATCACTCGGTTAACATGCTGAACTGATGAACTCTTAAGTTACAGTTGAAAAGGCCCAAATTGCAAAATATCGTATCGTAATCTATAATTTAATTAAAAATGAATCGCCGTACGTGTTGGCAAGCGCAAATCTCGAGAGCAGCTGAGCCGGATGTCGCTAATTCTTTTTTTTTATCTTCCTCGAAGTACGAGGATGGTTCTTACGGAGAGAAAAGTAAAAAAAAACAACTGTTAGGCGGTACGAAGTTTGCTGGGCCAGCTAGTTATGTGAGTAAAAACATGGTTTTCGTCTTTCTAAATTGAAGGAAAACTTGATTCTGACCCTTCGGAATGTGAGTGTAAGACAATAAATAACCTCAGCCTAATTAGGTACGGATTATAATGTCTTAGCTATCTTTAAGGTTTTTCATATAAATTTGATGGATATCAACGTTATGATTCCCATATTATAAAAGAGCTAATGCGGGCTGCGGGTTTTGCATTGTGATGAAACCCGCACAAAGTCTATCTAGTCCTTTGCTTAACCACCTAGGTCATTCGATTGCCAATACTAAGACACGCCAATGGGGATTTATGAACAAAAAGTTCACAAATCAATGGGGATTAGTGGAATAACCCTCGCTAATCACATCAACCTATATTATCAATGTATCGATAGCAATAAAAAATATATTTACGTAAAGATCAAAGCGAACGAAATATACTTCGATTACGAAGAGCTCATCCAAGTGTCAGGAAGACGCTGGATACAAACCGCTTCCAACCGGTATTTTAGGAAATCCATGAATGAGGCTTATGTCCAGCAGTGGACTTCTTGTGGCTGAATGATGATGATGACGTCGACAATAGGTACTCTTATTCGGGCGGTAAACACCTTATTTCAATAATGTTACGGGCGGTTTTACAACTCTAGATTCTCATCTTCTTCAAGGCCTGCGCAGACGAGGGAGGGACTTTTGTCCCCAAGAGACGAAAGTCCCTCGTCTGTAAAAAATGTCCTCCGAGTACTTGTCGCGGACTCAACGCCTACGGTGTGCGGTCATTTGTTCCCCGGAAATTGAGTGATGGAAATACCCTATGGAAGCAAATAATCTGAGATTAAATTGTGTTGTAATTTACGCGAAGTTGAAAAAGAACAGGCGTTTTAAAAGAAAAAACCGAACTTTTGTCCACTCCGGTCTCTTGATGTCCTCGGTAACTTGAGGGACTTTTTGAACGGGGTACTTTTAGTCCTTCGAGTGCGTTACTCGATACAATTTATAAGAGATCTATACTGACGGACAAAAAAGTACCCGGGGTAAATAGCCCCTCGTCTGCGCAGGCCTTCAAAAAGACTACGTTACGTTACGTTATCAACCCTTGTATGTCCCCACTGCTGGGGCACGGGTCTCTTCCTGCATCGCAGAAAGGCAGAAAGACTACTATTCAATTTAATTTATTTCAACGTAAACTAAATACATTCTGTTTGCTGAATGTCAACGTAATAAAATGTAGGCCACTGCCTTCGGGCCGTAGTGTAGTGGAGAAAAAGGCAGCAGAAAAAAAGTCCACTCTGAACATCTTTTCTCAAGTCATCTTAAACCAAATGCATCTCTTGCCACCCATACCACTTATAACGACCTCCGTGGGGCGCAGCGGTCCTCGGAGATCGGGCGGGTGGTCCCGGGTTCGAACCCCGGCTGGGGATAAAAAAAGTCTTGGATGGTTCCATGTTTGTGATGTCGCTGCTTCTGATTGCCACGGCAGGTATCCTAGTGTGGGGCTAGAAGCAATGTATGCGCCTGTATGTAAATGTAAATGTTATACGTATGATAAGATTTAATGATTGACACATGATACCGTCAATGATGATTGAAACATAATGCATTTATAAACAACCTTGCACTTGTAATTTATGACAATAAATGTATGATTGATAGAGTGATTGAAGATATTTGACGGTAACGTTTGCGGTCACAAAAAGATAAGATAAGAATATTCTTTATTTTACCTACACTAGAAAAACAACAAATACAAAATAATTACAAGTGTACATAGTACGATTGGCGGCCTTATTGCTAAATGCAATTTCTTCCAGACAACCTTACGGTGGAAAGTTAAATAGTTTCATACATTCTGTAACGCTTTCTGGATTCGCAAAGGTAATGAGACCGAAATCGTAAGGAAACCTGAATAAGTAAAGTGTTGAAATACCTCGACGCCCGAAATTGCCAATCCACGGTGGGCACTCGTGGTAATTAAGCCCATAGTATCTCTCTGAGAGAAGGCCTGTGCACTGCAGTAATACCTTTATAGGCTACATAAAAAAAAACTTTTAAACTGTTTAGTGAAAAATTAAAACTATGAACCATCAGAAATAAGAAAATTAAAGCAACAAAAAACAGTAACCTGACGTCAGCTGAAGAAAATCCTTATTATTATTAGGCTTTTGTACCAAAACCTTTTTCGTCCAATAAACTATTTCCAAGCAATAAATCTGGCAGCATTATCGCGCTGTACGGCGAGGGAGATACCTACTCCGTTTGTGAGTTCCAACTGTCCGAAACGGCTAAGCTTTTGTCGAATATAAGGGTTACGCCTTAAGCCGCGTTTTCACCATCTTAGTAGGCTCGGACAGAGTGACTCATCTTAGTAAGTAAAACTATAGGCTACTAAGTTATATATTAAACGGTCTTATCGCGATTATTTATAAGGTAAAACGTAATCCCCGACGTTTCGGCAGCGTTGCAGTTGCGTGGTTACGAGTAGACTGAAGTGGCGAGCACAGTCAATTATTGGAATAGAATAGAATAACTTATTTGCTAAAGCATGGTAATTACATATCATGTAGGTGGTTACTTAATATTATGGTACAAGCATGCTCTACCCGTCAGGGTGCGCAAATATTACTTTGTGAAAAACAAACAGCCTATCTATTTAATCCTAAATAAAATTATGCACACAAATCTCTGTAATACAACAAAAAAAAATTGTTAGGCTTAAGATTAATTTGAGATGAATTGTGGATCTTTTAAGAAGTTATTTACATTATAATACAGTTTTTCTATAAGAATTTTATACGTGGGCAGTCTCTCACCTTTCGTTTCTCGAAGTGAGTGTTGTGTGTTGGCTCGCTATCGACTACGGCAACTGCAACGCTGCCAAAACGTCGGGAATGAAGGAAATTACGTATTACTTAATAAATAATCGTGATTAGACCCGTTCAATTTACATATAAATATAGCGAATCATTAAAAAGTAAAGTAGGATACTAAGACGATTTAAAATACGGTCAACGTGTAACGGTGCAAACCTCTTTACACCATTTTCTTTGATATTTCTTTAATTCTGTCTGTAATTTTATTTTTTTTTTAATTACGTCACCCATTTTTGGGATTTCCTTCATTTTATGGCATATAAATTTCAACTAGACCCGACTATTAAATCTTCTTTTACTTGCTTATTCTGTTTTTTATCAAGTTTTCTGTTTATATTATAATAAATTTAAAAAAACACAGAGTTGAAGTCGTTCCAGTTTGATTATTTATAAAACGCTTTACAACATCACAAACGTGGCTTTTTCCGAGGTCACAGATAAATTGAATTGGCGATTACTGTTGTTACGGAATGGACTGTATGAAGGAGTAAACTACTGGAAAACGGGTAAAGAGGAAAAAGCTTAGCAAAAAAATGTCACCTACTATGATTTTTCATCGTGACATTATTTTTTACTAAGATGGCTGGGGTACTCGATACGTGTAGCATTTGTGTAGCAAAAATTGGTCACTCGGTCCGAGTGTGCTAAGCTCGTGTAAACTCGGCTTTACAAGGGGAAAATGCGACGCGATCACAAAATACAATTCAGAAGGAAAATATCGACTCTAACAATTTGAAAGAGATAAGACAATCCCGCACAGTATAACGATGTTTTTCTTCGTTTACGTAGACAATTTTATTCTCAGACTAGTTAAATAGGGTTATCTCCAAAATGCGCAGTTTCTGAAACATGGCGAATAGAGTTTGTATTCTACTATTGAAGTACTTGGTTTTGAGTACAAATAAACTTTTAATTTTTTTACCGTGAAGGAAAACATCGTGAGGAGACCTCAGCGCTTTTGAGACCTCAGCGCTTAAAATTGCCAATCCACGGTGGGCAAGCGTGATAACTAAGCCCATACTCACTCTCTACAGAGAGTATATGGGCTTATATAGGCTTCATAAAATATTACAACTTACTACATACTATTTTTAATTTTTAATGCACTAACCCGTGCTAAGAACAATTTCGAAATTTCACTGATGCCGGTGAGTCGCCCACTACCTCAGATGGATAGAGCGCTGGCACGGATAGCCAGAGGTCGCGGGTTCGAATCCCGGCATGGGTGGAATTTTTAGCCTCTAAATAGGTTGTAGACTTTTAGTCCGGATTTACTTACTGGTGTTGAGTGTGAGACAAGCAACCGACGACGCGAGCTCCGTCTCTGCTCACCATGATTAAGCTCTGCGAATCGGAGCGAAACCTGGTCGGACTTTTCCGATATAACAACACCCGTAAGTAAATCCGGACTAAAAGTCTACAATGTGTTGTGCTTACGAAAGTTTTAACTCTAAATAGGTTTTTAATATTACAACTTTGTTCTAGAATTTTCGTGCATGAGCTTCGCGAGTCAGTAAGAAATACTATTTTACCTTCGTTTAGTACCTGATACTGACTAACTGGGTATTCTTAGCTTGGCCTTAGGAACTCTCTATCAAGGTCTATACCTTATTTCATTTTATATTTTTCGTGCTATTTTATATACGTATGTGTATTTAAATTATATTTGTAATATTTAGGTAATCTAGGTTATGTAATAAATCACTCCTATATTATATTGTTTACTGGCACTACCCCTTCCACGGTCCGCATTATCGTGGGTTAGCTGGAAGAAAATACTATCTAGTATTAAGCTCGCCTTTGTACAAATTTGTTTTAGTGCAATGAAGAATTTTTCATTCATTCATTCAATACCCAGTTATAGTCATCATCACCATCATCAACCCATTATGTCCCCATTATGGGGACATAATGGGTTCCTCAGGGCAGAGACCCGTGACCATAATCAACCCATTATGGGCACGGGTCTCTGCCCTGAGGAAGGTATAGGCCATACTCCACCACGGGGCCAAGTCCGGTAGTAAAGTTATAGGTTTTTTCATATACCTCTGAATTCATATCAAAATTATGAAATTATTTTTGTACTATCTACTTCCTTCTCCAATGTATTAGATTAGTCCATCCAAAGGTTGCCTGGAAGAGATCACTTTTATTTATTTGTTCATTTACATTTGTAACTTACAGCTAATGCCAAACCGCTACAAACTTAGTTATTCATCGAAAAATCAAACATAAATAATAATAAATAAATATTCATGGACATATTACACGAATCTCGTTAGCCCTATACTAAGTACAACTAAATGACTTGTGTTACAGGTACTAACTCGACGATAGATTTAATACAATAAATACATAGATAACATCCAAGACCCGAGACAAACTAGAAAAGTTCGTTTCCTACCATGACCCGGCTGGGGATCAAACCCAAGACCTTCGGTTTTACAGCGTGTTAAACCGCTGCGCCACCGAGGCCGTCAAATCGCAATAAACAATATAAAAGATATAACATAGTGAAACGAATGTACGTAAAAAATTATGACAACGCGAAATACATTTAGGAATCTTTAATACGTCTTTATACGTCACAAACCGGGGGGTGGGCAGCAGCGCCCCCTGCAGTACAATTCCACCAAACTGCGATCCCCAACCCGTATGCCCAGCGTCGGGATTATGGCGCTCATTAGCTATGGCGCTCATTAGGGGAGGGCTATGTCCAGCAGTGGATTAATATAGCCTGAAGAAGAATTTTTTTTTTTATTTATTTCTTTCTCGTGACCACGATGACTGTAACGTCGTCGAAACGTCGAGGTATAATAGCAATAAATTACTACGCGATTAAGCCATGAAAATATTCTAATATAGCCTGAAGAAGAAGAATACGTCTTGTTTTACAATGACATTGTCCCAAAGAAGCTTTGGTAGCTCAGTGGGTAAAACCATGGACTGGCAAGCGAGAGCCTCAGGTTCGATCCCGAGTGCGGCCATGTACCAATGACTTTCTTTAATTTCAAAGTTAAGTACATTTGCGAATTTCTAGTCGCAATACCACACGCTAACGGTGAAGGATAACATCGTGAGGCAACCCGCGGCTTGGTTGGCTCCGCACGTATTGACTAGTCTTTCCTGTGGGCTAGGCCGACTAAGCTGTCAGGATGGTGTAGGTGCTGGGCAAGCCTACACCATCTATAAAACCATGTCCCAGGCACTACAGCGTCGGAGTGGTCCCTTCACCCATCTAGTGTGAGTGAAGATACCACTGGACGCTGTATACGAGTAAATCATCTCATGATGCAAAAAAGGCCAATATATATATATAGTTACTAGGTTTTTGCTTAGTTACCATATGCGGAAACTTATTTTTAGCTTATAGTTAGTCATTAAGAAATATCCATTTCTATGTAAGCTGCAAGTTTCCCAAAAAGTAATAACAATATTTTCATGGCTTAGTCGCGTAGTAATTTATTGCTATTTTACCTCGACGTTTCGACGACGTTACAGTCATAGTGGTCACGAGAAAGAAAGAAATAAATAAAAAAATAATAAATTCTTCTTCAGGCTATATTAGTCCACTGCTGGACAAAGCCCTCCCCTAATGAGCGCCACAGCGCAAGGTTGTGCCATCATTGGGGGGGTAATGCCCACAGTCCCCACGCTGGACATGCGGGTTGGCGATCGCAGTTTGGTGGAATTGTACTGCAGGGGGCGCTGCTGCCCACCCCTTAATTTGTAACAAATAATAAATAATAACTACTAATGACAGTTGATGAAAGATATCTTTCAGGATCGTAACCCCTGGCAGGTTACTGCCTCGTTGGTCTAGTCGTTAAGGCGCTTGGGTACCAAGACAGAGGCGGTGGGTTCGATTTCTACTGGGGGCCACTGTACATTAGTACGAGTGGCCTCAGTCTGGGTGTATTTACATGTGATTGACGTCTTTGCCGTGTTACCATAGAACCGAGTATCCTAGTGTGGGACCAGGTCAAGTGACTGTGTTGCGTGGAAGTTATTATATTATTACAATTATATAAAACTAGCTGACCCAGCGAACTTCGTACCGCCTAACAGTCGATTCTTTGTTTTTTTTTTATTTTTCTCTCCCTAAGAACCATCCTCGTACTTCAAGGAATATTCTAAAAAATAGAATTAGCGTAATCGGTTCAGCTGCTCTCGAAATTTGCGCTTAGCAACACATTCAGCAGTTCATTTTTATGTTGTAGAAGATGTGGTTGTTTTACCAACAACTAAATGAAGCGAAAATTAAGTAGTGCTGATAAAATGAGTAGCTTATAAATTAACCGACTGCTTTATTTGTATAGCGGTGGCAAAAACAAGCTAAAACCGTTCGTGGCTCGCTTGATTGGTATAATGATTGATTATTATTATTCACTATTCTTTATTGTTCACATAAAATACATTCAGAAAACAAAAATACCACAAATATTCATCATATCAACCCTTTGTACTCGTATGTCTTTGTTCGTCTGCCATTACATGACAGCCAGCACCAACAGCTTAACGTACCTTGCGAAGCACGGAAAAGCTCGGAAAAAATATCACTAGCGGTAGTCACGTGGCGGTTACCCATCCCATCCAGCACCTGACCGCGCCTGTTGTTGCTTAACCCCAAGTGATTGATTTCAATCATTCAGTGCCATTAAGCCGCGACGGCTTCGAATATTATTATACAAATATGGATTGTATTATGATTTGTATAATGAATGTTGATTTGGAAGTGTTTTGAGTACAGTACACTCACTACATTGTGATGTAGTGAGTGTGCATTATTACTATGACGTTTACTAAATCAGTTGAATAACTGGTACTATTAAATTCATTATTTACATTAAAAATCTTGAATAACATACTTCGACCAAATAAGGTATGTAAAGGGCTAGATAAAAAGTACCCGAAACCAGCGTGCGTGCATGCAACATAAAATTAAACTTGATGAACAGAAAAAGGTTTGTCAAAAAAGGATCGAGGCAATCGGCAATTCCCGTAACTTTACTGTACTACTTAAAGGCAGCCAAATTCCGTGCAGCAGATATTTTTGTAACTAAGTAATAACCAGTTATTTAATTAATATAGGAGTTCTCCTATTCAGCGTATATACTGAATGATAACCCGCCAAAAATGTTTATGTATGTATGTATGTAATGTGCGTGGCGGTAGGAGTCGTATGTTTTATACCTCTACAGGAAACAAAACCATAGCGCCATGTAGAAGAGTTCGGCGCCCTCTAGTGGTAGAGCTGGGGACTAACCTTGAAATAAATTACGTCCCTACAAGTGTATAAATATAATGGGGAGCTTGCATCAAACTAAGATTAGGATGACATTGTTTTATACCATACATAGAAAATGTAGATAAACTCAGAAAAAAGCTAGAAGATATCGAAATAGGTATTAATAATAAAAATCAAATATCAACTTACTCTAATAATAAAAAAAACTTCTATATGATATACATTTTCATAGAATTCTAAAAGTTTTCTAATCAGTGCGTTGATGCATAGAAACATGATTTTAGGAGATAACTGAAATATCGACAAACTTATCATAAATTATAGTTATCTTCAAATTGCAACAACAGTTGGAGCCCGATTTGTATAACGCTTTTTTTTCATCACGTGACTAGATTGACTTTTGAACAAGTAATATGATAAAAAGTATTATTGTATTCACAGCAAAAAAAATGTAGGACGATAAGTAATTTATGTTTTAAGGTCTAGTTAGTTAGTTTGTCCTGTGGTTTCCGCACTTAGCCTCATAGTTGGACCGTTACGTAGGTTTTAAGGTCTAAGCTCAGAGCTTAAGGTGCTTAGGAGCGCCAACTAGTGCCATCATTAATAAAAATCATAACTAGAGTCTATTTATTCTTACTTGTCCAATTTAGTAAACAAGATTCTAACCTTAAAATTGAGATTAGACATTTTCTCGCAAATTCATGAACAATCATAAGGCCTCTGGCATGGCTTAACGACTGCCATTATATGACATCCGGCACCAACGGCTTAACGTGCCTTGCGAAGCACGGAAGCGCTCGGAAAAATGTCACTAGCGGTAGTCACGGGATGCTCACCCATCCTGTACCTGACCGCGCCTGTTGTTGCTTAACAACTGTTGTTGCCTGTTGTTGATTCCAATCACTCGGTTCGCCTAGGCCACGAGCGCATCACTGCCTTAATCTCTAGTAATTTGTATACTATTTTTAGGTTTAGCTTATGTACTTATTATATTATGTATAGCTTTATAATAATATGTAGACTTATTCAGTTATACCTACTGTACGTGTATATTTTCTATTGCATTTCTACTTTTTCCCCCTATTTTTAATTATTCTGCGCTTGACTGGTAGAGAGTGCTTAGGGCATTAAGTCTGCCGCACTATAAACTTGTTTAAGTGCAATAACAGTATTATTATTAATAATAAATGCTTACTGCTAAAGTAAGCGTGGAATAAACTCGAGGAAAAATATTTCTTGGAAAATATATTTGTGTTTTCTTGTAAGAACGCCGGAGTATGCTTGGAAGGGATTTGAGGAATCGTATTGAAGTAATTTTTGTTCCATTGGCGCCAATTACCTGTCTCCTTTTGGTAACTAGCCAGTGTCGGCTAGGTCTACCTCACGATGGGCTGGTTGAGAGAGCGGAATAGGAGGTGAAGTGAATAGACTTACTTGGTGATGGTGGATGATGGCTCGCTTTAGTTGTTGGGCAGATGATGAGCGGTGATGGATGAGCTGATGCGTCCAGCGCACGGAGAACACTCCTGCACCGTTCACTTATAGTCTAATATTGTCAATATATTGTTCTTTGAGCTGATAAAGTTTCTTGGTCACCAAAATGTCTATCACTTCACGAGAATTCGAGCACTTATCACGCGCGTATGTCACAGTGCGAATGTGTATGCAGATGGATGGATAATTAGTAGCGAGCGAGCGGCACGAGCGACAGCACCGGAACGAAAACCGAACAGAATAATGAACGAATGACCACAGATTCATGATTACGTTGCGCGATCGATTCTCGCGCGAACACCTTTGAAAGTAGATATTATTTAACGTTTTGCGTCAAAATACACATAACACAGACATCTAAGGAATTTATCTTTAGGTTGTTTTGACACGAATAGGCTCATTGAGTTAGCTGACACCCTGGATTAACACACAGGCTACGTTTTACTGCGGGAAAATATCTTATTTCCATGGGAAAATCGATAAGCCGCGGGTAACACCGTGGAGCACAGCTAGTACATTATAGACATAAAAAACTTTACTCAACGTCAAAGCTGTTAGTTTCTCAATTAATAGATTATGTGGAGGAAAGAACAATGTTCTCCACATTTATTCTTTTCAAAACACTTTATTAACAGACTTTTCAATTTAAAAATTATTACTCACTAGCTGACCTAGCGAACTTCGTACCGCCTTACTGTAGATTCTTTAATTTTTTTATTTTTTTCTTCGTATCTACCATCCTCGTCCTTCAAGGAATAATTAAAATTGTTTTTATACGGATTTATGCTCGTTTATTACATTTTTTTTATTTTCCAACGTTTCGGCTCTTTTTCAGGTGCCGAGGTCCCGGATGACTGAGGTGACGGGCGTCTTTTAGAAAGCATTAACGGTTAGTTTACTACCCTCGGCAAAAATTTGAAGTTGATTATGAAGTTACTTTCCAAAATAGGCAAACCAATTATTTTTTATATAAAGTCGACAATATTGATAATTAGTAATTGAAGTTAAAATTAAATTTATAAACTAATTACTGTACATGAACTTAAAATACTGATTATGAATTGAAATTAAATTTATTTTTTATTCTAAGGTCACACTTCTAGCAAGGGGGTCTCATGCACTTAAGCACTGGTTCCCATGCTACCGGTATGTTCCAACCACGATCTCTATTAAAATTTGGATGGTTGGAACATACCGGTAGCATGGGAACCAGTGCTTAAGTGCATGAGACCCCCTTGCTAGAAGTGTGACTGTAGAGTAAAAAATAAATGTAATTTCAATTCATAATCAGTATTTTTAAGTTTATGTAAAGTAATTAGTTTATAAATTTAATTTTAACTTCAATTACTTGTAACCAATATTGTCGACTTTATATAAAAAAAAATGGTTTGCCTATTTTGGAACGTAACTTCATAATTAACTTTTGTAATGTTTGCCCAGTGTAGTAAACTAACCGTTAATGCTTTCTAAAAGACGCCCGTCACTTCAGTCATCCGGGACCACGGCACCTGAAAAAGTGCCGAAACGTTGGAAAATTGTAAGAATGTAATAAACGAGCATCAATCCGTATAAAAACAGTTTTAATTATGTCTACTGCTCGTGTTAACCTTAGAAAATACTATACTTCAAGGAATATTCTAAAAAAGAATTAGCGAAATCGGTTCAGCTGCTCTCGAGATTTGCGCTCACCAACACATTCGGCGATTCATTTTTATATTATAGAAGATAATATATGTGTTGAATGCAACACAGAATCTTCCTTTAAATATCTTTCAATATTAATCTACTGTTTAAAACCAGACCACTTGATTTTCTACATAATCCTTGATGTTATATTAAGCTTTTCGGCACAGAGCGTGCTTAACACATTTTTGGAAGGTAACTCTAATATATATCTTGAGGGATCTTGCCTCTTACACAGAGCTTCATTAAGGATGTATTAACATTAGAAATCGTAGACGATTTCTAGTATAAAAAGCGATGATTACAATTGGAATATTTTGATTAGATTCTGATTTAGATCAAATGTTTTATGACCAGTAGAATAAAAGTTTGTGCGGAAAGTTTGGCGGCCTCTGTGGCGCAGCGGTAGCGCATCTGCCTACCATGCAAGGGGTCCCAGGTTCGATCCCCGACTGGAAACGAAAAAAATACGAGGTCTTGGATGTTTACAAGTTTGTGATGTCGTTGTTTCTAGTTACCACGACACAGGGTATCCTAGTGTGGGGCCAGAAGCAATGTATGTGCTTGTATGTAAATCTTGTGTTAATTATTCGGTTTTATATTTAAGATTTTTTCACAAACTTTAGTACGTATATGTAGGTAGGTATGTTTCTTTTTAATGTAGCGTATAAACGCCTCACACTCTCAGAGAGAGGGTATATACTAAATTACCACGAGCGCCGACCGTGGATTAGAATTTCCATGTATTTGAAAACTTTAGATATTCAGGTAACTTTTTTTTAATGTTACAAATAAACATTACCTACCTATCGAGACTCGAGGCCTAAAACAACGGGAGATTTTCTTTTTGAGTATAAAAATAAAGTAGTTCTCAAGAAGTGGGTAGATGGCGCTGAACTGGCTTCTTTACAAGCAGTTTCTTACGATTTGAGACAATTGATAAACAATGATCGACAAAATATTGTTATTTTGTTTTCTTTTCCTTGTAATTTTATTTCAAAATGTGACGTAAGTGACAAATTACATAATTTAAGTTTCGTTTTATGATCTCAAAATCCAAGATAAATAATAAAAATAATGTAGTTTTCCGTACCACACAGTAACTTACCAAGTTCAGCGCCATCTATCCAGCGACTAGGGAAGTATTTAAAAAACAAAAAAAGAAAATCCCTCATTCTAACAATTATTTTTGATGCGATGGAATAAAAATAAAACTACCGTCCAACCCTTGGACCGTTCAATACCCGCATTTATAATGCTCTCAGAATTTAAATATTCACAAGGAAAATATTTTCGGCCAGTAGGTACTCCACTTATTTTTCGGTACGGCCGGCCCCTGTCTACTGTTTTCAAATAAAATGAGGTCGAGTAAAAAGTTTTGGGCCACAAACGAGAGGTTTTGATTATGGAAAAATAAAGTTACATTCCTTGCTTCTCGTTTACAAATTACTTTTTAGGGTTTCGTACTCAAAGGGCAAGTGACACATAAACTAAGACTCCACTGTCTGTCAGTCACTAGGTTGTATTTCCTGCACTTCTATTACGTAGCATTTCACTCTATAGAGTGAAGCATTTAGACAACTGCAAAGTCTCAAAAAATGTATGCATTTGACAGCCGGAGTAGCTTAAAAAAGTAAAAATCTACGTCACTCAACTCCGTGGATACTTAAAACTGTTTTTAACTGTTTTTATACTGTTTTTATACAGGTGCCGTGGTCCCGGATGACCTGACCTGAAAAAGTGCCGAAACGTTGGAAAATTGTAAAAATGTAATAAACGAGCATAAAACCGTATAAAAACAGTTTTAATTAAGTATGTCTACTGTCCGTGGATACTTACAATAATAACCCTGAACCGTGTCAGCTTGACGTTTGAAACTATCATAGATTATGTATTTCTGTTGTCGCTATAACAACAAATACTAAAAACGAAATAATATTGATACTTAAGTGAGGCTTTCATAAACCGTACGTGATTTTATTGCCTTTTTTTGCTTTATTTTGAAAACGGCAACACCTTGACGCTTCAATTATTCACAGAATATTAAGTTATACAATCACTTAAATTAATAAATAATAAAATGAAATAGATATTTAAGGGAGGACCCCATTCAGGTAACGTCATTTGTTTGCCGTTTTTTGTTTGATATTAAAAACAGTAAGAAGGAGACGCTTGCAATATTCAAATATTGTATGGATTTTACGGAACGGTGGGTTTCTGCGTAAAACCGTTCAATCTTAATTCGATGTCAACCTGCAGAACTCAATTGGAAGCTAAAGCTGGCGTGGCTGTGTCACATACACAAGGAGTATCAGACTAACCCACAGCTTAAAAATTCGGAAGACTAATTTACATCAGTGTTTTTCCAGCAAGTTACGTATTCTGGGTTAGAACGTTTCTGCGTAAAACACTTCAGTTGTTATTCATCGTCAACTTACAGAATTCACTTGGAAGCTATGGTTGGCGTGGCTGTGTCACATACCAAAGCAGTAGCAATCATAACGCACAGCGTAGCATATAGGAAGACTAATTTACGTAAAAATATAATTTTCCCGCAAATAAGGTATTGTGGGTTGAAATGTTCCCGCTTAGAACGCTTCAATTGTAATTCGACGTCAGCTTCCCGCGAATTACGTATTACATTATGGGTTGGAATGTTTTCGCGTAGAACGGTGCAATTGTGATATGACGTCAACTCCCCGCAGATTCCATATTATATTGTGGGTTGGAATGTTTCTGCGTAGAACGGTTCAATAGTAATTCGACGTCAACCTGCAGCACTCACTTGGAAGCTATGGTTGTGGTCGCTGTGTCACATACCTAAGCAGCAGCAATCAAATGAACCCACAGCTTTAGAAGTAGGAAGACTAATTTACACGGAAAAGAGTTTTCCTCGCAAGTTAGTTATTATGGTTTGGAATGCTTTTAAGTAGAACAGTTCAATTGTAAAATGACGTCAACTTCCCGCAAATTACGTATTATATTGTGAGTTGGTACGGTTCAATAGTAATTCCACGTCAACCTGCTGCAGTAAGGAAGACCAATTTACATCAAAAGGAGTATTTCCCGCAAGTTAAATGTTGTAGGTTGGAATGTTTCTGCGTAGAACGGTCCAGTAGTAATTCGACGTCAACCTGCAGCACTCACTTGGAAGCTATGGTTGGCGTGGCTGGTGTTGCACTCCGCGAAGGTGGCGTCGTCGAGCTCACACTCGTCCCACAGCTGGCTCTGTAACAATGCAAACCAATATGAGCGGTGGTTGACCAGAGTGCTTAGTGCGTGTTTGACAGATCCAATCGAATAACTTTACTACCGCGTTAATCGAGTATTGAGTAGTGAGTATGAGTAAGTTAACCGTTCGAACTGGCAAAACGCTGTCACAGTACAACTCGCACTCGCGTTTATTCGTGTTTTGGCTGGTAAACGTGTTCACTTCTCAACGTAAACCATTACAACTCGCACTCAGCAATTTTAATTTCCATACTTGTCGCTAGGTGGCGCTTCTTAGATGCCATAGAAATATGAGTTTACGTTAACGCGATCGAGTAGTTAAAAAACTCGCACTAAGCACTCTGTAGAGCCCCCGGCTTCTTAATCGGGAGGCCGTGGGTATGTACCAATAATTTTGTTTTCTAAGTTCTGCAAATTGTGACGTGCATGCAAATGACGACCTCTGTGGCGTAGCGGTAGCGCGTCTGCCTACCATACAAGAGGTCCCGGGTTCGAATCCCGGCTGGCAACAAAAAAAAACCCCAGGTCTTGGATGTTTACATGTTTGTGATGTCGTTGGTTCCCACGACACAGGGTATCCTAGTGTGGGGCCAGAAGCAATGTATTTGCTTGTACGTAAATGTAATTATTATTATTATTTGTGTATTATAGGAGCAACAACACTCGCTAATGGTGAAGGAAAACTATCAGAAAAACTATTTTCATTGTTTAGTTTTCCATTTTATAAATATTGTTTTTTTACTGTCGTGTTTTAGTATTAAACTTTTAATACTTTTTATTGCACACTGTGTATATTAAGCATTATATACACAGTGTGCAATAAAAAGTATTAAAAGTATATTAAGCACTTGTATGGAATCAGGCGTTACTTTGCGGAAATTCATAATAGATATTAAAAAGTGAAAATTACGTTGCTAAATTCCGCCAAAAATCCCACAAGCACCATGCGGTTAGTTATCCTCAGGCTCACAAGTACAAGAGCACTTGCACTTGTGAGCCTGAGGATGCCTCGTGCTAGAGGCGGGACGCGTCGCGTATTTTCTCACACAAGTATTGGTGTCGGTGGTGGTGTGTTCGTGTCTTGCTTCTGCGTGAAAAAGTGGGAGGGAGGGGGTGCATTAACTAACCGCATGGCGCTTGTGGGATTTTTGGCGGAATTCGGCAAAGTAATTTTCACTTTTTAATGATATTAAGCACTGTAGATGTCGTTAAAACTTGAAGTCTGCAAAGCCATCACTCTTTATTCAACACTTTAGACTTTGATATTAGATAGTAGAAACGACACTAACGGTATAACGTGCTTTGCGAAGCACGAAAGCGCCCGGAAAAAATGCTACTAGTAGTCACGGATCTTCCAGCACCTGACCGCGCCTGTTGTTGCATAACCCTAGTGATTGGTTCCAATCACTCGGTTCCACTAGGCCACTAGCGCTTCGAGACGTATATATACATCACATCATCTCGCATCACATCACACTAATATTTTAAAGGCGAAAGTTTGTGAGTATGTTTGTTACTTCTTCACGACTGGAGCGGTTTTAATAAAATTTGGTGTAAAGTTAGCTTAGCTGACACCCTGGATTAACACGTAGGCTACGTTTTACAGCGGGAAAATCGATAAACCGTGGGGCACAGCTAGTAAATAAGTACGATGCTCTTTTTTGGTTTTTAAATGTATGTAAAAGTAGATAGATAGATAGAGAACACTTTATTGTACATAAAAAAGGACAGGTATTTCTTAACCTAAGAGTACAGACGGCGGCCTTATCACTAAAAGTGATCTCTCCTAGACAACCTTTGGATGGACTGGAGCAATATATTGGAGAAGAAGTAGACGTACAAATAAATCAAAATATTTCAGATACATTTGAAT
The DNA here is from genome assembly GCA_934045075.1 of Yponomeuta sedellus. NCBI lineage: Eukaryota > Metazoa > Arthropoda > Insecta > Lepidoptera > Yponomeutidae > Yponomeuta > Yponomeuta sedellus. Next base: position 20,232,122 of record OW203728.1, read on the forward strand.
AAAACATGCTTAATTAAGAAAATAATTATACTAACCCTAAATAGATACATACAAATAATGATATACGAGTACTTACATAAATAGAAAGTGATATAAAAATATATATTTTAAATAAATACATACATTTATAGGCATAACAATCTTTATATAGAGGACATAAATAAAATACCAACAATAGCAGGACAGGTACTACAAATAACAGAATTTGTAACAGGAATTTGTAAGCTCACTTTAGTTCAAACTAAGTTGTAGAGGAAAGCATCTTTTGCTAGATAACACTAATTTACAGTATCTATTGTTTTAGCGTCACTTTTTTATTATTAATATAACATTACTTCTCAGTGTGAAGGTCTAAGGATGCAGTACCTACTTTATGTCTATTTACATCCGTTTGTTTTTAAATTTTATCTGTACTTGTATCTGTTTCTTCACCTTACATAAAAATAAAATAAACAGCAAAAGTTTTAGATAACACTAGCGAGAGTTTAGATAACACTTCCTTTAAAAGTAATATTTGTATTTATATTATTATTATTATTAATACTTTATTGCAACATAAAATTGTACAATGCGGCGAACTTAATGCCATAAGAATTAAGCATTAACATTATACCTATGTGTTTCGTTTCTGCTTTCTTTTTTATCTTGTATCTCATGTTTATGTTGTGTTTTTAGTTTTGTGTCGTTGTATAAACATTTTATCCATCTATCTATCTGTATACGTTGCTTATTTAACCCAAAAAGCAAGACCACGTTTCGCGCTCGGATGTTTAGTAACGCTATCATCGCTATGCTAACGCGGTGTGGGTATTCAGTCGCGCTCGATAGGATAGGCTTCCGTCAACAAGCTCTGGTACAGTCTTTTTATCCTTACTTGGCCATTTTAGTAAACAAGATCCTAACCTCAAAATTGATATTTGATGCTAAAACGACTTATTTTCTCGCAACTTAATGAACTTTGTTAATAAAATTGACAGCGTATTATCTAAAATAGTCTCCCCGATTACGTCATTTACGGGAATATGGCGCTTTGCAACTAAAATCGATACTTTGTCGCAAAGCGCCATAGAATCTTGTTTACTAAAATGGACAAGTAAGGATAAATAAACTGTAGGGAGTACGATGACGCCATTGTGGCAATGAAATGTCAGAATTTGACATTCAATGTACTGAAACATATTTTAAACTTTTGCGACTTGAACACATATCACCATCAAGAAGTGTTCGAGTGGAAAAAAGTCGCATGGCTTATCGTCCGACATTGTCAGTGTAGTGTGTCGCAACCCTAATAGTGCTTGTGATGGCTGATTGAGGGTAGTCTGAAACCTCATCAGCCGAAGATGCGAACGGGTGCCAGCCATCAGTCTTCTCGTGACCACGATGACGGTAACGTTGTCGAAACGTCGAGGTAAAATAGCAATAAATTACTACGCGATTAAGCCCCGAAAATATTGTAACTAATGTACTGGAAAGTCGTGACTCGACTCGGGTCGTGGCACTACTCCGGCTGGGTTGCTACTATGTAAGTCCTCCACTGTATGGAGTTGTCCAATTCGACCTACTTCAAACTGCCTCGTTGGTCTAGCCGTTTAAGCCCTTGGGTACCAAGACAGAGGTCGTGGGTTCGATTTTCACTGGGACCGTCGTAAATTTGTACAAGTGGCCTCAGTCTGGGTGTTTTTTCATGTTTGTGACGTCCTTGCGTGGGTACCATAGTACAGGCTATCCTAGTTTGGAGCCACTTCAAGTGATGGTATCTTGTGGAAGTTATATTATGACCGTACGGTTAGACAGAGGTCGCGGGTTCGAGTCCCGGCATGGGCGGAATTTATAGCCTCTAAATAGATTAGGGGTGGGCTATGTTCAGCAGTGGACTAATAAAGCCTGAAGAAGAAGAAATAGGTTTTTATATTATAAATGTCAGACCGATCAGTTTAACATTTAAAGTAGGTATACATCTTTATATCGAAAACGGAATGTTCACTTAGTTCTGCCGCATAAATATAAGGCGCAATGTATCACACTTAATGGAAACCGCATTGCCGTGGATATTGAGACCCGACAGTAATATAGGGATACATATGACACGTATGACAAAGTCCAATAGATATTTCGTTTTTGCACCCACACACACATATATAACGTGTTCTTGAGTGGAGACCGCGCCTCGGCAAACGTAGTGTAGGACGCCTTCCGACTAGGTGGGATGACGATCTGCGAAAAACTGCAGGCAGATGCTAGATGCGGCAAGCTGAAGACAGGGAGCTATGGCACTCATTAGGGGAGGGCTATGTCCAGCAGTGGACTAGTATAGCCTGACGACGACGACACGTTTTTAAAACATCAAAACTTGTTTTATTCCTTTTTTATCAAAAAGTAAACATCATTTTTAATAAAAATATTAATTATCAAAAACCTATTAAGAAGCTAAAAATAGCACGGGTTAGTGCATTAAAAATAAAAATAGTATAAATTATCAGTTTAGGTAACAACACCGTCAATTTGTTTTTAAGTATGAAACCTAAACTTAGCTTAAATTATATTATAATATAATTACAATTTCATGGTAAATACAATGAAATTAATTGACAAATAATATTAATAATAATGTCAATTCAGTTGCCCGTCCAGCTTAAAACAGAACCTCAATTTTAAGGTTAGAATGTTGTTTACTAAATTGGACAAGTAAGAATAAATAGACTGTAGGTAGGATTTTCGATGCCACCTTTAAGCTTAAGATTAATAGATAGATAAATACATAGAGGACACTTTATTGTACATAAAAATGGAAATTACACAGGTAATTCTTAACCTCAGAACACAGACGGCGGCCTTGTCACTAAAAGTTATCTCTTTCAGACAACCTTAATCTGGCACACATAAATATTAGGTAATTAAGTTATAAAGCAACCCAAACAAAACGTCACTAATTTGTTCACTATATACCGGTAAGTACAAGCAGAAAACAAACATTGCATTGTTTGTACTTGTAGCTTGGTACGACAAAACAAATTCAATATAAATACCTATAGATATCGTAAATTAAACCACTGGATAGTTAGTTTCCAGCCCCTTTGCCCTTTTGACGACCTCTGTGGCGCGTCTGCCTACCATGCAAGAGGTCCCGGGTTCGAGCCCCGGCTGGGGACAAAAAAAAAACCCCGTGTCTTGGATGTTTACATGTTTGTGATGTCGTTGTTTCTGGTTCCCACGACACAGGGTATCCTAGTGTGGGGTCAGAATCAATGTATGTGCCTGTATGTAAATGTAATGTTATGTTTAATAGTGTCGTAAGAGTCTGAATAGGGCCGCTGTCCCCCTTCGGCCCATTTTCCTTTAAAAACGGGGCGAGGGCCAACCATTAATCATCGAAGGCTGGCCCATAAATACTAAAGCGATGACGCGACAATTCTTTTTCAGCGGACGCCGTTTTGGGTATATTTTTTACCTTGATTTACCTGTCTAATCAAAAGGCTAAGTAAGTTAAACTGCAGGTCTTTCGTGCATTTTTATGTAGCCTATAAATGTTCCACTGCAGACCACAGACCTTCTCTCAGAGAGAGAGAGAAAGAAACCTTCTCTCTCTCTCTCTATATGTATAAAGATTAAATATCTTTCATTCGTGGTAATTTACAATGTAATATATATTGGCCTTTTTTGCATCTACTTAATGAGATGATTTATACAGCGTCCAGTGGTATCTTCACTCACACTAGATGGGTGAAGGGACCACTCCGACGCTGTAGTGCCTGGGACATAGTTTTATAGATGTAGGCTTGCCCAGCACCTATACCATCCTGACAGCTTAGTCGGCCTAGCCCACAGGAAAGACTAGTCAATACGTGCGGAGCCAACCAAGCCGCGGATTTCCTCACGATGTTTTCCTTCACTGTTAGCGTGTGATATTGCGACTACAAATTCGCAAATGTACGTAACTTTGAAATTAAACAAAGTCATTGGTACATGCCCGCACTCGGGATAGAACCTGGGGCTCTCGCTTGCCAGTCCATGGTTCTACCCACTGAGCTACCACCGCTTCTTTACAATGTAACACCAGAAAATTGCATCACAAATATGAAAATATACCGAGACAAAAAGATATACAAAATAAAATTTATTACTTTGAATTTCGGTGTATTTAGTGTAATAGGTAAATTTAAATCTAGTTCAGTAGAGCATTTGGCCTTATAACTTAACGCAATTTTAGTACCTCCTTGTAAGTTCTGAATGGAGGGAATCTAATGGAAACAAAAGCAATAAATTTTTATTGTTTATGGATGCTTGCCCATTCTGAATTGAAGCTTACATTATTTATAATAATTATGTAGTAACTATTAAGTATTCTAGCTTATGATCTCTAACCATTTGAAGTCATGTATATCTACAAATAATTCTAAAGCTTTTAATGTTTTGTGTATTCTTGTACTGTTCTGCTGCTGTAATGTTTTTGTTGGTAATAAAGCTTTTTTTTATTTATTTTTTATAAATGTTAGCTACATCTTCTCAATAATTTATTTGTACGTTGCTGTAAATTTAATATTATGTTCATGCATAGCCAGTTTGCTCAGGATCACAAAATATTTGTTAAGTTATTGATAAATTTATTTAGTAAAATACAGAGCAGAATCTTACACGAGCATAGAAATTGAGCAATTGTGAAATTTTATACAATTGTAAAAATGTTTAGTGTGCTTAATTACACATAAGCACGCTAAACATTTAATGCTACATTACAAAAGAAATAACATGTAAATAAGTATAGGTAATAGTTCTTAATTATTATTATTATTATTATTATTATTATTATTATTATTATTATTATTATTATTATTATTATTATTATTATTATTATTATTATTATTATTATTATTATTATTATTATTATTATTATTATTATTATTATTATTATTATTATTATTATTATTATTATTATTATTATTATTATTATTATTATTATTATTATTATTATTATTATTATTATTATTATTATTATTAATACTTTATTGCACCATAAAATTGTACAATGCGGCGAACTTAATGCCATAAGCATTTTCTACCAGTCAACCGCAGGAGGTAGAACGAAAACTTAGCAGGCGTGCAAAAAAAAAAAACAATTACTAAATTACATGGTTTTTCTGATAAGTTATAATGTAACAACCTTGAAACTTGTGGAATGCAATAAAGTATTGAGTATTGAGTAATTAATTACTCAGTTTTAAATAAATTAAAATCAGTAAAACCCAGATTTGATACCTGATATCTACTGTGCAAGTGTAAGAAGTTTTTATTGTTTTAAAACAATAAAAGTAATTTATTTATTTTTTAAGTTGCAAATTTTTAAGAAAAACAAAAATTGGTAATTTAAAACTTTTGATCGTTCGAAGAGGCTCAATTGTCTATACAGTAGTAGAAAATTACAGACACGTCGGAAATTAAGGTATTTACGCTTTACCTAATAAATAATGGCAATTAGACCGTTTCATATAAAACTATGTATAAGCATCGCGAGTCATTAAGAAATACCATTGACAGGCTTTGTGTTATTTCAATAACACCTTGTATTATATGACTATAAAAGCATGTATAAAATAGCCTATTACGTAAACGTTTATCACGTACAAAGGTAGGTGATAGGAGTAAATGGGAGTCGGCATTGTGGACAATTCTGGGACCACGATGTGGCGCGGGCCTACGCGACATACGAGTATATCAGACGCATTCGACTATCTGTTTCAACCCTTTTGCTCTTAGATGGTCGGAAAGACCATCTAGTTTAAAAATAGACCACCTACATTAACCCTCAGATGGTTTTTTGGCTCTTAGATGGTCGGATAGACCAATTAGATTAAAGATACGTACGTTCCGAGTTCTAGCCGATATTGACGTAGATTTCCCTATTAAACTGCACGGCGCCATTACAGGGTTCTGCTTTCTTTTCATTTTACAAAGGCTGGGTTCAGATATCAATACGCTCCCTTCATTTCCATCTATAGAAACATGACAGTATTATCGATGCACTGTAATTTCATTATTACAGTGCATCATATAAAGTAGATCGTGTAAAAATACAGCAAAGCTACTGTAATTACAGTTGTACGTGGCAGGCAAGGGTTGACCCTTAGATGGTTTTTTGGCTCTTAAATGGTCGGATTGATCACCTAGTTTAAAGATAGACCACCTAGATCAACCTTTAGATGGTTTTTTTGGCTGTTAAATGGTCGGATAGAACACCTACACGTACCTACATCAACCCTTAGATGAAAGGCTCTTAGATGGTCGGCTAGATCACCTGGTTTAAAGATACCTACAACAACTCTTACATGTTTTTTTTGGCTCTTAGATGGTCGGATAGATTACCTAGTTTAAAGATAGACCACCTAGATTAAAGATACCTACGTATCGGAGAATAATTACGAAAGACGAGTTTGTAGAGAATAAAAGCACATTCTTTGGCTTAGGATCAAAACATGCAGTACTAAACAGACTAACCAAACTGCCCTCAGGTGAAACTCTGCACGTGACACTCTCAATTTACCTTAGTAAAATATCTCTGTAAGGGTAATTTAATTCCACCTGCAAAGTTTTATATCTTCTGAACATAATTTAATAATGTGAATTTGCCATTTCAACATCGTAATCGAGTTCAGTGCCTCTCTAGTGATTACATTTTTTGCTTCAAAACGTATTTATTTTTTCGGAACGTTAAATTTGACAACGCTTCACGAATGTTCGGCAAGGTACGAAAAGCAACAGAAATAAAATTTCCCTAAATAACAGTCGAAAGAAACGCACAAAATATAAGTAAGCAAAAATGATTCAAATTCAACTCAATGCAATCACACCCACGTCCACCCACGCCATGATATTTAAAAAGATTCTCTGTTGAATTGAATTAATTAAAAACCGTCTTGTGTACAATGTTAACAGCAAACATGAACAGGAAGCAACCAAAGCCCTTATAGCATCACTTTGTTGTCGGTCTCTCTGTCTGTCAAGACGTATCCAGTGAGAAGCGAGTTTAATTTTATTCCTTTTTGAGCTACAGAACACTAACACTATTAATAGACTATTAACATACGATCGAACTTGGTACTATCCGGACAGCGGATTCCGTACGCTCCAAACCATATTTTGAGCTACAGAACCTAATACTATTAGTAGACTATTAACACACGATCGAGCTTGGTACTGTCCGGACAGCGGATTCCGTACGCTCCAAACCATATTTTGAGGTACAGAACTTAATACTATTAATAGACTATTAACGCACGATCGAACTTGGTACTGTCCGGACAGCGGATTCCGTACGCTCCAAACCATATTTTGAGCTACAGAACACTAATACTATTAATAGACTATTAACACACGATCGAACTTGGTACTGTCCGGACAGCGGATTCCGTACGCCCCAAACCATATCCATTCGTCTGAAAAGTGGTCTGTCGAACACAATTAGGTAGTACTATTTCGTGTTCGCTCGGTCCGATGGTATGCCCAATGCGCTGTCCGGCCTGTACCAAGTTTGATCGTCTGTTAATACTATTAAAAGCTGGTGTCTATACGTCGGACCGGACGACGTAGCAAGGGCAGGCTTTTCACTATATGACCTGACCCTAGAGTCTAATCTATATATATATAAAATTCAAAGTCCTGACTGACTGACTCACTCATCAACGCAAAGCCCAAGCCGTTGGACCTAGGAAGCTGAAATTTAGCACAGAGGGTCTACATACAATGTAGGCAAGGAATAAGGCCGGATTTTTTTAAATTCAACCCCAAAGGGCGCCCCCTTTAAAACGGTTGCCAAAAGTTGTAAGGAGGTATAAAGAATGTTGTCTAATTTTCTTAAAACTTATTATAAATACTCTTTAACACAATTGATTGAACACGTGTTTCGCCGTTTTTCTAAATTTAACGCTTAGGGGAGTGTACGTGGTTACACAAATTTTATTCCTTGCATCTTTTCCACGCGGACGGAGTCGCGGGTAAAAGCTAGTAATTACATAGTTTTTCAATAGGAAGATACAAGCACGACAATGGTTACATAGGCTGCTACTTATGTATGCGGAATCTGGGATTCCAATAATTTTAAACTCAATGTCTGACCTCCATGGTCAAATTCGTTCTTTTTTTAAATACTGGCCGTTAATATTTTTCTCTTATATACGTTAGTGTTTTGTTTTTGTTGGGTTTAAAATGTCATATCGCTGAAAAAATGGAACTCACTCGTGAAAATATTCGTGCTATGATTTATTACGATTTTCGACGTGTTTTAACGCAACAACAGTGCGTAGATCAATTAACTTCGACTTTTGGTGGTGAAGCCCCATCAAAAGCGACTGTGTATCACTGGTTTAGTGAGTTTAATCGCGGGCGCAGTAAGCTCACGGACGAAGTTATAGAAGGTCGCCCGAAATCGGTGGTTGTGCCACAAAATATTGAAGCTGTGCGAAAACTAATAATGCAAGGCCGCCATGTTAAGAATCGCGAGATAGAGGCTATTCTGGGCATATGTATGACGAGCATTCATAGGATATTACATGAAAATTTGTCTGTAAAAAAAATTTGTTCGCGTTGGATCCCGCACAACTTAACTCAGTATCAAAAACATGCTCGCGTCGAATGGTGCAAGTAAACCTTAAAAAAATTCAACGGAGGCGACTCAAAATCAGTTTATAATATCTACACAGGTGACGAATCCTGTATCTACGCGTACGATCCCGAAACTAAACAACAATCAACAGTTTGGGTGTTTCAAAATGAGCCGAACCCTACGAAAGTGGCTCGTGCAAAAAGCACTGTAAAGCAAATGGTGGCCTGCTTTTTTGGTATTAATGGCCATGTGGCTACAATACCACTGGAGAATCGCAGAACGGTTAATTCGGATTGGTACACAACCACTTGTTTGCCGGAAGTATTTGAAGAAATACGCCAAAACAACCAGCGACGCAGAATCATACTTCACCATGACAATGCCAGCTATCATACATCTCAGGAAACAACTACATTTTTGGATGGTCAAAAAATAGAATTGATGAGTCGTCCACCGTACAGCCCTGATTTGGCTCCCAATGATTTCTATTTATTCCCAAATGTAAAGAATAAATTACGTGGTCAAGGATTTTCGACCCGTGAAGATGCCGTAGATGCGTTCAAACAACGTTTTGGAGATACCTCAATCAGAGTGGAAAAAGTGTTTTACAAATTGGTTTCATCGAATGCAAAAGTGCATCGATCATAGTGGAGAATACTTTGAAAAACAATAAAAGCCTATTTAGCCATATACATTTCTTTATTTTTTTTTATTCCGCATATATAAGTAGCAGCCCTCGTATTGTATGGAATCAAGCGTTACTTTGCGGAAATCCATAATAGCATTAATTCCCATTAGCATTGCGTATTTTCTCACAAAAGTATTGGTGTCGGTGGTGGTGTGTTCGTGTGTTGCTTCTGCTTGAAAAAGTGGGAGGGAGGGCGGTGCATTAACTAACCGCATAGAGCTTGTGGGATTTTTGGCGGAATTTAGCAAAGTAATTTCACTTTTTAATGCTACGACAATGGTTGTCATTTGCCTCAATTTGGTAGTCTACAAAGCAAGCAAGTTCATAAAAAAATGACAATGTACTATGCTGTTATTTACAACCCCAATGACCTCTGTGAAGTGTCTTGTTTACCTTTCTATGTAAACTTAATTTAAGTAATTTGTTAGGTATTTTACGTAACTTAGTTTTAAAGTGAGAGAAAGTTTGCCAACAAACTATCATTTAGTTTGGCGGAAACGTTTGATGTAAAAGTTGTATACAATGTACCTTTTACAGAATAAACATTTTATTTATTTAAATGATTTTTTATTGATTATATTCTTTTTAATGCACTAACCCGTGCTAAGGACAATTTTAAAAACCTATTTAGAGGCTGAAAATTCCACCTATGCCGGGATTCGAACCCGCGACCTCTGGCTATCCGTGCCAGTGCTCTTTCCAACTGAGCTAATGGGCGACTCACCGGCATCAGTGAAATTTCGAACCACTTTACAATATTCTCTGTATTACGTAGAGGCAGCGACATCTGGCTGAAGTAATTTGCATCACTTGCAGCCCCGAGTACCTACTTTGCAGTTAGGTTTTTACATCGAAATGATATCGCTGTACCCACATGATTATTGATTATATTATTTTTAATGCACTAACCCGTGCTACGGACAGTTTTAAAAACCTATTTAGAGGCTAAAAATTCCACGCATGCTGGGATTGTTGAGAGGTCGCGGGTTCGAATCCCAATCCATGGGTGGAATTAGCCTCTAAATAGATTTTTAAGATTTTATTTATTTATATTTTCTCTATACTTACATAAGGTGATAAAAAAACCTAGCAGCCAAGGCTGTTAGAATTTTACGTAGCCAATAAGCGTCCCACTACAGGGTACAGGCCTTCTCTCAGAGAGAGAGTGTGGGCTTAATTACTACGCGTGCCCACCGCGGATGGCAAATCCAAGCGCTGAGGTATGTGCGCATAACATAATAAAATAACATTTACACCCTGATTATATTATTTTTAATGCACTAACCCGTGCTAAGGACAATTTTAAAAACCTATTTAGAGGTTAAAAATTCCACCCATGCCAGGGTTCGAAGGAGACAGAGGTCGCGGGTTCGAATCCCGGCATGGGTGGAATTTTTAGCCTCTAAATAGGTTTTTAAAGTTTACACACTGGCACACACATTGCTTCTGGCCCCACACTAGGATACCCTGTGTCTTGGAAACCAGAAGCAGCGACAACACAAACATGTAAACATCCAAGACCTGATTATATTCTTTTTTTTAATGCACCTGTGCTAAGGACACTTTTAAAAAAATTACAACAATGTTTTTTAATCCTCTAAATACCTATTTAGAGGCTAAATCCAAGACCTGGGGATTTCTTTTTTTGTTCCCAGCCGGGGATCAAACCCGGGACCTCTCGCATGGTAGGCAGATGCGCTACTGCTGCGCCTCAGAGGTCGTCAGGTCAGACCTCAGACATTCAGGTTTCCTCTCGACGCTTCCCTTCACGGTTAGCGAGTGGTATTTCTACTGTAACTTCACAAATGTACTCAACTTAGAAAATATACACTCTCTGTATCATTTCATTTCATTTCATGTAGAGGAGTGTATATTTTTATCACAACTGATAAAAAATTTAAAAGCTAGCCTGTTGGACTGGAATGGTCTTTAAAGTCAAAACAGAAGGTTTTCTCTGTCTTTGCTATTATGGTATTAGTTTGGTCAGTTAAACGACTACGTCACTAAAGTCATAAGGTGATAAGATATAATACAGGACACCGTGTAAAAATATATCTTCAGAGCTCAGGAGTATATGTCGAGTATTCAATTCAATTTAATATATTTATTTCAGACATATGTCCATATTGATCAGAATATAAATACACATACTTACTAAATTAATAAATAATAATAATAAAAAAATTAAACTTAAAAACTAATAGGTTTTTAAATAACACACTTTTTTGTGTATCCGTATTAGGGGTGAAATAATATTTTCATAACATATTTGTTTCACAAATGGTGAAAATATTATTAAATATTTTTTTATTAAATATTTAAAAATAATCCCACTGCAGGACACGCCTTCTCTCTGAGAGAGAGGTTGGGCTTACTTACCACGCGTGCCCTCCGCGGATTGGCGATGTCAAGCGCTGAGGTATTTGAACTAATCAGACTTTTCGCTGACTTGGTCTTCTGTTTTCAGATTGAAATTGCTCGGTAGACCTGTGGACCTTTATTATTATCTAGAGACCATGTTTCCACGTGAATATTCAAAAGGGCACAGGTCAAGGACGGCCGGGGGCACCCCCGAATCTCGTGTTGTCATTAGGTTCACTGTTTTGCTTAGTTGCGACTTCTACATTGCTGTCGCAACTTTGTTTAAGGGGATCCATGTAGCTATCGCTCGCAGTCCCGGCTGCATGAGTAACCACAAACGCTCACGAAGGTTTAGCAACATAGGGCGTTCAGTGCACCGTCTCTGACTAATGCCGGCGCCAGGCAGAAGTTCAAACAAGTGATCACATAAGAGTGCACATGAGTGGCACGGACATTTGTTACTATTGTCACATAAAATGTCCGTGCAACACATGTGCACACTTATGTGATCACTTGTTTTAACTGTTGTCTGGCGCCGGCATAACGCTAGTGGCGTTTTTCCGAGCGGTCCCGAGATTCGCACGGCACGTTAAGCAGTTGGTGCCAGCTGCGGTCCATAGATGGCAGTCGTTAAGCCAAGTCGGAAGCCTTAGGGCGGCTTGAACACTTCTGACAGTAAGACCAGCTACAAGTCTTGCAAGCCTCCACCAATCCGATCATGGCTTTGTGGTGGTGTATGACCTATACCTTCCTCAGGGAAGAGACCAATGCCCCTCGGTTGGGACATAACGGGTTGATGATGATGTTCAGCTTGCCAACGATCATGATTTCGTAAATGGACGAAACTTTGGAAGAAAGATTGACGAAACAAATGTAAACGGCGAATGTTGGTGAAAGAGCCGGTGTGGGACGTCCCAGGCGGACATACTTCGACCAAATAGGTGATGTATTAGTATAGAGAAGTAAAACTATACCCAGCACCGGCGTGCTTAGATACAATGACTAATGAACGTTAATGAAGCGAAGGTCATTTTTTAGCGGTCTTTTTCAGACAATCTTTGGATGCACTATTTTTATTTTTAATGCACTAACCCGTGCTAAGGAACAAATTTAAAACCTATTTAGAGGCTGAAAATTTCACCCATGCCGGGATTCGAACCCGCAACCTCTGGCTATCCGTACCAGCGCTCTACCAATTGAGCTCAATTGGTAGAGCGCTGGTTGAAAATTTCACTGATGCCGGTGAGTCGCCTATTAGCTCAGTTGGAAAGAGCACTGGCACGCATAGCCAGAGGTCGCGAGTTCGAATCCCGGCATGGGTGAAATTTTTAGCCTCTAAATAGGTTTTTAAATCTTTGGATGGTGTGGATTGCATGAAAAATTTAGTCGGTAGGTGGTTTTACCATAAATAATAAAATAAAAAATATATTTCTACCAAAAAACGAAAGATTGAAAGACTGCATATACATTTTTTTATATCTTTAAGCGAAAAAATCGGCCGAAACTCTCAATCATGTTAAAAGTGATTTTAAGAAATCAAGAACCTATCAACCTGGACTTACGTAATATTTATGCCAACAAAGGCCGTTTTGGAGTTAATGCCATCTCGTCCTGAGTTTTTTGCCTTAGGTTCACGGCTCGAAAATGACTGTTAGTAGGTACGATCGAGAGATTGGTCCGACATGTTTTATTTATTTATTTATTTATTTATTTATTTATTTATTTATTTATTTATTTATTTATTTATTTATTTATTTATTTATTTATTTATTTATTTATTTATTTATTTATTTATTTATTTGTTTGTTTGTTTGTTTGTTTGTTTGTTTGTTTGTTTGTTTGTGTGTTTGTTTGTTTGTTTGTTTGTTTGTTTGTTTGTTTGTTTGTTTGTTTGTTTGTTTGTTTGTTTGTTTGTTGTTTGTTTGTTTGTTTGTTTGTTTGTTTGTTTGTTTGTTTGTTTGTTTGTTTGTTTGTTTGTTTGTTTGTTTATTTATTTATTTATTTATTTATTTTCCGTTGTTACTGCTAGTGTTACTGTGTAGACCAGCTAACCAGCCACAAAAGAAAAAAAAACTTGTGAGCTACTGCGAGGAGCCCCTTAAAAGAACGCTTGTAGGTGCTGATATGACGGGTCATCTGGAAAGCGAAAGAGGGAAAGCGTGTGGGAAATAGAGCGAGAACAAAAGAGATAGATGACGGTACTACGTAGTAGGGCAAGAGCATGTTTACATACTGGTTAAGTATAGGCAGTCTACATAATATATAACTTTTTTGAAGGAGTGCCTATGACAACTTTAAAGCCAATAGGCATGACGTAAGATTTTTAAATCCTCTTCAATGTGAGGACACGTTTATTGTCTACAAAAAACCTGTATTTTAACTAGAGTTTAACGAAGGTTAAAGACATTTTTCTAAAATTCGTCTCCCAACTTTTTCGTTACGTCCTGCGGTTGACTGGTAGAAAATACTTATGGCATTAAGTTCGCCGCATTGTACGATTTTATGGTGCAATAAGGTATTAATAATAATAATAATAATAATAATAATAATAATAATAATAATAATAATAATAATAATAATAATAATAATAATAATAATAATAATAATAATAATAATAATAATAATAATAATAATAATAATAATAATAATAATAATAATAATAATAATAATAATAATAATAATAATAATAATAATAATAATAATAATAATAATAATAATAATAATAATAATAATAATAATAATAATAATAAAAATAATAATAATAATAATAATATAGTAGTCGCAGTGTCATCGCGTCAAATCTGATGTCACGCCTCGGTAAAGAAACATAAACGTCAAATGTGTTTACGCGCAGCCAAAGAAAGTAAACAAATGTTTACCTAAGCGTGACGTCACGCGGTATTACTGGTGTTTCAGTCAAAATGGCTGAAAGCGGTATTATAATCTTATATTATCTGACGGCTTATATTGATGGCCTCAGTAGCGCAGCGGTTTGGCGCGTCGACTGTAAAACCGAAGGTCTCGGGTTTGAGCCCCGGCCGAGTCAAACTAGGAAACGAACTGTTCTAGTTTGTCTTGGGTCTTGGATGAAATTGTAATCTGTGTATTTATTGCATTAAATCTATCTTCGAGTTAGCGCCTGTAACACAAGTCATTTAGTTGAACTTGGGGCTAACGAGATCTTTGTAATATGTCCGTGAGTATTTATTTTATTGAAAACATTGGTACTCAATTTTTTATATTAAACTACTGTGTTTTAAATCCTTTTAATATGTACTTTCCTAATATTGTTAAACCTTTGATTACTTGGTACTGTCATCACGCCTATTATAAAACGTACCAACCCAAACATTTTGATTAGGTTTAAAAAAAAATATTGCACAAACAAATAACAACACATTAATTTTTAGTTTTATTAAAATATTAAGTATTTAAAGGATTTGCAGACCACCGACACGATGATCAGACGACATCGTGACGGTTGCTGGTCAGAGATGGATCGGATTAGCACTGGACCGTGAGGAATGGCGCAATAAAAAGGAGGCCTATGCCCAGCAGTGGGTTGATGTGGGCTGATTATAGATAGATAGATTATAGAAAGGATTTGCCAATCAGCGTAATGGACTCGCTGATTGTTGCTCTGGGTACCAGACGTACGGGCTCAGTGAGGACGTCGTTCGGGGATGCTCCATCTACGGTGGGCGCGCGTGGTAATTAAGCCCAAACTGCCTTGGTGAGAGAAGGCCTGTGTCCTAAAGTGGGGCGTGTATAGGCTGCATTTTATTCTCTATTATTGTGTACTTCCGTGTATGGCTAATCAATCAATCAATCAATCAATCAATCAAAAAGGTTTTGTTCAACGTATCACAGAAACTGCGATTTAATAAACGTTACAAGCTAAACTAGGTGTACATTTCAAAATCTAGATAATTTTGGAGAAAAAAATTACAAAAAACTTCTTTTTCTTCTTCAGAATATATTATGTAGTCCACTGCTGGACATAGCCCTCCCCTAATGAGCGCCATAGCGCCCTGTCTTCAGCTTGCTGCATCCAGCATCTGTCGGCAGTTTTTCGCAGATCGTCATCCCACCTGGTCGGAGAGCGTCCTACACTAAGGCCGGTATTACAGAACGATGCTCAAGCACAGATTGATCTCAGATCACTCAATCATTACTTGAGCGCTAAATCGATGCTCAAGCACTCCCTTTATTTTCAAACAGTTCTTATGTAGAGATCAGCCAATCACTGCTTATGTAGAGATTCAGAACTGCAATCAGATTGTCTATGATCAAAGTTTGTTTTCCATGACAAGAAAAATACTAGTGTAGATTTTTATTCCGTTTTACGCATGTTACAAAAATGTGACGATGAAACTTAGTAAATTATGTGAAATATACAGAGGAAACTAAAATAGTTTTTATGTATTTGGAAATAAAAATGTTCCAAGTTTCTTTATTTCGTCATTAGTTTGTAGTGAACCGTATATTTAAAGGAAGCAAAACTTTCACGCTTCTTAATTCATTTATTCGCTTTTGAGTACAGAACGGAACGTAACAAATGTCTGCTATAAAATAATTCGACAATTCTCTTGACGTCTGTCTGTTTATTTACGTTTGTTTACTAAATTTACTAATATCTGTACATAGTCGGTTTGGTATAATTTGAACATTAATCGCTGTTTTGAAACGAGGTGTGAGAAAATGGAACTTCACCGTAGTGGAGAGGATCCTCCTTGTGGAACATAACAAGTCAACTTCACTGCAGTGGAGAGGGTCCTCCTCGTAAAAGATAAAAAGTCAACTTCATCGCAGTGGAGAAACCTGCTTGTTGAACATAAAACTTCAACTTCATCTCAGTAGAGAGGAACCTGCTCATGGAACATAAAACTTCAACTTCACCGCAGCGGAGAGGAACCTGCTCATTGGACATAAAACTTCAACTTCACCGCAGCGGAGAGGAACCTGCTCATTGAACATAAAACTTCAACTTCACCGCAGCGAAGAGGAACCTGCTTATTAAACATAAAACTTCTACTGCACCGCAGTGGAGAGGAACCTGCTCCTTGAACATAACACTTCAACTTCACCACAGTGAAGAGGAACCTGCTTGTTGAACATAAAACTTCAACTTCACCGCAGCGGAGAGGAACCTGCTCATTGAACATAAAACTTCAACTTCACCGCAGCGAAGAGGAACCTGTTCATTGAACATAAAACTTCTACTTCACCGCAGTGGAGAGGAACCTGCTCCTTGAACATAAAACTTCAACTTCACCACAGTGGAGAGGAACCTGCTTGTTGAACATAAAACTTCAACTTCACCGCAGTGGAGAGGAACCTGCTCATTGAACATAAAACTTCAACTTCACCGCAGCGGAGAGGAACCTGCTCATTGAACATAAAACTTCAACTTCACCGCAGCGAAGAGGAACCTGCTTATTGAACATAAAACTTCTACTTCACCACAGTGGAGAGGAACCTGCTCCTTGAACATAACACTTCAACTTCACCACAGTGAAGAGGAACCTGCTTGTCGAACATAAAACTTCAACTTCACCGCAGCGGAGAGGAACCTGCTCATTGAACATAAAACTTCAACTTCACCGCAGTGGAGAGGAACTTTGCTTGTTGTACATAAAACTTCAACTTCACCGCAGTGGAGAGGATCCTCCTCGAGGAAGATAAAAAGTCATCTTCAACACAGTGGATTTATAGGATATGTTTCAATTATTTCCAATTTTATGAGCAATAAAATTGCAAATGAGATTGTTTTACTGATTATTTTATTTATTCCTTTTGTGACTGTCATGTTGGCCTAGCCGCTAAGGCGCTTGGTTACCAAGACCGAGCTTGTGGGTTCGATTCCCACTGTGGGCCTATATTTGTACAAGGGGCCGGTGTACTTTCATGTTTGTGATGTCCTTGCCTGGTTAAGTGTTGCGTGAAATTTTTTCAATGAAATCACACCAATATTAATGTAATTGTTTTTGCACATAAACACTTATTAGAATCCATGCAGTAGGGGTCTTGAGCGTCCCTTAAATGCCTAAGCGGCTGCTGCTATCATTAACTATTTCGTCATAGTAATCAAGGTATTCGAATATACGAATTTTGCAATAAACATTCCAAATTGACAATTATAATAACTGGCCGATCGACTCTCAAGCGTGGTTCAGACCACACTTGAGTAAATACAGATTTGATCTTTACTTAAGTAGAGATTGCTACCCAAGTATCGTTCTCGAATTAGCTATTACTCAGTTGAGTCGCGCTTGATAAATCTCGACTCAAGTAACGTTCTAAAATTAAATCCATACTCAAAACTAGTCTTAAGTAGAGATCGGCGCTTGAGTACGCTTCTGTAATACTGGCCTACGTTTGCCGAGCCGCGGTCTCCACTCAAGAACACGTTTACTCCAACGGTTGCCGATTCTTCGCTAGATATGGCCAGCCCACTGCCACTTCAGCTTGCTGATTCTCTGAGCTATGTCGAAAAACGCCATCCTTCCAAATGGTTTCCTCGCGGTACTTTTCTTTCACAGTAAAGGGAGGGCCAGGTTGTTTACAGTGAAGCCTTGAGGCCCTCAAAGTCATAAACGTTAGGTACAGTCTAGAAAACGACCGCAGATCAATAACTCAGTTGTCTAATTCAACGTTTCAGGTTGTCCTTGAACTGTTTCGAATACCGCTCCGCGGTGAAGCCAGTGTCAAATTTAACTTTTGAATTAAACGTAGATTTGCCTAGAACTGCTTCAGTCAGTTTTTAGTTACTTACGTAGCTGGAAAGGTGGGCAGATTCGTCACTGATCGGGTCCCGTATAAATTGGCCTTTTGCATCTATGTAATGAGATGATTTATACAGCGTCCAGTGGCATCTTTACTCACACTAGATGTGTAAAGGAACCACTCCGACGCTGTAGTGCATAGGGACATGGTTTTATAGATGGTGTAGGCTTGCCCAGCTCGGATGGCTGAGTCTCGGGAGACCGGCCAAGAAATGGAATGGACGCAGTGGCGCCGACGAACGCTTGGCCACCTTCTCGATCGGTGGCAAGAGATGCTAGAGGAGCCGGGTCCGGGGAGTACTACAATTGAGGCCATCCGACCTGTGCTCAGCCAGTGGTACGGGCGCGAGCATGGCGTACTTACGTACCACTTGACGCAGTACCTCTCCGGACACGGTTGTTTCGGAAGGTACTTACATAGGGTGGCAGGTCGAGAGCCGACCACCGAGTGCCACCACTGTGACTGTGACGAGGATACGTCCAGTCACACGTTGGAGGTGTGTCCGGCATGGGCGGAGGAGCGCGCGGCTCTCGTCGCGGTAGTAGGGAGAGATCTGACGCTGCCGGCACTAGTGAGAGCAATGCTTGGTGGTGAAAATGCATGGAAGGCGGTTGAAGATTTCGCTTCTGCGGTACTTCGGCAGAAGAAAGAATCGGAGCGAGTACGCGAGAGAGATCCCGCCGCAGCTCCGATAAGACGTAGAAGAGTAGGGCGTCGTAGGCTTGTGCAAATGCCACAGCCCCCGACCTGACTGGGATGGTAAGGGAGAAGTACCCGGAACCCGAGGCGTAAGACCATGCCATGTGCCACTGGCACGGTCGGTTGCGCGCAGTTGTAGCGTTGGTGGGGTCGCGGTTGTGTCTCTGTTCCCGTGGCCTCGCCCGAAACGCGAGTTGGCACCGGGGGGTTTTAGTCAGTAAGAGTCTGACATAACCAGCACCTGTTTCAAGGTGCAAGTATCACTGCAGGATTTCCCCTCGGAAAAAAAAAATTCATGGACATATTACACAAATCTCGTTAACCCTATACTAAGTACTACTAAATGACTTGTGTTATAGGTGCTAACTCAACGATAGATTTAATACAATAAATACATAGATAACATCCAAGACCCGAGACAAACTAGAAAAGTTCGTTTCCTAGTTTGACCCGGCCGGGGATGGAACCCGAGACCTTCGGTTTTACAGTCAGCGTGCTAAACCGCTGCGCCACCGAGGCCGTCGAATAATATGTAGTACAGTACTTCATATTATTTCATTCTAAATGATTTTTTTTCTTAAGGAGTCGCGATACTCATACATAATTATATAATGCATGAGTGGTGTCACTTGTAGTGCTACACAAGAAATAAGTCTCGCGGATGTACCTGCGCAGATGACCAAATTTTGGATGTGCGGCAAGTTGATCGACCAATCAGATAGTTTCATTTTACGGCAGGCCGCGCGCCTCTGTTGCTATTGTTTGATTCAACGTCATCGATGCAGGTGACTATTTTGTTTGGCAATATTAGCGTGAGCGAAATAGGTAGCGCTACTGCGGCAATCAATTTTGCACCTTAACCGTATCGGTTAAAGATCATGTTGAATGTACTTATAGCTTCGGGTACTTTCGTTACACTTCTTCCTAGTCTGCGCGAACGAAGATTCCCGCGGGGACTTTTATGATGTGTAGTACTATAATAGTTTTTGTGGAGGCTCGAGTCCCACACACACTTGTCCTGTTTTATTTTGCAATGTTTTTGGACAAAAAGATAAGGTACGATAAGAGTATTTTTAGTTATATATTAAACGGGTCAAATCGCGATTATTTATTAGGTAAATAAAAAATATTCTTTTTTGTACACTAGGAAAAACAAACATAAAATAATTACAATGATACTGTACAATGTGCACCGACTACCCGTCTCAATTTCTCCTTTGGAATCTTTCCGATTTAAGGTTGCCTGGAAGAAATTGCTATCAGCAATAAGGCCGCCAATTGTACCTCTTGTTTTGTAACTGTTGTCTCTGTTATTATTTTCTGGAGTGTGCAATAAAGAATATTTTTATCTTATCTTACAATTGAATGAATGATTGAATGATTTTTCTCAGTCAACTCAATTAAGGACATTCCTTTCAACACGAGTTAGATAAAAGTTTGGCTTACTGTTTTTATATCCATTATTTTTAAGACTTTGTTCCACTGTTTGTACCTAACAAGTAAATTATTATTATTATTTTATGTGTTCTTGACGAAAATTTATTGGTTATCGTACTGTGCATGATTTTTTTTTTTTATTAAGTGTGCAATGTTTTGTAACTATTTTATTTTATATTGACATTTTTATCTTAATATCTGTGACATGTATTATTTCGTAAACCTATTTAGAGGCTAAAAATTCCACCCATGCATGCAGGCTATCCGTGCCAGCGCTCTTTCCAACGGAGCTAATGGGCGACTCACCGGCATCAGTGAAATTTCGAACCTCTTTACACTATTCTCTGTATTACGTATTATGTATTAGGGGTTAAAGTATGAAATTGCCGTTTTATTGCAATAGGTTCTTTGAATTGACATAGAATCTTCATGGTTTGAGGTTTTCGAATGAAACTTTTTTCAAATGGTTTCTATGATGTTCTTTTTTTAAAAAAGTGAAACATTTGAATATCGACTTTCAATTGTTTTTGTTATTCAATTTAGACAAGAAAGATGGATACGCGTTTCTTTCTGCAGATCAGTCAAATCATGAGCCACCCATTTTTCGTATTTTTTTATTTTATTGATTTAACGTAAGTGAGTCAATATTGTCGGTAAGGTAACGTTAAACCATGCCGCAAATTCCTGTGTAGTTTGACTAGGATCGGCTTCCACTATCTCTCTTAATTCATCGTTATTCACCTGTGCGGTCTTCCTCGTGGCTCGTTCTTTAAGTCGAAATTTCCATCACGAAAGAGTTTAAACCAAAATCGCACGGTGCGTTCATTAGTAGACCTCTCTCCAAACGCAGCATTGATATTATTGCGGGCTGTTTCTGCCGCGTTAGTTTCGCGTCGGAACTCGTATTCAAAAATCACTCGAATTTTCTCAGTATCCATCTTTCTTGTCTAAATTGAATAACAAAAACAATTGAAAGTTTGACGATACGCCGCATAGCGTCAAAGCTCTGCTGCCGCGGCATCCTCCCAAAACTTCAAAAAATTCTCCAGCCAACCCAACTTGGCTTCGGGTCAAAAGGAGGATGTGAGGCAGCGGTGCACGCTGTGCGGACCTACATCAAGGAGAAAGGAGGTGAGGTGATACTGAAGGTGGACGTAAAGAACGCCTTCAACTCGGTGGACAGGGGCGCAATGCTGGCAGAGATAAAAGAAATAATCCCTGAAATTTATCCTTACATGTGGCAATCCTACAGCTGCCATTCTAATCTAGTATACAGGGATAACGCCCTCGAATCTGCTGTGGGCTGCCAGCAGGGCGACCCACTTGGGCCAGCCATCTTCAGCCTGGCTATTAATAAAATAATAACCTCCTTAAAATCAAAATTAAACATCTGGTACCTCGATGATGGCACCCTCGGAGGAGAGTCAAAAGAAGTACAAAAAGATCTTGCAACTCTCTCGGAAAAATTTAAATCAATAGGCTTGGAACTAAATTACAGCAAATGCGAACTATACCCTTTTGACCACATAAATTCAGAAATCCCTATTCGGGAATTTAACAGACTGGCACCAAATATAAAAATACTGGATAGTGAGAACCTCTACCTCCTAGGGGCGCCAGTCCTCGAAAAAGCTTTCCCACAGTTTCTGGATTGTCAAAAAAACAAATTTTTCGAAACGATTCCGCACCTTAGCCAATTTAACACACATATGGCCTTCCAAATTATCCGCTTCTGTCTATTTGTACCAAAATTCTCGTATTACCTAAGGTGCAGTCCGTTGTTTAGCCAGGCGGCACTCTTGGGGCCCATAGACTCCATGATTCATCTGGCCCTAATTCAGATTTTAAATTGTCCCATTTCCGAACGCGCCTGGCTCCAGGCCTCCCTACCAATAAGGTTGGGAGGCCTCGGAGTCAGAAAAGTGACAAGCGTGGCACTGCCTGCCTTCTTGTCTTCCGTCCACAGCATTGAGGCTTTGTATAAGCAAATTATCTGCCCATCCTTGGGCACGATTGAGGTCTCATGCTGTGAGGAAGCCAAGCAGGCATGGAGACTGGTTTGCCCGTCCACCGACCCACCGAAGGACCCTTCAGTGCAGAGACAGTGGGACGGGCCGCTTTGTGAGCTGACGCAAAGACAACTAGTTGAATCTAGTGTCAGCGACCCAGAGCGAGCCCGCCTCCTTGCTGTCTCAGAGCGCGAGTCAGGTTATTGGTTGCAGGCACATCCATCAGTGGCAATTGGCACGCTGATGGATAACATATCTTTCAGCACTGCCGTGGGACTGCGCCTGGGTTGCGCTATCACTGTGCCCCATCAGTGCCCCTGCGGCGCTGACGTCGACCACATGGGTCACCACGGCTTATCGTGTCAACGGAGTGCTGGCCGCTTACCGAGGCACGCGGCTCTAAATGACGTCATCCGAAGGGCCCTCGCTACTTCCGGAGTTCCAGCAATGCTGGAACCTCCGGGAATTTTCCGAGATGATGGGAAAAGGCCTGACGGAATGACGTCAATACCCTGGAAACATGGGAGGCCGTTGGTGTGGGACTCAACCTGCGTCGACACACTAGCACCTTCCCATGTTTCCCAGAGTATAAGGGCCGCTGGCTCAGCGGCCGGGGCGGCGGAAGGCCTCAAACGGCGGAAATATGCAACATTGGGCAACCAATACATATTCGCGCCGTTTGGGGTCGAGACACTGGGCCCGTGGGGCCCCGAGGCGCGTTCACTCTTTAAAGAGCTGTCAACGCGCCTCATCGACGCCACGGGGGACCGGAGGGCTGGCGCATACCTCGGCCAGAGAATAAGTCTGGCCATCCAAAGGGGGAATGTTGCCAGCATTCTGGGCTCCCTGCCGAGGGACACCGACCTGGGGCAAGTGTTTTATTTGTAAATTATAGGTATTTATTTTTATTACTTTATGTTAATTAGATTTTAGTTTAGTTATTATTTTAGTTTTACTTTAGATGTTTTGTTTATTGTATTAAAAACTAATAGATCATTGAAAGTCGATGTTCAAATGTTTCACATTTTTTAAAAAAAAGAACATAGAAACC
This sequence comes from Yponomeuta sedellus, assembly GCA_934045075.1. Taxonomy (NCBI): domain Eukaryota; kingdom Metazoa; phylum Arthropoda; class Insecta; order Lepidoptera; family Yponomeutidae; genus Yponomeuta; species Yponomeuta sedellus. The sequence continues at coordinate 20,255,746 of OW203728.1, forward strand.
ATTTGAAAAAAGTTTCATTCGAAAACCTCAAACCATGAAGATTCTATGTCAATTCAAAGAACCTATTGCAATAAAACGGCAATTTCATACTTTAACCCCTACTATTATTTCGTAATGTTTTAAATTTTGTAATGTTATTTATAAGTGTGAGGAATCCGTTAATTCAGGCAAGTTAAATGTGTTTTGAAGTTTTTTTATAAGTAAAATTGTGCTATATTTCCTATTACCTACTATCCTAACTATAAATGTATTGCGTGTTTTGATCACCTGCTTGTAGATAGTACACTATAATCTTGTTTTGTAACACTCATATGCTTGACGACCTCTGTGGCGCACCATGCAAGAGGTCCCGGGTTCGAATCCCGGCTCGGACCAATAAAAAAAGCCCAGGTCTTGGATGTTTACATGTTTGTGATGTCGTTGTTTCTGGTTCCCACGACACAGAGTATCCTAATGTGGGGCCAGAAGCCATTGCTTCTGGCCATGTACAATGCACATGTACATGTACAAGCACATACATTTATGTGCTTGTATGTACATGTTAAAGTGTATGTTAACTGACATTTCGTTATCAACCCTTATATGTCCCCACTGCTGGGGCACGGGTCTCTTCCTGCATCGCAGGAAGGTTAGGCCATACTCCACCACGGGGGCCAAGTCCGGGTTGGTGGAGGATTGTGAGACAGTGGCGGGCCTCACTGTCAGAAGTTATCAAGCCGCCCATAAGGCCTCTAAAATGGCTTAACGACTGCCATTATATGACAGCCGGCACCAACGGCTTAACGTGCCTTGCGAACCACGGAAGCGCTCGGAAAAATGCCACTAGCGGTAGTCACGGGACGCTCACCCATCCTGTACCTGACCGCGCCTGTTGTTGCTTGACCAAGTGATTGATTCCAATCACTCGGTTCGCCTAGGCCACGAGCGCTTCTCATGTTAACTGACATGTCATAGTGTAACTTTCTGTTTGGTGATTCTAAAATAAATTAATAAAAAATATTAAACCACAAACAAATATGCTTACATAACAATTGGCGGTCTTATTGCTAAGAGCAAAACTGACAGTAAAGATAGGTCTTTATAGAAATGTATATTGGCCATATTGATAGAGAGCGCAGATAGCGTAAGCGTCAACCTTCATTTAGGCTCCTGGCAACAGTACCGTCTGAAGTTTGGACGTTGATTTGGGTATTTCGGTAACAACGATAAGATAGCACAATGCGACAACGAGACAGGAAGTCAAAGTCTAGCGAAAGCACTACAGACTTGACTGCCTCGTTGGCGTGGCGGTATCACGTCTGATTACCATGGCGGAGGTCGTGGGGTCAATTCTCACTGGACTGGACCGCAGTACATTTGTACAAAGAGCCTCAGTCTGGGTGTATTTTCATGTTTGTGATATCGTTGCCTGGTTACCATTTCACAGGGTGACCTAGGCTGTCATGTAATGGCAGTCGTTAAGCCATGTCAGAGGCCTTATGGGCGGCTTGATAACTTCTGACAGTAAGGCCCGCCACTGTCTTACAATCCTCCACCAACCCGGACTTGGCCCCCGTGGTGTAGTATGGCCTAGCGGTGGAGAGACCCGTGCCCCAGCAGTAGGGACATCCAAGGGTTGATAACGAGGGTGTCCTAGTTTGGGACCAGGCCCTAGAGTCTAATAAGTATTAGTCTAATAATCACGATTGGACCCGTTTAATATATAGCTATGTATGAGTATCGCGAATCATTAAGAAATACGATATTTTTTGTTTTTGTCAATATCCCTTTCTCCATCATTTTCATGTGTCTAATACTTACATATACTACTCTGTGTAAAAAGTATCGGGAATATGTCAATAAAAAGACCCGCGTAAAAGAGGTCGTTTTAATTTTTTTACTGCATGTTGGTAGCACTGTACTGATCTAGCGCGCAAAATTTGAGCGCGGTCTGTCATTTAATTTGTTTTATACTACACTTTTTGTTGGTCATAGTTTTGAGTTCTCGGCGATTTTTACAATGGAAAATATTGATGAACAAAGAGTGTGCCTTAAATGTTGTGTTTCAAATGATATTTCATGCGGTGAATCACTAAAAATGTTGCGAAATACCTACGGCGAATCGTGTATATCAAAAACAAGGGGTTATGAATGGTATAAGGCTTTTAAAGAAGGCCGAGAAGTAGTAGTAGACTTGCCTCGTTCTGGTAGACCTTCAAACGCTATGACCAAAGAAAACATCGACAGAATCAAGAAGCTAGTGCTCTAAATCGACGTATGAGTCTGAAAGAGTTGGCTAGTGAGGTGAACATATCTTTTAAGTCCGTCCACAACATTCTCATTGACATTTTAGGCATGAAACGCGTCGCCGCTCGACTAGTTCCAAAAGAGCTCAATTTTGTTCAAAAAGCGCACCGAAAGCATGTCGCTGAAGACATGGTTTCCCGAGCTTCTACGGATTCGACCTTTATGAAACGTATAATAACTGGCGACGAGACATGGGTTTATGAGTACGACATGCAAACAAGCCAACAGTCTTCAGAATGGCGTCTCGAAAACGAGCCGAAACCCAAAAAACCGCGGCAAAGTCGCTCCAAAATCAAGGTGATGCTGACAGTTTTTTTTGACTACCGTGGTATGGTTCACTCCGAATTCCTTCCAGAGGGAAAAACAGTGAATAAAGAATATTATTTAGGCGTCATGAAGCGTTTGCGTGAGAGTATCCGCCGAAAACGTCCAGATTTGAGGCAACACAACTCATGGATGCTGCACCATGATAATGCACCATCACACACAGCCATTATAGTGAAAGAGTTTTTAGCGAAAAAGTTCTCGACCAAGCACCGTATTCACCTGATATGGCTCCGTATGACTTTTTTTTAATTCCCAAGTTAAAATTACCACTTCGAGGAAAACGTTTTGAGTCGATAAAAGCCATAAAAGAAAATTCGCTGAATGAGCTAAAGGCCATACCGCAAATAGCCTATGAAAAATGTATGGAAGACTGGGTGAAGCGGTGGAGATGTTGTATTGCAAGCGATGGGGCCTACTTTGAAGGCGATAAAATAAATTTAGATGAATAATTTGTATTTTTTGTTTTATCGGCAAATTCCCGATACTTAGTACACAGAATGTATATGCATTACATACATATACATAACTTTAAATACTAAAGCATTAGTTAAATGTCGTCGTTCATATTGCAAAACGTTCTATGTCAACAAAAACATGTGTACGTGTTACAAAAGTAGGGAAGACATAAGTGCTGCGGCCAGATTGTAATTATTATTATACAATGATGAAAATGGTCTATGTAAAATTGGCTTGTGCCAACGCTGTCTGACAGGATTATCTATCTGTTTACCATGGGTAAGCTCTACCCAAGACCAGGACATCTGCAGAGCTATCCGAAAACAAATTCTGCGACTGACAACCTTGCCAATCAGATATTCCTTATGCTGCGGCCACACTTGAAGGCGAAGATTCGTGTTCGCGTTGTCGCGACAACATTTCGTACCATTATGGTACGGCCACACTATCGCGATAACGCGAAGATTTGCGTTGTCGCGACATGTCTGGCCAAAAAATTCGTCCTATCGCGAATCATCATCGCGAATACAAACACCCTTCGCGCCGCTGTCGGTAAAATGCCGCACATCAAAGGGTTTTATGGCCCAAAGGCCAAAATCTTCTTATGATGTGGTCAAGCTCTTCGCCGTAGAGCGAACACGAAATGTTGTCGCGACAACGCGAACACGAATCTTCGCCTTCAAGACTGGCCGCAGCATTAATGATTCGCGATACTCAAACATAGTTATATATTAAATGGGTCTTCTCGCGATTATTTATAAGGTAATACATAATGACCTTATAAATAATCGCAATTAGACTCGTTTAATATATAACTATGAATCAGAAATTTATCGGTTTGTCTCTGGATAAGTATTTATCTATTTACTTGCTTTTCCAGTGCCTGTGCAGTTCCTCAAAGATGTATAAAATTCAAGTCTAACGGCCGAATACTCAAACGTCAGTCAAATCTATCACTCAGTTGAAGGGCATTCAAATTTGAACATCTGTTAAATATTGAGTGGTATACACAAACGTCATTCAAACAATTTCAGACCGTGATCAGCTGAGAAGCCGTCAAATAAACAACAAGTCTATTTTCATTGACAAAATATTTAAACTTACGTTGTGTATCCGATTTACGCAGAATTTGTTCGATTAATTTTAAGTTTTGTGATGAAATATGAAGTATTTTTATAAAAATAAAATGAAATAAATCATAATATGATTTATGAAACAAACTTAAATTATTATTACCTCGTTTGTACAAAGCAAAATGTTTAATGTTGTAATAATAATATCTCATATTGTCGTAGAATGAAACGTTAGGGCTATCTCACCAATGACATTTGAAAAGTCTACCACAATAAAAACATTGCGGTATTGCGGTTTTTTAAAGCTATTCCCTGATAAATACTAATAAAAACAAGAATTGAATGAGAATTATTATTATGCGTTATTATGCCAGTAGCATAAAATAATATTAATAACGCAGGGTTCTTAAAATTTGGTCCACTGGCTGTTTGGCGGCCGAATACTCAAACGTCAGTCAAATCGATCACTCAGTTGAAGGGCATTCAAATTTGAACATCTGTTAAATATTAAGTGGTATACACAAACGTGATTCAAACAATTTCAGACCGTGATTAGCTGAGAAGCCGTCAAATAAATAACAAGTCTGTTTTCATTGACAAAATATTTAAACTTACGTAGTGTATCCGATTTACGGAGAATTTGTTCGATCAATTTTAAGTTTTGTGATGAAATACGAAGTTTTTTTATAAAAATACAACAAATCATAATATGATTTATGAAACAAACTTAAATTATTGTACTAAATAATATTACCTCGTTTTGTAAAAAGCAAAATGTTTAATGTTGAAATAATAATATCTTATTATATTGTCGTAGAATGAAACGTTAGGGCTATCTCACTCACCAATGAATGACGTTTGAAAAGTCTACCGCATTATAAACATTGCGGTATTGCGGTTTTTGAAAGCTATTCCCTGATAAATATTAATATAAACAAGAATTGAATGAGAATTATTATTACGCGTTATTATGCCAGTAGCATAATAAATAACGCAGGGTTATTAAAATTTGGTCCACTGACTGCATGAATCTATTACGCCTTGTAACTGGTTGGATTGTAAGTCCAAAGACGGACTCTTTCGACAGCCGGAACCGCGCATGGAAGTTTGTTTCATTATAATACTCGAAAGCGTTGCCTCATATCTTCGAGGCACATTAGGCCCTTCCTCATCCGACAAAATGATGATAAGGACATTGTTTTTCACTTAAGTTCACTGATTATTGAAACTTATTTACGATTTGAAGGACCTCGCGACCACTTTCAATTGTAACGCCTACTCAACTCGATTTGACAGCCCATTTGACAGCTAAATCGCGCTAAGTTGCGTTCGAGTATACGAATCTTTCGCTGAGTGATGTTTAACTGCCAGTTATTTTGTGTTCCACTTAAATTTAACACAAGATTTTAACTAACGTTTGTGTATACGAATTTTGTGTTTAACAGCTTGTCAATTACTTAAGATGCCTTTAAATATTTGAATGACGTTTGAGTATTCGGCCGTAAGCGACTCGCGATGCTCAAACGTAGTTATAGATGAAACGGGCGTAATCACAATAATTGTCTATTAGGTAAAACGTAATAGAGTCGGGTCGGGTCGTGATGTAACGTCGGGAATTGAGGCAATTACGTTGTAACGGTGCAAACCTCTTTACACCTTTTTTTACTTCAACTCTTTGTTTTGTGCATAATGTGTTATATTTATTTCATTTATAATTTAACAGAAAACTTAGTTATTTATGTACATGCACGTACCCACTATATTCTTCATACAATGCACTCCATCCAAAGGTTGCCTGGAAGAGATCGCTCATAGCGACAAGACCGCCAATTGTATAACATTACTTAGATTTAAGAAATCATGGTTGTATTCTTTTTTCTGGCTGTGCAGTAAAGTGTTCTCTATCTATCTATCTATCTATCTATCTATCTATCCATCTATCTATCTATCTATCTATCCATCTATCTATATAATTATCTATCTATCTTGATAAAAAAACAGAATAAGCAAGTAATGGTACATTACACAACTAGGGTGGTAATACAAAGAAAGGCCGAGATCGCAGAAGTTTGCGGCCCGAGCTGCAAGCGAGGGACGTAAATATGCGATCGAGAGCTTTCTTTATTACCTCCCGTGTGGTGTACATCTTTTTATGTCTACACTTGGCCAGAAAGCCACTTAATTGCCAGGTGTGGCATAAAGGACGATTATGTAGTCGGGTCCGGTTGAAATGTAAAGTACTCGTAGTAATGCCTTAAAAATCAAGGAAATCTCGTGACCTAATTACGATAATTACATAAAGTTTTGAAAATGAAAACAGATTTATAGAAATATAAAAAAAATTGTCTAAAGAGGTTTGCACCGTAACATTACCTGGGGGCATCCGGTAAAAAAATACTTTTGTATATATTCATTTAAAAAAAATATGTATATATATTTTTAATACAGTTGCTCAAAAAGTGGCGTATTACAGGGACGTATAGCGTGCGGGAAGTGGGTTATTTATTACACACTCGAGCTTTTTTTTTACCTTTCCCGCACACGTGCGTTTTCTTTCCCAACTGTCGAAATAATGTCTATTAAAAAGGAAAACCAACCATGAAGTTTTTACTAAGAAATCATAGAAGTTTTTATGAGCTAGGTACTAATTTGTTTCAATATCAGATTTAATGATTTGATTGAATGAGTTAAGTTAGATTTCATTTCATCTCATTAAATTTCATTTTCATTTCATATCAATAAAAAAAAATCTACTGAAGACTTGGCTGTATGGGCATAGTTCCCTTTGCCTACTAGAATGGGTGAAGAAAAAAAATCTCTGCTTATATTTTTTTACGGTTGGCGCCATTTTCCAAATAATTTTTCTTTATTAAATTGCTTATTTTTTTCGCAACTGTATTAAAAATAGTCGTTCAGTCAGTACACGTGCGGAACCGTCATTGCAACTTGTTCCGACTGTCAACCCTCGCTTTCGGCTGCGCCTCGGCTCGGGTAGACATTTGTCGGAACTCTTTGCAATGACAGCCTTTCCGCACTTGTAATGAAATATACTATTTATGACGAGTGCCCCCGGTACAAAGTTTTACCTAATAAATAATCGCGATTAGACCAGTTTATCATATCTCAGTGTTATTGAACACCGGTAAGTTAGACTAACTGCGATCCCCAAGCCGCATGCCCAGCGTGGGGATTATGGGCATTACCCCCTTTGATAGCACAACTTGGCGCTCTTTAGGTGAGGGGCATGTCCAGCAGTGGACTAGTATAGCCAGAAGACGACGATGACGACGAAGATAGACTAAAACTAAATGACATGGACATCCGTCAGCCAATGACATTGGAATCAACCGCTTTAAACTCCAAATAACTTCAAATAAAAAAGAAACAGTTGCAAGCTTTTCTCTTTCTGCTCGTAACTTTGTTTTGTTCGCAGTACTCTTTTAGGATTGAAGTCATTCGTTGCTTTTGGTACGCGTGTAAACAAACCCACCAGCATTATTGTTGCCATTGTGTTTAAAACAAAGAGTGTTTTCATTACTTTTAACGTGAAAATAATACTGGATTCCACGAATTGCATTTGGGAAAATTGTTTTTCAACCGCGGACAACGCAAACTGCAAGTAGCGTGTTCATCATCAACCCATTATGTCCCCACCGAGGGGCACGGGTCTCTTCCTGCATCGCTGAAAGGTGAAGCCATACTCCACACGAGGACCAAGTCCGAGAGTACCGACCATTTATGAAGTACTCGGTAAATCATCAAAATTGAGTCTCTAGTCATTCAATATAATCTTTGTTATTGATTATATTGAATGACTAGTGACTACCGCTATTGCCATTTTTCCGTGCGCTTCCGTGCCTTGCAAGGCACGTTAAGCAGTTGGTGCCGGCTGTCATGTAATGGCAGTCGTTAAGCCAGGAGGCCTTATGGGCGGCTTGATAACTTCTGACAGTAAGGCCCGCCACTGTCTTACAATCCTCCACCAACCCGGACTTGGCCCCCGTGGTGGAGTATGGCCTAACCTTCCTGCGATGCAGCAAGAAACCCGTGCCCCAGCAGTGGGGTCATACCTACAAGGTTTGATAATGATAACGAACGAACATTGAAATACCGATAGGTTAATACGTTTTTTCTGACATAGGTTTTTCGCCATTATAGTCAAGGGTCTATATTAATTTCATTTTATCGACTGGGCAAGTATATCAATATGAATTATTCGTTACAAGCTGTACACAGTTAGCTTTACATCGATTAAAAAATCTTAAGAAAGCTCTAAAGGCCCCTCCTCATAAAACAATTACAAAGGTAGTTTGGTTATTATTAACAAACAATACAGCGGTTTATAGTAAATTCTTGCTAATTCGTTTAAAAAACACAAATCTAGGTTTGAGCGTGCCTAGAATTGGAAAGAAACTTATCAAAAATAAATTGTAGTTTTAAGATCAGTTTCTATGAAAAGTTTTATGATGCTACAATTTTCTCTCTTTAACTTTTATTTCGTCGTCAGGCTATTCTAGTTCACTGCACATAGCCCTCCCCTAAAGAGCGCCACGTTGTGCTAAAACAGGGGGTAATGCCCATAATCCCCACGCTGTGCATGCGTGTTGGGAATCGCAGTTAGGTGGAGTTGTACTGCAGGGGGCGCTGATGCCCACCCTCCGGTTTGTGTCGCTCAGTCGCCTTTTAAGATGGGTTGGGGAAGAATTGGGTTGGTGCTTTTCTTTAGGCCGACACCACACAGCACTTTCCTTGGCTACAATTGCCCAATTATAAACAAAACTTAAATGAAGAAATTAATAATGTAAAAAAAAAATTACTTAATCTCCGGCACTAATTAATATGCCGATTAGCGAAATAATTATTTGGCCTATCCAATGCTGCAGAATTATGCAATGTAAATTTTCAGACAATTTTTCAATTTTTTATTCTCAGTTGTAAGCACACGTTTCTGAATTGAGAATTTCACTGAGTAAATACTTAAGTAACGTATTTCTTTTGCGCTCTTTTCTGAAAAATTCGAAGAGACAGTACTAAACTATTTACTTTGCGAAATTCTTAATGCAGAAACTGGCACTACAACATGATTTGTAGTATTTAAACGTTTTGGCATAGTTTAATTGCAATCCGACACATCGTTTGTGAATAAAAACCAAACTATACTATAATGCACCAACTTAGTAAATTGACAAATAGAACTATCATGTTAGTGAAAAAGAGTTGCCACTAAAATAGTGGTGTTCTTTATTCGATTGATTTAACGACATAATCAATTATTTTCTTAGTACTGTTGTCGGTGACAAATCACGGAAGTATTATTTATGAGATCATTTTAACACTATGTAACCTGAACAGTTTAAAATATTCTAGTCCAGATAAGAAGCCGAGGTCAATCGTAGTTCAATCCAACGGTAGTCCAGATGAAATGCCAAAGTCAGTCGCAACGCAATCAAATCGATGTCCCAGTGAGAAGCCAAAGTCATCAAAGAACACCAAAAACCATAAAAAGACATTCACGCTACTGTAGTAGAAACGAAACTGAGGCACACACAACCGACACAACACTTTAGGCCAAACTGAAATTGACGTGAAAGCTTGATATTATATTTTTGGTTGTTCGCAACACCCATGTGTTCCGAACACGAACCAAAAATATAATAGGTTGGCAATCACCACATTTTCGAGTAAAGAAAATTAAATAAGTGTTCAAAGTTATATACTCGTATATCACTAAAAAAGTTTATATTCATCATGTGTTACATAGCTTTCATGAGTTGTGAGATAATTCTATACAAGAAAAAAAAATTAAGCTAAGTCAATGAATATTTTATTTCGATTGTGTACATCCCTAGTATTTTTCTGTTATAAACTGGTCACATAGCATATTATTATGTCTATTTATAGACTATGTTTGTGGATTTGACTTTACATTATGAGAATCAAAATGTGGTGGAGTATAGCCTAACCTTCCTGCGATGCAGGAAGAGACCCGTACCCCAAGAGTGGGGACATACATGGGTTGATATCGATGTATGAGAATTGCTCCTTGAGGGTATTTATTAATTAAAGTATTTGTGAGAACTCTTAAGTATTTATTAATTAAATACTCAAATTAGAATCTAACATTCCTAGTACCGAATACCGAGCCTTTATCGATCACTAATTAGCATTACACAGACAGGTTATTTCCAGAACCATGCCAAGATTAACTACTTAGTTATATCAGGTAATAAACTAACCTAAAATACTTAGGTAACGTGAGTACGCGATAATGGATGTTGAAGGCCTTCATTAGAAGCCGAATAATGAGCACCAAGCATAAGATGTAATACTACCCTAATTGGTTTAAAGACTGATAATAGAGAAGGTGAATTTTGATAAGAACACATTACAAAGACGAAGAACACCACTGGAGACTGTTTTATCTATCTTCTATAATATAAAAATGAATCGCTGAATGTGTTGGTAAGCACAAATCTCGAGAGGAGCTGGAACGATTCCGCAAATTTTTTTTTTTTAGAATATTCCTTGAAGTACGAGGATGGTTCCTAGGGAGAGAAAAAAAAATTAAGAATCGAAGTAAGTGGTACAGTGGTACACAATAAATAAGTCTCGCGGATGTACCTGCGCAGATGACCAAATTTTGGATGTGCGCCAAGTTGATCGACCAATCAGATAGTTTCATTTTATGGCAAGACGCGCGCCTTTGTTGCTATTGGTTGATTCAACGTCATCGATGCAGGTGACGTGTTATAAGAACCCTCTTCCGCAACAGTATCTGAACTACTAATAACAGTCCAAAGTTTCTATAAATAGTTTATAATATAATATTTTATGACTTCTTAGTGACTTTTAAAAAAAGGATAAGAGATCTGAGATACGCCATTTTGTTTTTCCATGACGTCACTTGGAGAGTTAATTGTTCCTCTATCCTTTTTAACTATAAGCACAAGTATTGTCACGTTTAAAGTCGTGTACTTACTTTTTATAAGAAGTTTGATGTAAACTTGTAATTCGGTCTTATATTTATACTTTTTCATGTACTGCTTTGTTTTGTAACATGTTTATTAGTTCCTAATTAATAAAATTATTAAAACACTCGAGTGGCAAACACCCTGCATTTGGCGCCACCTTTCTCAAAACCGGTATAATTCAATTCAATTCATTTCAAATATTAAAATTCATATAAATTTGTTAGTAATCTTATTCTAGTTAATATGTCAGAAAATCTATATCTGAGAAAAACCTCACAGAACAAGCATTATTGTAAAATAAAAACTCTCTGAATGGGGTGTTTCAGAACAAATTTTGCAGTATAGAAATTGTCTTTTTTTTACGGATTTTATTAAAAAGAAAAGCAATTACAAAAGGTTAACAATAGTTATTTGTTATACAAGAATGCACAGTTGCTTTTTAACCGCGTGTTCAATTTTGATGACTGAGCAAGCGAAGGATTCTAAAATTGAATCACGAGTGCAGCGAGTGATTCAAAATTAGAATCCTGAGCGTTAGTGAGGGAATCAAAAGAGCACGAGGTGAAAAATCTTTGCACTCGAGTGCAACACGTAACTTTTCATTCCACCTCAGCGATGAAATGACTAAATGCAAAAAAAAAACGTTTACAATCACAAGATAGGTACACTTTTATTTCAGTTTAGGTATTAATTACTACATTATGACAGGTAAGTATTACAGAATAATCTTTAAATTATAACAAAATAATACTAAGGTATAATTAAGAAAATTTTAAAGTAACGTTGCTACAGTTATTTAAATTGAGTGTAATATTTTTTTAATTCACAAACTTAGTGCCCACGATGTTCCAAATTCAATTTACTTTATCCTCTAGAGAATAAAAACGGCTATTCCACTCAGATATTGAAGATTAAAAATACTCTTTCCGAGATGGTGGGATGAAAAAGTTATTTCGTCAGTTATTTACTAAATATTAAATGTTGTTAACCAGGATTTCTTACAAACACGTTGATGGTAATTTAAATAAGTTATACATAAAACGGGTCTAATCGCGATAATTTATTGCGTATAGCGTAATTACGCAAACTTCATGTTTAATTAAAATAATTACATTTTACCTAATAAATAATCACAATTAGAACCTTTGAATATATAACTACGTTGGAGCATCGCGAATCACTACGAAATACTATATAAGGTATCCTATAAAATATGAAGCTATGAAGCGCATTGTATCCATGGTAAAATCACTATGGATACAATGGAAGCGCTCGTGGCCTAGGCGAACCGAGTGATTGGAATCAATCACTTGGTTAAGCAACAACAGGCGCGGTCAGGTACAGGATGGGTGAGCGTCCCGTGACTACTGCTAGTGGCATTATTCCGAGCGCTTCCGTGCTTCGAAAGGCACGTTAAGCCGTTGGTGCCGGCTGTCACATAATGGCAGTCGTTAAGCCATGTCAGAGGCCTTATGGACGGCTTGATAACTTCTGACAGTAAGGCCCGCCACTGCGATGCAGGAAGAGACCCGTGCCCCAGCAGTGGGGACATCCAAGGGTTGATAACACATAACATAAAATAATAACCCTAAATGAATGATTGAATGAAAATTCTTTATTGCACTAAAAACCAATTTGCACAAAGGCAAGCTTAATACTACCTAGTATTTTCTTCCAACTAACCCACTTTGAGCTAAGTCTGCATCGGAACAATCTTGTATGTATTGAAGAAGTTATTTCAGGCTTTACTTTAACTGCAGAGGCTATGTATGCATGCATCACAACTCCGCGGGAGCCCACCTGCTTAGAAACTTGACCCACATCGAAGTACGATCAATACATATAGGCTCCAGTACGAAATAGTGCCAGCAATGTAAGCAACCCATAAATAATTCAGCCTATATACGTCCCAGGGCACCTTCTCTCGGAGAGAGTAGCTTATATACACCGTGCGCGCCGGATTGGCGAGTTCAAGCGCCGAGATTGTGAACACCTCAGACACTAGGGTTTCCTCACGACGTTTTCCTTTTCTGTTAACCAGTGGTAATGCTACTAAAAGTTCTTAACTACATCAAAATACTAGTTATATATTAAACGGGTCTAATGGCGATTATTTATCAGGTGACACGTAATTACCTTATTTCCCTTATAAATAATCGCGATTAGACCCGTTCAATATATAAATTTGTATGAGTATCGCGAATCAGAAAGAAATACTATCAAAATACTACTTATAGTGCAAAACAAAGCGCTGGCACGGATAGCCAGAGGTTGCGGGTTCGAATCCCGGCATGGGTGAAATTTTTAGCCTCTAAATAGGTTTTTTTAAAACAAAGGCATTTATGGAATAGTGCTATGAATATGTAGTGGCTGTGTTTTTTTGTTTGGGGCCATTTAGAAGCGCTATCAAAATATTACTAATCACTTCAAAAATAATAGCCCTAACACAATTAATCTACTTCGCGCTGTAATCATTTTAGTCGCAGTTTCTGTACTACTTTGAATAAAACCTTTTTGATTAGATTGATTTTTAATTTAATTTGGTGTCGATAGTACTTGAGTCTGATACATAGGGTGGGGTTACAAACTGCTTGAAACAAAGCACATCCCTTTAAATTGTGAATGGTGATGGTTTGGAATGAAGTGTTTTAAGGCAGAGTATAAAGTGTTTCAAGGTATAATGAAGAAGACCGTAAAAGTTATAATTGGAAACCACGCTTTTAAAGTACATTTAAATCTACCCCTTTAAATGTTAGTCGTCACTGACACCACCGGCCATAGACACTTTGGGTAAATGGAGATCCCTTGTAGCCCTTGAGCCCCACCTTATTTTAAGCGGCATATTTATTTACCCTCATCGTGTATGCGGTGTGTTATGTTATGTACATAATGAATATTAGAAAAGAAAAAAAAATATTTATTGCAACAAAAGTTACACACAAATAAATTAAAATACAAAGACAAAAAGTTGACAGTAAAAATAACAAAAAAAAAAAACACATTACAAACTTTGTCGCGGTGTGTCTCTGCTGCTGCAAATGACAACTGACTCAGCATAGTGCTGGGGGCGTGAACCCTCAGCGCTGATTTTCAGTCAGTGCCGAAAGCCCTAAGTGCTCCAGAGCGCGGCGTGGCCTGTTACAAAGTAATAATTAGGTATTTATTACTTTGTAACAGGCCACGCCGCGCTCAACAATAAATACATTCAACATAATAATAGACGTGTATAAACATAACAAAAATATTGCTTTATAGTTAGGCCAACTTAGCGATTATGTACATTTGTGAAGTTACAGTAACAATACCACTCGGTAACGGTGAACAAAACAAAGTGACATAACCCGAGTGTCTATGGTTATGTGTATAATTTAGACCTTGCCGCGTGAAATTTTAATCAGCGGTGGGCACGGTTGGTAATTAAGCCCGTACTTTTTTCCTGAAAGAAAAAATGTGCTTTGCAATGGGACGTAGTAGGTTTCAAAACAATAATGCGATGTCAACCTTTGCATGTCTCCACTGTTGGGGCACGGGACTTTTCATAACAAAAAGTAAGCTCTGTTAATTAAGAATCAAATTTAGAAAATACTAAGGGCCCGATCTCCGATTTGAGAATTTCCCTAAGTAAATACTTAAGTAACGTTCTGTCCCGCTCTTTGCTGAGAAATTCGAAGAGATAGCACTACAGTTACTTATTTACTTAAACTGGCCCTAATAATACACATACCTAAGGATTTGCAATTGCCAATCATGGATGGGGTTCGCTGGTGATGAAGCAGACTGTTTTTTTTCTGAGAGAAGGCATGTACCCTGGAAGTACGAGGTTTCAGAATATAAATAAGCTCTGTTAATCTTCTCTTCTCTATAATATAAAAATGAATCGCTGAATGTGTTGGTAAGAGCAAATCTCGAGAGCAGCTGAACCGATTTCGCTAATTCTTTTTCTTTTTAATATTCCTTGAAGTACGATGATGGTTCTTACGGAAAAAAATAGTTAAAGAATTGACTGTTAGGCGGTACGAAGTTCGCTGCTAGTTAAGGATAAAATTAGAAAAGAAAAAAACCGATTTCCGAACAGAGAATTTCACTAAGTAAATACTTAAGTAACGTTCTGTCACGCTCTTTACTGAGATACTAGTAGAGACAGCACTACAGTTAAGCATTTACGTAGCAAAATTCTTAATCCAGAAACTGGCCCTATGAGCCGATTTCCGAATTGAGAATTTCACAAAGTAAATACTTAAGTAAAGTTCTGTCACGCTCTTTGCTGAGAAACTAGTAGAGACAGCACTACAGTTAAGCATTTACGTAGCAAAATTCTTAATCCAGAAACTGGCCCTATGAGCCGATTTCCGAATTGAGAATTTCACAAAGTAAATACTTAAGTAAAGTTCTGTCACGCTCTTTGCTGAGAAACTAGTAGAGACAGCACTACAGTTAAACATTTACATAGCAAAATTCTCAATGCAGAAACTGGCCCTATGAGCCGATTTCCGAATTGAGATTTCCGAATCCGCTCTTTGCGGTGAGATTCAAAGAGCACAACATCACTACAGCGATTGTATTCTTTATTCTGGTTGTGCAATAAAGTGTTCTCTATCTATCTACAGTTAAGTAAGTATTTACTTAGCAAAATTCTCAATCCAGAAATTGGCACTAAGTTTGGAAACCTATTTAGAGACTAAAAGCAAGTGATGCAAATTGCTTCAGCCAGATGTCGCTGCCTGTATGTAATACAGAGAATATTGTAGAGGTTTGGAATTTCACTGATACCGGTGAGTCGCCCATTAGCTCAGTTGGAAGGGCGCTGGCACGGATAACCAGAGGTCGCGGGTTCGAATCCCGGCATGGGTGGAATTTTTGGCCTTTAAATAGGTTTTTAAAATTGTGCTTAGCACGGGTTAGTGCATTAAAAAGAACATAACTAAGTTTGGAGTTGTTTGTCCATTGTATCTCCAAAATGATCCAGATTTTAAAAAGGAAGGCTAGTTTATCTTGTAACGTTCACAAAGTCATAGATTTTGTGTTACTTTGCGAAACATTTTGATTTCATTTTTAAAGGTAAGCGGTTCCTAATGGCATGGAAGCCAATCTGCAGTGGCGTAGCGCGAGCTTCCGCCACCTGGGGCCGACCGGAGATTCGACGCTTTCAGTAAAAATTGTACCCCTAAAAGGGTGAAAAAGGATACCAACAAATAGTACGTGGAATAATTTAGCTGTAGTATTTCTCAATGATTCGCGATACTCATACATAGTTATATATACTAATAATGTTGTTTCAGCACTAATGTAACTACTTATTTTTCTTTTGTACCTATGTTAATTTTTTATTTTAGGTTTATTAAAAATTGCAAATTTCGCTGTCCGCACTTTATGTCTCTCTCTGGTGCTTCAATATTGTCAAAGCTAAAATTTAATAACATTTAATTTGTTTTCGCTTTTATATACAACTGGTTCCCCACGTTACAGGCCTAGCCTAGTGTGGGGACTCCTGGAACTTCTATTACTTAAGTCATAGCATGCACCTTAATTCTGATATTTATGGTGTATACGTACGCAAAATTCTTTGGATTTTATATTCTTGATTTTTTTTTGTGCAATAAACAATATTTATATATTTAGTTATTTATATTAAACGGGTCCAATCGCGATTATTTATTAGGTAAGATGTAATTAATTACCTTATTTCCCGACGTTTCGGGAGCGTTACAGTTGCCGTGATGCCGTGGTCGGGAACTAAGGTAATTACGTTTTACCTAATAAATAATCGCGATTTGACCCGTTTAATATATAACTTAATTGTGGTTGAATTTTCTCGAAACTTGAAATAAATTTACGTCGATACAGTTGATGTAACACACGTTTCACGCTATTCAATATAAAACCTAACTTAATCTCATGCCTGTATCCAAGAGGCAGAGATCAGGGACTGCCATTTGCCATGATCCTGAGAGATTACCTCCGCACTTTTAATATACTCGTACTACCCTCAATATCTGCTGCTGTGTGGTGTCGGCCTAGAGAATAGCACCAACCCAATTCTTCCCGCGGGTGTCGTAAAAGGCGACTAAGGGACGCAAGCCGGGGGGTGGGCAGCAGCGCCCCCTGCAGTACACTTCCACCGCACTGCGATCCCCAACCCCGCATGCCCAGCGTGGGGATTATGGGCATTACCCCCTTGATAGCACAACGTGGCGCTCTTTAGGGGAGGGCTATGTCCAGCAGTGGACTATTATAGCCTGACGACGACGACGACGACCCTCAATATCTAGGCGTAGGATAAAGGTACCAAAATTACTCATTGCACTTTGTTATTTTCCCAGTTATGACTGTGAAAGACGAACGTTTTTTTTTTATTTTACGTCTAGACTTTTTTTGTACCTGCAGGGCACAGGCCTTCTCTCAGAGAGAGAGAGTATGGGCTTAATTACTACGCGTGCCCACCGCGGATTGGCAATTTCAAGCGCTGAGGCATTTGAACGCCTCAGACACTTAGGTTTCCCCACGATGTTTTCCTTCACTGTTAGTGAGTATACTTAACAATGATCGTATAATTATATTCTTTTTAATGCACTAACCCGTGCTAAGGACAATTTGAAAAACCTATTTAGAGGCTAAAAATTCCACCCACGGCGTAATACAGAGAGCATTGTAAAGTGGTTCGAAATTTCACTGATGCCGGGTAGTCGCCCATTAGCTCAGTTGGGAGAGCGCTGGCACGGTTAGCCAGAGGTCGCGGGTTCGAGTCCCGGCATGGGTGGAATTTATAGCCTCTAAATAGGTTTTTTAAAGTGATCGTATAAATTGATGAAATTTTTTTACTAATCACACAACCGCGACTCCAACCACCCATCTCACCGTGCGTAGATTAAATGACTAGAAAAAAAACAACGTTCGAAATTCGGCAGGATGGAAGTCCCCTAAATTGACTTTCGATGGGCTTTCGATGGGTACCTCTGGGGGCTTTTACGGCTTAATTTACTGTTTGCTGTTAATTAATTTTCTATCCCTTACTCTACCCTCGACAAGCTCATGTTTTTAGGGTACAACGCACCCTAACAAGTAATTAGGGATAGTCCAACTGTGTCACAATTAGGAAGCAAATGGCAAGAGCACTACATTTCTAATCTATAATAATATTATTTTATTCATGTAACTATATCTTAGTAGTCTGTGTAATATATTTATATGTATGTTTATTATTATTTAGTGTAAGTATTCATATAATTTTGTGTTTAAAATTGATACATATATTATTTCATTCATTCTTATATTTATGTAGTCATTCGTTTATATTGTAATTATTATATATTAGTAAATATTTTTTTTTAATATATATAATATAATAAGTCATAAGTTTTTTATATATATAATATGCGTTTGCACGTAATTTTTATCACGAACGAACGAACACAAACGAACGAACATACGAACGAACACAAACAAACGAACGAAAGAACACAAACGAATGAACGAACGAACGAACACTAACGAACGAACGAACACAAGAGAGCGAATGAACGAACACAAACGAACGAACAAACGAACGAACGAACATAATCGAACGAATGAACACAAACGAACGAACGAACACAAACGAACAACGGAACACAACAAACGAAAGAACGAACGAACACAAACGAACGAACACAAACGAACGAACGAACACAAACGAACAATCGAACACAAATGAACGAACAAACACAAACGAACGAACGAACGCAGACAAAACTGCGCAGTGTGGACATACTGTGGTCATTATCAAAGACATACTAGTCCATGATACTAGCGTCGTAGATAGACCTTAGACCCTAATTAGTCAGCACCCCATAAAAGTGAGACAACGAGGTGCAACGAGGTTCATGAGTGGAGACCTTTGGCCAACGCAGCGTAAGACGCCGATTAGCACGCTAGACCGATGCTCTACCCTTCTATAAAATATTTATGCATAGCTGGAGTAGTTCGTTCGTTTGTGTTCGTTCGTTTGAGTTCGTTCGTTCTTTTGCGTTCGTTCGTTCGTTTGTGTTTGTTCGTTCATTTGTGTTCGATTGTTCGTTTGTGTTCGTTCGTTCGTTTGTGTTCGTTCGTTCGTTTGTGTTCGTTCGTTCTTTCGTTCGTTGTGTTCCGTTGTTCGTTTGTGTTCGTTCGCACTAACGGACTTATTATATATATATATATATATATATATATATATATATATATATATATATATATATATATATATATATATATATATATATATATATATAATAAGTCCGTTAGTGCGTTTGCACGTAATTTTTATCACGAACGAACGAACACAAACAAACGAACGAAAGAACACAAACGAATGAACGAACGAACGAACACTAACGAACGAACGAACACGAACGAACACAAGAGAGCGAATGAACGAACACAAACGAACGAACAAACGAACGAACGAACATAATCGAACGAACGAACACAAACGAACGAACGAACACAAACGAACAACGGAACACAACGAACGAAAGAACGAACGAACACAAACGAACGAACGAACACAAACGAACAATCGAACACAAATGAACGAACAAACACAAACGAACGAACGAACGCAAAAGAACGAACGAACGAACTCAAACGAACGAACGAACACAAACGAACGAACTACTCCAGCTATGCATAAATATTTTATAGAAGGGTAGAGCATCGGTCTAGCGTGCTAATCGGCGTCCTACGCTGCGTTGGCCAAAGGTCTCCACTCATGAACCTCGTTGCACCCCATCGACTACCGCTGCTTCGGCGTATGTGACAAGCCCTTGAACTGCCACTTGAACTTTAAATTTTTGGAGTTAAATAGTAAAGATGAAATGAGGCCCGTATAAATAGCTACATTACCCCCGAAAATATATTTCTTGAATGATAATTCAGACCCTATAAATAATTATATTATATAAGATAAGATAAATATTTAAATTTCGTGGTTGTACTGAACCCTGGCTGCGAGAGCCCGACGCAGCCGGGGTTGACGTGAGTCCGGTTTTTAAAAGTTGTAACAAATCTCATCAGGTTTTATTTAAATAAGAATTATAAAACGTTGGTCATGAACATTTTTTGAGGGAGCCACTTTATAACAATGGAAAACAGAATAAAAATAATGGATATGAAATAAATAATGCTACTTCCACATATATTGACACGCCGACAAAGCGGTAAATTAGGGATGTTTTATTTCTCTCGCCTCTGTCTAGTTTGGGCATTGAATTAATTAATATAATTCAATGGGTTATCGTTGGCTTATCGTTTAAAAATATTGAGAGTACAGAAAAACATTTTTTTTTTATTGTACTATGTACTTTATTTTGGATAAAACAATTAATAGGTTAGTAAAATTACGTAATTGTATTGAGGGATCCGTTTGCGAAATATTAGGCCTAAAAGCACATTTTTTTGTTAGGGCCCCCCGTCCTGAAAATATGTGGGATAGTAGCACATAATAATATAATAAATATAAAAGTGTCACGGCTAAAAAGGCTTTACAAGCTAACGATTAATAGGCGACCAACTCAAAAAAGGCAAAATTTGTACAAATTCAATTGAAAATTACTTTGGTGAAGTGTAGTTATATCAAGCGGATAAACATCTTTCTACGGAACTCTTCACTACGCGTGACTCGACACGCACTTGGCCCGATTTTTGTAATCCGGGGTTGCTCAACTCAGCACATCGTAAAAATATGAGGAGGTTGGGAAAAAATACACTATATTTTAGTTCAAGAACTCGACCGCTAGGGAGCGTTGTCACATTTCTGCATCGTGGTAGGATAATCCCAATTCATAGGTATATAAGAAGTGTTTCATAATCGATCTTTATTGTGTTGCCAGATTAAGATGAAATATACTTAATCTAATTTTTAAACGTGTCTCACTTTTATGGGGCGCTGACTAATTAGGGTCTAAGGTCTATCTACGACGCTAGTATCATGGACTAGTATGTCTTTGATAAAGACCACAGTATGTCCACACTGCGCAGTTTTGTCTTCCTCTTTCTAAACAACTTTCGTTTGGCGCATTCAATCTTAAGGGGCCTCTAGACTGGCTACACTTACATACATACATAACCTCACGCCTGTATCCCAGTGGGGTAGGCAGAGACCAGGATATGCCACTTGCCACGATCCTGACAGATCACCTTCGCTTCATCAACGTTCATAAGTCGTTGCATGCACGCACGCCGGTTCCGGGTACTTTTTATCTTTCCCTTTGCTAATACATCCCCTATTTGGTCGATGTAAGTCCGTCTGGGACGTCCCTTACCAGCCCTTCCCCTCACATTCGCAATATATATTTGTTTCGTCAATCTTTCTTCCTTCATTCTCTACATGTCCAAACCAACGCAACATTCCTTTCTCAATTCTAGTCACTACATCCTCTTTCAGTCCACAACGTTCTTTAATCAGACTATTGCGTATCCTGTCATTCAAAGTAACACTACACATACTTCTCAAGGACCTCATTTCAACTGCATTAATTCTACTTTCTTGCTTCTTTTGCCACACCCAAGTCTCGCTACCATACATAAGTGTTGGGACCAGCACGCCACTATGAATAGCCAATCTAGCTCTTTTGGAGATGTTTCGGCTGCACACAATGGAGTGCAAGGCACCGTTTACACAATTTCGCGCTTTTACTCTTCTTTCTATATCACCTTCACACTTTCCATCCCTCGTAAACAGTACACTTTTTGTAAAATATTTGAAATATTTATATCCCAAAAATACTAAAAAACATTTTAATGCAGCTGGAAAATGTGTATTCCGGCCATTCGCGGCAACATTTCTACAACAGTATTTTCGGCTCAATATTTTGTCTTTACACGGGCTACATACATAAACACGAACAAAAGTTTGCTGGAAGAAATATCTTACAGAGATAAGCTCGCCTTTCTACATGTATTTTGTTTCATTGTATTTCTTTTTTGTGTTTTTCGTGTACAATAAAGTAAAGTAAACGAACCAAAATAAAGAGAAACAAGACAAACACGAACATAGCTCTAGTAGAACAAATCGCAGCAAACTTCACTTCACGTAGCATGAAAAAGGGACGCACTTAGGCCGTGAAGCAAGACAGGCTGAGAAAATATTGCAGTAATAAAATAGCTTTGATTGCAAAGCGATCGTTCCGGCCATATGGCTGGGATACTAAAAATTCATCGGATACACAAAAAATATGTCACAATATATCCCGGCCATACTAAAAATATTTCATACTCTATCCGTAAATGATGGCTGATGCTACCGGCCACACATTTGCAGTTACACATTTTCGTGAAAATGTGGCCGGTCTAAAGGCCCCATTATGGAAACATGTGGGACGGGAATATTTTACTTGGTTGCCACCAATTCTCGTCGCTCATGTCCAGCTTACTTCGTCATCAGGCTATACTAGTCCACTGCTGGACATAGCCCTTCCCTAAAGAGCGCCACGTTGTGCTATCATAGGGGGTAATGCCATAATCCCCTTACTTAGTCATAAGAAATTCCAGAAAAAAACTTCGGACTTTGGACGGACGGACGGACGGATTGGAATCGATCACTTGAGTTAAGCAACAACAGATGCAGGATGGGTGACCGTCCCGTAACTACCGTAGTGGCATTTTTCCGTGCGCAACCGTACCTCGCAATCACGCTAAGCCGTTGGTGCCGGCTGTCATGTAATGGCAGTCGTTAAGCCATGTCAGAGGCCTTATGGGCGGCTTGATTACTTCTGACAGTAAGGCCCTCTACTGTCTTACAATGCTCCGCCAACCAGGACTTGGCCCCCGTGGTGGATTATGGCCTAACCTTCCTGCGATGCAGGAAGAGACCCGTGCCCCAGGAGTGGGGACATACAAGGGTTGATAGGGACCAATAGCCAGTAACAGCCACGTTTATGTACTTGCCGAAGACGCTGTCTCTCAAAGATAAAGTGCAGGAATAATCGACATGCGTGGAAATCCGCAGCTTAGTTGCCTCTGCACGTATTGACACTGTCTACCCTTGGGATTAAGCGGAGGAGATGGTAATGGTCGGTGGTGGGTAAACCTACTGCAAATAATACGTGCCAAGAACTACAGTGTAGTATCTACAGGTTGTATAAAACTTCATGCTTAAATAAGTTCAAAGTTATTTATTTCTCGTAAAAAACTTCAGACTTAAAAATTAAAACTTCACTTAAATAAAGATTAAAGAAGCTTAAAATTACATGGCATACATTACAGTATGTATAAAGAGTAAAGCTTCTTCTTCTTCTTTTCGTATCAGCGATTCAACCAGTCTATATTCTTCCTGCCCAATAGTTGGCTACTGCAATTGCAGCAGCGTTGGCCTCTGTTAGGTCCTCCAGAGTGCAGGTGTGAGGGCACAATGGACATTGGAGCAGGTGCATCATCGATTGCGATGAGGCTCCACAATCACATTGCTCCTCCGTTGGTGCAATATAACCCCACCTGCTTAGGTTTTGTCTGCAGCGACCTACTTGGGTCCGGAGTCGGTGAAGTTGACTGTCAGGTAGGCTATTGCAGATCGGAACCCGTTGGGAGCCTCTCTTGGGGGTTTACAAAGCCTGTGGGTACGGGATCTAGGGTAAAGCGGAACTAAAAACGCGGAAATCTGTTTCGTTTTGCTATTCTATAATTTAAAAAACCTATGTAGAGGCTGAAAATTCCACCCATGCCGGGATGCGAACCCGCAACCTCTGGTTATCCGTGCCAGCGCTCTTCCAATTGAGCTGATGGGCGACTTACCGGCATCAGTGAAATTTCGAACCTCTTTACACTATTCTCTGTATTATGTACAGGCAGCGACATCTGGCTTAAGTAAATTGCATGACTTACAGCCCTGACTACCTACTTTGCAGTTATGTTTTTACATCGGAAATGATATCACTGTACCCACATGATTATATTATTTTTATTTTTAATGCAATAACCCGTGCTAAGGACAATTTTAAAAACCTATTTATAGGCTAAAAAATCCACTCATGCCGGGGTTCGAACCCGCAACGTGATGCAATTTACTTAAGCCAGATGTCGCTGCCTGTACATAATACAGAGAATAGTGTAAAGAGGTTCGAAATTTCACTGATGCCGGTGAGTCGCCCATTAGCTCAATTGGAAGAGCGCTGGCACGGATAGCCAGAGGTTGCGGGTTCGAATCCCGGCATGGGTGGAATTTTTAGCCTCTAAATAGGTTTTTTAAATTGTCCTTAGCACGGGTTAGTGCATTAAAAATGAAAATAGTATATTCTATAATTGTCACTGACTTTGGTGACGATTCCTTTTCGGGTAAATTTTGTGGGAATTTCGAGACAACCTGTATGGTAGAATTTGGTTAGGGGACGCGGCAATTAGGGCCCCATTAGGCCTTAACTAGGTCACTTCAGCCGTAAGGCGAGTATCCATTATCAACTTCTAATGCGTGAGTTAGAAGTTCCAAAGAGCTCTCCTGTCCATGGAATTGCTTTTAATGAACTTTAATTGGATCCTGTTACGCAGAAACATCCCAACCGACAGTGCGTAACTTGGGAAAAAACTTTTTTTTGTGTTATACTATTTTAATTTTTAATGCACCAACCCGCGCTAAGGACAATTTTAAAAACTTATTTAGAGGCTAAAAATTCCACCCATGCCGGGAATCGAACCCGCGACCACTGGCTATCCGTGCCAGCGCTCTTTCCTGTACGTAATACAGAGAATAGTGTAAAGAGGTTCGAAATTTCACTGATGCCGGTGAGTCGCCCGGTAGCTCAGTTGGAAAGAGCGCTGGCACGGATAGCCAGAGGTCGCGGATTCGATTCCCGGCATGGGTGGAATTTTTAGCCGCTAAATAGGTTTTTTTTTTGTGTGTTTTTCTTTCATGATTTTGTTGAGACGATTAGACGTTCTAGTGATTAAAAATTAAAACCCTTGTATAAGGGACAATCTAATTGCTGTGACTAATTACTGCGTCAATAATAGTACATTACACAACTAGGGTGGTAATACAAAGAAAGGCCGAGATCTCAGAAGTTTGCGGCCCGAGCTGCAAGCGAGGGACGTAAATATGCGATCGAGAGCTTTCTTTATTACCTCCCGTGTTGTGTACATCTTTTTATGTCTACACTTGGCCAGAAAGCGGCTTTTTCCGTACGCGCAGCGTGCGGAAAAAGCCACTTTATTGCCAGGTGTGGCATAAATAATGTTGTATCTATCTATCTAATACGTCACCATTTCGTGACACATTTTTTGTTAGCGAGTTCCATCGAAATAGCTTCACCGACTTTTATATGTTGTTTTTCTGAAATTTGTTGTGTATGTTTGGTAGGACAAAGAATGGGTCGTAGGATAATTAATAAGGCAAAACAACGTTTTCGAGGTCACTTAGTCGATATCAACCTCAGATCATTCTGAGATATTAACCCTTGCAAGTCCCCACTGCTGGGGCACGGGCCTCTTCCTACATCGCAGGATGGTTAGGCCACACTCCACCATGGGGGCCAAGTCCGGGTTGGTGGAGAATTGTAAGACAGTGGCGGTGGCCCCACACTAGGTGACTCTGAGTCGTGGAAACCAGAAACAGTGATATCACACGCAAGTAAACCTCCAAGACCTGGTGTTTTATTTGTGCCCAGCTGGGGCTCGAACCCGGGGCGCTACCGCTGCGCCACAGAGGACGTCAAATAAAATTATTCTAAGGAGGTGCTTTAAAGGAACCGTGGTTTTGTAAATAAGACCGTTAGCCTCTAGCTAGTAGAATGGACTTGTACGATCTTTTATTCTGCATAGTTCGAGACCGTTAGTTGAAAGAAGGTTTTCTTTACAACCTCTCCGCATGTCTTATAGGTAAAGTTACTCGCGGACGTTTTCTCAATAAAAATAGTTCCAACGTGACCGTGGCACGTGACAGCCGTGGCATTTACAGGAGGCCAAGTGCGTTGTCAGACTCGTGAGCCGAGGGTTCCGTAGCACCAACAATATACTATTACGTATTTTCTAAGCAAAATTGTGTTTTTTGTCTTTCCGTTCGGGTTACGTTGCTGATTCGCAATAGACCGGTTTTTATTACATATTTGTGATAAAATTAATAATTGTGGTTAGATTAAGGCAGCCATACTCAAAGTGTGTTCCCGGAACCCTAGGGTTCCACGATACCCCTGTAGGGGTTTCGCAAGAATTTCGAAAAAAAATATTCAAACGCCTCTCACTAAGTAAAGTAATATATAGTAACTTATGACAGTTGGTGAAGCGAAGGTGATCTGTTAGGATCTTGGCAAGTGGCAGTCCCTGGTCTCTGCCTGCTCCTCTGGGATACAGGCGTGAGGTTATGTATGTATGTATATTTATTACATTGTACTTTTATTATTCTTATTATCAATTGGGTTCCGTTAAGTATTTTGCTTTCCAAAAGGGTTCCGTCACCAAAAAAGTTTGAAAACCGCTGGGCTAAGGGATTGCACTACAAGTATAATCACACCAAGAATGTGTTACTAGTCTAGTACTAGACTAGCGCTATGCACGTATGTGTTACAACTTTTGCAATCGAGGGTAAAACAAAAGTCTTCAAAAAGATGTTTGAAGTACGAGGTCACTCCATACTTTTTTAGTGTACCGTACCACAAAAGGAAAATACGGAACCCATATAGGAACACATTGTTGTCCGTCCATCCGTGTGTCAAGACCCTTTCTCAGACGCGTGGAAGTAACGACATGAACTAAAACCGTAAACTGTAACAGTCCCTTAAAGTTTTAAAACAATCAAACTTCTTATTCAATACAAAAAAAAGTTAAGAGGGTTTCTGCCGTAAAAAAAGTATATTTCGATACTCAAGGAAATCATAATTCATATGATACTTCCCGTTGTTCCAGAACTATGAAAGGTCATATCATCTTATACTACAAATGCAGGAAGAGATCTGAAAACTATACAAAAAATTATCTTAGAAGTTCGGAAAAAACTGCGAGACTCCACTTGCAAGATTCCTAAACTACTTATAATATGTCAGTACATAGTGTAGCGCTCTACTTATCGAAATGCTAAATTAGAAACAATACTTTATTTTTTATTATCTTTTTTCATCGAAGCCCTAGCCTAGCTGCGGTTCTCGACACGACTGATACTTAAAACAGAACTTAACGATTTCCTTCATAATAATTCAAACTTGTATCGTTACAGTAACTATACCTACAAATTTGTACGGAACACTTGGTGCGCGAGTCCGACTCACCCTTGGCTGGTTTTGTTTTTTTTTGAGGTAAGGATCCCGAAAAAACCCTCTTACACTCCTTTTGCAGTAATGGACCGCAAAGGTTTCAACTTCATAAGGGTAAAAAATGGATCCCATAAGAATCGTTTAGCCGTCAGTCTGTCTGTCAAGACCCTTTTTCACGGTACTAGTATTGGGTGAAAGAGACGCGTTGCAATGGTCTGGACACATGAAGATGATGGAGGAAGAAGCATTGACACAAGAAATATATCGTAATTCTTAATGATTCGCGATACTTTCCTAAAACTAAATAAATAAAAAAATACATATTAAACCTTTTTCAAATCGGCAATTTTGGAGTTACTTTGTGACAGGATATGCAATAGTCTGACTAGCGAACGCTGTGGACTGAAAGAGAATGTATGTAGTGTTAGGGATTTACGTGAATAGTTTTTATTTCTATTAAAATCATGGTTGTAATATTTTTCTGGTTGTGCAATAAAGTGTTCTTTATTTATTTATCTATCTAAAATCACTTCTGAACGATTCCTAAAATAACAATAAAAATAGCTGAATGTTTTACTTTGGTGTGATAAGTACCTATGTACTCAATACTGGTTTGATTTTAAAAAGAGCGCGTTGGCAGCCATTCCCGGTAGAAACGTCACCGCTGAAGGTTGGCTCTCTTGCACAAAAAAATTGTTAATTTTGATTAGTGCTGAAGAAAGTAAATTCATTTCTGTGGGTTAATAACATAACATTTACATACACAGGCACATACATTGCTTCTGCCCCCACACTAGGATACCCTGTGTCGTGGGAACCAGAAACAACGACATCACAAACATGTAAACATCCAAGACCTGGGCTTTTTTCCAGCCAGGATTCGAATCCGGGACATCTTGCATGGAAGGCAGACGCGCTACCGCTACGCCACAGAGGTCGTCTGTTACCTAATAGTAGTGACTTGAATTAAGACAGGAATGTTACGTTAGTTTGCACATATGGATAGGACAAAGGAACAAAAAAATGATTGAGGAAGACAATATATCTAGTGGAAGGGCGGTAAGGGACGTCCCGACGAACATGCTTCGACCAAATAGAGGATACATTAATTAGCAAAGGGCAAGAGAAAAAGTTCCCGAAACCGGCGTGCGTGCTTGCAACAATTAATGAATATATTCTTTTTAATGCACTACCCCGTGCTAAAGACAATTTCAAAAACCTATTTAGAGACTAAAAATTCCACCCATGCCGGGATTCGAACCCGCGACCTCTGGCTATCCGTGCCAGCGCTCTTCTAACTGAGCTAATGGGCGACTCACCGGCATCAGTGAAATTTCGAACCTCTTTACAATATTCTCTGTATTACGTACAGTATTATTAGAAAGTATTATTGCTAATCTAAACTTTTAATAACTACCTACAGTACATGGCTTAATTCACGAAACCCAAAGCCGAAGCCAAGTCACTCACTCTCTTAGAAAAGGCCCGTGCCCAACAGTGGGACTTTAGACTACGTTAAACAAGGTCCTAATATATTTTGCCGAACAGATTCCTTTCCTCAAAGCATGAATAAATATTAAAGTACATTAATGTAATAGGGACATAAGGTTGGAAATAGAATGAACATGTCGCTGAATGTAGCAGCGATAAAAGTAACGAGCGGATGAAGGCGAGCTATGCAAATTCAGTACCTATAAACAGAAATGCGACCGAAATCGTTGTGTTCAATACACACGATACTAAAGGTACCACCTACGACATACAAATATTATATTTAGTCACATATTAAACCAAGCCAGGTCAGAGGCCTTAGGGCGGCTTGAAAACTTCTGACAGTAAGACCAACCACTAGTCTTGCAAGCCTCCACCAATCCGGACTTGACCCCCGTGGTGCAGTATGGGCTATACCTTCCCCAGGTAAGACTCATACCCCTCGGTGGGGACTTAATGGGTTCGTTATCAACCCTTGTATGTCCCCACTGCTGGGGCACGGGTCTCTTCCTGCATCGCAGGAAGGTTAGGCCATACTCCACCACGGGGGCCAAGTCCGGGTTGGTGGAGGATTGTAGGACAGTGGCGGGCCTTACTGTCAGAAGTTATCAAGCCGCCCATAAGGCCTCTGACATGGCTTAACGACTGCCATTATATGACAGCCGGCACCAACGGCTTAACGTGCCTTGCGAAGCACGGAAGCGCTCGGAAAAATGCCACTAGCGGTAGTCACGGGACGCTCACCCATCCCGTACCTGACCGCGCCTGTTGTTGCTTAACCAAGTGATTGATTCCAATCACTCGGTTCGCCTAGGCCACGAGCGCTTCGCTTAATGGATTGATGAGGATGATATATTAACGGGCCTAATCTCGATTATTTATTAGGTCAAACGTAATTAACTTAGTTCCCGACGTTTCGGCAGCGTTACAGTTGCCGTAGTTAAATAAATAATCGCTATTAGACACGTATATTATTATAACTAAATACATACATAACCTCACGCCTGTATCCCAGAGGTGTAGGCAGAGAACAGGAACTGCCATTTGCCACGATCCTGACAGAACACTTTCGCTTCATCAACGTTCATAAGTCGTTGCATGCATGCACGCCGGTTCCGGGTACTTTTTACCTTTCCCTTTGCTAATACATCCCCTATTTGGTCGATGTATGTCCACCTGGGACGTCCCTTACCAGCCCTTCCACTCACATTCGCAATATATATTTGTTTCGTCAATCTTTCTTCCTTCACCCTCTTCACATGTCCAAACCAAAGCAACATTTCTTTCTCAATTCTAGTCATTACATCCTCTTTCAGTCCACAACGTTCTCTAATCAGACTATTGCGGATCCTGTCATTCAAAGTAACACTACACATACTCTTCAAGGACCTAATTTCTAAAAAACCTATTTATGGCCTCATTTCTACTGCATTGATTTTACTTTTAAAAACCTATTTAGAGGCTAAAAATTTCACCCATGCCGGGATTCGAACCCGCAACCTCTGGCTATCCGTACCAGCGCTCTACCAATTGAGCCAATGGGCGACTCACGGCATCAGTGAAATTTCGAACCTCTTTACAATATTCTCTGTATTACGTACAGGCAGCGACATCTGACTTAAGCAAATTGCATTACTTACAGCCCCGACTACCTACTTTGCAGTTAGGTTTAACATCGGAACGATATCACTGTACCCACATGATTACACTATTTTTATTTTTAATGCACTAACCCGTGCTAAGGAACAAATTTAAAAACCTATTAAGAGGCTAAAAATTTCACCCATGCCGGGATTCGAACCCGCATTGATTTTACTTTCTTGCTTCTTTTGCCACACCCAAGTCTCGCTACCATACATAAGTGTTGGCACACCATTATGAATAGCCAATCAAGATCTTTTGATAGTGTTTCGGCTGCACACAATGGATAACTATGTTTAAATATCGCGTCTCGAGTCTAAAACGGCGATAGGCTGAGTGCGCGAAGTTTGACAGATCCAATCGAATAACTTTACTACCGCGTTAATCGAGCATTGAGTAGTGAGTATGAGTAAGTTAACCGTTCGAACTGGCAAAACGCTGTCACAGTACAACTCGCACTCGCGTTTATTCGTGTTTTGGCTGGTAAACGTGTTCACTTCTCAACGTAAACCATTACAACTCGCACTCAGCAATTTTAATTTCCATACTTGTCGCTAGGTGGCGCTTCCTCGATGCCATAGAAATATGAGTTTACGTTAACGCGATCGAGTAGTCAAAAAACTCGCACTAAGCACTCAGGACATCTGGCGAGGCGGGAAGACTGCAGTAACGGAGTGGAACAGGGCAGTAACGGAGTGGCGGCCAAGAGCCCGACGACGGTCGGATGTGGTCAGGTCGGCAGGGAGCCCGTGGATGCGAATGGCGAGGGTCCGCGAAGGATGGCGAGATGGGGAAAAGGTCCAGCAGTGGGCAGACGTGGGCCGCTGTATGATGAGTATCGCGAATTATTGAGAAATACTATTTATAATACTCAAATGTATTTTACATATCTTTTTTATGGTAATCGGTGCGATTAAGAAATATTTAAATTAGGTTTTAACTTAAATTATGTAGTAGGTTGAAAATTTGTATACTTACTGAAACCACTATTTTTTTTTTAATGCACTAACCCGTGCTAACGACAAAGAATAGTGAATACAGAGAATAGTGTAAAGAGGTTCGAAATTTCACTGATGCCGGTGAGTCGCCCATTGGCTCAATTGGTAGAGCGCTGGCACGGATAGCCAGAGGTTGCGGGTTCGAATCCCGGCATGGGTGAATTTTTTTGCCTCTAAATAGGTTTTTACTGAAACCATACATAAATATTGATTGACAGTTCAACCAGTGGAAAGACGGCTACACAATGTACATCGAATTGTCATCTTCTTCTTCTTCAGGCTATATTAGTCCACTACTGGACATAGCCCTCCCCTAATGAGCGCAAGGTTGTGTCATCATTGGGGGGTAATGCCCGTAATCCCCACGCTGGGCATGCGGGTTGGGGATCGCAGTTTGGTGGAATTGTACTGTAGGGGGCGCTGCTGCCCACCCCCCGGTTTGTATCCCTTAGTCGCCTTTTAAGACACCCGCGGGATGCATTTGCTATTCTCAAGGGCGACACAGCACAGATTTGTTTCATGACAAACCAATTGTAGTTTTACGGAACGCGGCCCCGGATGAGTGACAACCTCGCGCTGATATCAAATAACTGACAAACTCACGTGACAAGTACTCACTGAGTTAGGTAATTTCGTACCGCGACTAGAGCTAGGTCATTACTTATGACATTACAGTTTCACGACACGCAAAGTGCCGGCTTTATCGACCTCGTAAAACGGTGAAATCACCGGCTAAACTGTCAGCCGCGGAAACGTTGCGGTGCCCTGAAATCTGGGTCTGTTTTTACGGCCTAATGATAGTTGGGCAACTAGAGGATACATTAAAGTATGGCCATAGTTTGATGACTCTTGCGTTTATGACTTTGTGTATACAGCATGTAAGCATTAAGGGGTGATCCGGTGCTAAATAGCGCCACCAAAGATAAAGAAACATACATAACCTCACGCCTGTACCCCAGAGGGGTAGGCAGAGACTAGCACTTGCCACGATCCTGACAGATCACCTTCGCTTCATAAAGAAACATTTACGATCTTATTAAGCGACTTCGATAAAAAAGGAGTGGGAGTGTATTACTTTTTTTTTATTATATTTTTGCATAACTTCGTCAAATCTTAACCAATATCGATATTTTTTTTGTTCGAATCGGTTTAGCGTCCCATTGGTCCCATTTTAAGTTGGTGAAGATCTGATGAAGACTTCACCGAAGATATCTACCCTTGTATGTCCCCACTGCTGAGGCAAGGGTCTTTTCATAGGCCATAGTTCACCACGGGGGCCAAGTCCGGGTTGATGGAGGATTGGGAGAAAGCGGCGCGTCTTCCTGTCAGAAGTTATCAAGCCGCCCATAAGGCCTCTGACATGGCTTAACGACTTCCATTACATGAAAGCCGGCACCAACGGCGTAACGTGCCTTGCGAAGCACGGAAGCGCTCGGGAAAAAAGCCACTAGCGGTAGACTCCCATCCTGCACCTGACCGCGACTGTAGTGATTGATTGTTTTTATCATGATTTTTTTCTCAATATACCAATAAACCTCATTTGTTGTTGGTATCACCATATTGCCAAAGTTTCATTAGGCTCTGGCCTGCCGTTTCTAAATTAAAAAAAGTACATTTATCAGGTTTTCCAGGAATCCCAAACCAATGTCCTTGGGCAGTTTATGTCTCAGATTTCACCAGAAAGTTATAATACGTGGCTTAACCTTTCCTGTCCTACCGAGATTAATCCATCAAAAGTTAGCGTCTAGGACGCCAACTATCTGGGTTACAAGAAAACAAGATGTTACCAAGAAAGTTGTGCGATAGATAAAGTTACTAGAGAGAGTTCAACGAACTTCTAACAGACCATTCACCTATGACTGGACACTAAAGATTGGGAGATTTCATCGTCAGCCAAATGAAGTAAGGAACATACACAAATCTGACGTTTATAGCGCGAGCTACGATTTTGGTGGGTACCCGATTCCGAAGGGGAGTACAGTGGCCTGCACTAACATGTAAACACGTCAGAACCTTGTCACTTTAACCCCTTCTAGATGCATGAGAAATTGGATGCAATATTTTGTCTTTAACGAGGTACTGAGCTGCATACAGTTAAGGCCCGTGCAGACGAGGGACTATCCCCGGGTACTTTTTTGTCCGTCGATATAGATCTCTTATAAATTGTTGGTGCTAGTTGACTTGCACGTTGACTTGGTTGCATGATGCTGAGCCACGAGACTTTGCTCTAATATGTTAATAAACGCATTTGTAAAGGCCTGCGCAGACGAGGGACACTCCCCCGGGTACTTTTTTGTAGGTCGATATAGATCTCTTATTAATTGTATCGAATAACGCACACGAAGGACTAAAAGTACCCAGTACAAAAATTCCCTCAAGTTTCCGAGGACATCAAGAGACCGGACTGGACCGAAGTTCGGTGTTTTCTTTTAAAACGCCTTTTCTTTTTCAACTTCATGTACATCAATGTAATCTCAGAATATTTGCTTCCATAGCGTACGCTTCACTCAATTACCGGGGAACAAATGACCGCACACCGTAAGCGTTGAGTCCGCGACAAGTTCTTGGAGGATATTTTTTACGATTCAGGGTCTTTTGTCCCATGGAAAATCCCTCGTCTGCGCAGGCCTTTAGGGGTCGTGACTATACATGTACGTGCAAAGTTTGATCCGTACAATATTGGGAGCCTTATAATGTTGGGAAATTTCGAACCTCTTTGTATAGGTTGTCAAAAGAATAAGGATTAATAAGATTGAGAATGAAGCGCTCGTGGCCTAGTCGAACCGAGTGATTGAAATCAATCACTTGAGTTAAGCAACCATAGGCGCAGTCAGGTGCTGGATGGGTGACCACGGGGGGATGGTCTACCGCTAGTGGCACTTTTCCGAGCGCTTCCGTACTTCGCAAGGCACTTTAAGTCGTTGGCTTCGGCTGTCATATAATGGCAGTCATTAAGCCATGTCAGAGGCCTTATGGGCCGCTTGATAACTTCTGACAGTAAGGCGCGCCACTGTCTTACAATCCTCCAACAACCCGGACTTGGTCCCCGTGGTGGAGTATGGCCTAACCTTCCTGCTAGGCAAGAAGAGACCCGTTCCCCAGAAGTGGGGACATACAAGGGTTGATATCAAGATGGAGAGTTCTAAATTATTAATTGATGTCGAAGATGTCTATAATAACAAATTTAAATTAGGTAGGTACAAAATTTAATCAGGTAACTCATTAAAAATGAATCAGTATAATCAAGCGCTTGCAAGATGTTAGGCATTGCTTAGAGAATACGCGCCTTCATTAGTTGAAAGTAGCGGTGAAATAAAAATGGGCTACGTAAACAAAGCGTATGAAGTGTACATTTTTTTAATAGAAATTCTATTTTTAAGCCTCTAGTAAACTTTGAAGGTTGGAAACACGTGCGCGCTGATGAACTAGTTTCCTCTCTGAAATGACATTCGGACGTGTTTACGAAACCAGTGTTTATCTGACTCGATTAAACTGACACGGTGTTTTTTATGGGGCTCGACGTACCTTAAAAGATTTCGGCCTCAGCGAAATAAAAAGTATCAAAATAGCAAATAAAAAGTGCAATAAATGTATAAAAAATTATAAATTAGAGCGGTGGTAGCTGAGCGGTGTAGAACGCCGGCTTCTCAATCGGGAGGTCGTGGGTTCGAACCCCGGCATGTACCAATGACTTTGTTTTCTAAGTTATGTACATTTGTGAAACTATAGTAGCAATACTACTCGCTGACGGTGAAGGAAAACGTCGTAAGGAAACCCTAGTGTCTGAGGTGTTAGCGTACCTCAGCGCTTGCTACGTACAATGGCCCAACTATGAGGCTAAGTGCGGAAATCTCAGGTCTAACTAAATGTATAAATAAATAATTTAATAAAAAGTAACTTATAACTCTTATAAGCCGTTTACACTTTTAATGCTTAAGCCGTTTACACTTTTAGCGCCACCAATGGAATAAACATCATAATTTCTTTCAGATTCCTAAAATTCTTGGAACTAGGTTCTTGTCAATATCAATCCATGTACCTATGACCCCACTCCTGGGGCACGGGTCTCTTCCTGCATCACAGGAAGGTTAGGCCATACTCCACCACGGGGGCCAAATCCGGGTTGGTGGAGGATTGTAAGAAGTGGCGGGCCTTACTGTCAGTAGTTATCAAGCCGCCCATAAGGACTCTAACATGGCTTAACGACTGCCATTACATGACAGCCGGCACCAACGGCTTAACGTGCCGTGCAAAGCACGGAAGCGCTCGGAAAAATGCCACAAGCGGTAGTCACGGGACGGTCACCCATCCTGCACCTTACCGCGCCTCTTGTTGCTTAACTCAAGTGATTGATTCCGATCACTCGGTTCGATTAGGCCACGAGCGCTTATCTGCGTCTCTGAGCGTGGATCTGGGACTCGATAGCATTTAAGCGGAAAACGCCGTTTATGGTCAATGGGCGGATTGATAACTTCTGACAGTAGGTCCCGCTACTGTCTTACAATCCTCCACCAACCCGGAGTTATTGTCCCCCGTGGTGGCGCATGGCCCAACCTTCCTGCGACGCAGGAAGAGACCCGTGCCCCGGCAGTGAGGACATACAAGGGTCGACATCAATATCTAGTCCTAGGTTCACGGCCATGGGTCCTACATCACTGTTACCAAGATTGAGATATTGTACTGATACTGTTTGCAAAACCGATCTGTAAATAAACTAAAATAAAAAACTAACCAACAACCCGACTGCTGAGCATACTAATTGAAACAACCAAACAGGCGGCACCAAACTAAGTACTTCACAAGGACCTACACTAGGGTTGCAAAATTACGTAATTTTACCGAAAAAGTTGGTAAAATACGGATATTTTACGGTAAAATTACCGGCTACGTATGTATGCTGAAAAGTATGGCGGGAGGTGAGACAAGCGTGAAAGTGAAGTGTCATGTCTGCCGTTTTGTTTTTTTTTTCTGAAATAAGTGTTTTAGCAAATATAAATGTGTAATAATGGTGGATTATTAACCTCCATATAGCAAATAGAACAAAACTGTGCAACATCACTTTTCATATTCTCTCAAGAAGTCCGTGTGAAGTCTCCATAAAGTCCCACATCTTTATTGAACTAAATATCACATACATTCGACATCTATCATCAGTTCATCACTCATTCATTACCTACCATTTATTGGTGATAATTAAAGTTTCGCAAGAAATCTTACCTGACACTGACAAACCGCACAAGCCATGAAGAAGAGAAAAAAAAAATAGTGATGAGGGTCGCAGTGAGTGACTGGCTCCATCTGTTGCACGGACTCGGAACTTTCATAAATTGCAGCCGCGCGGTCGCAATAGTATTTTTAGTAAGAGTTAAATCATATTTTACCCAATTTTACCGTAAAATATGGTAAATTGCCGAATTTTACGAAAGTAATATTAACGATAAGTTGATAACGAATATTAACGATTTACATCCCTGACCTACACTCATGAATTTGTGTCTCGCCTGATACATGCCCGCATGTTCGGCAATCGGGTTATAGGTTTTTTTTCTGTGTTAGCTAGTAAAATAAAATACCTTATTTGACCTTATTCTGATTTTATGACACTCACACAACGAATCGATTAATATCTCATCTTTCTGACTGCAGAATGTCACCATTGGTAAAATTAATGTATTGTACATGAATGTATATATGTATGTCCGATTCTTTCACCTAATTGTACTCTGTATCTTTACATGTTTTATAATATGTGCTCTGGTGTACAATAAAGAATATTCTTATCTTATCTAAACATTCTCCTCCTTCTGAGCTCCGCCGCAGTCGGGTACAAAAGACATATTTTTTTGCCATAACATATTGACGTAACATTTAGATACAGGGACATACATTGCTTCTGGCCCCACACTAGAATATTGGCAGCGCTAATTTTACTGCATGGAGCCCCTTAATTGTTCCCGGCGCTTACACATACTCGTAGCTATAAATTGATCGGGTCTAATCGTTGTTATATTTTTGGTGAACTTAATTAACCTAAATTCCCGACGTTTCAGGATCGCTGTAGTTCGTTGTAGTCACGGGCAGACTCAAGGGGCAACTAGAATCAATTACAGTGAGTACTATTGAGTACAATCAATTATTACAGCGAAGGCAAGTGGTCTAGGCTCCAAAAAACAAAAATAAATTTAATATAATCAACTAAATTGCTACTTCACCTTTTAAACTATAATAGATAGATTGAGAATATTTTATTGCACGACCAGAAAAAAGATACAACCATAAGTTCTTAAATCCAAGTAATGTTACACAATTGGCGGTCTTATCGCTAAGAGCGATCTGTTCCAGACAACTTCGGACTAGGCCCCGTGGTGGAGTATGGCCTATACCTTCCTCAGGTAAGGGGCACGGGTGGCCCTCGGTGGGGACATAATGGGTTGATGATGAAGTCCCTGACTTCTCACCATTATAGGGGTATAGAAGTCTAACGGGCTACGTGTGATTGTCAAAAGCTTTCAGGGCGTCACTCACAAAATTGCGAAGTTCACACGCCCAAAGCTGTAAGTGGCATCAGTTGGCAGATACAAAGGGACTTACATTCGTCCCGCCATTATAATTAATATCCTTCATTTAATCCAGAATGGTAGCCGGACCGAGCTATAGCCTCATTCCGTTCCATACCTTATTTCCTCTACAGTAATGGCCAATATCATACGTCTCGGCGGAAACATTCCAAAAGATAGGCTATAGAGTAACTTAAGCCTTATATTCAGTGCAGTAAGAACGTTGCTTCAGTTCCTTATGGCTGGTATGCTATTTTCTGGTATTCCGTAGGCAATCTTAATCTCTACGGTTTACAATATAAGGTCTTTGTGGTCGCGTTTTGTGTCTAGTGACTCAGTGAGCTCTTCAGGGGGTCGTTTGGGCTGTGTCTTTCCATTTTCGTCTCTTGAATATGTGTCGTATCTCAAAGTCGGAGAAACGACCTCTGAACGAAGATCTCCCATTTGTAAGCTTTAATTCTGCCGGAAGGGTCACTAGAGACCGTGTGTAATCTGACTTTTAAGGGCACTGTTTGGTGAACTCCGCTTTCGTACAAAATACTTCGAATTCGAGGCCTCCAGATGTGACTTTTTGAGAGGCACTTTGTGAGCGCAGTGCGGTTGGACGTTCCCGATCATTAAACTCTTTGGGAGATTAGATTCGTATAGTAAAGGGCAGCGAGGTTGACAAATGTGGAACATTAATTTGAATTTGATACTCTATATTACTAAATTGTATAGGTTGTCAAAAGAATAAGGGTTAATAAGATTGAGAATAAAGCGCTCGTGGCCTAGACGAAGCGAGTGATTGGAATCAATCACTTGGTTAAGCAACAACAGTCGTGGTCAGGTACAGGATTGGTGTCCCGTGACTACCACTAGCATTTTTTCGAGCGCTTCCGTGCTTCGCAAGGCATGTTAAACCGTTGGTGCCGGCTGTCATAAAATAGCAGTCGTTAAGCCATGTCAGAGGCCTTATGGGCGGCTTGATAACTTCAGACAGTAAGGCCCGCCACTGTCTTACAATCCTCCACCAACCCGGACTTGGCCCCCGTGGTGGAGTATGGCCCAACCTTTCTACGATGCAGGAAGAGACCCGTGCCCCAGCAGTGGGGACATACAAGGATTGATAACGAACTCTATATTACATCATTGTAAGAAAATTAACTAACGTTATAAATGCTCGCTAACTGAGAAGGAAAACAGCATGAGTAAACCTGAGTGTCTGCGGTGTTACTACATAAGCACTTGAAATTGCCAATACGCGGTGGGCACAAGTAGTAATTAAGCCTATACTCTCTCTTTCTGAGACGAGGCCTATGCCCTACAGTGTGACGTAATTAGGCTAAAAAAATTAAAATTGTTATTTAGTCGCCGCCTGGTTATGAGTTGACGAATTCAATGTAAAAAAACTTAAGTATTGTACTGTCACGTCCTTTTTTTGAAATAAGATTTTCAAGTGTTAATTTAGTGTAATTCCTAATTCTGTAAACATTTAGAAAGAAATATATTTATTATACGACACATCACATAAGCAAAATAACCAGAAAAAATTACATAGGTAATATGAGCGTTGTGCTCATATTACCTATGAGCTACCTATCCTACGAATTCAATGTAAAAAAAGTTAAGTATTGTACTGTCACGTCCTTTTTTTGAAATAAGATTTTCAAGTGTTACCTACCTATTCAAATTAATGTTCCGTAATTTTTTCTGGTTATGAGTTGACGAATTCAATGTAAAAAAAGTTAAGTATTGTACTGTCACGTCTTTTTTTTGAAATAAGATTTTCAAGTGTTAATTTAGTGTAATTCCTAATTCTGTAAACATTTAGAAAGAAATATATTTATTATACGACACATCACATAAGCAAAATAACCAGAAAAAATTACATAGGTAATATGAGCGTTGTGCTCATATTACCTATGTAATTTTTTCTGGTTATGAGTTGACGAATTCAATGTAAAAAAAGTTAAGTATTGTACTGTCACGTCTTTTTTTTGAAATAAGATTTTCAAGTGTTAATTTAGTGTAATTCCTAATTCTGTAAACATTTAGAAAGAAATATATTTATTATACGACACATCACATAAGCAAAATAACCAGAAAAAATTACATAGGTAATATGAGCGTTGTGCTCATATTACCTATGTAATTTTTTCTGGTTATGAGTTGACGAATTCAATGTAAAAAAAGTTAAGTATTGTACTGTCACGTCTTTTTTTTGAAATAAGATTTTCAAGTGTTAATTAAGTGTAATTCCTAATTCTGTAAACATTTAGAAAGAAATATATTTATTATACGACACATCACATAAGCAAAATAACCAGAAAAAATTACATAGGTAATATGAGCGTTGTGCTCATATTACCTATGTAATTTTTTCTGGTTATGAGTTGACGAATTCAATGTAAAAAAAGGTAAGTATTGTACTGTAACGTCTTTTTTTTGAAATAAGATTTTCAAGTGTTAATTTAGTGTAATTCCTAATTCTGTAAACATTTAGAAAGAAATATATTTCTTATACTACACATCACATAAGCAAAATAACCAGAAAAAAATACATAGGTAATATGAGCGTTGTGCTCATATTACCTATGTAATTTTTTCTGGTTATGAGTTGACGAATTCAATGTAAAAAAAGTTAAGTATTGTACTGTCACGTCCTTTTTTTGAAATAAGATTTTCAAGTGTTAATTTAGTGTAATTCCTAATTCTGTAAACATTTAGAAAGAAATATATTTCTTATACGACACATCACATAAGCAAAATAACCAGAAAAAATTACATAGGTAATATGAGCGTTGTGCTCATATTACCTATGTA
The DNA here is from genome assembly GCA_934045075.1 of Yponomeuta sedellus. NCBI lineage: Eukaryota > Metazoa > Arthropoda > Insecta > Lepidoptera > Yponomeutidae > Yponomeuta > Yponomeuta sedellus. Next base: position 20,296,538 of record OW203728.1, read on the forward strand.
ATTTTTTCTGGTTATGAGTTGACGAATTCAATGTAAAAAAACTTAAGTATTGTAATGTCACGTCCTTTTTTTGAAATAAGATTTTCAAGTGTTAATTTAGTGTAATTCCTAATTCTGTAAACATTTAGAAAGAAATATATTTCTTATACGACACATCACATAAGCAAAATAACCAGAAAAAAATACATAGGTAATATGAGCGTTGTGCTCATATTACCTATGTATTTTTTTCTGGTTATGAGTTGACGAATTCAATGTAAAAAAAGTTAAGTATTGTACTGTCACGTCTTTTTTTTTAAATAAGATTTTCAAGTGTTAATTTAGTGTAATTCCTAATTCTGTAAACATTTAGAAAGAAATATATTTATTATACGACACATCACATAAGCAAAATAACCAGAAAAATTTACATAGGTAATATGAGCACAACAGAGATAAACGAAATACACAATAAATGAAACAAAAAAAAAGATATAGTTTTATTTGTAAGTAACTGCAGTATTTCATTTTAATAATAAATATACATACATACATATGTATATTATGCTGCTGTGTGGTGTCGGCCTAGAGAATAGCACCAACCCAATTCTTCCCCAATCCCCAACCCGCATGCCCAGCGTGGGGATTATAGGCATTACCCCCTATGAGAGCACGTGGCGCTCTTTAGGGGAGGGCTATGTCCAGCAGTGGACTAGTATAGCCTGACGACGATACATACATACATAACCTCACGCTTGTATCCCAGAGGGGTAGGCAGAGACCAGGGACTGCCACTTGCCACGATCCTGAGAGATCGTTATCAACCCTTATATGTCCCCACTGCTGGGGCACGGGTCTCTTCCTGCATCGCAGGAAGGTTAGGCCATACTCCACCACGGGGGCCAAGTCCGGGTTGGTGGAGGATTGTGAGACAGTGGCGGGCCTCACTGTCAGAAGTTATCAAGCCGCCCATAAGGCCTCTGACATGGCTTAACGACTGCCATTATATGACAGCCGGCACCAACGGCTTAACGTGCCTTGTGAAGCACGGAAGCGCTCGGAAAAATGCCACTAGCGGTAGTCACGGGACGCTCACCCATCCCGTACCTGACCGCGCCTGTTGTTGCTTAACCAAGTGATTGATTCCAATCACTCGGTTCGCCTAGGCCACGAGCGCTTCACCTGAGAGATCACCTTCGCTTAATCAAAATTCATAATCGCATGCACGCACGCCGGTACCGGATACTTTTATCTTCCCCTTTGTTAATAATATTAATAATAATACACAAAGAATATGTGGCCACGTGTGGTAATAAAGCCCACATTCTCTTTGTGAGAAATCCTGTGCCCTGCAGTGGGACGATTATGGGCGACATAAAAAAAGTATGAAAGAAAAACTATCGTACATTATATAATAAATAATTAATTAACCCTGCTCGACAGCTTTATATTAACGTAAGTTAATATAGTTTATGTCGGTAGAAGAAACTGTATTAGCTATCTAAAAGTAAAGGCCATTCACCTCTGTCATAACAACATTCAGATTGGCACGCATCCAAAAAAACCGAAGCCTGCCGAAGGTCAAAAAACTTTGAACTCTAGAAATATAGAAGTCGAAGAAGATTACTATAGCCTACGCATGTAACCTACGCATTCAGAAAGAGGTTAATCACATAACTAATATAATCTGTACTGTGGTTAGATTGTGATGTGATGCCCACTCTCAGATAATACTCGTATGCCTCCGAGACATGGACGTTCTCAAAGTAGAGTAGAGTAGGTAAAGGAAAAGTTATTTATTACGAGTACCATTAAAAAGTAAAAAACACTTTACTAAATTCCACCAAAAATCCCACAAGTACTATGCGGTTAGTTAATGCATCGCCCTCCCTCCTATTTTTCCAAGCAGAAGCAAGACACGAACACACCACCACCGACACCAATACTTGTGTGAAAAAATGCGCGACGCGTTTCGCCTCTAACACGAGGCATCCTCAGGCTCACAAGTCACTTATTTGTGTCTTGCTTCTGCTTGAAAAAATGGGAGGGAGGGCGGTGCATTAAATAACCGCATGGTGCTTGGTGTTTTTTGGCGGGATGTAGCAAAGTAATATTCACATTTTAATGCTATTATGGATTTCCGCTAAGTAACGCCTGAGTCCATACAATATTTATTACGTAATAAATTATTTTACATTTGATTAGGCGGGAAGACGGCAGGTGGACCAAGGTAGCCACTGAGTGGTGGCCAAGAGGTCCACCAGCCCGGTGGACCGACGACATTTTGAATTCACTGCAGCGTTCGAGTTAAGGGTTTTCTTTAAAGAAACTAACATCTTTAAGGCCTGCGCAGACGAGGGACTTTTGTCCCCGACGGACAAAAGTCCCTGAATCGTAAAAATGTCCTCAGAGTACTTGTCGCGGACTCAACGCCTACGGTGTGCGGTCATTTTGTTCCTCGGAAATTGAGTGAAGCGTACGCTATGGAAGCAAATATTCTGAGTAATATTCTGATAAACTTACATTGTGTTGTAATTTACATGAAGTTGAAAAAGAAAAGGCGTTTTAAAAGAAAACACCGAATTTTTGTCCAGTCCGGTCTCTTGATGATCTCGGTATCTTGAGGGACTTTTTGTACGGGGTACTTTTAGTCCTTCGTGTGCGTTATTCGATACAATTTATAAGAGATCTATATCGACGGACAAAAAAGTACCCGGGGGATACTCCCTCGTCTGCGCAGGCCTTAACAGTTGCAGGTCAGTACATTTACGAAACTATTATGTATGGGAGGAAAAATATCAGCAAATTCGAAAATATTGGTAGCCATCATAATATTGATACTGAGAATAAACATAAATTGTCATTGGCAGATTTAGACTTACAAAGGTTAATACATCTTTTATGGAGCATTGCATACGTACGTTTCTAAAATAAGATTCCTCAAAATATATTAGACTAACCACCGACGCGGTTTAAAAAATGTGTTAAGCATACCTATTCTGTGCCAAAAGAAAGAGAGAAAAGAAAAGAAGAAAGAAAATGTATTTATTTGACGACACAATACTCAAAACAAAGCAAAAACACATACACAAAACCATTACAAAAAAAATCGCACAAAAAGCAAAACATGTAAAAAAAAAAATAATGTACAGCACGAAAACAAAATAATGAAATAATAGGTTTTAAGTATTGACACTCCAAAATGGGCTCGACTCAGCATATTGTTGAAACAGAGGTGTCCGTTGCAACGGTGATTTTCAGTTGGGTCCAAACTGCGGTTAGCCATGTACGTGAGAAAAAAAAGTTAATAAGCTGCCCGCGGTGTGACATATTATTATACAATATAATACAATACTTAAAATATTATAAAAAAGTCTATTTTAACATATTATTTGGAATACAAATGGTATAAAAACAAAGTTAACGGAGACGATTATATCTAGTCTACTTTTTTAAAAACCTATTTAGAGGCTAAAAATTTCACCCATGCCGGGATTCGAACCAGCAACCTCTGGCTATCCGTACCAGCGCTCTACCAATTGAGCCAATGGGCGACTCACGGCATCAGTGAAATTTCGAACCTCTTTACAATATTCTCTGTATTACGTACAGGCAGCGACATCTGACTTAAGCAAATTGCATTACTTACAGCCCCGACTACCTACTTTGCAGTTAGGTTAGTTAGTTAGTCTACTTTTACTTTGAAAATTCTGTTAATTAGGTTAAAACCTGATTTGAAAAGAATAATTTCTTCTCCACGTAATCTATTAATTATGAAACTAACAGCTATAACGTTCATTAAGTAAACATTTACATACAGGCACATACTTTGCTTCTGGCCCCACACTAGGATACCCTGTGTCGTGGGAACCAGAAACAACGACATCACAAACATGTAAACATCCAAGACCTGGACATTTTTTTTGTCCGTCCAGCCGGGATTCGAACCCAGGACGTCTTGCATGGTAGGCAGACGCGCTACCGCTACGCCACAGAGGTTGTCGAATTTTGTTTTAATAGTGAATACACTTTTTTTTACTTTACTTTGAGTGGTCACTTCACCCATCCAGTGTCAATAAAGATGCCACTGGACGCTGGATAAATCATCTCATTACGCGAGCAAAGGGCAAAGTTTTCTAGCCTGGCTTCTGACTGTGGCAGACATTTAGAAAAGGATAAATACTTTAAAGTGCAAGTGGGCAGGGCACTTATCAAGGCGGACTGATGTCAATAGCACGAAGGCTACAACGGAATGGCAACGTCGAGAGAGGAAACGGTGAGTGCACAGAACATCAGTCAGATGGTCCGACTATAAGACGAGATGAGATAAGATGAGATGATAAGTATATTAGAAAATATTCTTTCCTTACACTGGAAAAAAAACAACAAATAAAAACACAGACTTATTTCTAAAATGCGCAAATCCTCAAACGTGTAAGATCGAGTTTGTCATCTACAACAATGTTGTTCTGCAACATTTGATTTTTATTGTTTAATTTTCTGTTCTTTTAAAAGCTATAGCTCTTATTATAGATAATGTTAAAAACCATATAATATCCAGTCTTCTCGTGACCACGATGACTGTAATGTCGTCGAAACGTCGAGGTAAAAAATTGCAATAAATTACTACGCGATTAAGCCCCGAAACTATTCTAACTATGTGTACAAGTCGCGAAAGTTTAAAATATGTTCAATAAAATAGTATTTTTTCTTTGCAGGACTAGGATTTGATTAACGCTGCGGCAATGCCAGAGCGTGATGTTGCGTTACCTTGATATTTAGAAAATTATAAATCTGAGTTAAAACAAACAAAAGTTGTTGCTAAAAATGAACTCTAATTGGGGTATATCAGAAATTGCGAATCATAACATAGCAATGAGCGGATCCAGAATGAAGGACGCAGATAAATTGACTTAAATAAAAAGAGGCTTTTTTAACTAGAAGTGAATACCAACGGATTAATATTTAATGTTCTTCTTTTTTTCAGGCTATATTAGTCCACTGCTGGACATAGCGCTCCCCTAGCGCGCCATAGCGCCCTGTCTTCAGCTTTCCGCATCCAGCATTTGCCGGCGGTTTTTCGCAGATCGTCATCACCTGGTCGGAAGGCGACCCACACTGCGTTTGCCGAGGTCTAAACTGAAGAACACGTTTACTCCTACGGTTGTCGGTTCTTCGCGATATTTAATATCGGATTAATATTCCCACTGGGTCGCTTACGCACACTCCGGACACGACCGTGTGGCTCCCAGTCCGATGATCGACTGACACAGACAGCCCGGACTGCCGGTGTGCGCACGAGACAGTATATTTCTATCTACCCTCATAGACTTCAGGTACATACACGCTAAACTGAACTGAAGCAGGCTAAACCGAAAAGACTAAGTTTTTTGTCTCATTCTTTCTCTAAAATGATTAAGATTTTAAAATGAACATATAGTTTTACTTGTATGTAACGTTAAGTAAGTCACAGTTTCCATCATATTTTGAATAAAATTATTTAAATTGATGACAAAAGCTCATACACTAAACTGATGATGAGTTTTCTGTATCATCATCACCCTATTATGAAAATTCCACTAACTTTAGTCATATACGGTCGCCCATCCATGCACTGAAGGCCCCGTTGCTTAACCTTTGTGATCGTTTAAGATCACTCAAGCAGCCGGGGCTACGAGCGATTCCTATGAGCGAGCGAGCCTCCTGTATATAGCTCCTATTTTATGACCTAGGCTAGGACACTAACCCGAAGGTCAACAGCCTAGGACATAACACTGCTTTGCAAACAGACTTTATGAACGGTATCATTGTTATGGGAGCGTTTTCTCACGCTCTGTCGGTTGATAGAAAAGTAATTTATTATGTTGTCACGGGCTTGTTTGTCTGTCTACTGTCTTGTTACAATAACAACGTGAATCTCTGCTAAATAAGAAGTGTAGGTGGAGGTTTTTATCTCTATTCTTGCATGAGAGATAAATTGATTCCAAACATACATAATAAATGAAGAAATCCTCACAGGTTAAAAATGTAATATCAAAAAGAGCGCGACTAAGTAAAAGCGTAATTGGACTAGCTCCAAAGATTTATAATAAAATTCCAAATAATATGAACTAACTTGATATTAATTATTTTTTAAATTAAACCTTAAGGGCCGCTTGCAGGTCGTCAGGCTATATTAGTCCACTGCTGGACATAGCCCTCCCCTAAAGAGCGCCACGTTGTGCTATCATGGGGGGTAATGCCCATAATCCCCACGCTAGGCATGCGGGTTGGGGATCGCAGTTCGGTGGAGTTGTACTGCAATTTCGTTGCTGCCCACCCCCCGGTTTGTGAGAATTCGGTTAAAATTTTTTTTAAACAAAATTTACGGGTTTCTGCAAGCGGCTGTAAGTCGTTAAGCTATGTCAGAGGCCTTATGGGCGGTTTCGTAACTTATGACAGTAATGCCCGCCACTGTCTTACAATCCTCCACCAACCCGGACTTGGCCCCCGTGGCGGAGTGTGGCCTAACCTTCCTGCGATGCAGGAAGAGACCCGTGCCCCAGCAGTGGGGACATACAAAGGGTAAATATCATCATCATTATCAAATTAAAGCTTAAATTCATTCTAATTAACAAATGTTATTGTTCTACTGTAGATTATTTAAATGGCAAGGACTTCTGCAATTAACTCTTGCGCCTCTTTGACTATGTATGGCAGAGTTTGCCACGGATTTTAGTTTGGTATAAAAAAAAGAGCTAGGTACTATTGAATATTGATATGGTGCTCATTAAGAGAGGGCTCTGTCCAACAGTGGACTAACATATAGCCTGAAGAAAAAGAAGTATTGCATTTTAGCTAATGAAAATATTTTTATGCTCATTTCAGCAGAATGTAGAGAACTTAGAGACATGAACTTTGAGAACTTCCATAAATAAAAGTCCTTGCCTGGTTACTTTAGCACAAGGTATCTTAGTTTGGGACCAGGGTAAGTGTGTGTTCTGCGTTGAAGTTATTAATACTAAACTAATCATGATTAGTTTTGTTACCTAAACGTGTTGAATATTGTATTGAAAAAGGCGGCGGTCACTTCGAGCACCTACTAAAATAAATTAAAGTATGTGAAAACAATGCATTTTATTCATTTTAGACATCATGTTTCATACAGACATTTACTGCTTAAGACCTACACAATCGATATCTAAATAGAAATAGTGTAGGTTTTTTTTTCAAATCCACCGGGTTCGATTACCGAACGGAGTACCTACAGATGTTTTTTTAAAATGTATGAATGCAGTTTTTCTTGTTATTAAAATCGATGACATGGTTCCTCAGAACAGATCTTCGTATGTCTTATAGTTTCAGACTTTCCCATACTGACCGATTTGAATGAGACACCCTGTATATTATTTTTAATGCACTAACCCGTGCTAAGGACAATTTGAAAAACCTATTAAGAGGCTAAACATTTCACCCTTGCCGGGATTTGAACCCGCGACCTCTGGCTATCCGTGCCGTGCTATGGGTGGAAGTTTTAGCCTCTAAATAGGTTTTTAAAATTGTCCTTATGGTATCTTTACCTTTTTTGGTTGCTTAGGTGAATTATGACGCACGAAACGTCTTAGGTGCTCGAGGTCATCAAAACTTACCTGCAACAAGAAAGAAAAATCGGAAATTAACAAAGTCATTTAAAAGTCTTCAGTCCTTAAGTTAAACGATTGCCTAAGCATAGAATCTATAAATTATAGAATATAAGTCATAGCATCTATAAACATTGTACATTCAGTACAGGGTGATTTTAAAATCGTTAGCGATATTTTGTACTTATACAATTTTTTATTTTTAATGCACTAACCCGTGCTAAGGACAATTTTAAAAACCAATTTTAATTTCAAAAGAGGCTAAAAATAAGCTCAATTGGAAGAGCGCTGGCACGGATAGCCAGAGGTTGCGGGTTCGAATCCCGGCATGGGTGGAATTTTTTGCCTCTAAATAGGTTTTTTAAAATTGTCCTTAGCACGGGTTAGTGCATTAAAAATAAAAAATAGTATAATCATGTGGGTACAGTGATATCATTTCCGATGTAAAAACCTAACAGCAAAGTAGGTAGTCGGGGCTGTAAGTGATGCAATTTACTTAAGCCAGATGTCGCTGCCTGTACGTAATACAGAGAATAGTGTAAAGAGGTTCGAAATTTCACTGATGCCGGTGAGTCGCCCATTAGCTCAATTGGAAGAGCGCTGGCACGGATAGCCAGAGGTTGCGGGTTCGATCCCGGCATGGGTGGAATTTTTAGCGTCTAAATAGGTTTTTAAGATATTTTGTACTGACAAGCTGTAAATCTATTGATAACAGCTGTCAAAGGTTTTTTTCGTACGCACCGTGGCCAACTGACAGATGTTAACAGTAGATTAAGAGCTTGTTAGTGTACCAGAAAACTAGTCTCAGTCTGGCGTCTGATTTGCGTAAACATTTTAAAAAATTTAAGAAAAAGGATCGAGTTGGCTGGCGAAGATCATAAGATGCACGAACCTGTTTTTTTTCCGATATTTATTAATATTCATCCTGATATTATTTGTTGTTGCTTAAGTAACGTTTACAATTACAAAACATTTTTTTGACGCGTATATTTTTACAATGCTAACACCATGTTTCTTTATCATGATTAGAATGTCTCTTTGAAAGACGGTGACCGAATTCAAAGTCACCCTGTAGAATAACATAGGTAGTTTTACTTTGAGGATATAGAATAGGGTGTTTAGAGAACTTTGCAGACTGAAAAAAGATGTACGGTCTGTTAGCTTTTAGAATATACCTCGGCTACTATCGGATAGAACCGATTCAATTGCAATATGGTAAGGTTTATTATGTATTGTTATTTATAACTTTACATTACTTTTCAAAATCGTGAAGATAAGTTTTATACAGAGCAGGAAGTAGTATTACACTTGTGTGCTTTCGGCAAAAACCGTAGCCAACTCTAGAGCCCAGATTAATTCTAAAAGCTAACAGACTGTATGTCATCATCATTTAGTCATAGAGAAAAGACCAATTTAACAGAAGATGGTCAGAGTGGAGTTTTTTTTTCGGTGCACGTCGAGCCGCGGTATGAATTGCAAGCGGCTACCATTTACACATTCAACAAACAGAAAATAAGTTCTTTACGTTGAAATACATTTTTGAGTAAAGGGGAAGATAAAAAGAACCCGGAACCGGCGTGCGTGTATGCAACGACTTATGAGTGTTGATGAAGTGAAGGTGATCTGTCAGGATCGTGGCAAGTGGCAGTCCCTGGTCTCTGCCTACCCCTCTGAGATACAGGCGTGAGGTTATGTTATGATTTCTGATTGAGAAAGGAATGTTACGTTTGGACAAAATATGAAGAGGTCGAAGAAAAAAAGATTGACGAAATATATTGAGTGAATCTGGGTCGAAATGCCAAGACTTACATTACGTTAAAAAATGTAGGTACCTCTGTGAGCAAGCAAAATGCGTATCTCTTAATTACTACCACAAATATATATTTTAGAAATTTCTCGAGGCAACCTTAAAGAGGATTACTCATAAATTAATTAGTTCTTTGATCATCGTATGTGAAGTCAAAACAGCCGAGTACTGAATTAATGCGTACCTTTTTACGCCACTCTTTTTCCACTCAGCTTTTTACACCCAAACAAAATAACAGTAAAAAGATATCTCTAACATCTTAGCTAGCTAATTGAGTCTTAAAAAAAACCTATTTAGAGGCTAAAAATTCCACCCATGTCGGGATTCGAATCCGCTACCTCTGGCTATCCGTGCCGTGCACCCGTGCATCCGTGCAGCTCTGGCACGGATAGCCAGAGGTCGCGGGTTCGAATCCCAACATGGGTGGAATTTTTAGCCTCTAAATAGGTTTTTAAAATTGTCCTTAGCACGGGCTAGTGCATTAAAAATAAAAATAGTATAATTGAGTCTTACTTAACGAGCTTTCGCCGAATATAGTAGTGGAAATATTATGTTGATGATGATGCATGTCCCCACTGCTGGGGAAAGGGTCTCTTTCTACATCGCAGGAAGGTTAGGCCATACTCCACCACGGGGGCCAAGTCCGGGTTGGTTGAAAAAATGTTATTCGCCATTTGTGACAGTTTTAATTCGATTTTTTTTTATGCGCTAACCCGTGCTAAGGACAATTTAAAAAAACAATATTTATAGGCTAAAAATTCCACCCATGCCAGGATTCGAACCCGCGACCTCTGGCTATCCGTGCCAGCGCTCTTTCCAACTGAGCTAATGGGTGACTCACAGGCATCAGTGAATATTCGGACCTCTTTACAATATTCTCTGTATTACGTACAGGCAGCGAAATCTGGCTGAAGTAATTTGCAGAGGTCGCGGGTTCGAATCCCGGCATGGGTGGAATTTTTTGCCTCTAAATAGGTTTTAAAAAAGTTCGACATACATAGCGACGATCTCAGTCACAGATTAAATGCAGAGTAGAACTAGGTCCAAACGCGTTCCGGAAATTAGAAAAAGTTCTCTGCAATCGAAACCAAGAGGCACGTGTTAGAATTGCACGACGACCGACGAGGTTTGACGACCTCTGTGACGCAGCGGTAGCGCCTACCATGCGAGTGGTCCCGGGTTAGATCCCCGGCTGGGGACAAAAAATAACAGGCCAAGTGTTGGAAGTTTACATGTTTGTGAAAAAAAAAACACTACTTTTATTTATTCAACATAGTACTACTTGGAATATCACATATTTGAATAGAGAACTTGCATTAAAAAAATGTTTTAATGGAATAGGACACGTGAGCAAAAACATCAATCAATCAAATAGCTAAAAATTCAAAAAAACAGAATTCCTAAATTCCATAAAAGTACATATATGTAGCAACAGCAATGAAGAAACCGTCACAAGGCGTACATATTCTCTACTATTTTTGAACGTCTATAATTTTTCAAATACAAGACCTACATTTTTTTTAATATTTTTTTGACAACTATAATGACTTAGCCTGTTACCCGATTCCGGCTTGACGGCGACTTCCGGGACACCCTGTATAAGCACTTCGTGCTGCATACCAGCCTAGACCGGTCAGTCGAATTGAGTTTTATTTCATTCCATTTCCATTTTGAAGAATCCGAACCGTCCTTCAACGTCGTGGATTCCCGGCAAATCCGGGGCTTAATTGGATTCCGGTACGGACTTATTTATTAAAACACTCGGGAAACGTCGGATTTTAAAGGACTCCGTGCAATAACAGTCAGACCTAGGACCACGGATCTGGCGCTAGATAGGATTATTGCCAAAAAAGATCTTTAAGCGCTTTGGAGTGCCTAGCGCCACCGACGGAATAAATATCATTATTTGTTTATATATACGTTTTTTCAGATGTAAACATCACCGTGTGAACTTATGCCGGCGCTAGACAGAAGCTCAAACAAGTGATCACATAATTGTTAAGGGGCACGGACATTTGTTGCTATTGTCACATAAAATGTCCGTGCCACACATTTGCACACTTATGTGATCACTTCTGTCTGGCGCCGGCATTATAGCAGCAATGCTACTGCAAAGTAGGTACTCGGGGCTGCAAGTGATGCAAATTACTTCAGCCAGATGTCGCTGCCTGTAAATAGTACATAGAATATTGTAAAGAGGTTCGAAGTTTCACTAATGCCGGTAATTGCCCATTAGCTGTTGGGAGAGCGCTGGCACGGTTAGCCAGAGGTCGCGGGTTCGAGTCCGGCATGGGTGTAATTTTTAGCTTCTAAATAGGTTTTTAAAATAACAAATAGTGCCAATAACAGGTACTAACATTATATACAGTTAATAAAAACCGGAAGCGTAAAAGCTCCACAAAAGTCCAATAATAATATACTTTTTAGTATAAGTATATCATTATTGGACTTTTGTTGAGCTTCATAAAAAATGTTTATAGAAATTAGTGTTAAACTTCATTGCATAAGAAAAACCTAAGACGGAATATGAAACATATTAAGAAGATACATGTACAAAAGCGAGCTAATCTCTGTGGATGATTTTTCCTAGAAAACCCTGGGGAATCGTAGTGGAGGTGTGAAACGGGGCCATGCATGGGCACAAGACATATCATCACTATCACCCCTTTATCTCCCCACCGAGGGGCACGAGTCTCTTTCCTGATGAAGGCATAGGCCATACTCCACCACGGGAGCCAAGTCCGGATTGGTGGAGGCTGGCAAGACTAGTGGCTGGCACTGTCAGAAGTTTTCAAGGCGCGCCAAGGCCTCTGACTTGGCTTAACGACTGCCATCGATCGACGGCAGCCGGCATCAAACTGTCTAACGTGCCTGGCGAAGCACGGAACCGCTCGGAAAAATGCCAGTAGGTTTAGTCGCAGACGGCCACCCGTCCATGCACAGAACGCGCCCTGTGTTGCTTAACTTTCGCAATCGTTTAAGATCACAGGCAGCCGGGCTACGAACGATTTCACATATACCTTACACTATATCTATTATATAAAAACTCGTGTCACAGTGTTTGTTATCGAACTGCTCCGAATTCACCAATTTTTATGTCATTGGCTTATTAATATGGCAAAATAATAATAACGTTTGCGGGGTCAGCAAGATAGTTTACAAAACAACAGACCAACAAAAACACCAACAAACAAACCAACAAACAAACAAACCAACCAACAAAGAAATATTCGTTCAATATTAGAATAAATGAATAAATAAATATTCATGGACATATTACACAGATCTCGTTAGCCTCATACTAAGTACAACTTAATGACTTGTGTTACGGGTGCTAACTCGACGATATATTTAATAAAATAAATACCTAGAACATCCAAGACCCGAGACAAACTAGAAAAGTTTGTTTCCTAGTTTGACCCGGCCGGGGATCGAACCCGAGACCTTAGGTTTTACAGTCAGCGTGATAAACCGCTGCGCCTGCAAGGCCGTCAAAAGTATCTACGAGAAAAAAGTAAGTAAGTATGTATGTATGTACGAGAAGTATGGTTAAAATGTCTATAAACCACAGACGTTTGTCAAACGTATATTATTTATTTTTGCAATCAGTAAAAATTTTTAATTGTGTGAGGAGATGGTTTCCATCCAGATAAAGATAACTATTTTTCTGAAACGTGTAACTAGATTATATTGTTATGTAGTAACCTTAAGAACATAAACTTGTTACATCTTGTAGTTAAGTTTTATAGTACTTGAAGTTAAGTGATTAAAGTTCTTATAACGAGAGTTAGAAGGCTTCATAAAACTAACAAAGCCTAGACAACAACAAAGTTTTCAAGTTATCCTCTTTTTCATCGTAAAAAGATTTTCAATAATAAAGTTACTTGTCCCATACAATATGCGGCTTTACTCTTCTATAAAAAGAATCGTTTTACCCGACAACGAGAGAAGGATTATGTTCTTTGCGCGTAGGTACGAGTATGTATGTAATAAGCAATTATCTTTTGTATCTGCTGTTTCTGTAAAAAAAAATTCGGCGTACCATAAAAATATTCTTATCTTATCTTAACTTAACTTATGTTTCTTTGAGGCGCTTCGGGGTTCTAAGCCCACTAACGGAAATAAATCATAACTTGTTTTATAATTCGCTTTTATATGAAAGTAAACTAGACAAATCTCAACAAGTATGACAATAATTTTAAGATTACTCCATTTTCCTTAAACAAAAGGTTGACTGGTGAAAAAAAAAACTACTTGACAATAACTACGTCTTTTTACGAAATGTGTGTTTTGTGCAATAAAGAATTTTAATAATATTTCATACGCAAATTCGACTTCAAAGGTCTTAAACATAAGCTAAGTGAGGCTTTTAACATAATTTAATAATTATCATTCTTGTTCCGGTAAGCGCTCGTGGCCTAGTCGAACTGAGTGATTTGAATCAATCACTTAAGCAGAAACAGGCGCAGTCAAGCGCAGGATGGGTGACCGTCCCGTGAATACCGCCAGTGGCATTTTTCCAAGCGTTTCCGTACCTCCCAAGGCTCGTTAAGCGGTTGGTATCGGCTGTTATGTAATGGCGGTCGCTAAGCCATGTCAGAGGCCTCAAGGGTGGCTTGATAACTTCTGACAGTAAGGCCCGCCACTGTCTTACAATCCTCCACCAACCCAGACTTGGCCCCCGTGGTGGAGTATGGCCTAACCTTCTTGCGATGCAGGAATAGACCGGTGCCCCAGCAGTGGGGACATACAAGGGTTGATATCGATTATTCCGGTAAACCAATCCATTCAATGAGAAACTTCCACAAGCTGGACTTTTCCTTTCCTTATTCTATTTTACAATAGCAATAAAATCGATCTAGAAACAATCCCCTTTAGAGACAATAATCTGACGGAGATTGTCCCTTGTCTCGAGGTAGATTCTTAATATTCATCGAGAGATAAGATTCGGGAGCTGCACTCAATCCAACAAGCTTATCTAGGCTATACTTTAATCTTTTTAATAGTCGGTTTTTTTAATTTTATACTGTGTATTTTTATCAAGGGAAAGAGAATAGAAGTAGTAAGACACAGAAAGTCCAATTTTTTCACATTTCAAATGTGAGAAATGCGAATTTGCGAATATGCGCACTAGTTCCATTCGTGCGTCCAAACCCAAATAATGAAAGTAGTGCAAATAAACAAAAACCGCATTACTACTAATGGTACTAGAGTCTCATGTCGTATAATGTCGTATAACTTTTTGTTTCAGCAGCCTCACGTCTCATTGCAGGGCATATATGCCTTCTCTCAGAAAGAGAGAGTACCTATAGTTTTATTTACAGGGCTGAGGGTTTTGGAAACCACAGACGCTCAGGTTTCCTCACGATGTTTTTCTTCACGGCTAGCGAGTGGTACTAGATTGGATTAAATTACAATAGCAACTATAATTTCACAAATGTACATAACGTAGAAAACAAAGTCATCGGTAAATGTCGGGAAACGAATCCACGACATCTCGATTGAGAAGCCGGCACTATACCGCTCCGCTACTATCGCTCTAGTTCAGTAATAAGCAAACGTAAATTATCTACATTGACACTAAGTTGATATAAACTTACAATCTAAATCATAGTTCACGCTAATATTATAAAGGCGAAAGTTTGTGAGTGTGTATATTTGTTACATCTTCACGCTTAAACGGCTCTAGCGTTTTTTATAAAATTTGGTAGGGAGTTAGCGGACACCCTAGACTAGACATAGACTATGTTTTACTGCGGGAAAATATCAATTTATTTTCCCTATAAAAACGCGGGTAACACCGCGGGACACAGCTAGTAATATCTAAATAACATAACATAATATTTATATACAGGCGCATTCATTGCTTCTGGCCCCACACTAGGATACCCTGTGTCGTGGGAACAAGAAACAACAACATCACAAACATGTAAACATCCAAGACCTGGGGTATTGTTTTGTCCCCAGCCGGGGTTCGAACCCGGGACATTTTGCACGGTAGGTAGACGCGCTACCCCTGCGCCACAGAGGTCGTCAATCCGGTCGTCAATACGATCGTAACCAGATTTTTGTTTACATATTGCAAAGCACCCGACTTGTGCACTTAGCTTTCACCTTTGTGGCTTTGTGTTTTGCGGGAAAAGGCTCTCAATAGCGAGTTACATTGCAAAATAAACTTCCTCCCCAGCAGGTAAGTCATTCAATCAATCAACCTTGCGTTTGGATATAGGAAAAAAACGAAAGATATCGAGATCTTGTAAATCGAAATACAAAAATATTTATTAGCCAAAAGTAGATTTACAAACATAAGAAAGTATACAAGAATAATGTTAATGTAATTTTTTAAAAACATATTTAGTATATTGTGTTATTTAGTTTATTTATTATAGTATAATATAAACCTATTAACCTATATATATTAATTGTGCTATTAAAAAAATTAATAGAATATAAACAATGTAAATTTACCGACCAAGTGCCAGTCGGAATCGTGCACCTAGGATTTCGTACCACCTCACGAATTGATGATTTACAGGTAACTTGTATATTTTTTTTATTCGTCTCTCTGCGACATTCTGAATGAGAGAGTGTGGGCTTATTTACCAAGCTTACCCACCGCGGATTAGCAATTCCTCAAGCGCTGAGGTAGTGGAACACTTCAGACACTCAGCTTTCCTCACAAAGTTTTCCTTCAGTAAGCGAGTGCTACTGAAGGAAAATATATAAAATAAAATAAAAAATACTGGACTACATAATATACCCTCAAGAAGAAGAAGAAGAAGCGAGTGCTACCACTGAAACTTCACTGCATAAAGAAATCGCGAACATGCGTCTAAATTATAACTTAATAATGGTTTCATTCGGGAATTACTAGGTATTGGTTAATACAAAAAATAACCAAAACATATTTTCACTGAATGTGTTAGTGATATCACTAACACGGTCATCAAAATTGAATGAACTTGTACATTTATGTGTTTCCAAACATGATAAGATAAGAATATTCTTTATTGTGCACACCAGAATATTGTTACAGAGACAAAATTTACAAAAGAAGCGGTATAATTGCCTACTTTTCCTCGAGCAGATCTGATATAATTTTTCATTGGTATTGGACTGTATTTCAAGGTAATAAGGTTCAATTTATTGTGACACAATTAGACCGATGTCTGATAAAGGGTGAAAATTCGCTTGTGAAGCCCGTCCAATAGAAACGCGAGCTCAGAAAACAAATTCACATCGTAGCGCGTAGCTACTACGGCGTAGATCGTCTACGACGTAGCTACGGCGTAGCGCGGCCTACGCAATTACATTATTAATTCGACAAGCCTTTAATGTAAAAGAGGCCTTCCAAGAAAATTAGATCGTATTGTATTTATGCCGCAAAAGATAGAAAATATCACTTAGCCGCTCACATTTTTCGCATTTTTGAGACTGTATTTTTTTTCTTACGTTTAAATAAATTATTGATTTCTGATTTCTGGTCTATGGAAAATGTTGATGATGTTGAACTACTTGTGAGATGTTATCAACCTTTTGTATGTCTTCACTGCTGGGGCACGAGTCTCTTCCTGGTTAGGCCATTATCGACCACGAGGGCTAAGTCCGGGTTGGTGGAGGATTATAAAACAATGGCGGATCTTACTGTCAAAAGTTATCAAATCTAAAGCCTTTGACATGGCTTAACGACTGCCATTACATGACATCCGGCACCAACGGCTTAACGTGCCTTGCGAAGCACGGAAGCGCTCGGAAAATATGCCACCAGCAGTAGTCACGGGATGGTCCCCCATGTAGCACCTGACCGCGACTGTTGTTGCTTGACTCAAGTGATTGATTCCAATCACTCGGTCCGACTAGGCCACGAGCGTGAAGACAACTACAATCCCACTTAAACACAATAATAAAGTAACTTAAATTAAATTCCATTCTACGAGTACATTAGGAGTTCATACTCCCATAGTAGTGCCGCCAGGTCACATGAAGAGGACATAGAAAAAGAACCCGTTTATTAACATACTAGCTGACCCAGCGAACTTCGTACCGCTTACCATCGATTCTTAATTTTTTTTAATTTTATGCTCTCCGTAAGAACCATCCTCGTACTTCAAGGAACATTCTAAAAAATAATTAACAAAATCGGTTCAGCTGCTCCCGGGATTTGCGCTTACCAACACATGCAGCGATTCATTATTATACTATGGATTAGGACAAAGGCTGAGCCAGCATTAAACAATCAAGTCAACGTGCAAGTCAACTAGCACCTTGTGACGTCACAATTTACTGCAAGAACAATATTATGTTCAGAATTTAATTGGTAACGATGTAGTCAACATGATATTGATTTTACTTCCGAGTAGCGTTACTCGAAAGTACAATATTTTGCATTAGGACACTGGGCGGTGTAAGTAGCGCCACCGATGGAATAAAAATCACAACTTGTTTTATAATAGGTACGTTTTTCTCAAAAAATAAACATCATAAATCTTAACGACTGTGAAAACTATTTCAAGAGCCTACAGCCTAGACCCTAAGATGAACAACGTAGAACTTTAATCGATTTCCGTCGAAAACGGTTTCGTTTAAAGTTATGATTTTTTTCCACTGGGGGCGCTCGTTAGCTCATTTTCAGGACGATCTTGATCTTGTGGAAAGCATTCGATATAAACCCTTTATATGTCCCCACTGTTGGGGCACGTGTTTCTTCCTGCATCGCAGGAAGGCTAGGCCATACTCCACCACGGGGGCCAAGTCCGGGTTGGTTGAGGATTGTAAGACAGTGGCGGGCCTTATTGTCAGAAGTTATCAAGCCGCCCTTAAGACCTCTGACATGGCTTAACGACTGTCATTATATGACAGCCGGCACCAAAGGCTTAACGTGCCCTGCGAAGCACGGAAGCGCTCGGAAAAATGCCACTAGCGCTAGTCACGGGACGCTCACACATCCTGTACCTGACCGCGCCTGTTGTTGCTTAACCAAGTGATTGATTCCAATCACTCGGTTCGCCTAGGCCACGAGCGCTTCCCTAAGCCACAAGCGCTTCTGTAAAGCATTCAAATGTTAAAAATCAATCACATTGTCGACGGACGAGGCAGTCACAAATTCCGACCACAATTTACTAGTTACACCGTGTTTACCGTTCCAATACATTTTGTTGACAATGCCACTTGTTCATTATTTCCCCTGTGTCTTCGAACACTCGTATAGCATTTTTTTTATTTTAGGGTCTTGGATGTTATATACGTAGTTATTGTATTAAATCTGTCGTCGAGTTAGCACCTATAACACAAGTCATTTAGTTGTACTTAGTATAGGGCTAACGAGATCTGTGTAATGTGTCCATGAATATTAATTTATTTATTAAATATTTATTTATTATTTATTTATTATTTATTTATTATATATAACCTATAAAGGTCCTACTGCAAAGCACATGCCTTCTCTTGGAGTGAGTATGGTATTAATTACCACGCAACGCATGGCAACTGGAACAATAAAGAATATTCTCTCTATTTTACGACAGTTTCTTGAACAAAACACCAGTTTCTTCTTTGTCTTGACAGGCTTAGTAAAGTAGTTTAATGGTTTGCCAATTTTCGATAAAAGACGTAAGAATGTAGTTTAGCTACTGAAGTCCTTATCATAAACACAAACGTCTTTATTTCGACACTCAAGGAAATCGAAATGCATAGGGTACCTCCCGTTGACCTAAAACCGTAAAATTTTGCAAGTAATATACAGAATACTTGCTACCAATACAGAAAATGTTGACACATTTGTAATTAATTTTTTTTTATTTTATATTATTTAAAGTAAGAAAAAAAATACAAACATTTCACCATAAAGTCTAAAGTCAATCAAACATACCAAAACTAGATTTCTCAACTATTCATAATAATATGTTAGTACCTAGCTACAAATTCGTACGGAAGAGGGTGTCTTTTTTAGCCTCTAAATAGGTTTTTAAAATTGTCCTTAGCACGGGTTAGTGCACTAAATAATATTGGCCTTTTTTGCATCTGCTTAATGAGATGATTTATACAGCGTCCAGTGGTATCTTCACTCACACTAGATGGGTGAAGGGACCACTTCGACGCTGTAGTGCTTGGGACATGGTTTTATAGATGGTGTAGGCTTGCCCAGCACCTATACCATCCTGACAGCTTAGTCGGCCTAGCCCACAGAAAAGACTAGTCAATACGTGCGGAGCCAACCAAGCCGCGGGTTTCCTCACGATGTTTTCCTTCACCGTTAGCGTGTGGTATTGCGACTACAAATTCGCAAATGTACGTAACTTTTGAAATTAAACAAAGTCATTGGTACATGCCCGCACTCGGGATCGAACCTGGGGCTCTCGCTTGCCAGTCCATGGTTCTACCCACTGAGCTACCACCGCTCATGATTATATTCTTTTTAGTGCACTAAAAAGAATATAATCATGTGGGTACAGCGATATCATTCCGATGTAAAACCTAACTGCAAAGTTGTTACTCGCGTCTGCAAGTGATGCAAATTACTTCAGCCAGATGTCGCTGCCTGTACGTAATACAGAGAGTATTGTAAAGAGGTTTGAAATTTCACTGTTCCGGTGAGTCGCCCATTATCTCAGTTGGAAGAGCGCTGACACGGATAGCCAGAGGTCGCGGGTTCGAATACCGGCATGGGTGGAAGTTTTGCCTCTAAATAGACGTTTATTTAGAACTTGCAATAATGAAATTGAATAATACAAAAAAGAGACGGCCGTCTTTCACGAGTCCGGATATTAAACTGAAAAATCAGTGGCCGCCCTTGTGTCTTGCTGTGGGAAAAGGCTACACGTGTCGTCGAATGCACCTACTGACGCGTCAGCGTTTTCCCCTGCATACAGTCACTAGGGGAAGGTGATTATAACAGAACCCTCTGTTGGGCGAGTCCAACTCTCAGTTAGCCAGTTCTTTTTTGGCAGGTTGAGTGAATGAAATGAATATTCGAAAATAGGTCACGTCTTGTTAGAAGCCTTGTAATGGATATATAGATAGGTAGATAGAGAACACTTTATTGCACAACCAGAAAAATATTACAGCCATGATTCTTAAATCCAAGTAATGTTATACAATTGGCGGTCTTATCGCTAAGAGCGATCTCTTCCAGACAACCTTTGGATGGAGTGGATTGCATGAAGAATATAGTCGGTCCGTGGTGCATGTACATAAATAAAATATGTAATGGAGTGTGTTACAAATATTAAAATATAAAAACCATGAAACTCCGTACAAAATAATTTGGCCAAATAAAGTTCGAAGTAACATTTAAATAGAATATATTCACATATACACTTTACCTACAGGCACATACATTGTTTCTGGCCTCACACTAGGATACCATGTGTCGTAGAAACCAGAAACAACATGTAAACATCCAAGACCTGGGTTTTTTTGTCCCCAACCGGGGTTCGAACCCGGGACCCTTCGCGTGGTAGGCAGACGCGCTACCGCTGTGCCACAAAGGTCGTAAAAGAACATACTTAACACTCAATGTAAAGAAAATATCTAATTAAACTGTCTTTGTTCTCTTGTATCTGCAGCGGGCGAAGTTCGAATTAATTGATAAAGGAGATTCTCCGTGTATAGAGTTTCGGAGAGACGATATTATTAATTAAGAAACTTTTTGCGAACCATCAAAACTTTGATTTGAAGTAATGAAATATAAGTTATTTCACAATAAAATAGAGCCCATAAACAATGGGTCAAAATAGTCAATTCTCATTCATGACACTTTTTCTATAATATAGGAAAGGTACACGGCGTATATTATCATTATGTTATATTAAATCACATATTATGTCATATATTAAGTGCCGTCTCATGTAATTTCTTAAATATCTAAGTTACACAGTATAATATGCAATCTTATCGCTAAAAGCGATCTCCCCCAGACAAACTGTTTAAGAATAATTACAGACTAGTCAAACATTTTAACAATATTCTGGGAATTATAAATACATCGATTATACACGCCCTGTATCATATCACGCTAATATTACAAAGGCGAAAGTGTGTGAGTGTGTATGTTTGTTACTACTTCACGTCTAAACGGCTGGAGCCATTGTAATAAAATTAAGTATGGAGTTAGCTAACACCCTGGCTTCACATGTAGGTTATAAGTTTTACTGCGGGAAAATATCTTATTCCCATTATGGGAAAATCGATAAACCACGGGTAACACCGCGGGGCACAGCTAGTAAGTTCTATATTTGAATTCCCCCCTGCAATTAAAAGCTCGTCGGTTTCCACTTAACCCGTTTCAAACGACTTGCATAATTAATATACATTTCACAAGTGCCCAAGAACGCATCCGCTTAAAGCTGATAGTGTTTGAATGGAAAAGAAACCTGTTTTAAAAACCTATTTAAGGGCTAAAAATTCCACCCATGCCGGGATTCGAACCCGCGACCTCTAGCTATCTGGCGAACATAAATTACAAATATGAAATGACAAAAAACACTCAATTCAATCCATAACACCAACACAATGTGCATACAGCATGATAAATTACATTATTTATAATAAAATTACTAATTATAGTTAGAATTACAAATGAAATTAAAAAAACAAAAATAATTAATTTATTGACAGCATTAAATTACATCGGGGGCAAGGATATTTGCCATTTTGAACTTAAAGCATGCGAGTGAGTCGTGATGGATGTCAGGCACACACAAAAAAGGTTAACAAAGGTTATAGTGTACTATAATCTTTTGAATAAAGTGTACACTTTTATTGAACCGCGATTCAGGCAAGCTTATTACATCTTTAGGGATCTTATTGCTGAAACGTATACAACCCCTTGAAAAATACACTATGTAAATATGAAAATGACCGTAATACTAATACTCTAAAATATAAAGATATATTAAACAGCAATAAAATACACCCCATTTAACAAAGGTGCACCGAGGACGGCCTCGGTGGCGCAGCGGTTTGGCACGCTGACTGTGCAACCGAAAGTCTCGGGTACGATCCCCGGCCGGGTCAAACTAGGAAATGAACTTTTCTAGTTTGTCTCGGGTCTGCGGTGTTATCTATGTATTTATTGCATTAGATATATCGTCGAGTTGGCACCTATAAGACAAGTCATTTAGTTGTACTTAGTATAGGGCTAACGAGATCTGTGTAAAATGTCCATGAATATTTCACTATACATGAATAAACAGCTGAAAATATTTCTTTATAACATACAGATTCAATGTCTGATCGCGGATAGCATACTTACTATAACAAAAGCCTTAGATTATTATGTTTTTTACCGAAATCGTGAAACTGGCATTGTTTCAAGATTCCGATACATAGGATCCAGGTTTGCTAATGTAGGATGTATAACTACGTATGGGCATCGCGTGACTCATTAAAATACTATTTTCTCACGTTAAACACGTACCATATTCTCAAACTTGGCAAGGTAAACTTTCTTCCATACTTATTGTCAAGGCGTAGAGTTGAATTCAGATTGTCAGGCCATCTTGTACACGCAGCGGTTGACACACTGTAACCTCGCTGGCTAAATTGATCGTAAAAGAGTAGCTCTACAACGTTCGCTAGCTCATACATGGCTGTTTACGAGGTTGGCTAGAAGCAACTGTGCCCGAGTTCGGGGTTTTTATAAGCTTTACGGGGATTTCGTGGGTATTGTTACGTGAATCTACTTAAATCTTTCATGTCCCGAACAAAGGTTTAAACTGAGCTTGTATTTTTCGGGAGACTTTTTTATATGTCCTAAATTGTACTTTGTGTCTTTAGATTAGTTTTTATATTATGTGTTTGAAGCAGGCGGATGTTTGTAAATAGATGAATAGTTAAATGATGAGAATAAATGAATAGTAACAGAATTCACCAGCCAGGAAGATAGAAGGAGTAAGATGAACGAAAACAGATTTTCTTGGTAAAATGCGTAGAGAAGAGAATATTTTATTACAAGCGTATCAATAGAACTGACATGGAAAAACTATCTGTCACGTCTGACATAAGACTTTTCATAAAGAGTTCCATCCTACTTGGACTTCCACATCACTCCCCCGCGGAGACCGTTACAACGGGCGGTAACAATTGGGAAACCTCACAGTTCTTCCCGAGCGGGTCGTAAGGGGTTTTAGTGGAGTTGTTTGCTCATCTTCCCTATCTTTGGGCATAATGGTATTTACTGTGACGTCAACACAGGAGTTTCTCGACCGTTCGTGGTCAAGCAGCTGAGACAGCAAGCCATCGGTAGCCTCCATAGTCTAAGTCACCCTGGTGTCAACGCAACCGCGTAGCTAGTCGCAGAACGTTATTTATGGCCAGGCGGGGTCACCACTATAGGGATGAGCTGATGATGGATGATTTCTCTTTATAGTGGAAGAGCACGATCACCCGATCGTGCTCTTCCACTATAAAGAGAAATTTCCCGCCAGGCTGATCGTATGCCTGGGGACGGCCGGTCCAACTGTTGTTAGTCGGACGTTATATTTGTGCCATGTCATTGAAACACTTTAATTGCGCGATGCAGGAATGTTGGAGTTTGTAGTGCGCGCGCAGACTTGACATGTGCTCGCCACATGTTCTGGTGAACAATAAAGAATATTCTTATCTTACATCTTACAGCAGAGGATGCAGCAGCCTAGGCCTTTTCTTAAAGAGAAAGTAAGGGCTTAATACCACGCGTGCCCACGGCGGTGGAGGTGTGTGACACCTCGCCCACTATGGTTGTCCGCGTTACAGGCTCGGATTGGTGCGGCAGCCCCCGAGTCCATAGTAGCACTGTTTTTAAAAACCTATTTCGAGGCTAAAAATTCCACTCATGCCGGGACTCGAACCCGCGACCTCTGGCTATCCGTGTCAGCGCTCATTCCAACTGAGCTAATGGGTGACTCACCGGCGCCAGTGAACCTATGACAAGATACTCGATATTGTTTCGTTCTGTCAACCGATGCTAATTATGATTTCGCGTATCGTAATAGAAACTGATTTTACTCGTTTATTTTACATTTTTACAATTTTCCGACGTTTCGGCACTTTTTCGAGTACCGTGGTCTTGGAATACTGAGGTGACAGGCGTCTTTTTGAAAGCATTAACTGTTAGTTTACTACCCTCGGCAAAAATTATAAAAGGAAATTGTGTAGTTACGTTCCAAAACAGGCAAACCAATTATTTTATATAAAGTCCTACCCGACTTCCACGACACAGGCTGTGCTTAGTGAGGGAGTTGCAAATTGATCGTTACTGTATTTAATTAAACAATTTCTTTTTTACTTAAGACACTCAAGTTTCTCCACTCTGTTCCCCCAAATCCGAGTTGACGGAGGATTGCAAGGCAGTGGCGGGCCTTACTGTCAGAAGTTATCAAGCCGCACATGAGGCTCGACATGGCTTAACAACTGCCATTACATGACAGCCAACGGCTTAACGTGCCCTGCGAAGCACGGAAACGTTCGGAGAAATACCACTAGCGGTAGCCACAGGACGGTGACCCATCCAGTACCTAACCGCGCCTTTAGTTGCTTAACTCAAGAGATTGATTCCAATCACGCGGTTCGACTAGGCCACGAGCGCTTTTTGTATGTACACGCCTATAAGAGCGATCTATGAAGTGTTTTGTGAATTTGTGCTGAAAACGACTCATTGCTCCTCGAGGGAGACTCTTAAGGGATAATGTAACATTGCATTTGTTTTCGAGGAATTCAATGGTAATGTATTATGAAGACAAAGATGTTACAGTATTTTCTCAACCAATTATTTTATATGACTTTATATAAAATAATTGGTTTGCCTATTTTGGAACGTAACTTCATAATTCACTTTTGTAATTTTTGCCGAGGGTATTAACTAACAGTTAATTCTTTCAAAAAGTCGCCTGTTACCTCAGTCTTCCGAGGCCACGGCACTTGAAAAAGTGCCGAAACGTCGGAAAATTGTAAAAATGTAAAATAAAGGAGTTAAATCCATGACAAACAGTTTTTATTATGACAAAGATGTTTATAGAAATAACATAACATTTACATACTGGCACATACATTGTTTCTGGTCCCACACTAGGATACCCTGTGTCGTCGGTACCAGAAACAACGACATTACAAACATTGTAAGCATCCAACACCTGGGGTTTTTTGTCCCAGCCGGGGATCGAACCCGGGACCTCTTGCATGGTAGGCAGACGCGCTACCGCTACGCCACAGAAGTCGTCATATTAAACTGTAATAAAAGCCATGGAATATGTTTTTACCGAAATATGTTTTTACCGTTGTTTCTGGGTGCCAGAAACATTACAAACATGTAAGCATCCTTTTTAAACTTTCGCGACTTGAACCCATTATTATTTAAGTGTTCGAGTCGAAAAAAATCGAAAACCTTATCACCCGAAGATGCGACCGGGCACCAGCCAATAGTCTTCTCGTGACCACGATGACTGTAACGTCGTCGAAACGTCGAGGTAAAATAGCAATAAATTACTACGCGATTAAGCCCCGAAAATATTCTAATAATGTAAGCATCCAACACCTAGGGTTTTTTTGTCCCAGCCGAGTATCGAACCCGGGAGCTCTCGCATGGTAGGCAGACGCGCGACCGCTGCGCCACAGAGGCCGTACATTGTGTATCCTAAGTGAATTTTCGTCAAAGGCAAAGCAAGGATTAACTGAAACTCTTGAAACGAGCACAAACTCGTAACAATGTCAATTTCAATACAAAATAAACGCAGTTTATTTACCAAGCGATTTAGGGGGTATATTTTAAATCTGGGCAAGTATTTGGTACAAGTTCTCATAACAACAATTTAAAAATAAACAGAGCGTTTGCCAGAGAAATTATTAATCTCTACTGTGCTGATCTTATAAGTAACAATAGAAAACTTTTGTTATTTTCAAGAGAGGCGGTTAGTTTAAATGGCAATGGTGTATAGACGAGGCCCTTTAGAAGGAATTAAGCCGTATTTGTCTATATCTAAGTCTCACGGTTGTGTCCGACTATTTATTTTTTTTAGAAATAAAAATATATTTTTCACTTTTCGCTCGTTCTAAAGCTTGATTCCAATCAATTAATTCGGCGCATACAAAGGAAATTTAAGTCATACATACAACATACAAATGTTGTAAATACTTTGACTAAACTACGTTTGTCTTGAATTAGGGGAAGTATTAGTGAACGGCAAGACAAAAAGTACACGAAAACGGCATGTGAGCATGATAATGAAACGAAAGACGTTTGTCGGGATTATGGCAAATGGCTACCTCTAAGGTTTTGGAAATAATCCCAAATATATAATATTTTTATTGTCTGCGAAATGTCCAAAAAATATAAGCTGCCGACAGACAATATTCTTTTGTTCTTTTTTTTGTTTAAGGTGCAACGTTTTTTTCTCCTTTTGTAATGCATGCAAGCAAGGTGTTCTTAATTTAAAATAGCCTATTGTGTATAATAATAAATTATTGTGGTAAAAGTATTTCTGTAATTCTGAACCGACAATAAATGCATTTACATTTTTTCAGAAATTAGGAACCGTGGCATCCACTGGAAGTCAAACCCACGACCTCGATTTTATGGCCAAGCGTGATTAACGAAGCAGTTAAATTCAAATACAAAATAATTTAGATTAGTGTTAAACCACGATCAGTGACTACGATGAATTGTGGCTCAGCTAGTTTCGATTGACTCAACTTTTCGCGCAGATGAAACTTTTGTTGGTTACAAGCTAAGTTTTCAGCTTGAGTGCAGTTGCCAGTGCGTTATACTCTAGAAACTCATCCAACCACATGACTGTAGTCTTTCCCAGACTCTAAGTAACGAGAACTTGTGAAAGTACTTCGTACGTTAAACAGGATGTGGTGTAAAGAATGGATAACATGAAAACTGTTCCTTCTTCATTCTGTTTTAAGCTGCAGATGAATCAGTAGCTGTTTCTAACAAAACCCCTTCCTTCCTGCGTTTCGTGTTAAACTGCAGATGGATAGTAGCCGTGCAGTAGCTGTCTCAAACAAGAGCTTCTTGCTGAGATTGAGAGATTTTATGGCCATCTCTATACGGGGCATGCGCCAAAGCCTGCAATCTATGACACTGACTACAGAGCTGCACTAACACGCTACTTCACTGAAGATATTCCAGATATTGACTTGGGTGAGATTAAGTACGCTCTCGGACAGCTTAAGATTGGAAAATCCCCCAGGTGAGGACGGCATTACATCAGAGCTTCTGAAAGCCGCGAGCAAACCCGTTTTAGCCGAGTTACAGAGTTTCCTTGAGTAACCTAGGAGTGGTTTTTAATTAGTTACAGTTGGAAGTCTGAATTTTAATGGATATTTAAATGTAACACTTGTAGTGTCAGTTCTTTTAATCTATTAAAATACAGAGCACAATCTTACACATAAAAGCATAAAAATATACATCCACAAACGTTTCGTCCAAAGTTGTCGTCGTCAGGCTATACTAGTCCACTGCTGGACATAGCCCTCCCTTAAAGAGCGCCACGTTGTGCTATCATAGGGGGTAATGCCCATAATCATACTATTTTTATTTTTAATGCACTAACCCGTGCTAAGGACAAATTTAAAAACCTATTTAGAGGCTAAAAATTTCACCCATGCCGGGATTCGAACCCGCAACCTCTGGCTATCCGTGCCAGCGCTCTTCCAATTGAGCCAATGGGCGACTCACCGGCATCAGTGAAATTTCGAACCTCTTTACACTATTCTCTGTATTATACGCTGCCTGTACGTAATACAGAGAATAGTGTAAAGAGGTTCAAAATTTCACTGATGCCGGTGAGTCGCCCATTGGCTCAATTGGAAGAGCGCTGGCACGGATAGCCAGAGGTTGCGGGTTCGAATCCCGGCATGGGTGAAATTTTTAGCCTCTAAATAGGTTTTTAAATTTGTCCTTAGCACGGGTTAGTGCATTAAAAATAAAAATAGTATAATCATGTGGGTACAGTGATATCGTTCCGATGTAAAACCTAACTGCAAAGTAGGTAGTCAGGGCTGTAAGTGATGCAATTTGCTTAAGCCAGATGTCGCTGCCTGTACGTAATACAGAGAATAGTGTAAAGAGGTTCGAAATTTCACTGACGCCGGTGAGTCGCCCATTCAATTGGAAGAGCGCTGGCACGGATAGCCAGAGGTTGCGGATTCGAATCCCGGCATGGGTGAAATTTTTAGCATCTATATAGGTTTTTAAAAATGCCCATAATCCCCACGCTGGGCACGCGGGTTGGGGATCGCAGTTAGTTGGAAGTGTACTGCAGGTAATAAAATAATAAAAGTAATAAAATTTAAAAAATATTGTAATGTTGTAACTCGTAGTTATATTTAACTTTTAACTAGTTTAGCGACACATTTCAATTTTATTGAATCAGAACTGAATTGAATTGAGGTATATCAGCTTGCATAATGACAAACCCTGCGCCTCGATTATGTAACTTCCACGTACACATCTGTGTGCGAAAGCGGAATTTTTATTAAGCTCTGCCGTATAGACACAAGGCATATTATGTATCACACATAGACCTGAGATTTCCGCACTTAGCCTCATAGTTGGGCCATTGTACGTAGCAAGCGCTGAGGTACGCTAACACCTCAGACACTAGGGTTTCCTTACGATGTTTTCCTTCACCGTCAGCGAGTAGTATTGCTACTATAATTTCACAAATGTACATAACATAGAAAACAGTCATTGGTACATGCCAGGGTTCGAACCCACGACCTCCCGATTGAAAAGCCGGCGTTCTATACCGCTCCGCTACCACCGCTATACCGTATTTCAGTAGATATTGATACGTGACAGTGATATTGAGCCACATAATTATACGACAAAGTCCTGTAGATATTTCGTTTTTTTCACGCAGTATACGTGAAGAGTTACATAGTCAAGGCATCTGTCTATCCTCCGGGAGACAGGCATGAGTTTATGCAGTGTAATGTAACCTGGAACTGGTTCTCGAGAATCAATAATGAAATTAAACTCCCGCTCCACACTCTCTCAACAATTAAAAGTTTCGCATTTTCAATATTTACTTTTTGTTTCATTCTTTTTTGGTACTTGACGCGGTCCATTCAATTCAAATAGAATATATTAAAATATATAATAACATGTTAATTTAATAAATGAAATAATGAACGTGGAACTTATTAGTTTGAGAATAAATATATTATATGGAGAAACTAACAAGAAAGTAAAAATGTTGGAAAAATTGTTTTATATTTTTAATAACTTTCTGAGTTTTCTATGACTTGGACGACCTCTATGGCGTAGCGGTAGCGCATCTGCCTACCATGCAAGAGGTCCCGGGCTCGAACCCCGGCTGGGGACAAAAAAGAACCCTAGGTCTTGGATGTTCACATGTATGTAATGTCGTTGTTTCTGGTTCCCACGACGCAGGGTATCCTAGTGGGGGCCAGAAGCAATGTATTCGCAATGTTATGTTATATACAAAGAATGTATCTTCAATTTAAGTTTCCACCAAGTTCCCTATTCAATCACTTGTTCCGACCTTCCAAAGTTAGAGACTCTTAACATCGATTTTTTGTACATGTACTTCCTTCTCTAATGTACTAGTCCAGTTCATCCGGAGGTTGTCTGGAAGAGATCACTTTTAGTGATAAGGCCTCCGTCTTAGGTTAAGAAATATCTGTGTAATTTCTATTTTTATGTACAATAAAGTGTTCTCTATCTCTATTTATCTATCGACTTCCCGTCTGTGAGCGATTTTCCACCCCAACCTTTGACTTCCTATAAAACTCATTCCCAACACAAAGAAAATCACAAGACGCGTTCGATCCGAAATTATATAGCAATTCTCATCACACTGCCGGAAGTATATGCCTCTAAAGCCTCCTTTTATTGTCCAGCCACTATACGGAATGGGGTTTTCAATTCACTGGAAAAA
The DNA here is from genome assembly GCA_934045075.1 of Yponomeuta sedellus. Lineage (NCBI taxonomy): Eukaryota > Metazoa > Arthropoda > Insecta > Lepidoptera > Yponomeutidae > Yponomeuta > Yponomeuta sedellus. The sequence continues at coordinate 20,326,828 of OW203728.1, forward strand.
ATTACGTGATACAAAATAACCAAGTGTGAGCTAGACTCTGTACGTTTCGTTATTTAACTACGGTTTCGATATCCACCCTTATCCCCACTGCTGGGGCACGGGTCTCTTCGTGCATCGCAGAAAGGTTAGGCCATACTCCACCACGGGGGCCAAGTCCAGGTTGGTGGAGGATTGTAAGACAGTGGCGGGCCTCACTGTCTGAAGTTATCAAGCCGCCCATAAGGCTCTGACACAGCTTATCGATTGCCATTGCATGGCAGCCGGCACCAACGGCTTAACGTGCCTTGCGAAGCACGGAAGCGCTAGGGAAAATGCCACTATCGGTAGTCACGGGACGGTCACCCATCCTGCACCTGATCGCGCCTGTGGTTGCTTAACTCAAGTGATTGATTCCAATCACTCGGTTTGACTAGGCCACAAGCGCTAATAGGGCTTAAATATGTATGTTTCTTCTACATGGAGACACTTACCGATTCTCTTGAATGTAACATCTTGACTCTGTTAACCTATGTTTTACAAATAAAATCATCTTATCTACGAATTTATTAACAATATATATTATTAACATATCCTAAGGGATAAATAGGTTTTTAAATCCTAAGGGATGTTTACCTAAATTGAAAGGTGCACAAACAGCCATGCTTGCACAAGTAAAGCATGCAGCTTCAACCGTGCAGCTCTGCACATAAAATTGTATTTATATGAACTGGATTAAGGTGTAATTGGCTTGGTTAGTTATAGTCACGTCACGTCACGTCACGTCACGTCATGTCATGTCATATCATGTTGTTATTATTTCTATTCCAATAGTGGCACTAGTTAACACAGCGTAGGTAGCGACTTAACATTTCCGGCAAGCCCGGATGACATTCACCGAGTACACACCTAGCTATATTGGAAAACGCCCACGGGCTGCAAACAGAGCAATATTGATGTGCAGGCCTAGTTTATTTCTATTTCAGCAGCTTTCTATTTACGTCACAGCAGAGCAGGCACGAGTCTCTCCAGTGATGCAACTACGAGTATTTCTAGATAGATAAATATCTACCTTCGTACCCGTAGCCTTTGAATCGAGGGGCTCCAATCAACCATGAGCTGGGATAGCTTGTTTTTTTCCCGTCGTTTTAGCATCCACGTCGTATCTCCATCGTTCTCCTAACAATGAGGGGCTCAAGAGAGACCAAATCGAATATCAGATCGCATTTGTACCTATTGTTGCGTTTCGATCGTTGAAGCTGGTCCATAGTTCGTTTCGAACTAGTGTAACCTAGTGAAAACAAGACTTGTTAGCTTTTAAGGCACTTCGGGCTTCGCGCTAACTGGTGCCATCAATAGAAAAAAATCATAACTTGTTTTATACTAAAGGTTTTTATTTAAAAGTGAACATTAGAAATCTTAACTATGACAACTATTTTTAAAAGCTATACATAGTCTAGATACAGTCTGAAGCGCTCGTGGCCTAGGCGAAACGAGTGATCAATCACTTGGTTAAGCAACAACAGGCGCGGTCAGGTACGGCATGGGTGAGCGTCCCGTGACTACCGTTAGTGGCAATTTCCGGGCGCTTCCGTGCTTCGCAAGGCACGTTAAGCCGGTGGTGCCGGCTGTCATATAATGGCTGTCGTTAAGCCATGTCAGAGGCCTTATGGGCGGCTTCATAACGTCTGACAGTAAGGCCCGCCACTGTCTTACAATCCTCCACCAACCCGGACTTGGCCTCCATGGTGGAGGCCCTGCCCCAGCAGTGGGGACATACAAGGGTTGATAACGATACAGTCTAGAACCTAGAATCAACAACAAAGGATTTTAATAACGTTCCGCCAAAAAGGGCCATATTTAGCGGAAATCGGTTTGTTCTAGTATATTGATATTAGGTGCTACTAAAAAACGGTATTTAATAATACCGTCGTGAGTTATAAAAAAAAACAAAAATAAGGAAAAAAACAAACCCTCATAAAAAAAACAATTTTAAATGAATATCTTCCACAGTAAATGTCAATTAACGCTTTGTTTATGTTGGCAACTAACCTTCCCTAGTATCCTTAAAATCAGCTTAAATGTTCAAAAGGTACTTTAACGTAATCAACAGATTAAAATTCTATAATAAGATCTTGGTGTATCATTTATAACAAAGACGTTATCAAATCATAAAATCAAAATTAATATATTTAAAAAAAAAATTACAGTGATATCATTCCGATGTAAAACCTTACTGCAAAGTAGGTAGTCGGGGCTGCAAGTGATGCAATTTTCTTAAGCCAGATGTCGCTGCCTGTACGTAATACAGAGAATAGTGTAAAGAGGTTCGAAATTTAACTGATGCCGGTGAGTCGTCCATTGGCTTAATTGGAAGAGCGCTGGTACGGATAACCAGAGGTTGCGGGTTCGAATCCCGGCATGGGTTAAATTTTTAGCCTCTAAATAGGTTTTTAAATTTTTAAATTTTAACTGTTTATTTCATATTAAAAAAGTACACAAAAGTTTTCTTGTTCTGGAGGCTAAGAATCTTTCATATAAGACTATAATGCTTCCAGAGGTTGCTCTATATTAAGAAAAAAAATTTACAAAGTAAAATAAAGCAAAAATGCGGACAGTGCCAATGCCAAATATCTATTGTTACTTTAACTTAATCGACCAGATTCAGGTTCAAAATTAATAATTGTTACCTAATTTGATGACAATCCGCTATTTGACTCTCTTCTCAAGTAAGTCTTAAACGGCAAATGACTCTTCCATTAGATCAAAAAGTATTTTAGTATATTTTTGGAGGACCTAAAAGCAATATAAAAATATATTTTAAAACTTTATTTTCCTAAACAGCCAAAAATGCGGTCAGCCATTTTTGTCTATGGTTTGAAGTCCAAAAAATTCTAAACACAGTTTGACAATCAATTTTCTGTAAGTGATCTCTGAGCATAGTGAAATAACAACAACGCAACTATGATTTCATCTAATTAACATCCAAAATACACTAATTATCATTATTGCATTGTTCGAGAATGAAAAAGCACGTCAATAAAGACCCCGGGGAGTTGTGGATTCGTGTACCCAGTGAAATTAACATTCGAAAACTTGGCTCAAACTTGCCAAAAGAGACCCCGACTCTTTATCAATTGAAACTCGAGTGTATTTATGTGAAGATCACTTTCATGTAAGTCCTATAATAATCAATGTCCACTGGCTCTGGCTGGAAGATGTTTGTTTACATACTTAAGGTTTCAAGATGGCGGATAGCGTTTTCGCCGTAACGAATTAAACGAGGAAAAAATATTTTTCTTTGCAAATTTTGCAGCCATCCTGCATACTTACTTAGCAAAATGAATATGTTTCGGTTTCTTACGTTAAATACTGTAGGAAATATTCATTTATCGCGTCGAATTTGATAGTGTCAAATAACGGATTCGCCATTATGAGAATAAGCCATTAAACCAATTGGCCCTTCTGTGAATGGGCTATACTGCGAATAAGGCATTCAGAGAATAAGCCAAATTAGTATTTTTTTTATTTATGGCCATTTATGGACTAAGCCGTGTTTTTTCACATTTCCTCACATTATTTCAGTCGCGCGTCATGTATTTTTTCTCTTTCATTCATATTCACATCGAGAATGATAACGAATGCTTTAATATAAGTCTTGTCAAATAAATGAGGAAATTTTATGTTGGTGCTTCAAAATGCTTCAAAAAATTAAATCGCGCCGTTGAAAACCAGTCTCGCTTTTAATCTTGAAAACAACCGAGTATCACCAAAACTAGAAAATTGTGATAACTCCGAAGTAAGATAAAAGAAGAATATTCTTTATTGTACACCAGAGCACATATTATAAAACATGTAAAGATACAAAGTACAATTGTCGGCCTTATTGCTAAAAGCAATTTCTTCCAGACAACCTTACGACGGAAAGTTGCTGAAGGAAATAAGAGAAGTAAATTCAGTCAGTTAGCTTTTAGAATATACCTCGGGCTCTAGAGTAGGCTTCGGTTTTCGCCGAAAACACACGAGTGTAATACTACTTCCTGCTCTGGTTTTCGAAATTAAGTGTCACATTAGTTCCGATTTCAAAATTAGCCGAAATTCCGATAGTAGCCGAGGTATATTAACATAACATAACATTTACATACAAGCACATACATTGCTTCTGGCCCCACACTAGGATACCCTGAGTCGTGGGAACCAGAAACAATGACATCACAAACATGTAAACATCCAAGACCTGGGCTTTTTTTTTTGTTCCCAGCCGGGATTCAAACCCGGGACATCTTGCATGGTAGGCAGACGCGCTACCGCCACGCCACAGAGGTCGTCGCGGTAGCGCGTCTATATATTATAAAAGCTAACAGACTGTATTTGTCAATCTGTGGCTTAGTCGACTTTGCAATGGACATCGAATAGTCGTAGTAAACCATGGATTTTAGTTTTTCAAAACAGGCCTCATGTCATAGTGTAATAAAAAGCACTCTGTATTGAACCTTATCGATCTTGAAATAAAGTCACTTTTGGGCTCACATCGGTGGTGCCGTACAAAATTTAATTTTACAGTTTTTTCTTCATTTTTGCGACTTAACTGTGCGTGTGTTAATATTTTATTTCAAACCCAACAAAGTATGATAGGTCAAGTAGAAATAGCATTTAATAAACAAAATACTAAGCAATCGATTAATGCAATATTTTTTTACAGCAGAAAAATGTTTTAATCATAACACAATCACTTTCCTACTTCCGACTACAAGCGCGTTAACTGCTCGGCATACGAGAAAGTCAGTCGTCTGTTTAAAATATTAGTTTCCTAAAAGTTTTGTTTTCTCGCCACACTGCTGGGGCTGCCTTTTCACCGTAAGCGCTGAAAAAAGCGCGTCCACATTGTGTTAAAAAAAAAACAGGTCACGGTACATGACGCGGGGACAGCGCTTTTGTGTTTTTCAATTCGCTTTCTGAACGGAATGTTCAGTGGGAAAATACTTTTTAACTCTGAAAAGGGCAGCTCTGTGCTTGACGTCCTTTTGATGGTTCATGATTGTACACAGATAGAAATGTAAAAACGAAAACATTGATACCTACTTAGACTATACCCGGAGTCTTGCAAAGTTCTAGTTTTACGAGTCAGATATTTTGTCACCTTTAGCCGTCCTAAGAATTCCGTTAACTTCACACTTGACAATTATGCATCTAGTATCGATATCAACCCTTGTATCTCCCCACTGCTTGGGCACGGGTCCTGCATTGCAGGAAGGTTAGGCCATACTCCACCACGAGGGCCAAGTCCGGGTTAGTGGAGGATTGTAAAACAGTGGCGGGTCTTACTGTCAGGATTTATCAAGCCGCCCATAAGGCATCTGGCATGGCTTAACGACTGCCATTACATGACAGCCAGCACCAACGTCTTAGCGTGCCTTGCAAAGTAAGGAAGAGCTCGGAAAAAAGACCCCACGTGGCCCAGCAGTGGAAACATACAAGGTATGATATCGACTCCGTTAATTATTTAGCGTTGTGATAATCTAACATCTGAGGGTAAACAAACGTGGCCAAATACACTACCCCTCTTGTAATAAAGCGAGCTTTTAGTTTCAAAGGACACCTTAGAACAAAGTGGTGAAAGTTGTTACAATAATGGGCGAGGTTGCTTCGCGTTCCATGTACTAGCTTAATTGTCGTGGTCGGATTATATAACGGCATTAATTGCAAGAGGCAATTTCAGAACGCGCCCCTTAAGGTGGGTCTAGACTCGTGACATTTTCATCACCATCACCATCATCATCATCATGCTATATTTACTAGACGGCCTCGGTGGCGCGGCGGTTCGGCACGCTGACTGTCAAACCGAAGGTCTCGGGTTCGATCCCCGGCCGGGACAAACTAGGAAACGAACGTTTCTAGTTTGTCTCGGGTCTTGGATGTAATATATGTGTTTATTGTATTAAATCTATCGTCGAGTCAGCACCTATAACACAAGTCATTTAGTTGTACTTAGTATAGGGCTAACAAGATCTGTGTAATATTTCCATGAATATTTGTTTATTATTTGTTTGTTTATTACTAGACGTTTTCTTTGGTTTACAGAGAACTTGACAAAATTTTATTCTTCTTCAGGCTATATTATGTAGTCCACTGCTGGACATAGCACTCCCCTATTGAGCGCCATAGCGCCCTGTCTTCAGCTTGCCGCATCCAGCATCTGGCTGCAGTTTTTCGCAGATCGTCATTTAATTGACATATGTGACATTTTGTTTTAATTTATTTATTAGGGCCAGCAATACAGAGCAGGAAGTAGTATTACACTCGTCTGCTTTCGGCGAATACCCTACTAGCCTACTCTAGAGCCCGATGTATACTCTGAAAGCTAACAGACTGTAGTCCGGTCCGGTGTGATGCAGTTTTATGCAAGTCAGAGTGCTTAGTGCGAGTTTGACAGATCCCATCGAATAACTTTACTACCGCGTTAATCGAGCATTGAGTAGTGAGTATGAGTAAGCTAACCGTGCGAGTTTTTTTAACTACTCGATCGCGTTAACGTAAACTCATATTTCTATGGCATCGAGGAAGCGCCACCTAGTGACAAGTATGGAAATTAAAATTGATGAGTGCGGGTTGTAATGGTTTACGTTGAGAAGTGAACACGTTTACTAGCCAAAACACGAATACACGCGAGTGCGAGTTGTACTGTAACAGGGTTTTGCCAGTTCGAACGGTTAACTTACTCATACTCACTACTCGATGCTCGATTAACGCGGTAGTAAAGTTATTCGATTGGAACTGTCAAACTCGCACTAAGCACTCTGTATTCAAGTCTGGACTCACCCTTAGCTTTGCGCTGTTTTTATTTATTTACATACAAGCACATACATTGCTTGTGGCCCCACACTAGAATACCCTGTGTCGTGGGAAACAGAAACAACGACATCACGAACATGTAAACATCCAAGACCAAGCCTTTTTTTTGTTCTGGTAGGCTCTCCCGCTATGCCACAGAGGTTTTGGAATTAAAGGACGTGGATAAAGGGTTTATTTGGGAAAATGATCATGATTAAAGGTCTGCGTTTCGAGATCAGCGCCTTTTCTTTCTCTTTACGTCAATACCGCAATTACAATTATACCGTATTCAGGGAGCCGAGCGAGAAAACGTAAACAAAACACAGCTGATCCCAAACTTTAGGTGTAAGCAGTAGAAAACTCCGCTGCTTGTGCATTTACATCGATATCAACCCATGTATGTCGCCACTGCTGGGGCACGGATCTCTTCTTGCATCGTAGGAAGATAAGGGGATATACTCCACCATGGGGGCCAAGTCCGGGTTGGTGGAGGATTGTAAGACAGTGGCGGGCCTTACTGTCAGAAGTTATCAAGCCGCCCATAAGGCCTCTGGCATGCCTTAACGACTGCCATTACATGGCAGCCGGCACCAACGGCTTAGCGTGCCTTGCGAAGCACGGAAGCGCTCGGAAAAATACCACTAGCGGTAGTCACGGGACGGTCGCCCATCCTGCACCTGACCGTTCCTGTTGTCGCTTAACTCAAGTGATTTATATACCGAATTTACATACTGTTTACGTTATTAGATTTGAACTTTTTATTGTACCACCACAAAATAAAATACATTGAAAGGCTTACATATGAAACCTCCAGATTTTGGTACTTAACAGCTGTCATTTGGCCAAAGTGCAAACAAAAAAAAAACATTTGACAGCTGATTAACAGATTAATAGTGAAGAAACACTGAGAGTGAGTTTATCGATCCTGTACTCCTCCACTACTGGGCAAAGGCTTCCTCTAAAGGATGCCAAATTAACAGATTAATAGTGAACGAAACACTGAGAGTAAGTTTATCAATCCTGTACTCCTCCACTAGGTACCGGGCAAGGGCCTCCCCAAAGCATGCCAATTCCTTCTTACCATACACTACTTATAAGTTTCACTAACATTCGTAAAACGGTTTGTTTTCTATATTTTTAATGTAGTATATATACGCCCCACTACAAGGAAAGCCTTCTCTCAAAGAGAGAGAGAGGGAGAGAGCTAAAATATACATAATCTACTATAATCTTCTAAGATAAATAAGTAAAAGCGGCGGTACAAGGACACTGAAGCGAAATACCCAGGTTTGATTCCCAGTGCGGGTATGTTCCAATGACTAACACTGACAAAAACTTAACTGCAAGTTTGCTAAAGGTCATTCGAATGGTAGCGTGGTGTTCGGGTCATCTATCTCCCTCCAAAATGGTTGAGACTGATGATGGCTGACCACTGCGTTATGCTCGTGAACGAGTGCTGTTCGTGTGTCTGGCCGCAGCACTTATGTGTTTCCCCTATTATTGTAAGACATTTGACTAATGCTTTGGCATTTAGGGTTGTTAATGACAATCATAAAATCTTATTAGGTTTACATATGGCAACTGATGTATTTGGTTTCAAGATGATTTGAGAAAAGATGGTCAGAGTGGAGTTTCTTTTTTCCGCTGCCTTTTTCTCCACTACATTGACACTCAACAAACAGAATGTAAATTCTTTACGTTAAAAATGGATTCATTTGAATTTGACTTTATTTTCTGAGTTATGTATATTTGTTCAGTTATAGTAGCAACACAACTCGTTGACGGTAAAGGAAATCGTCAAGAAACCTGAGTGTCTGAGGTGTTCCAATACCTCAGCGCTTGAAATTACCAAGGGGCATACGTGGTAAATAAGCCCACACTCTCTCTCGCTCTGAGAGAAGGCCTGTGCCCAGATGTGGGACGTTTATAAGCTTCATAAAAAAGTACTGATGAAATTTTAAACTTGGCACTGTCAAAACTGTAACATTTGTTTCCGTCGCCCATTAGCTCAGTTGAAAGAGCGCTGGCACGGATAGCCAGAGGTCGCGGGATCGAATACCGGCATGGGTGGAATTTTTAGCCTCTAAATAGGTTTTTAAAATTGTCCTTAGCACGGGTTAGTGCATTAAAAATAAAAATAGTATAATTTATTTCCGTACTTGAAAACTCGTCAGGCAGGCTACGAGTTATTTTTATAAGCCTCTCGATTTCAAAGGAATATTTGATTTCACAAAATGCCATTTAAGCTCGGCTATGGATACGTCTACGCCTTAAGTCCTTAAAGAATCTTTCCTGTGAAGATTAATAATGAACTCAATTAGGGCTCCAATTTCGATGTAATAAATCTATAGCGTTATTAAATTGTCGTCGTTAAATGGGAGTTGCAATGTTAGAAAGAGATAGTTTATTAAGGCTGCTGTTAAATCTGGCGTTCGTCTTACTCGCACATTCTATATATATTCTTTTTTTTGTATGAAAAAATTCTATACTTTCGATAAACGTGGCTTTTTTCTACGCAATGAAATTTTAGTTTTCTTATAATTGGTTTTTGATAAGGAGAAGTGGCTGCTACGTTTCTTAGTATTTTAATAAAATTGAGTAAGCTTGAGGGTAAAAAAAATATATATCGTATGTTTTCTGAATTTTAATATCTAGCAAAGCCTCAGACCAATTTTATCCAAAGTTTCCTATTTTCCATATTCAATGTCGTTAATTTACAAGTAATACAGAAATTGTATGGAATCAGGCGTTAACTTTGCGGAAATCCATAATAGCATTAAAATGTAAAATTACTTTGCTAAATTCCACCAAAAATCCCACAAGCACCGTGCGGTTAGTTAATGCACCGCCCACCCTCCCACTTTTTCAAGCAGTCGATCCAGTCGTCGACTGGTCGTGCCGTAATTGCTCCGCAATCGCATCGCTTTCAAATCGCTCGCAAAAAGTAGTAGGGCTCTTAAAACTACAACCTCAGCGAACTCTACACCAAATTAACGTGCCCCTACGATAACAGGGAGACTACACGGACTGTTATGATGTGGCAATCCCGGTGAACCCTGAGGTTAAGCTATACCTTTGACAATAAGAAGACCAGAAATCCAGTCTTTCAGTTGCGACGGAACAGGATAAGCCACCAGCCTATTTAAAAAAGTAAACGTTTAGCACAGAGAAGCGGCAAAAGCGCATTGAACCTTGCTTAACATTAATATTCCTATTTTTACCGACTGCCCGTAGGTATCTATTTCTCCTTCGGCAAGTTCTCCGATTTCAGGTTGCCTGGAAGACGTTGCTATTAGCAATGAGGCCGCCTACTGTATCTTATCTTCTGTATCTGCTGTTCTGTATCAATTTTCCGGTATACAATAAAGAATATTCTTATCTTATCTTACATTAGTGCCGTCCTTGGTTCGAATCCCGTCGGTGCCAGTGGCTTTGTTGTTTCAAAAATGCATACTTCCAATGGTGTATTAACCAGAAATGATGAGATCCGTAGACAAACAATGAAGTATGAGAATTTGTACGAAAACAACGAAAGCCTAACACCCAGATTTTTATTTAAAACGAAAAGACATACAGTCAAAAAAATCATTACGTCATGTCACAAAAACAAATTAAACGTTCCAACGTCTCAATTACAATTACACTCGAAAAGTCCACTCACAATGTCACCCGAAAGTTACCCGAGACACTCAGAAACAATATAAATGACAAATAATTCTGTAAAAACCTAAAACAGTTGCTCATCTCCAGAAGCTATTACACTGTGAATGGATATTTAGAAGATAATTTTTAATAAGATGTATAATAAAAATAATATTTTATGCAATTATAAGATACCTAGTTTTTAAGATAAAATTGTGGAAATTTAACCATTCGTAGGTACTGGATACAACATTAGTTATAAGATTTTAGTTGTAAGGCTTTTGTTGTGCCCGACAGGGTCCATAATGATACACATTATCTGTTATTTAAGATCTTACCAAACTTATGGCTGCAATAAGCTGCTGCTGGCTGTGTGGTGTCGGCCCACCAACCCAAATTCTTCCCGCGGGTGTCGTAAAAGGCGACTAAGGGATACAAACCGGGGTGTGGGCAGCAGCGCCCCCTGCAGTACAATTCCACCAAACTGCGATCCCCAACCCGCATGCCCCGCGTGGAGATTATGGGCATTACCCCCCAATGATGGCACAACCTTGTGCTCATTAGGGGAGGGCTATGTCCAGCAGTGGACTAGTATAGCCTGAAGAAGAAGAAGAAGAAAGTATTGAATATTGAGTAAACAAAAGTTGTCGACATAGAACAGTGGATAACTAAGTTGAAGTGGCACAAGCACGCAGAAGTGACGGCCGATGGGGCCGGAAACTTCTCCAAAGGAGACCATATATCGGCAAGCGCAGCGTAAAACGACCAGCCACAGAACATAAAAAAGAGCAGAAGTAGTGACATGACCCATTAGTATGAAAACCAGTATGACAAAACTCACACTTAAAAACCAAACGCACACTATGAATGCCAAACTGCCATTGGTAAATAAAGACAACGCCAAAAAGGTCTATATCATAAAAGTTCCAGTTAAATATGAACCTTTTAGGTATACGAACAAGGATCAAAATCAATGGACAACAATTAAATTAAGTTTGACAATAACTCTTTTGTAGTACCGCTATTTTACACTAGATGGAACTATCTGATCTTCGAGAAATTTTATGTGATAGGCCATAAAGTCAAAAATTGAAAAACAAGTCTCCGATATGTTGCTCCTCCGCCGAAGTGGTTTCCTTGTTTATGTCATTACCAATTTAATTTAAAAATACAATGAAATACTACTTAGTAGTTTAGTAGAGTTTTTACGATAGTTTTCTTTACTAGAAACAAACGACAACTGAGCCAAGAAGAACTGTCAGAGACTACGCTAAGGCATACATTGCTAATGAGAGGCACGCGGGCACCGCCCACTTACGACTTCTACTCTTTTTTTTAGGTTCTGTGCACAAGATGGACAGAAGATCTCATCCAAGTGGCAGGAAGACGCTGGACGCAAGCCGCTTCCAACCGGTATTTTTGGAAATCCATGGATGAGGCTTATGTCCAGCAGTGGACTTCTTGTGGCTGAATGATGATGATGGGTGTATTTCCATGTTTGTGATGTCCTTGCTTGGTTGCCATGGTAAAGGGCATCCTATCTTCGGGGCAGGATAAGTGAATGTGTTGTGTGGAAGTTATTATTATACTTTGTAAAATTTTAGTACAAATAGCATTCCTTAAACTTTAAGGAAGTTGGATATCTGTGGTGTTTAACTTATTTAACTTGGCACCTGGTCAGCAGGTGATAGCTGCGGAAGAGAAGAAAGGTTAAAAGGCAGGCCTTTAGGCAACCGTGGGACACAAAAATTACTACAAAAAAAGTACTGAAACGTTTGACCAAATTTCAATACCTCTAAAATTCAAGCGTCAGGTTAGGTGCAGTTGTTTTTCTATTTTAACCCCTTCAGCAATTTGATATACGTAAGGTCACGTTTATATCATGGAAGTGTAGGCAGAGGCCACGGTACTTATCGTACCAAAATATAGGCAAATGCCAAATTGCCATCTTAGACTTATAAGTAACACTATAATCAAACCCGGTACAGACTAGAAACTTTCAATCACTCGATCGATTTATCACAATTTTAGAATAGAAAACTCCTTCGTGGAAAACGAAAGAAACTTTTAATAGCACCCAACATACTGTTACCTAATTAAAGGCCTTAACACTGACTCCAAAGGGTCTAATATCTCTCGCAGGCACAACATTGTTAGTTCAGAAAACTTCGCAAAATTCCAGCATAATATCAATTCCGACAATACAACTTCGCTATAACTTTTCCCTGTTAAGTTAAAAAGACATTTCACGGCCGACTTCGTTACGAGCTCTTGTTAAAAAAGCCTACTCTCCTACCTGCATGTACATAATTGGCGAGCGGACGGCCCAATTGTACCAGAGACGAAATTTTACAGTTCGGGTTTTAGCTAATAACAGAGCCCGTACGTCTGGCGCACTCTGGGCAAGAATAAGATAAGATAAAAATAGGTATTATTTTCACTCCATCTGCTCGAAATGGCGTATTTTGATCCCTAAAGTTAGGTCCCAAAACAAGCTATTGCTATTTTAAAAACCTATTTAGAGGCTAAAAATTCCACCCATGCCGCGACTCGAAGCCGCGACCGCGACGACCGCGAAGCTATTGCTATACAATCAAACATGTATGGTAAGTATATAAATTCAGAGTATATTAACCAGAGTATGGAACTGCTTTGTGGCCCAGACTAGTTGCATCGAAACGTTTTGCTCTCTTCTTGGAAGTAAAAATGTCAAAAATTTTAATTTGGAAGGCCAACTTTTCATTGGATAAGGTTTGCAACAATGGCATTGGCGCGCATTTAGTAAGTTTAATTTCTTATTGCCTTCCTCAGAGATGTAATGAAAAGCAGAGTGTTCGTCACGGGCACAAAACGTTTTCGGTCTCGGTAGTGTTGAATTCCTCGCTCCTACGGGAATTCGAGAGTCCCTCAGTTCGCTCAGGCTTCAATTTCACAACCTCGACTCGAAAACTGTATTGGCACCCTTGGCGAACAATCTACTATTATTGTACACCAGGAAAAAAAAACATAAAACAATTATAAAGAGACAGTAAAATGGGCATTGTCACATCCTATTTTTTATTCTATAAATCTAAAATATAGACTAATATAAGAAACTAATTTGAATATTTTCTTAATTTTTGATGTAATTATTTTTTTATTAATTATTTAAAGTTTTGTAAGTATGACGTCACCACTGGCATTATGAACTACGTTCATTGAATTTATTCATGATAAAAAAAAATTGACGTTTGACAAATGTTGTTGACGAATTTTTTTAAAATATTTGTAGGCAATGGAACTACCGCTTTAAAGCCAATGATGAAGTAATTGAAAGAAAAATGAAGTGAACATTATTTTGCGTTAAATATTAATAATTCGTTTTGATTTTACCTATTTAAACCCCTAATAGTAATCAGTATCCCTATTCCTAGAAATGGTTTTCACTTTACGACAATCGATGCCTCCCTGATCAATGCCCATTGGCGGCCTTACGAGTATTTGCTTAGATAAGAACAATCAGCATAAGACAAACTAACACACACCAGGTTTTGCTGCTTGCCACGATCCTAACAAACCTGATTAGGCCGGAGTGTTTTTATGGAATGAGGACGTAGGTATTGAAGAGCTGGTCTGAATTAACTTATTTATAGGTAATGATGAAAATTACAGCAAAGCAAATCATGAAAAAGGAAGCCGGGCGAGTCCGAAGAGAAAGAAAAAATAGAGACGTATTCACAGAGTAACCTAAATTGCGTGACAGCAGTTACAGAGTAAAAATGTCAACACAGCCGTAAAAACTTCTTGCGCTTCATCAATATTGTTTAACATCACACACCACATCAGTCGTTTTACGCACATGCCGGTTTGAAGCGCGCATGCGTATAAATGCATTAATTTAATTTATAGGGACTTTTGGTTAATAGGTCAACAGTAACTATTTCTACCTGTTAATACGATTGACAAGTGCTACTAATAAATGCGTCATAGCGAAACAATACGCAGAACTAAATTAAATTACAGATAGAAAAAAAGAGGAGAAATTAAGAATTTCACGAAATGTTAGTAAAAGTAAATTCTAAGGTATCGTTTTATCTTTTTAGATCTGTCCGAAAAATAGAATAGGAGTCAGATTTTTTTAATTCGTTATCAACCCTTGTATGTCCCCACTGCTGGGGCACGGTTCTCTTCCTGCACCGCAGGAAGGTTAGGCCATACTCCAACACGGGGGCCAAGTCCGGGTAGTTATTTATTATTAATTATTAAATACTTATTATTTAAAGTGTTAATCACTTAAACACTTTAAATAATAAATGAATAAACACTTACAACTTAAATTAACAATATGGTGAACTTAACGGCCTGAGTAAGTCACCATTCTACAAGAAAACCGCAGGAAGTGATTAAAAAAGTTGGTGCCAATCCGCTATTTGTCACGTATCAAATTTCCTATCCGCCATCTTGAAAGCATCTAAAGTATGTAAACAAACATCTTTCAGCCTGAGCCAGTGGACATTGATTATTATAGGACTTACATCAAAGTGATCTTCAAATAAATACACCCGAGTTTCAATTGATAAAGAGTCGGGGTGGGGTCTCTTTTGGCAAGTTGGAGCCAAGTTTTTCGAATGTTAATTTCACTGGCTACACGAATCCAAATCTTCCCGGGGTCTTTATTGACGTGTTTTTTTCATTTTCGAACAATGCAGTAATGATAAATGGTATATTTTGGATGTAAATTCGATGAAATCATGGTCGCGTTGTTGTTATTTCACTATGCTCAGAGATCACTTACAGAAAATTGAATGTCAAACTCTGTTTACTATGGACTTCAAAGCATAGACAAAAATGGCTGACCGCGCTTTTGGCTGTTTAGGAAAATCAAGTTTTAAAATATATTTTTATGTTGCTTTTAGGTCCTCAAAAAATATACTAAAATATTTTTTCGTCTAATGGAAGAGTTATTTACCGTTTAAGACTTACTTGAAAAGAGAGTCAAATAGCGGATTCATCAATGAAGAAACTGGCGACTAGTAAACTCCATGTCAAGCCTCAGCTGGTGCAAGCGGGTCGCTGTAATCTGCACAACAGGTCTCATTAGCGCGCCACCCGACGCTACCCTCGTCTCAGAATTACACGGAGTAGCGCGTGCAATGCACAATTTTAGAGTTCCTTACTAAAAGGATTTTATCGGATAAACGGAGATGGATCAGATTAGCACAGGACCGTGAGGAATGGCGCAATAAAAGGAGGCCTATGCCCAGCAGTGGGTAGATGTGGGCTGATTATAGATATATATAGTAACGGATTAAAATTTAATTTATAACTGCGTTGCCTATGTATATTATTATCTCTTTTCCTGGCTTATAGAAATGAAAATGTGTCAAGCAAAGTGTGTCAAAAGGGCTATACTAGAACATAAAGGATTACTTAGATGACAATAATGTCTGGAATTAAAGCCAGTACAATGCATGAGTTCTGTGTTTTATAATAATTATGTAAATACTTGTAATTAAGGACTTTGAAAAGTCATTTCTCCAAAATGATCTAGATTTTAAAATAGACACCTAGTTTGAATAGTAACGTTCACTAAGCCGCAGTTTCTGCGCTACTTTGAATAAAACCTTTTCATTTCAATAAGTTTGAAAACCGCGCTACTAGAAACTGTAATAAAAAATAACCAACACGATTGCTGAGCAGGTGGGACCAACCTAACTACTTCGCAATGAGTTACATTGTCGAATTTGGGAATTTGGGTCCCTCCTGCTTATTAGTTAATACGCATCAAGCGGGTTGTTAGGTGTTATTAATTTAAAAAAAATCTTTGACCTTAATTCTTTGGCTTTAAACCAAATTAGCGCAGATACTGCGGCTTAATGAACGTTACAAGTCAAACTAGGTGTCCATTTCAAAATCTGGATCATTTTGGAGAAAAAATGGACAAAAAACTCCAAACTTAGTCTTTTCAAATTCCTTAATTAACAGAATTTACACAGATTCTACAAAACTCGTGAATTTTATATGCTTGAATTCCAGACATCATTGTCATCTAAATAATCCTTAATATTATAGTAGCTCTTTTGGCACAAAGTGTACTTTACGCATTTTTTGAACCGCGCTTCAGTCAAACTTAATATATCTTCAGGGATTTTATTGTAGAAGCGTATACAATGCCCCATGAAAGATGCATTAACCTTTGCCAGCCTAAATCTTGGGATCAAAAGTTTATGTTTATTTCTAGTATTTACATTGTGTTGGCTACCTGCAGTTTTATAGTTGCTAATATTTTTCCTGGCATACATAATATTTTCATAGATATACTGGCTGGCAACTGTCAGGATGTTTGTTTCTTTAAAGAATTCTCTTAACGAATCTCTACTGCCTAGCTTATAGATGAATCTGATCGCTCTTTTCTGCAAGACGAAGATGGTCTCAATATCCGCTGCCCGTCCCCACAATAGTATACCGTAGGACATAATACTATGGAAGTAACTAAAATAAACAAGCCTGGCAGTTGCGACGTCAGTTAGTTCCCTAATTTTTTTAACAGCATATGCTGCAGAGCTAAGCCTATTTGCCATTTTTTCTATATGAGGACCCCATTGAAGGTTTGCATCAATTGTGATACCTAGAAATACAGTCTCTTCGACAAGGTCTAGTTTGTCCTTTCCCAATATAACTTTGCTGTCAACTACTTTGACATTTGGTAGAGTGAATTTTATACATTTTGTCTTTTTTGAATTTAACAATAAGTTATTAGACGTAAACCAGTTTAGTACCTGAGAGAGAGCATCATTAGTATTGTCAAGTTCATCTTCTTGTCTCTTAATTTTGAAAATAAGTGACGTGTCATCTGCAAATAATACTATCTCTGACATATTTTGAACCATGAACGGCAAATCATTTATATATACGAGGAAGAGGAAAGGCCCCAAAATCGATCGCTGTGGTGCTCCTATCCTGAATTCTGACCCTGAAGATTTAGTTTTATTTATATCAGCTCTTTGAATTCTTCCTTCTAAATATGATGTCATAAGTTTTAGGCTATTCCCGTTTATACCATAGTGCTTTCATTTTAAAAGAAGTGTTTTATGGTCAACGCAATCAAATGCTTTTGACAAGTCACAGAATACGCCTATAGCATCCTTGCGATCTTTCCATGCACTAAATATAATATGTTTAACAAACATGACGCGTCCGTTGTAGAGCGCCCTTGCGTAAAGCCGAATTGCTGACCATAGAGAAGTTGGTAGTCATTGAAGTGTGTAAGCAGTTGGCCAAGAACTATCTTCTCGAATATTTTACTCAAAGCGGGTAGAACCGAGACTGGTCTGAAATTTGAGGGATCTTGCTTATCACCACTTTTAAATAAAGGAACGAGCCTACTATATTTCATTAGATCTGGGAATATACCCTCATCTAGACATTTGTTAAAGATTCTGGCTAAATAGGGTGCTAGGGTGTCGATTACTGAGCTAACTACTGTTACTGACATACCCCACAGATTTTCAGTTTTTTTAAGCTTTTTTAAACGATTTAATCACGGTATGAGCTTCATTATAATCAAACGAAAAAACGTGATCGCATGGGAGGACATTGTATTTCAAAATAGTTTCAGCAAGAGCTGAAGAAGAGTCTAAAGGAGCTGTCGTTATAATTGGAACATTTGTAAAGAACTGTTCAAAAGCCGCAGCAATGTCTTCATTTGAGGTTATTAATTTATCATTTATTTTAAGTTTAAATTCGCGATCTCCCAATTTGGATTTACCAGTTTCCTTATTTATAATAGCCCAAATTGTTTTAGATTTATTAGAAGATTGAAGGATTTTTGATTTTATATACTCGCATTTTGCTTTGTGGCAGACGGCCTTAAATAATTTTGAATATAGTTTTACATACTGTATAAAACTGGGGTTGTATGTATATGTTTTTTTCTCATATAGTGAATAAAGTGTGTCCCTACTTTTTCGGATGCCGGCTGTGGCCCATTCACTAAATTGTAATTTATTTTGTTTGCAGGATATCTGTTTTAATTTAAAAACATTTTCAAAACTTTCTGAAACAGCCTTGAAGAAATCTCGATAGAGAACATTAGCATCTTGAGTTTTATTTTTTTGAATAGGTAATCTTTTTTTTAAGTCAATTTTAAACAATTCTAGTTTTTTATTTGTTATCACCCTGCAAAGTAAATCTTGCTTTATTTTTTTTTAAATCAGCTTTATAATGTACAATTTGACCACTGTGGTCTGACTTTAAGAAAAACACACTTATTACAGCAACACTTAAGACAATTCACTGTAGAATAATGGGATAATTCACAGTCACAGTATACGTTGTCAAGGCAGGTGGCGGTGGTTTCGGTAATCCTGGTGGGCTCTAAGAAAATATTCATCAAATTAAAGGACTTAAAAATAAGTTTTAAATTCAGTTGAATTCATGACTTAATGACTTAACCATCATTAGTTCAGGAGTTCTGAGGGAACATAGAATAGGCCATACATACATACATACATACATACATACATACATACATACATACATACATACATACATACATACATACATACATACATACATACATACATACATACATACATACATACATACATACATACATACATACATACATACATACATACATACATACATACATACATACATACATACATACATACATACATACATACATACATACATACATACATACATACATACATACATACATACATACATACATACATACATACATACATACATACATACATACATACATACATACATACATACATACATACATACATACATACATACATACATACATACATACATACATACATACATACATACATACATACGAGCCGAAAACATTACCTCCTTTTGGGCTTCGCCACTGTCGGGTAAAATGTAAAAAAAAGTGAGGTCCTGATGGCTGCATACCAGACTCCTTTTTTATTATTTCTATCCGTCCGTCATCGCATCGCAGAACGAGACATGTTTTTTTCATATGTTAAAAAATTTAATATAACGTTATAGTCACACTAATATAATAAAGGCAAAAGTTTGTGAGAGCGTATGCTTGTTACTTCTTCACGCCTAAACGGTTGGAGCGATGTTATTAAAATTTGGTATGGAGTTAGCTGACATCCTGGATTAACACACAGGCTACGTTTTACTGCGGAAAAATATCTTATTCCCATGTAAAAATCGATAAACCGCGGGTAACACCGCGGGCACAGCTAGTTACATTTAAATCTGTCATTTATTACACGGACCGAAAGACATGAATGTCAAACTCATAATAATAATAATAATATTGGCCTTTTTGCATCTACTTAATGAGATGATTTATACAGCGTCCAGTGGTATCTTCACTCCCACTAGATGGGATGGGCTACAGCGTCGGAGTGGTCCCTTTAAACTCATAACACCCCTCGTTTTTGCGTCAGGTGTGCAACGAGAAGTAAGCCGTTTATCCGCTGACTTTTCACCGCTCCACTCTCAAGAGCTTTACTTTAGCTTTCATTCCGTAACGTGTTTTAAGACATGACATAGCGTAAGCTATTAATTAAAATATAAGATAAGAATATTCTTTATTGTATACTGGAAAAGAAAAACTAGTTACAGAAAAAGCAGATAAAAGAGATTTTCTCAAATTTCCACGTCGTCTCTACCTTCGCCACAGGCTTAATTTAATTTTTAGGTAGGATATTAATACTAATGCCTCAGAGAAGGAACCGTCAAAAGTTTATAAAACGAGACAATGGGCATTGATCAGGGAGGCATCGACTGTCGTAAAGTGAAAACCATTTCGAGGAATAGGGATACTGATTACTATTAGGGGTTTAAATAGGTAAAATAAAAACGGATTATTAATATTTATCGCAAAATAATGTTCACTTCATTTTCCTTTCAATGACGTCATCATTGGCTCTAAAGCGAGAGTTCCATTGCCTACAAATATTTTAAAAATATTCGTCAACAACAATTTGTCAAAGGTCAATTTTTTTTTTATTATGAATAAATTCAATGAACGTAGTTCATAATGCCAGTGGTGACGTCATACTTACAAAACTTTAAATAATTAATAAAAAAATAATTACATCAAAAATTAAGAAAATTTTCAAATTAGTTTCTTATATTAGTCTATATTTTAGATTTATAGAATAAAAAATAGGATGTGACAATGCCCATTTTGTGAAACTTGCTCTTTCATTAGAAAACATTCGTATTTCATTATATTCTTTTTTAATGACAATTTTAAAAACCTATTCAGAGGCTAAAAATTCCACCCATGCCGGGATTCGAACCCGCGACCTTGGGCTATCCGTGCCAGCGCTCTTCCAACTGAGCTAATGGGCAAGATGTCGCTGCCTGTACGTAATATAGAGAGTGTTGTAAAGAGGTTCGAAATTTCACTGATGCCGGTGAGTCGCCCATTAGCTCAGTTGGAAGAGCGCTGGCATGGATAGCCAGAGGTCGCGGGTTAGAATCCCGGCATGGGTGGAATTTTTAGCCTCTGAATAGGTTTTTAAAATTCGTATTTCATTTCGTCTTAAATAAAAGTAAAAATACGTCACTTCAAAATTTTATTTACGTATGTCCTTTTAAAAGCTAATTGTAACTAGATTACTTAAATTAGCTAGCTTTGTTGGAGTAATTGAAGATGAATAATGTTAATGTTATATCTCGTCTGTGAAAAGAAAGACAGTTTATTGTCTTTCTTTTCACAGACGAGATATAACTAAGAAAGTAAATTACTTGATTTTCTGGTAAGTCTCATAACTATTCTCTTAGTTTTTTTTGTTTGTGTTTTCTGTTCCGAGTGATATTAACACTTGTTATGTCCCCACTGCTGGGGCATGGGTCTTTTTCTGCATCGCAGGAAGGTCAGGCCATTCTCCACCACGGGGGCCAAGTCCGGGTTGGTGGAGACTTGTAACACAGTGGCAGACATCACTGGCAGAAGTTAATCAACTCACCTCTGACATGGCGAATACATGATATGAGAAATAACTAAGAAAGTGAATTATACTTGATTTTATGATCAACACAAACAAAAAAACACTAAGAGGATAGTTACGTCTAACTATTTTCTTAGTGTTTTTTTGTTTGTGTTTTATGTTCCGAGTGTTCCATTTTAATTTTTTGCAGACTTTATTGTAAATTAATTTTATTTAAATATTTTGTCATTTTGGTAGTATTATTATTTTATTTTTATGCGTAAAGCTTTGTCGGCGCCATGCAAATCAATGTCATTCTAAATGTTGTGTGTGATTTTTTATGAACCTTTTCCATTCGGTTAACATCTAATCAAGAATCTTTACCAAGAAACTCTCTGAGAAAACATAACATAACATTTACATACAGGCACATACATTGCTCCTGACCCCACACTAGGATACCCTGTGTCGTGAAGCGCTGTGCTTGCAGAATATGCATAGTGTTACCTCTAAAATGCACCTTTCCTGAAACACGGCATTAAGAGTTCTTCTTGTTCATCTTCTTCAGGCTATATTATGTAGTCCACTGCTGGTAGCCCTTCCCTAATGAGCGCCATAGCGCCCTGTCTTCAGCTTGCCGCATCCAGCATCTGCCGGCAGTTTTTCGCAGATCGTCGTCCCACCTGGTCGGTAGGCGTCCTACACTACCTTTGCCGAGTCGCGGTCTCCACTCAAGAACACGTCTACTCCAACGGTTGTCGGTTCTTCGCGAGATATGGCCAGCCGACTGCCACTTCAGCTTGCTGATTCTCTGAGCTATGTCGATAACTTTGGTTCTCTGTCGGATGCATTCGTTACGAAGTTATTAAGAGTTAGTCATTTGCAATAACATATTTTGAAAAGATGCGTTAATAAAATTCCGTTAAAAATTCTGATCTTTTTAGAAATTGTATACCTTTGGGACCGTTTCGTTTAGTTTCGGGTTTCCGGTTATTTTAATTTGAGTTTTTAATGATTGCGCCTTCTGCACGTCGCCAGTACAACGGTATAATATACACCGGAGGATAACTATAACAATCACACAATCAATCAATTAAGCCAATCAAGGTGCAGCAAACTACACGCTATTAGGCTCTGGCCTATTATTGTGGCGCCACCGGAGCGAAGGAGGATGTTCATTCAAACCTTATTATATTACTAGCCTTGTTCACAGTCTTATACCGTCAGTACAGTCAGTAAAACCTTTCATTTGTCAGTAGACAAATGAAAGGTTTTACTAAGACCATATCGATTATTTTACCCTGAAATTATTATAACACTAACTAAAACGGGGTTTTTTTTAGGTTTACATAATATAGGTACAGATTTAGTAATTTAGATTAGATTAGTACTATAACTTCACAAATGTACATAACTTAGAAATCAAATCATCAGCACATGCTGGATTTGTCGAATTTACATTATATTAGGTCCTTACACATGAAATTGGCGGTTCGTCGTACTGGCCACTTTGATCTGAAATATCTCCTCTTTGGTTGAGAATTCCAAATACAAATTTTTGAGTTTCGAAAACAGTCATTTATTTTTTTTTTCTTTGGCGTCACTCATTTCGCACAATGGAGAACTGGAAGTATCGCATTATTTACGAGTACGAGCTCCTCTGTGACACCAGTGTTGGGCGGCTGCCCTTGGGTGTGCCGGTAGAAGTTGAGGAGAAGAAACGCCTAGTCGTAGTTGAAGACACTTTTTAATTTTCTTTTCGCACAGAGATACACGTTGCAAGAAGGTTGGGTGACAGATACAAAAGAAGCATTGTTGCCATATCAAAGTGGTACAATAATTAGTTGGGAATATCAACACCAGTGCTGCAGAAACGGCTCGAAGGCTTAATGATGTGTATGGCGGCGGTGTTGCAAAAGAAAACACAGGGCGTTTTTGGTTCAAACGTTTCCGTTCTGGAAATTTTGATCTGCAGAACAAGCCCCGTGGACGGCTGAAGACCAAAGTTGATAATGAAGAATTGAAGGCTATTATGGAAGTGGATCCATGTCAAAACACGTCCGAGTTAGCTGAAGGCAGCAGTTTTAATCCACTTAAAGCTAATTGAAGGGTGAAATAGCTTGAAAGGGGATCTCACGAATTGAGTGAAGCAAATCGACAAACGCGCGTTGACTGCTGCGTTACATTACTTAACCGGCACAGTAATAAAAGGATTTTAAATCAAATCATGTGATGAAAAATGGATCCTGTACGATAATTCGAAACGCTCATCGCAACGGCTGAACCTTGGCGATCCAGCGACACATTCCCCAAGCGAAAATTTACTGAAAAAAGTTAGGTACTTGTGAGCGTCTGGTGGACCAGCGCCGGTGTCGTCCACTACAACTTTCTTAAATCTGTCCAGAAGATCAGGGCAGATGTCTGTTGACAGCAACTGCAAACGATGATCGATGAATTAGCTGCTAAAAAACTGAAGCTAGTCAATCTATCTAGGTGGCCTAGAGCAATTGACTAGGCTATGGCTTGCTCTAGGCCACCGCACCTTCAGGACAACGGTAGACCACACACTGCACAACATACGGCTGCCAAATTAGAGAAGCCTCAATTGGAAAGTCTAAGACATCCACTGTGCTCTCCGGACCTTGCTCCAACAGATTATTATTTTTTTCCAAATTTGGATAACTTCTTACAAGGGAAAAAAATCAAATCCGATGGGGCAGTCCAAACAGTCTTCAAAAATTTTATTGAATCCCGTCCGAATGTTTTTTTAGTAAAGTGATCAATGAACGTATGAAATGGCAAAAGTTCATAGATAGCAATGATACATACTTTTATTAATAAAAAATACAATAATAAAGAGAAAACGACTGTATGTTCGCTCGTATAAAACGCCAATTCCGTATGTAAGGACCTAACATTCAAAATAGTATACATTTATATATTTTAAATCATACTCATGAGTTTTCATGAGTAATACGTCTGTAGGCTAGTTCAAAAATGGGTTTTACGCGCTATAACAATGTCGCAAACTTCAATATTCGCCGTTTTTTCTTTGTACTTGCACTGTAAACTCTATCTAGAAAGTACTTAAGCAATATATTCGATTGAAGTCTCGCCACCAGCGAGGTGCCGGTTTCATAGGTCGCTACAACCGGCATTGACCCACCAGGATTTGGCACACATTTTCCCCCATTCCCGCAGTGATACGTCAAATTACACCTGCCTGTCACACTACGGCCGTTAATATGCTAATTTCATGTCTGCCATAACAGACACGTTGTACATTGAGGGCCAGAAACATTTGGGTCACTCGCGGCATGGAAGACTGGGGCGGAAATGTGTTTCCACCTTTTTGGGGAGGCCGGGAGCGTTGCGAAGGTGTTTAAGGAGGCAATCGACCTACCTATATAGATTCGGAATAAAATTGTACCTTAATATGTCTGGAATTAAGGCCAGTACAATGCATGAGTTTTGTGTTTAATGATTATTATGTAAACTATTTTAATTAAGGACTTTGAAAAGACTTAGTTTGGAGTTTATTTTCTCCAAAATTATCTAGATTTTGAAATGGACAACTAGTTTGAATTGTAACCTTTATTAAGCTGCAGTTTCTGCGCTACTTTGAATAAAACCTATGCATTTCATTTCATAACATAAGATAGTGTTTGGACTCTAGACTAATTATGAAGCGTCTTTAAAAAACCTATTTAGAGGCTAAAACTTCCTGCCTGTCGCTGCCTGTACGTAATACAGAGAGTATTGTAAAGAGGTTCGAAATTTCACTGATGCCGGTAAGTCACCCATTAGCTCAATTAGGAGAGCGCTGGCACGGTTAGCCAGGGGTCGCGGTTTCGAGTCCCGGCATGGGTGGAATTTTGAGCCTCTAAATAGGTTTTTTAAAATTGTACTTAGCACGGGTTAGGGCATTAAAAAGAATATAATCATATGAAGGGTCTACTACCGCTGCGCCACAGAGGTCGTCAATGAAGAACTTGCAAATAATCTTAATTGCAATGGATATTCACTGTTTAAAGTTAATTTATCGTCTTGAAATCTTTTAAATAAGCGTCTTAAAAAAACAAACTAGTTTATTAGACAATTATTATTTAGGCACATTTATTTTTGATATTGTATGGAATCAGGCGTTACTTTGCGAAAATCCCATAATAGCATAAAAAGTGAAAATTACTTTACTAAATTCCGCTAAAAATCCGCGTGTTTGGCGGTATTTAGCAAAGTAATTTTCATTTCATGCATCATAATTTTCATACATTTATTTTTCTATGACTTTCAAACCACCCAAAGTTTATGTTTAAAATCGTAATTATTTAAATAAAACCTGAAAGAAAGTCGTCAAGGATATCTCGAACTTATCAGATATGTTACGTTTCCTACCCATAAAGATCATTAACATGATCCCATATCGATATCAACCCATGTATGTCCCACTGCTGGGGCACGGGTCTCTCCTGCATCGCAGGATGGTTAGGCTATACTCCACCACGGGGGCC
Source organism: Yponomeuta sedellus (assembly GCA_934045075.1). Lineage (NCBI taxonomy): Eukaryota > Metazoa > Arthropoda > Insecta > Lepidoptera > Yponomeutidae > Yponomeuta > Yponomeuta sedellus. The sequence continues at coordinate 20,352,707 of OW203728.1, forward strand.
AAGTCCGGGTTGTTGGAGGATTGTAAAACAGTGGCGGGCCTTACTGTCAGTAGTCATCAAGCCGCCCATAAGGCCTCTGACATGGCTTAACGACTGCCATTACGTGACAGCCGGCACCAACGGCTTAACGTGCCTTGCGAAGCACGGAAGCGCTCGGAAAAATGCCACTAGTGGTAGTCACGGGACGGTCACCCATCCTGCACCTTACCGCGCCTCTTGTTGCTTAACTCAAGTTATTCATTTCGATCACTCGGTTCGACTAGGCCATGATCCCATATAAAATAATATTAATAAAAGCTGTGACCGCCCATAACATAATATTATTTCGTGATTCAGGACACCACACAAATCCCCGTGAGCCTATTATTTCACACAAAACTAGCATCTGACAAACATAAATAACAAACCTTCATCATAATCCCGTCACGACTGATTTAACGACAAGTAAATCCTGTACGTCGTAAAACCATAGGGGTGTGGTAAAACAGGATCCCGTCTTTCGAACTAAACCAGTCATTTTAGATCCAATCAATCAGCCCATATTCGTCCACCGCTGGAGATAGGCCTCTCTAATATATATTAAGCTTACGGTTCAAAAAATGTGTTAAGCACACTTTGTGCCAATAGGGCTACTAAGTATAACATTATTTTTCAAGGATTATTTAGATTACAATGATGTCTGGAATTAAAGCCAGTACAATGCATGAGTTCTAGGTTTTATAATAATTATGTAAGCTCTGTTAATTAAGGACTTTGAATAGACTAAGTTTGAATTTTTTTTCAATTTTGTTCTCCAAAATGATCGAGATTTTGAAATGGACACCTGGTTTGTTTCATTTCATGTAATCCTCTCGATATGTACAAACCAACTTAACATTCTTGTACCAATTCTAGTCACTACTATACTCTCTAACATCCACGCTCCCTAGTCTTTGCCTGCCCTTCCTACAGGCGTGAATTTATATTATGTTTCATCTTACCCCCGAAGACCACACCCACACCTATGCGCAGGCGCGCCACGCGCTGAAAAGCAGTCGAAGACGAACATCCGAGGCCACGAGTTCCGTCTCAAACCGCCAAGATAGTAACCGAATCCGGAATTAAGTTAATAATGTATAGTTCTTACGAAGCGTTTAGTAAGCTACTCAGGGAAACATTACGGGTTTTTACAGTGCGTTTAAGTAAACCGGGCGGTGGGCAGCAGTGCCCCCTGCAGTACAATTCCACCGAACTGCGATCCCAACCCGCATGCCCAGCGTGAGGATTATGGGCATTGCCCCCTATGATAGCACAACGTGGCGCTCTTTAGGGGAGGGCTATGTCCAGCAGTGGACTAGTATAGCCTGACGACGATGACAGTGCGTTTTTGTTACTGTTGGACGTTTTTCATGTTTCTCGACAGTTTTCGCAACAAGGAACGCGTTTGGTCGAGGCCTATATATTTGTACTTAGTGTGAACAGCGGTGGTGTGTCAGTGGGTAGAACAGTGGGCATTATCTATCTCTGTCATAACATTGAGCTATATATTTATTTTTAGTTTACGTAGTTTATTTCTTTCTTTCATAGTTAGGTAGGTTATTTAATATTTATGTAGTATATTTTGTACACGTATATAGACCCGCTTTTTACTGCTTCTCCGACTCTCTAAGGTTTGCTGGAAGAAATCTCTTTCAGAGATAAGCTCGCCTTTGTACATGTTATTTCTTATGTAATGTCCTGTTAAATGTTTCGTGTGCAATAAAGTACAATAATAATAACAATGGACTGCAAGCGAGAGACCCAGGTTCGAGTCCCAGTGCGGGCTTGTACCAATGACTTTTTTAAAAACCTATTTAGAGGCTACAAATTCCACCCATGCCTGTACGTAATACAAAGAATATTGTAAAGAGGTTCCAAATTTTACTGATGCCGGTGAGTCGCCCATTAGCTCAGTTGGAAAGAGCGCTGGCACGGATAGCCAGAGGTCGCGGATTCGAATCCCGGCATGGGTGGAATTTTTAGCCTCTAAATAGGTTTTTAAAATTGTTCTTAGCACGGGTTAATGCATAAAAAAAAAGAATATAACCAATGACTTTTTTCATTTCAAAGTTACGTGCATTGACGGCCTCTGAGGCGCAGCGGTAGCGCATCTGCTTACCATCCAAGAGGTCCCGGGTTCGATCCCCGGGGGACAAAAAAAAATCCCAGGTCTTGGATGTTTACAGGTTTGTGATGTCGTTGTTTCTGGTTCCCACGACACAGAGTATCCTAGTGTGAGTCTAGAAGCAATGTATGTGCCTGTATGTAAATGTTATGTTATTTGAGAATTTGTAGTCGCAACCCTGCCGTTAAGGCGCTTGGGTACCAAGACAAAGGTCGTGGGTTCGGTTACCACATGGGGCCGCCGTATTTTTGCACAAGTGGCCTCGGTCTGGGTGTATTTACATGTTTGGGTCTTACCTGCTTTCCATAGTACAGGGTATCCTAGTTTGGGACCAGGTCAAGTAGTTGAGGTGTGTGTATTATTTCTATAAGTAGAGCATCGCAGGTGATATCTATTTGGAAGAGAATACCTTAACTTGTGGTACCTTGTATAAAATCTGAAATAACACCACGCGAATGACAGAATGACACTTAGGATGCGAGCAGAGTGTCATAAAGTAACTTTATTGATATTTATTATTTATTAGGTCTTCTTCTAGTGGAAAATAGATTTCATATGAAAACTGGAATTATTTTCTATGCAACTGCACAAAAGACGGTTCTCGATGAATTATTTAGTAAATAATAGTAATTTTTTCACACACACACACACACACATACACCCTTACATACATACATACATACATACATACATACATACATACATACATACATACATACATACATACATACATACATACATACATACATACATACATACATACATACATACATACATACATACATACATACATACATACATACATACATACATACATACATACATACATACATACATACATACATACATACATACATACATACATACATACATACATACATACATACATACATACATACATACATACATACATACATACATACATACATACATACATACATACATACATACATACATACATACATACATACATACATACAAGCCAAAAAAAACATTACCCTCTAGTTGGAGTTCACCGAAATCGGTTAAAAATTAAATAACTTTGCCGCTTGCTTTAAAATTCTATATAAAAAAGGGCTGGTAGGCAGAAACATGAAACTTACTTACGGCGGCTTTCTAGAAGCACGGAACCCTGGACTCGTGTTACAAAAGCATCGAACATTTTTGCACGAAACCTGGGGGGCGATTCTCGCTCATGCGAATCGATAGCGTGGACGCAAAATATTCGAAGGCTTAGACATTTGTCGCATAAAAATAAGATAAGACAACTCGACAGAGTCAGGTACACATTTATTTCATTCGTTAAATCTAGCATGGCGTTCAGAATATAGATTTTGGCTGCCGCTCGACTTATTGCGTGGAATTCCAAGTCATAAGTCTTAAGTCGTATACGACTTATTTGCTAATTAAGTAAGAATTGGCACCCTGGTACCTTTCTCTGACGACCAAACAAAAATACACATTTTGGCGGGAAGGATAAAAATATGGCAATCGATTAGGCATAAAGATACCAAAAGTAAATACTTTTTGGTTAAATTAATGTCGTTAGAGATATGGGAGCTTTGGGAGATAAGCGGATTTAAAGATTCGAAAAATAATTAGTTTAATTTTTAAACCTTACATCTCCGAAGTTATATCACTTATGACATTTCAGCAAATGGTATTGCCAGTTTATATTTGTCATGATTTTATACTCAAAATAAGAATTCGTTGTGACGAGAGTTGACGACGAGATATTTTGACCTTAGTTTGCATTGATTACTTTTAAATTATATTCCCGTAATTCATGATATTAAAAGTATTCAATAAAATAGTATCACGATACGTCCAAAATTAAAAGAGTCGTCACTATTCAAAAGTAACCTGTCGCTAGGTTGGCGCTACTGCGAAAAAAAACATGACGGGGAGCCTCGTCGTTGGTTTGGGGAGGAGAGAGTTTCGAGAAAGATCACTTTTTGGCAGACAATACTTAATAATATACTTTTAGGCTCTTTCGGTTGCTATACGTTTAAACGATTGTCGTCATAAATTAAAATTCGCAATTGGGCTCCTTGTAGACGACTGTTTTGTTTGAATTCTGAAGTATTTTGTTTTGTTCGGAAGTGATTGTCTCGTGTGGAATTTGTTATTGTCATTTAGTCTGTAAAGACTCAGTAACGAGGCTCTTACGACAAAATAATGATTTACTGTATTTAAGTACTTAAGGTTAATTCTGTTTTCCTCCTTTCTAAAATAAAATAATATATTGCATGGAATCAGGCGATACTTTGCGAAAATCCATAGTGCAAGGCTCAAAAGTGCAAGTAACTTGCACTTGTGAGCCTGAGGATGCCTCGTGTTAGAGGCGAAACGCGTCGCGTATTTTCTCACACAAGTATTGGTGTCGGTGGTGGTGTGTTCGTATCTTGCTTCAGCTTGAAGAAGTGGAAGGGAGAGCGGTGCATTAACTAACTGCATGGTGCTTGTGGGATTTTTGGCTACATTTAGCAAAGTAATTTTCACATTTTAATGCTAATAACATAATAACTGATGGTAGTACGGAACCCGCAGTGCGCGAGTCCGTCTTGCACTTAGCCGATTTGTGGAAATTTTCTCGGCATCCTAACATCGTGCTTGCACTGAGTCCATAAAACAGAATTGAATTGACATCGTGCTTGTATTTTTAAAACAAATCAAGCCCCAACGTCACGTGGTTTTACTTCCAACATGGATTTTTATGTTGAAGCCAGTTTTTCTATGTAAACGTAGATCAAAGGTATCAGATCGCGCAAACGGGGTCGGAATATCTGAGTGAGTTCTAGGCTTAAGTAAACGATCTTCGTGTAATATAGGTAGCAAGTTCTGATGTATTAGATTTAGGGCGCTTAGGGGCGCTAACTAGCGCCACCAATGGAAAAAAGTCATAACAGCCAGATGTCGCTGCCTGTACGTAGTACAGAGAGTATTGTAAAGAGGTTCGAAATTTCACTGATGCCGGTGAGTCGCCCATTAGCTCAGTTGGGAGAGCGCTGGCACGGTTAGCCAGAGTTCGCGGATCGAGCCCCGGCATGGGTGGAATTTTTAGTCTCTAAATAGGTTTTTAAAATTGTCCTTAGCACGGGTTAGTGCATTAAAAAGAATATAAGTCATAACGTACATACAAACTCTCTCGCCTGTACCCAGAGGGGTAGGCAAAGACCGGGAACTGCCACTTGCCACAATCCTGACAGATCACCTTCGCTTCATCAACGTTCATAAGTCGTTGCATTTACGCGCGCCGGTTCCGGGTACTTCCCCTTTACTAATACATCCCCTATGTGGTCGATGCCTGGGACCAGCCCAAAACAAACGAAAAAAGTCATAACTTGTTTTATAAAACGTTTTTATCTATAAATCACATAGAACATGAGAAGTGTTAACAACGCTGACTAATATTTTTAGAACCTAGTCTAGTACCTAGAATGTCGATTCTAGGTACTTTATCACTTTCCGCCAGAAACTGCCGTTTTTAGTTAGCACCCCGAAACGCTAGAGACGATTTGAGAAAAAATTATCAGAGCAGAGTTTTTTTTCCCGCTGCCTTTTTCTCCACTACACCTATGAAGTTCTCAACGGCCTATGAAGGCTGCCTTACATTTTACAATGTACGTTGATATTCAGCAACGGAATGTAAATTCTTTGCCGAACTTCTTTTTATTATTTTGATTTAATTTCCGGTTCGTTAGAGCACTGAGCAATTTCCCATTATCATTTTCTTACTTTCCTGTACAGCGACTTGAATGCTTAACTTTTCATGTATGTGTGCGAAAGCGGAATGTTTACTTAGTTCTGCCGTATACGGCACGGGTCTTTTCCTGTATCGCAGGAAGGTTAGGCCATACTCCACCACGGGGGCCAACTCCGGGTTGGTGGAGGATTGTAAGACTGTGCCTGGCCTTACTGTCAGAAGTTATCAAACACCCCTGACATGGCTTAACGACTGCCATTACATGACAGCTGGCACCAAGGGCTTAGCGTGCCTTGCAAAAAATGCCACTTGCTATAGTTACCCATCCAGTTCCTGACCGCGCCTGTTGTTGCTTAACCCAAGTGATTGATTCCAATAACTCGGTTGCGCTAGGCCACGAGCGATTCGCATATAAATGAGGCATTATATGTATCCCATATAGTGGATACCACATTTAAGTGGATATCTGATACGTGACAGTGATATTTAGCAACCAAATAGTTACTCAATATTGATCATGAATTTGAATAAACTTTAATAGGTACGACTAAAAGAAAGAAAGAAGAAAGAAAAACATTTATTTAACGCCACATAGACATACAAAGTTTGACAGAAAAGGAAAATACAGAAGAGCAGGAGTAAAACAAAAGCAAAAGAAATGACGAACTACAGATGAAAGAAATGAACATAAATTCCAACGATACACAGTATGTCGATGCAGCGGAAAAAAAGGCCTCATGCTCAGTATAAGCTGAGGGTTTGCACCAACAACACTGATTTTCAGCAAGGGCCTTATCCGACTCGACAAGTAATAAAAAACAAGGCAAGTGTGATTCGGACTCGCCCAAATAGGGGTCCGTACAAATTTGTGGCTAGGTTGTGTATGTTTTTCGTGTGAAATAAAGTATTATAAATTAAAGTTAAGTATCGTAATTATAGTGGTAGATTTTCAGGGATTATCAGAAAAGTACGCAGATGTACGTAATACAGAGAATAGTGTAAAGAGGTTCGAAATTTCACTGATGCCGGTGAGTCGCCCATTGGCTCAATTGGTAGAGCGCTGGCACGGATAGCCAGAGGTTGCAGGTTCGAATCCCGGCATGGGTGAAATTTTTAGCCTCTAAATAGGTTTTTAAAAGTACGCAGATGTTTAAATAAGTTATCTCTCCGAAAATGTTCGCAGCATTTATTAAACTCGCATTTGATTGATTTATTGGACACGTTGAGGCTTTGCCGTAGTTGATAAATGAGGCAAAAAAGTGTCAAAGTCTGTCTATCGAAGTACAGTCTGTTAGCTTTTAGAATATTCCTCGGCTACTGTCGGATAGAATCGAATATATTCGTGTAATGTAACATCACAACTAATATGACACAAAACTTTACATAACTTTTCAAAATAGTGAAGAAAATTTTAATTTTGAAAAACAGAGCAGGAAGCAGTATTACACTCGTGAGCTTTCGACGAAAACCGAAGCCTACTCTAGAGCCGAAGGTATATTCTAAAAACTAACAGACTGTACTAAGGGCCAGAATTTCACTAAGTAAATACTCAAGTAACGTTCGGTCGCGCTCTTTTCTGGGAAATTCGAAGAGACAGCACTACAGTTCTCAATTCAGAAACTGGTCCTAAGCGGCTTGATAGATTTTAGCTTGAGAGGTCTCGTACGGTTCGCCTTAACACTGAGAGTGACACTGATTTACATATCTAAATCTGTTGTTTACCTAAATTTATAATCAATAAATACAAAAATCTTTATTCTTTATCTTCATAATTTTTTCGGTACATAGTAATTCTAGTCACCTTTTAAGCATACAATGCCTGTACTAGGTGACTCCACTCTTCCATAGCATTAATCTAGTTTAGTTTGAGATGATATTATGAAAGAAGAAATAAATAGAAAATTAACTTAGCCTACTATGTGTGTGACTGAGTGTGTGTGTGAGTGAGGGTGTGTGTGTGTGTGAGTGAGGGTGTGTGTGTGTGTGTGTGAGGGTGTGTGTGTGTGTGTGTGTATTTATGTGCGTGTTTGTATACATATGTATGTGTAAATATTATTTTACTTGCTCTATTACTTTTTCTGTCTCGTTATAATTTAAGCTATTTAACCATTGTGAACCATAATCATATAGTTGCTTTATGCGACATTAAATTAAACTCGGTAGTAGGAGCAAAAGTCACAATAACCAAATTACTTTTAAGTCTGGATTACACAAGCACAGAAAATTTATTGTACCTATAAGGAAAATATATTATGGTATGATGCTGTTTGGTTAAGTTTGGTTTACTTTCTATACCTATATAATTGTTGTATGGAAAGGAAACTAAACCATAAAATTATTCTATAAGTTTATTTTTAGCATATTATTATTACTAAAAAAAAATTATACTGTTTACTATAAGTAGTTATGATGTTAAAATTTTAACTGGTTCCTCGCGAAACATGCTAAGCCTAGTGCAAGGACCCCTGGTAATTTTTGTAGTTTTAAGTTTTTTAATATTAAAAATATTTTGAATTTAATTTATTTCAAATCTCTCTGCAACGCTTAGTTTTAAATTGCGAAATTCTCAATTCAGAAACTGGCCCGTAGCTACGAAATCAGCGTGCGTACATGCAATATCTAATGAATGTTTTGTTTATTTTCTATCATTTCTCTGTCGTTCGTAATTTGAGCTGAATTGGTGTCTACAGTATGTTATTAGAATACTTTCGGGGCTTAATCGCGTTGTAATTTATTGCTATTTTACCTCGACGTTTCGACGACGTTACAGTCATCGTGGTCACGAGAAGACTGATGGCTGGTGCCCGCTCGCATCTTCGGCTGATAAGGTTTCAGACTACCCTCAATCAGTCATCACAAAACACTATTAGGGTTGCGACACACTACACTGACAATGTCGGACGATAAGCCATGCGACTTTTTTCGACTCGAACACTTCTTGATGACAGTACGTTTCATACTTTGTTTTACTAGTTACTTGGGTGGCCTGGCATCCTAAGATACAGATCTCTGATCTGTATCTTAGGATCAGTCTGTCCACAAATCACTTCTTTTGCACCATATTGTACCACTGCTATTTGAAACTAACTTGTGGATGGAGAAGTAATGCTTATTTGTTATACAAGAGTGCAAAGTTGCTTTTTAACCGCGTGTTCAATTTTGATGACCGAGCAAGCGAAGGATTCTAAAATTGAATCACGAGCGCAGTGACTGATTAAAAATTAGAATCCTGAGCGTTAGCGAGGAAATGAAAAGAGCACGAGGTGAAAAATCTTTGCACTCGAGTGCAACACGTAACTTTTCATTCCACCTCAGCGAGGAAATGACTGAATGCAAAAAAAAACGTTTACAATCACAAGATAGGTACACTTTTTTTCAGTTTAGGTATTAATTACTACATTATGACAGGTAAGTATTACAGAATAATCTTTAAATTATAACAAAATAATACTAAGGTATAATTAAGAAAATTTTAAAGTAACGTTGCTACAGTTATTTAAATTGAGTGTAATATTTTTTTAATTCACAAACTTAGTGCCCACGATGTTCCAAATTCAATTTACTTTATCCTCTAGAGAATAAAAACGGCTATTCCACTCAGATATTGAAGATTAAAAATACTCTTTCCGAGATGGTGGGATGAAAATATTATTTGTATTGTATTGTATCGGATTGTAATGTTGATAAAACTAAAGAGCTCTGTCAATATCGTTTTATGTGGCACTGGTATCCGCCTACCTTTTAAAGGTACAGGCATGAGTTTATGTGCAGGTGGCCTGTGCATCTACGTAATTTATTTATTTAAAATAAATTTATTTATTTAAAATCTACGTAATGAGATGATTTATACAGCGTCCAATGGCATCTTCACACTAGATAGGGGAAGGGACCACTCGGATGTTGCAGTGTCTGGAACATGGTTTTTTGATGGTGTAGGCTTGCCCAGCACCTATACCGTCCTGACAGCTTAGTCGGCCTAGCCCACAGGAAAGACTGGTCAATACGTGCTTAGCCAATCAAGCCGCGGGTTCCCTCACGATGTTTTCCTTAAAATTTAGCGTTTGGTGTTGGGACTGTAAATTTGCAAACGTACGTAACTTGAAATGAAACAAAGTCCTTGGCACATGCCCGCACTGGGGATCGAACCTGGGTCTCTCGCTTGCGAGTCCATTGTTCTACCCACTGAGCTACCACCGCGAGTTTATATATAGAAATGTATATAGCTCAGTAATTAAAATATATATCGTTTCATGATCGCACGTAATTATGAAATACCGATTCCTACCACGATGAATGTTATTTCGGCAAGTTTTCCCATACCTGTGAAATTATCATTTTGTATGTTTGTACATCTACTTCCCTCTCCAATGTATTAGTCCAGTCCATCTAACGGGTGTCTGAAAGAGATGACTTTGAGGGATAATGCCGTCGGTATACTTAGGTTAAAAAAGATCTCTGTAATTTCCATTTGTATCACACTATATATCACATCACACTAATACTATGAAGGCGAAAGTTTGTGAGTGTGTGAGAGTGTATGTTTGTTACTTCTTCACGTCTAAACGGCTAGAGCGATTTTAATAAAATTTGGTATGGAGTTAGTAGACACCCTGGATTAACGCATAGGCTACGTTTTACTGCGGGAAAATATCTTATTCCCGTGGGAAAATCGATAAACCGCGGATAACTAAGCGGGGCACAGCTAGTGTACAACTTTTACCTCTTATCTAGATCAATTATTCAAAGTGTATTTAATGCCATCTTTTGACGACCTCTGTGGCGTAGCGGTAACGCGTCTGCATACGTATGTGCTTGTATGTAAATGTTATGTTATGTTTTACCCACACCAGATAGTTAAGATAAGATAAGAATATTCTTTATTGTACTCCAGATCACATATTATAAAACATGTAAAGATACAAAGTACAATTGGCGGCCTTATTGCTAAAAGGCAATTTCTTCCAGACAACCTTACGACGGAAAGTTGCTGAAGGAAATTAGAGACGGGTAGTCGGTGCAAATATGAATATTTTAATACACTACTTATATAAATAACAATACACCTACATAAACAGTTACACACATAGTTATGATAAACTTACATAAATACGTTATAATAACAATCTACGCGATGAGGAAATAAATACAATACAAATTGTGTACCTATATGGAGACATACGGAAAAGACAAAATGAAAAGGACAATGCACGAATACTAAACTTGCAGGGACAGATAAAACTCACTCACGGGACAGCTGAGGAAGGGGAGCGCCTTATTGATACCGGAAGATCATTCCACAGCTGAGTGGCCGTTACGGTAAACGAGTCGCTGAAGAACCTCGTCGAGTGAGTTGGAGTCTTCAGCGACATATTCAGGTCAGACCTTAATGCCCGGCTGTGGGAATCACCGAGGTAGGTAAAGCGCTCTTTAAGATAAGAAGGAGTGGCTGGATTGAACAGTATTGAGTACAGAAGAGAGAGAATGTTAATATAACGTTCAAGCGCTGCCTTACCTAAGGGCTAGGACTAACTCGACATGAACCCTTGTGTTTCCCCACTGCTGAGGCACGGCTCTCTACCTGCATCGCAAGAAGGTTAGGCGATACTCCACCACGGGGGCCAAGTCCGCGTTGGTGAAGGGTTGTTAACAGCGACGGGCTTTACTGTCAGTAGTTGTCAAGCCGCCCATAAGGCAGCAACGGCTTAACGTGCCTTGCGAAGCACGGAAGCGCTCGGAAAAAATGTCACAAGCGGCAGTCACGGGTCAGTCACCCGTACTGCACCTAACTGCCTCTGTTTTTCCTTATCTCAAGTGATTGATTCCAATCACTCGGCTCGACTACGCCGCGAAAAAAAAGTAATATACGCTTCGTTTTGATAACCTCCACCTTTTTTGAAGTCTGTTAAAACAGGGTTTCTTTTTAATGTTTTATTAGGAGTTCTGACAGAGTTGTCGAAATTTCAGAGATGGAAATTGAGAACTTCAAATTTTAAAGCAAAGAATTAAAAAACTATTTAGAGGCTAAAAATTTCACCCATGCCGGGATTCGAACCCGCAACCTCTGGCTATTCGTGCCAGGCGCCTGTATCCTGGCACGGATAGCCAGAGGTTGCGGGTTCGAATCCCGGCATGGGTGAAAATTTTAGCCTCTAAATAGGTTTTTAAATTTGTTCCTTAGCACGGGTTAGTGCATTAAAAATAAAAATAGTATAAGCAAAGAATTAAGTTAAGTTTTTATGTTACAAACACTTTTTTAGACAAAACTTCCATTCAATAACTGAATACTTTTATTCAGTGACAGTATCTGGTGGTCATACTTTTGAACATAATTAGCTCGTATGTCGTTCTTGAGAGTTTCCAAGCTTCTAATCTGAATATAAATATTGACGGCCTCTTTGACGCAGCGGTAACGCAGTGCCTACCATGCGAGGGGTCCCGGATTCGATCCCCGGCTGAGGACAAAAAAAACCCCAGGACGGTTCGCACGACACAGGGGTATCCTAGTGTGGGGCCAGAAGCAATGTATGTGCCTGTATGTAAATGTTATGTAATGTTATGTTAAATATGCAGTTTCACTGAAATTTTTAATTTCACTGTCTCTTTCTACAGGCGAAGATGTGGAAGTTTGATCATGACCGGCTCAAGAACACCGAGATCAAATATACGGTTGCACCTAGAAACCCGGAATTCAAGTTGAAGTGTATTATTGCCACTTTTTTGCCACGACGACCACCAGTTCAAGAACTGGGCTGGACTGGAGAAGCTGGGTACCGTTGCGCCTATAAATCCAAAAGTCAAAATACACAGTATTTTTTAATGATTTGCGATACTCATACATAGTTATATATTAAACGGGTCAAATCGCGATTATTTATTACGTAAAACGTAATTAAGTACATAATTTTATTGTCGTGGTGATTAGTTCCGTTACAAAGATTCCACAATTTTATTGGCGCGCGTGGTTATTAAGGCCACATTACAAAAAATGCTGAAATAGTATTTTTAAATAAAAATAAAAAAACCGACTTCAGTTACAGACTAGCCCAAATATCTTTTTTTTTTTATTTTATTTACAAAACCAAGCACAAGTTAATAAATATTCACTGTTACAAATATGATTTATCTTTGGCCAATTACGGGCTTATTTTATATTGACATGACTTGGAGACAGGCATTATTATTAATTACAAACTTTAGAGTCTACAGCAAAAGGCAACAATATGAGAAAAAAGAAAAAACTTTGAAATACCAAAATCAGGCAAACAGAGTATTGAAATTAATTATAAAAATATAAAAATCATGACTGCAGACTGTATGTATTTCTATGTGAGTATGGATGTTGGTGTCTTTGTGTGTGTGTGTGTGTGTGTGTATGATGGGTGAGAGTGGTGAGTGCAATAATAAAATTTTGGGCAGACTCCAAAATTTACTCCTACAATACCTACCTTTTGAATTTAGAAATCATATTCATACAATAATAATTATTATTAATACTTACTTTATTGCACCATAAAATTGTACAATGCGGCGAAGTTAATGCCATAAGCATTTTCTATAATCATATTCATATACCTAAGTCGGATTTTATTTTTTATTTTAAGTTTTTTTTTTACAACTGCGTATTGAGCTGGCACTTACCAGATTTCCACGAAGAACACTTTCAAGTCGATTCGGGGAAAAGTCACAGAAACCCGCGTCCACCGCGAAAAGCGAATTGTGCAAACGTATCAAAATAAAAACCAGGTCACTACAAGAATTACAGACAGTTCAGAGCGTAAAGCGGGTCTCAAACACAACAAACAGAAACGTCCACAACGGATTCCAACAAAAACACGAACAAACAGTTCCTAAACAGAGATAAGGCAAGAGTTATTGCGAAGGAGAGTTTTCTCAGATGTTTTCTGTAATGATTTTTAGTATTTAGGATCGCGTCGTGTTTCCCGGGGGCGCGTGGAGGCGTCCGTTCATTGGGAAGCGCGCGGCGCGACTGAGGTACGAGTGTACGACTGAAAATTTCATACTCTACGGGCCGGAGCGGCACGGTCGGTGGAGCGAAGCCAATTTCACCTCTCTAACTAAACGTGGTTTTGCGGTTAGCAGCAGTGTCCTCGTAAACCGCGCGCTCGCGTTTAGGTAGGTAGGTATTTGCATTCCAGGTAAAGCCGTCGCTCTCGGTAATAAAGAACACTAAGTGAAGCTTGACAGCAACTATGTTTCTATCAAGTATGAAACAGAATTATGCTTTCTTGTCTTGTCTCTCTTTCAAGAAAGCATAGTTTTTTTTATTTACTTTTTATTTCTAGTATCACGACACAGAAACACTCTTCTTATTGAGATGCCATCTACTATCAGTAGTCTTCTATCTTATTATATTATATTTTTCTCATGATGTTGCGTCTAGTGGCAACATCGTGGCTCCAAATTCTTGCAGAGTCGTTCAACGTACTGAGAGTACGGGTTTAATTACCATGCGTGCCCACCGCAGATTGGCAATTTCAAGCGCTGAGGTATTTGAACACCGCAGACACTCAGCTTTCCTCACGATATTTTCCTTGACAGTCAGCGAGTGGGATTGCTCCTTTAACTCCACAAATGTACGTAAAGTAATTCAGGCTATACTAGTCCACTCCTGGACATAGCCCTCGTCTAAAGAGCGCCACGTGGTGCTATAGGGGGTAATGCCCATAATCCCCACGCTGGGCATGCGGGTTGGGAATTGCAGTTCGGTGGAAATCAGGGGGCGCTGCTGCCCACCCCCCGGTTTGTTTCCCTTAGTCACCCTTTACGACACCCGCGGGAAGAATTGGGTTGGTGCTATTCTCTAGGCCGACACCACACGGCAGTCATTGGTACATGCCCACATTAGGACGAGTATGTTGCTAAACTTGTGCAGTGTGTGCTATTTACAGCCAGGTGAACATAACACGCAACAAAATAGTTAAGATAGTAAGTATTATAATATATAACAATGTTTTACTTATTACAGTTAGATGTTATTAACTTAATTCCGGATTCACTTACTTGATCTTTTGACGGAAAGTCTGACCAAAATATCCGACCAAAAATCAAGTGCATACAGTATTTAATTAATGATTTGTAGTCGTTAGGAAAGTTTTAGTGACACGATGTCTTAAAATACCTGATGTGCTTTTTTAGGTTTACATAATATAGGTACAGATTACGTAGATTCTGATCCTAAATCTATAACTTTCTAAATGGATAGATAATTTAAACTTTTTTTCTCTAAATCGTATCGAAAGTTAAATTAAATTTACTGAGAAAATGGAAATAAGGAAAAAACATCTAATATGTATCTTTGTCCGCAATACTCATCATACGAAAAAAGAGAGGCATATGGCCCATTATGCGGCATTGTGGTAAATAAAATTACATGCAGTTGTGTATCCTGTTAATCGCACGGGAAATTTTGAAATAGACCTAGCTTAAAAGTTCAGGAGAGTCATAAATATCTCAGACCTATCATACCTATATAAACAAAAATCATAAAAATCCTTTTCACTGTTTTTGTGGTATTTTGCCGTTTACTTTGGGGCTTTTATGAGCGATTTGCTACACCATCTAGTTATTTTAAAACCAGTTTTGTTGTTGATTTTAATGTTCAAATAAAATTTTATAATTTTCGCCAGAAAATTTTTTTGAGAGTCACTTTTCATTTTCTTTGTTCCATTATTGAAACAATTTAACAAGATTTTGATCGATTACAATCTGCATTTTATTCGTGGCATCATTTCTTTTTTGAACATATTTTTAAAGCTGGACGATGTTATTATTATTATTATTTTCATATGGTCACAACGTAAATTTAAAAACTTATTCTACTAGCTAGCAAAAACCAGAAAAGGCTTATCTGCGGCTGTTACTTAAATGGTTTCGCGAGATTTCTCCTCTTAGGAAGCTTACTCACAATATTTGTAACATTATACTTGACTCACTATTGTTACTTCAATCACAATTCGAACTTCTTCAAACATCATCTATTTTATATCTTGACGTTAGATAAGTGTATGTTACTTATGAGCCAAAAGATGAAATAAAAACAACACATATTACCTATATAGAAATTATTTACATCGTTCAAGACTCATGTATTCATGGGAAGCCAGTCTTTTATGGCATGTGCTAATTAATAAATTTCCATTACTAAACGCATTCATCAACGAATTCATTTTCGTCCTCCATCTTTTGCTCTCCGTTTTCCAACAAACGACGTTTAAATGCGACGGTAAAATAGTCTTTTAGGCCTGGGAATTTCAGACCCGCTTAGAGGTCTGTATTTATGTCAGATAGCATTTTCGATTTTTTCCCGTTTATGATAAAATACTGCTTTCTATTAAATTGCAATGTTTTACCCGATACTGGATGGGTCAAGTGCAGGATGGTATTGGAGGTGGCTTCCGAGCGCTTCCGTGCTTCGCAAGACATGTCAAGCCGTTGGTGCCGGCTGTCATGTAATGGCAGTCGTTAAGCCAAGTAAGAGGCCTTATGAGCGGCTTAATAACTTCTCAAAGTAAGACCCGCCAGCCCGGACTCCTACCAACCCGGACTTGGCCCCCGTGGTGGAGTATGGCTTAACCTTCCTGCGATGCAGAAAGAGACCCGTGTTGTGAACCCGTGCCCCAGCAGTGGGACATACAAAGGATTGATATCGACCCGGTAGGTACCCATATGTTATCGTTATCAACCCTTGTATGTCTCCACTGCTGGGGCACGGGTCTCTTCCTGCATCGCAGGAAGGTTAGGCCATACTCCACCACGGCGGCCAAGTCCGGGTTGGTGGAGGATTGTAAGACAGTGGCGAGCGTTACTGTCAGAATTTATCAAGCCGCCCATAAGGCCTCTGACATGGCTTAACGACTGCCATTACGTGACAGCCGGCACCAACGGCTTAACGTGCCTTGCGAAGCACGGAAGCGCTCGGAAAAATGCCACTAGCGGTAGTCACGGGACGCATATGTATACTTACATTTATATTTTCCCTTTATCATCATCATAATCAGCACGTGTCAGTCTACAGCTGCAATGAGGCATCTCTCTCAAGACACGCCATGAGTCCGATCTTCGGCTCTCCTCTTTCATATTCGCACTTGTCACATTGTAAATAAGTTACAATTTACAGTGTACAATAACTCTCAGAAGGTACCAAAACGATTACTCAATTCTATTACTCTAAAAATTCACAACCATGATAGCAAGACAACAGTCCTTTCTTTTTAGGATTTCGTACCTCAAAAGGAAAAACGTAACTTTTTAGGATCACTCTGTTGAACGTCCATGCTTCTGTCTGTTTTTCCGCAACAGTGAGTAAACTTTGATCCCTACTTATGACAAGAGCATAGAGTCAATTTCAGATTGTCTACGATTGTTCAATGCTTTTGTCGTCTGACTGCAATAGAACATTTCAATCGAAACTGACCTTTAGAAGCGGATAATCCGGTTGCAGTCCGCATTTTCCGCAATCGGGAAAGTGCTACCTATCGAGTTACATTTCATTGGCGAACTGATTACCGGATGCGATGTAATTTAATTCCACCTGCCAATGAGAGGATTCCGGTCTGACATTCTACGCCAATTAGATGGTGTATCGACTACGTCCGGTATCACATATTTTAACGTTTATTTGTTCAGTAGACAGATAGATAGAGAACACTTTATAATATAAAAATGAAACGCTTAATTTGTTGGTAAGCGCAAATCTCGAGAGCAGCTGAACCGATTTTGCTAATTCTTTTTTTTTTATATTCCTTGTACTACGAGGATTGTTCTTGCGGAGAGAAAAAAAAATATTTAACTGACTTTTAGGCGGTACGAAGTTCGCTGGGTCAGCTAGTCTATAATATAAAAATGAATCGAAAAACGAATGAATACAATTTTCCCCGATCCTAGGCGAGGCTGACGCCACGCCGTCTGGCTCAAGCAGTCTCCAGACCACAGCCATTTGCAGTGGCAACTGAATAGACGAGATGCAGAAAAATATATTTTGCTCCCTCTAATGAGAGCAAAAACTATTATCAGGGGGCAAGGAGTGCCCCCGCCAAGTCGAGCGCGAAGCAAACACTGCCGTACTGCATTTACTGGAACCATTTCGACGCATTTTTAGGCCCCTGTTTGAAAACTTCTGGATAAGACCGGAACAAAGAAATTTTCGTCACACAGTAAGCTATTGTCACATACTTAAAATCCAAAATTTCAAGTCTGTAGGTCATTTAGTTCCGAAGTTAAGCGACAGCAAAGTATGGCATTTATGACACTCACTCACTCACTGATGATCATCAACATAGAACTAGCACTTCCCATAAACTCAGAGAGCTGAAATTTGGTACAGAGTTAGGATTTAATAGCCACATAAAGGGAAAACTATAAAAACTAGGAAAATCAAAGATCTTGAGTACCTAGTGACCCTGACAGTACACACAACACAAGAGCCCAACCAAACTATTTGAAGGTTATTGTTTATTTTATCATTTCGCCCAAAATTCGGTTAAAATATAATGCATTGAACTAAGAGTGGCGGTGATACCCGCACACGTCGCTAGATGGCGCTGACTGTATTTTAAAACGCGCTTAGGTTTTGTTTATCCGATAACGTTATATGGCGAAGTGGCAACCGGCCGCGTTAGTCGTTTACGACGTTCTTGGGGTGAATCAATCGTCAATGGGTAGCGGTACTAGCGGTTCTGGCGACACATTGGTGCACTAGTGTCATGGAGCACCTGGTTTTGTACCCTTGTGTACCCTTCAACCGCCAAGTCACACAAAATTAAGTATGATAATAAAGAAATCGCAGTAAGGAACCTTAGACTTGGCACGACATTGTCTAGATTTTATTATTTTTTCAGAGATAAACGAGCAGCTCCATCGAGACTTTGCTAGTTTTTACATAATGTTTTTGGTGGGATATTATTTCATCTAATAATACAACAAGGCCGCCAATTGTTCTGTATATTTGTAATAACTTTATTTTTTTCTCCAGGTGTACAATAAAGAATATTCTTATCTCATCTAAGTCGTAATAGTGGTGGCATTTCTTCCGTGGTTCGCAAGGCTCGGTAAGTCGTTAGTGGTTAAGCCATTTCGGAGGCCTTATGGGCGGGTTGATAACTTCTGACAGTAAGGCGTACTGTCAGTAAGGGAGTACTGTCCTTTTCGGAACCCTCCATCAACCCGGACTTGGCCACCGAGGTGGAGTATGGCCTGAACTTAAAAAGGGTTGATACCATACCATACCATACTCGTAGTGGTAAAGCCTGTTCTCAAAATAACTTGTCGAATCCTATTCACGTAGTACAAAACGCTCCATACAAAACATGCGCAAACAATAACATTGTAGAATACTTAAACAAGCAAGCTTACCTCTGAAACTTTACTTTGAAACTGAATAAAGTCATTGGTATATGCCCGCACTGAGAATGGAGAATGGTGTGCGCATAAACACACACACACACACACACACACACATACATTACCCTCTTTTTGGGCCTCGCCGCAGTCGGATAAAAAGTGGTCCTTGGTAAAAAGGCTACACTGCTTACCTTACTTACTTACCACGTCCCGCATCAATGCTCTCCCCCGATTAAATTATTCAAGAAGCTTTGCCTCACTTTAAATAATGCGAGGCATTTGTGTTTCTTTGCAAGTGTATTGACACAGTACCGACTCAAATGCGTATACATACATACATACATACATACATACATACATACATACATACATACATACATACATACATACATACATACATACATACATACATACATACATACATACATACATAATTACGTTTTATTTAATAAATAATCGTGATTGAACCCGTTTATTATTTAACTATGTATGAGCATCGCGAGTCATTAAGACAAAGATATTACAAAGTT
The DNA here is from genome assembly GCA_934045075.1 of Yponomeuta sedellus. Classification (NCBI taxonomy): domain Eukaryota; kingdom Metazoa; phylum Arthropoda; class Insecta; order Lepidoptera; family Yponomeutidae; genus Yponomeuta; species Yponomeuta sedellus. The sequence continues at coordinate 20,372,445 of OW203728.1, forward strand.
TTATATTTATCATATTGGTAAGATAAGATATACACGAGGGAAAGTAACTCTACAATGTTTTTGTTACCTATAGAAACCAAAACTGTGAAGCACGTTTGGTGACCTACATTCCCAAAGAGATACAGATCATTCATATTAATGACACAAACGCGATAGATCGGAAAACCGCTATTTACAGCGGTGTGTGTGTGTGTGTTATACATGTATATACTGTCTGTGTGACACACCGTTTGTACGAGTATGTCCCCACTGCTGTGGGACGGGTCTCTTCCTGCATCGCAAGAAGGTTAGGCCATACTCCACCACGGGAGCCAAGTCCGGGTTGGCGGAGGATTTTAAGACAGAGGCAGGACTTACTGTCAGAAGTTATCAAGCCGCCCATAAGGCCTCTGAGATGACTTAACGACTGCCATTACATGACAGCCGGCACCAACGGCTTAACGTGCCTTGCGAGGCACGGAAGCGCTCGGAAAAAATGCCACTAGCGGTAGTCACGGGTCGGTCAAACCCAAATATTACCAAACATATCGTCTCTAAAATTATAATCCGAGGTTTTTTTCATGTAGCTTATAAAAGTCCCACTGCAGGGCACCTTCTCTTAGAACGAGAAATAGTATGGGCTTAATTACTACGCGTTCCCACCGCGGATTGGCAATTTCGAGCGTTGAGGTATTCGAACGAGTAAGGCCCGCCACTGTCTTACAATCCTCCGCCAACCCAGACTTGGCCCCCGTGATGGAGTATGGCCTAACCCGTGCTAAAAATTGTGTTTACTGAGTAAAACATTTTAAAATTCCTTTTATAGGATTCCTTGCTATGAAACGGCAGCAAATATAATTTTACGGGCGTCACCGTAAAATTATATTTTTGCTGTAGAAGAGCTCCTTTAAATTATTTAATAAATTACTCCAACATCCAAATATGACAATATGTGTACTGTTATATTTTAAACATGTTTTTCCTTATATTTATTGTAAGTATTTTTGTCTGCTCGTATGCATATTATCATTATAGAACTGTTTCTAGTATGAGTATTATATCGTAGTATCAGTATTACTTCAAAAGTCGACGATTTTACCTATTTTCTTTCAACAAAGAAAATACAAATCTTGCACATAATTTTTCTTTATTCCTGAGTATCTCACGTTAAACCACTCTGAGTCTGAGTATCGCACAGTAAAACCACTTTGATACACTATTTTTGTATTTTCAAAGGTTGACACGAGTACTAGACATAATTAAAACTGTTTTAATACGGATTTCACTCGTTTATTAAATTTAATTTTTTACAATTTTCCGCCTTTTCGGCACTTTTACAGGTGCCGTGGTCTCGGATGTCTGAGGTGATAGGCGTCTTTTTGAAAGCAGTAACTGTTAGTTTACTACCCTCGCCAAAAATTACAAAAGTTAATAATGAAATTACGTTCCAAAATAGGTAAAACAATTATTTTATATAAAGTCAACAATATTGATTATTAGTAATTGAATTTTAAATAGAAATTTCATATAAAGTCAACAAAAGAGGTAAATCAATAATTTTATATAAAGTCAACAATATTGATTATTGTAATTGAATATTAAATAGAAATTTCAATTACTAATATATTGTTGACTTTATATAAAATAATTTATTTTCCTATTTTGGAACGTGACTTCATAATTAACTTTTGTAATTTTAGCCGAGGGTAGTAAACTAACAGTTAATGCTTTCAAAAAGACGCCTGTCACCTCAGTCATCCGAGACCACGGCACCTGTAAAAGTGTCGAAACGTCGGAAAGCTGTAAAAAAAAATGATTAACGAGTGAAATCCGTATTAAAACAGTTTTAATTAGACTATTTTTGCACCAGGTGATAGATCATAACTTAAGTTGCTATTGTATTAATTTATTGTAGAGTTCGCGTTTTGAACGCGGTTGACATGCTGCCGCCTATACAATTAAAATGTCAACTCGATCTTTCCCAGCTGCCTCCGAGAACTGGAGCAGTGGGTCAGCCTACACGGCGCATGTCTCTAGTATACACGGACCGGAGACTCTCTTCCGAATTATGTGCTTTTTCCGTGATCTCGAAGGGATATTTTAAGCCTTTGTCTATCATTAAAAAGTTAAAATGACTTTGCTAAATTCCGCCAAAAATACCACAAGCACCATGCGGTTAGTTAATGCACCGCCCTCCCTCCCACTTTTTCAAGCAGAAGCAAGACACGAACACACTACCACCAACACCAATACTTGTGTGAGAAAACACGCGACGCGTTTCGCCTCTAACACGAGGCATCCTCAGTGTTTTCTCACACAAGTATTGGTGTTGGTGGTGGTGTGTTGGATGTGGATGTGGTGGACATCCTGTATAACCCACAACTGACGCACCAACTACGTACCACGCAATCGTTAAGGTCACTCTAATCTTTTAACTCGACGTCACTTTGACGTGTGTCGGAACAATAAAAGTATTTTGCGGTGACGGTCACTTGCACTTGTGAGCCTGAGAATGCCTCGTGATAGAGGCGAAACGCGTCGCGTATTTTCTCACACAAGTATTGGTGTCGGTGGTGGTGTGTTCGTATCTTGCTTCAGCTTGAAAAAGTGTGAGGGAGGGCGGTGCATTAACTAACCGCATGGTGCTTTTGGGATTTTTGGCGGAATTTAGCAAAGTAATTTTAACTTTTTAATGCTATTATGGATTTCCGCAAAGTAACGCCTGATTCTATACAGCCTTTGTCTATGTTATTTCTTATGTGATGTCGCGTGTTTTCTCACACAAGTATTGGTGTTGGTGGTGGTGTGTTCGTGTCTTGCTTCTGCTTGAAAGTGTGAGGGAGGGCGGTGCATTAACTAACCGCATGGTGCTTCTGGGATTTTTGGCGGAATTTAGCAAAGTAATTTTAACTTTTTAATGCTATTATGGATTTCCGCAAAGTAACGCCTGATTCTTTTGTCTATGTTATTTCTTATGTGATGTCCTGTGAAATGATTGTGTGTAATAAATTATAATATTAATATGTATGTATTTTAGGCAGTGGTTGCATAGTTGGTAGAACAATGGACTCGGAAGCGAGAGACTCAGGTTCGATTCCCAGTGCAGGCACGTACCAACGACTTCGTTTATTATAATATTTTTTACTTTATAATAATTTTATGTTTGCTTTTTCCCGGTTTACAATAAAGAATATTCATATCTTATCTCATCTTTCCTGTTAAATCTTTTCTGTGTTACAGGTTTCTTTTACACCTACCTATTTTAAACTTTCGCAACTTGTACACATAGAATATTTTCGGGGCTTAATGGCGTAGTAGTTTATTGCTATTTTACCTCGACGTTTCGACGACGTTACAGTCATCGTGGTCACGAGAAGACACCTACACCTACTTTCAAAACATTATATGCTTGATATGTTTTAAATAATTTTCATACATAACATTCGTTATCAACCCTTATATGTCCCCACTGCTGGGGCACGGGTCTCTTCCTGCATCGCAGGAAGGTTAGGCCATACTCCACCACGGAGGCCAAGTCCGGGTTGGTGGAGGATTGTGAGACAGTGGCGGGCCTCACTGTCAGAAGTTATCAAGCCGCCCATAAGGCCACTGACATGGCTTAACGACTGCCATTATATGACAGCCGGCACCAATGGCTTAACGTGCCTTGCGAAGCACGGAAGCGCTCGGAAAAATGCCACTAGCGGTAGTCACGGGTCGCTCACCCATCCCGTACCTGATCGCGCCTGTTGTTGCTTAACCAAGTGATTGATTCCAATCACTCGGTTCGCCTACATAACATTACTACTTCATAAATACAATTATTATTACTTCATCACATTGAATGAGCACCTATTATCGATATCATCAACAATAAGGTATTTGATGGCAACTAATGTATTTGGTTTAAGATGACTTGAGAAAAGATGGTCAGAGTGGAGTTTTTTTTCCGCTGCCTTTTTCTCCACTACAATACGGCCCGAAGGCGGCGGCTTACATTGTACATTGACATTCAGCAAACAGAATGTAAATTCTGTTTGCTGAATGCAGTTGACATTCAGCAAACAGAATGTAAATTCTGTTTGCTGAATGTCATAAAATTTAGATCAGATAATATAACGTTTATTGAACCAGAATAAGGTGTGTACATGTTAACAAAACAAAATTTGGCTTATTCAATATCTTGTACTAAAAGTTAATTACATAATAACATGTGTTTTAGACTTACATAATAGCATCTGCTGCTGATCTAGGTTTATAGCCTGTATTTCAGCATACAGCGCCTCTTGCCTCTCTTGTTAATTTTTTATTACATAAACAACTTGCGTAAACTAATTCAAAAATGTTGTTAGGTATCATCCACAATAAACTATTGAAAATAATATAAAAGAAACTATAGGGTTCAGTACAGGTTCAGTTCAGTAGGGTCCCACCCGTGCGTATCTTCCTACATCGCAGGAGTGGGGGCATACAAAGGGTTGAAACAAATTATACTTTATTGCACACAAACATTTTACAGGACAGGTTAAGCAGTTGGCGCCGGCTGCTGTCGATGGACGGCAGTAGTTAAGTCAATTCAGAGGCCTTAGAGCGGCTTGAAAAATTCTGACAGCAAGACCAGCCTCTAGTCGAGAAGGCTGCTGTAATCCGGACTTGGCCTCCGTGGTGGAGTATGGCCTATACCTTCCTTAGGGAAGATACCCGTGCCCCTCAGTGGGGAAATGGTTTGGTGATGATGATAGCGATGATTTCATAGGACATCACATAACATGTACCAAGGCGAGCTAATCTCTGTAAGCTAGTTGTTAGTCTTCCTAATTGTACATCAGTGGCTATGCAATGCACATTGAATTGTTAGTTATTGTGAACCATTAATGTTTGTTCTGTGATCTGGAGGAAGAGAACACCTTGTCTTATATCATAAAAGTTATATCGTTATGTGTATCACGATGTCAGTTTAGACCCTTTCGTGCAACTTTTGTCGTCGGAAAAGGGTTTCAGCTTGCATCGAGTAACATTTCAGGTTTGTCTTACAGCAATTGGGCCGTGTAACCAGGCGAAGTGTTTGAAAACGAAAGCTTTCAATCAGTGCGTCCTGCCTTTGATGACCTACGGAGCCGAGACATGGACACTCACAAAAGGGCTGGTGCAAAAGGCAGCGCGCTCAGAATTGTGCAGAATAGGGTATTCGCCCAAAGCGCTGATGTCCGGTTGTCAGCCAGTGCCCGTTGGTCCTACAAATATGCTAGGGTGCGGTGTACTCAATATCGTTACGTTATCAACCCTTGTATATCCCCACTGCTGGGGCACGGGTCTTTTCCTGCATCGCAGGAAGGTTACGCCATACTCCACTACGGGGACGGTCACCCATCCTGCACCTGGCCGCTCCTGTTGTTGCTTAACACAAGTGATTGATTCCAATCACTCGGTTCGACTAGGCCACGAGCGCCGTCCTAATTTGCAAATATTTTATTACTTTAACCCGAGTGCGGTGAAGCCTAAAGCGGTGTTTGGCTCGTATATGTATGTAGGTATATCCGTAATTACTCAACCAATCGTCAGATTTTAACAAATAAGATCTCAATAGATTCGTCCGTCTTTGCGGAAATGTCATATAGGCTGTATGAAATTAGCATGATACCATCGATAACATCAAGAAATAAATCACTAAATAGACAAAATAAACAGGTTGTTATTTTGGACCTTTGTTGTTTATATAGTTTATTATGTGCACATTGAGGCCTGTTTTTACTGTTTTTTCCTATTTTCTAAGGTTTTGTACAAAACTCTAAAAACTTTTGTAATAAACTCGCCTTTGTACATTGCTTAGCAGTCGCGTCGTTCGTAATTTTTTTATTACAGTTTTTTTTTATAATTTCTTACCTTAGTCATACCTTTCTGACGTCAAGTTGTCTTTACAATACGTATTTTTTCCTCTTAATTCTATACTTGTTTTCCGCCGCTCCACTTCGCGCTCTCAATATAGCAATTTATCCAGACGGTTAGCGTCTCGTCGTCTTACCTCAGAGCTCACGCATAGGGCTGAAAGAAATCAACGACCTATAAAATTAACTGTCTGAGGGCAAATAATGGCGATATCTGCCGGCGACACCCGCACCGCGTTGTAAAATATGAACCTGTATTGAAAAACATAATACCTATGAAGTTTGTTCAGGAGATCCGATCAGCAACGTATTCGGGAACGCAATGGCTCCCCGCCGCTAGCGTGCGACGTAAAGTCACTTTCAAACCCCACTCGGTTTCCGTTTTCTTTTAAAACTACCCTTCAATATTTTTAGTATATTTTTGCTTGTCAATGTACCTAATGTGTACCTCCATACCCACAATCAATAATTCTTCAATGACATGGTGGCTGATGCAACTATCATTATGAATTTACATACTTTGCTCCATAATACTTACGTATAAAATTAGATATATCATGCAAAATCATGACAAACACTACGGCTCACTTCTAGCGCTTAACAATTCCGTCGAAACAGCATACCAACTCCTGTAGCATGGACCCCAATCCAGCTCGTGGAAGCGTCGAAGAAGCGCTCGTGGCCTAGAGGAACCGAGTGATTGGAATCAATCACTAGGGTTAAGCAACAACAGGCGCGGTCAGGTGCTGCATGAATAACCATCCCGTAACTACCGCTAGTGGCATTTATCCAAGCGCTTCCGTGCTTCGCAAGGTGCGTTAAGCCGTTGGTGCCGCCTGTCACGCAATGGCCGTCGTTAAGTCATGTAAGAGGCCTTACGGGCGGCTTGATAACATTTCACAGTAAGGCCCGCTTCTGCCTTACTTCAGCAACCCGGACTTGGCCCTCGACGCAGACCCCCGCTGCAGGCCCCCGACGATGATTGGCGATGCAGGAAGAGACCCGTGCCCCAGCAGTGGGGACATGCAAAAGGTTGATATCAATCCAGCTCGCGACAAAAAAAAAACCTTAAGAAAAACTCTTACATACGTGCTTTTATTTACCTAGTGGAGTATTCATTGCTATACCCGTATTCAGAGTTTATTTACGTATCATACGTCCAATACTAAGACTTCGGTCGTTTCGAAGAAAACTCGCCCATATAAAACAAAGCCTCGCAATCATTGAATATTTATGACAAGACGATGGTTCCCACGCAAAAATATCTCACGATTTACCGCCTAATCTATCACTGGATCACACAATCGCTGTCATAGTTTAACTCCCCTTACTCCAGCGCTAGATTTTTCGAACACAAGTCGCGCTAAAACGTCACGATGTGACGTAAAGAAACAAGTTGTCTTTTATTTCTGACACAATGTTCATCATCAAAGTGGCATTTTTCTGTGCTTCGCAAGGCACGTTAAACAGTTGGTGCCGGCTGCCGTCGATAGATGACAGTCGTTAAGCCAAGTCAAAAACTTCTGTCAGTAAGACCAGCCACTAGTCTTGCAAGCCTCCGCTAATGCGGACTTGGCCTCCGTGGTGGAGTATCGCCAATACCTTCCTCAGGGAAGAGACCCGTGCCCCTTGGTGGGGACATGATGGGTTAGTAATGATGAATGTCTTCTTTCAATAAAATGTTCCATATACAATATTCAAGACGGGACACCCTGTATAACCCACAACTGACGCACCAACTACGTACCACGCAATCGTTAAGGTCACTCTAATCTTTTAACTCGACGTCACTTTGACGTGTGTCCGAACAATAAAAGATTATTTATTTTGCGATGACAGTCACTTGCACTTGTGTGCCTAAGGATGCCTCGTGTTAGAGGCGAAACGCGTCGCGTATTTTCTCACACAAGTATTGGTGTCGGTGGTGGTGTGTTGGTGTCTTGCTTCTGCTTGAAAAAGTGGGAGGGAGGGCGGTGCATTAACTAACCGCACGGTGTTTGTGGGATTTTTGGTGGAATTCAGCAAAGTAATTTTTACATTTTAATGCTATTATGGATTTCCGCAAAGTAGGTAACGCCTGATTCCATACAAACGTTACACCGAATATATAGTAGCTATACCACTCGCTAAATATAAAGGAAAACAGAGTGAGGAAACCTGAGTATCTAAGATGTGAAGCGCCCATTTGGTCGGAAAAACAAAGACAAAATACGGGAAGGGGTTATTTTAAGTGTATGTGTCGGGAGACCCTGGTTCGATTCGCAGTGCGGGCATGTCCCTAGGACGTTGTTTATTTCTAAAGTTGTAACGGTGCAAACCTCTTTACACCATTTTTTATATTTCTTTTTCTATCTATCATTTTCAAATATTTAAATTACGTCACACATTTTAAAAACCTATTTAGAGGCTAAAAATTTCACCCATGCCACGGATAGCCAGAGGTCGCGGGTTCGAATCCCGGCATGGGTGAAATTTTTAGCCTCTAAATAGGTTTTTTTAAATTGTCCTTAGCACGGGTTAGTGCATTAAAAATGAAAATAGTATAATTATGTCACACATGTCGAAATTTCCTTCATTTTCATCATTACAACTTTACCCATCGACTAGATCTGACTATTTACCTGCTTATCCGTTTTTATCCAGTGTTTCTGTTGTTACTATAAAATAACAGTACCTACCTACAAATAAACCAACAGTTGCAGTCGTTCCAGTTTTTATTATTAACATAAGTTATACAATATTACAAAGTTGTAAGTGCGCAAACCTCTATACACCATTATTTTTATAGTTATTTCTTTAATTCTGTCTAGTCACCCCTTTTTCAGGTTTCCTTGACTTTTTGGCGCTGCCACTTTACCTGCTTATTCCGTTTTTAGGGTTCCGTACCTCAAAAGGAAAAAACGGAACCCTTATAGGATCACTTTGTTGTCCGTCTGTCCGTCCGTCCGTCTGTCCAGACCCTTTTTCTCAGGAACGCGTGGAGGTATGAAGCTGAAATTTATATCAATTACTCAGGTCTACTGTCCCTTGAAGCTGTGATAAAATCAAACTTCTAAGCCAACGCAATCAAAAGATACAGCCGTTTATGCCGCAAATTTTCGACACTTGCAAGGGAATCAAAACCTACAGGGTGCTTCCCGTGAACTCAGAATCTTGAAATTTGGTACGAAGCAACGTCTTATAGCATAGATAAAGGAAAAATTACGAAAACCATAAATTTTTAGTTACATCTCATAATATATATTTTTTTTAATAATTTTAAACTTACTACCCATTTCCTCATAAACGCGTAGAGGTATTAAATTGAAAATCATACCAAATACTCAGGTCTATAATACAGGTTTGTACGGAACCCTCGGTGCGCGAGTCTGACTCGCACTTGGCCGATTTTTTTTTTATCAAGTTTTCTGTTGATATTATAAATAAAAGTCAGAGTTGAAGTTGTTCCAGTTTTATTATTTATAAAATGTTCTACAACCTTACATTGGCCCCAAGTTGGCGCCAAACGTGTGTGAGGTTGTAGAATATTTTATAAATAACTAGCTGACCCAGCAAACTTCGTACCGCCTAACAGGCGATTCTTTAATTTTTTTTATTGATCTCTCCGTAAGAACCATCCTCGCACTTCAAGGAATATTCTAAAAAAAGAATTAGCGAAATCGGTTCAGCTACTCTCGAGATTTGCGCTTACCAACACATTCAGCGATTCATTTTTATATTATAGATGTGTTTCAACTTTATAATGTGTTTTCTATATCTATAATCAGCCCACATACACCCATCGCTGGGCATAGGCCTCTTTTTTACTGCGCCATTCCTCACGGTCCTGTGCTAATCTGATCCATCTCTGACCCGCAACCCTCACGTTGTCGTCCGGCCATCGTGTCGGCGGTCTGCCTAATAATATGTTTTATTTATACTATTTTTATTTTTAATGCACTAACCCGTGCCAAGGACAAATTTACACGGATACATTTGGCACGGATAGCCAGAGGTTGCGGGTTCGAATCCCGGCATGGGTGAAATTTTTAGCCTCTAAGTAGGTTTTTAAATGTTTTATTTATTTAAAATTATATTGTCGTATAAATTACTAATTAAGCATAGAGTTATACGTCAAACAAATTATTTCGCCTGCATCGTTGATCTAACGGTATCACGTATGATTATTAAGCTAGCGGTCGTGGGGTCGACACCCACTGAGGGCCGCCGCACGTTTGTACTAATGCCCTCAGTCTGGGTGTATTGCCACGTTTGTGATGTTCTTGCTTCTTTAGCATAGTACAGGGTATCCTGTGTGGTGTCGGCCTAGAGAATAGCACCGACCCAAATTCTTCCCGCGGGTGACGTAAAAGGCGACTAAGGGACACAAACCAAGGGGTGGGCAGCAGCGCCCCCTGCAGTACAATTCCACCAAACTACGATCCGCAACCCGCATGCGCAGCGTGGGGATTATGGGCATTACCCCCCAATTATGGCACAACCTTGGGCTATGGCGCTCATTAGGGGAGGCTATGTCCAGCAATGGACTAATATAGCCTGAAGAAGAAAAAGAAGAAGGGTATCCTAGTCTGGGACCAGGACAAGTGATTGAGTCTCGTGGCAGTCCGTTATTATGTAATAAATTGATGGGGTCAGCATGGGACAGGCCATAGAGTCAGGGTGGCATTTGCCACCTGGGCCCCGTCCCGTGCGGGCCCCGAAAGCCATTTTCAACAACTCGGAACATTGAACGAAATTAAAATAGGACGATAATAATTGACATCTCAACCTGATCTTGGACTTAGTCATAAGAAACTCTTGTATTAATTACTGCGTCAATAGACCTGATGGTATGAGTGCGTATACGTGTGAGGCCTCATAGTTGGGCTATCGTACAGTCGCGTAAACATCATAGAACCTTGTCACATTAACCTCTTCGAGCCGCATGAATGAGAAATTGACTATTTTGACTTTGACAAGGTTCAGTACCCAAGTTCCAAGGTATCAATGAGCATGGTGTGTATATGTCACCGGAAAATAACAAGATCCGCCAGTTAATAAATTTCCTACGAAAGTTATAAACTTTCGTAAACGAGAGATATATTGTATTATCTTACGCCCACATTTTCGCAAATTGATAAACTTACCAAATTCAAGCGTAAAATAATAAGTAAGCCTTAACGAAACGCCACCTGCGCTCTGATTGGTTCAATAAGTCACGTGTTCCTGCTCCATCTAGAAATATCGTTGATGAAGTGAAATTTACCATAGAGCTACGAAAGTTTTATAGTGGTCATGACCAAAATAGTAAGAAGTCGATTAAAAAAGTCGTTAAAATGATGTAAGACTAAATATAATAAAGGTATAATAAAGCTAAAGCTTTGGGACGTCGCAATGTTGCAAACCGAAATTAGGTTCGGAGTTTCAGGATGGAGCGAGTGGAGCGAAGCTCCATCCTAGAACTTCGGGTGTTAGGTTTTTTTATATAAGAGGAAAAAAATGGGTCCAAAAGAACAAAATATTCATACAGCACGATTTTGAGGTTAGGTTTACAGAAAATTCAACAATAATTTTCTCGAAAACTACGCATCTCCGGCAAGAATGGTTTGCAGGTAGGTAATCGAAACTGATCAATTTATACTAGTTTGGCAAGTTTGATCGTACCTAAGTCTATGGACACAAGCATTGCCACTGTCGACATCAACCAATCAGAGAGCAGTGTGTTATTTGCCGTATTTTATAAAAGCGTAAAAAAAAAGCTCTTCTGTGATTGGTCGAACTGTTTAGAATCTTTAGAATGGATATCCGTTAGTTTATAAATTAACCACGAGACATTCGCAAATTAACAAATTTGCGAAAATGTGGGCGTAAAATAATATAATTTATCTCTCGTTTATTTCCTAAGTAATTTATAAACTTGCGGATCTTGTTATCTTCCGGTGACATATACATGTTTGCTCTTGACTGTAGCAAGCGCGTAGGTATGATACCTTATGTATCATACCTCCTATCATTGTATCATACTTCAAGTGTTATCACACTTGAGACACTAGCATTGCTTCTCGATGTTTTCCTTCACTGTTAGCGAGTGGTATTGCTACTATAATTTTACAAATGTACATAACTTACAAAACAAAGTCATTGGGTACATGCCGGGATTTGAACCTACGATCTCCCGATTGGGAAGCGCTACCACTCCGCTACCACCAAACTGCGGCGGGCAGTTCGCCAAAATAAGGGGCCTAGGGATCGGCTCTTTAGGCCAAGTCCAGCCCTGCATAATATACCATATTATACAAACGAAGTGTGACAATAGGGTGTTTGTGAACCAGAACACAAACTCATGAAATGCAGTGCATCCTGAACTTTCAAACTATCTCCAATAGCAACAAGACTTTGTCCCAGGCGAAAATGTGGCAAATGTGTCAGAAAGTTCCAGTTGTTTCAGAAAGACAAAAGGTTTGCGGTGAAACTTTTCGTTTCACCTACCGGTGAAAGGGTAAAACAAAAAGGGTTATTCTCATCAAAGCAACGCGTCGTTGATATTGCAAAATGTGTCACGTTTTTTTTAAAAACCTATTTTGGGGCTAAAAATTCCAGAGAGCGTTGGCACGGTTTGCCAGGGCTCGCGACTTCGAATCCCGGCATGGGTGGAATTTTTTGCCTCTAAATAGGTTTTTTAAAAATTGTCCTTAGCACGGGTTAATGCATTAAAATAAAGAACATAAGATAAGATAACTCGACAGAGTCATTAGACATTCATTTTCTCATTAGACTTCAACGTACCATGGCGTTTAGAATACAGATTTTGGCAGTCGTATACGACTTATCTGCTCATGTAGTGAGTATTGACTCCCAGGGAGCCAATCCGCTATTTGACTCTCTTTTCAAGTAAGTCTTAAACGGTAAATAACTCTTCCATTAGAGCAAAAAATATTTTAGTATATTTTTTGAGGACCTAAAAGCAACATAAAAATATATTTTAAAACTTTATTTTCCTAAACAGCCAAAAACGCGGTCAGTCATTTTTGTCTATGGTTTGAAGTCCAAAAAATTGTAAACAAAGTTTGACATTCAATTTTCTGTGAGTGATCTCTGAGCATAGTGAAATAACAACAACGCAACCATGATTTCATCGAAAATATATATACATCAAAAATATACCAATTATCATTATTGCATTGTTCGAGAATGAAAAAACACGTCAATAAAGACCCCCGGGAAGTTGTGGATTCGTGTACCCAGTAAAACTAACATTCGAGAAACTTGGCTCAAACATGCCAAAAGAGACCCCAACTCTTTATAAATTGAAACTTGGGTGTATATATGTGAAGATCACTTTGATGTAAGTCCTATAATAATCAATGTCCACTGGCTCTGGCTGAAAGATGTTTGTTTACATACTTTAGATGCTTTCAAGATTGCGGATAGCGTTTTCGCCGTTAGGAATCAAACGAAGAAAAAAAATTTTTACTTTGCAAATTTTGCAGCCATCCTGCATACTTAGCAAAATCAATATATTTCGGTTTCTTACGTTAAATACTATAGGAAATATTCATTTATAGCGTCAACTTTGATACGTGTCAAATAGCGGATTCTCACTTCATTAGCAAATATACGTCGTAAACGACTCTATTTCTTAGATTTCTACGTAAAAAGTCGTGCGGCTGCGTCTGTATTCTGAATGCCACGCTAGATTGAATTCGAATGAGAAAATAAGTGTCTAATGACTCTGTCGAGTTATCTTACCTTATTTTTATGCGACAAATGTCTATATTTTGCGTCTACGCTTTCAATTCGCATGGGCGAGAACAGCCTCCAAGTCCGTAATATCTCAATAACTATCAGCTGCTCCGCACAACATTTTGGTATTTGCTTTAGTGATAAGTTCAGTTTAGTGATAGCAGAGCGGTAGTACGCCGAATGTGAGGTGGTGGGTTTGAATCCAGGAATAATAATAATAATAATAAATATAAATATTTATGGACATATTACACAGATCTCGTTAGCCCTATACTAAGTACAACTAAATGACTTGTGTTATAGGTGCTAACTCGACGATAGATTTAATACAATAAATACATAGATAACATCCAAGACCCGAGACAAACTAGAAAAGTTCGTTTCCTACCATGACCCGGCTGGGGATCGAACCCAAGACCTTCGGTTTTACAGCAGCGTGCCAAACCGCTGCGCCACCGAGGCCGTATGTATCAAGAACTTTGTTTTGTGAGCTACGCACATTTGTGAAGTGAATACGTTGTGTCTGAGGTGTTCACTCACGTTGAAATGGCCACTCCGCGGTGGGCACGCGTGTTCATTAAGCCCATACTCTCTCCCTGACAGAAGGCTTGTGCCCTGTAGTGGGACGTATATGGTGCCGTGTTTTTTTCCGCTGCCTTTTTCTCCACTACAATACGGCTTGACGGAAACGTAGCGGCTTACATTTTCCATTACACATTGACATTCAGCCAACAGCATATAAATTATTGACGTTGATATAAATAAAATGATTTTGTTATGTGTCAGTTACTTTTCTAGTTCACTCTTCGAACGCATCCATAGTTTTTATAAATGTGCAGGGTAGTCATGAAACATTCGGTTCGACAACCGAGAGGAAAGAAAAAGAAAAAGGACTGAGGAGACTGAGTGACTGGCAATTTATCGAGTGGTTTAATTTTCTGAAATATTGTGGAATAACGGTTAAACAACAAGATTCAGTCGAGCCACCTGTAAAGTCATACACACAGTCAGTTGTGTTTTCATAAGTAGTGTTTATCGGAACAAAGGGGTAAGCAAATAAAATTCTATATTTTAGGGCCATACCTAGAACGAGGAACACGAAGTCTAATCAGTATTATTATGTCTCATTGTTATAGCCTGTGGACACGCCCTTAATTCACGGCGCAATAAAGGAATTTCATTCTTCATACATCGTTCTTGCGTTTCAAGTAATCACCAGTCTCAAGTCCTTACGATTGAGCTACCGAGAGCTACGGGTAGGCAGGAACCCAGAGTAACACTCTAAACTCCTCCTGGCGCCCTTCATAAGTTAATTAGATTAAGATTATCTTATAGGCATTTTATATAGAAAAACTAGAATAAGTTAATTTAGTGACTAACATTAGGTAAGTACTTGGCCATAAGTCAGAAATAGTAAATAGTTAATTTGCTCATTAATATATATGGTATACGAATGAAGGAAATTTTAATTTAAACCGAATGAACTCATTACAATTTGATTGAATGAGACGTCTTTTCCGTGTGGCTTAGATCTGTAAAAGTGCATTCGGCACGAAACACACAGCTTTTAGGCTAACAAACACAGCAGCGAAACCAAACTAACAGCTACACTTTGTCCAAAAAGAGTTGAAATTTCGCTTAAACTTTTAGTCTCTGTTAGTTAAATTCTAGCACACGAACACTTTTTTATGTGGCCTGTTAATGTCCCACTGCAGAGCACTGGCCTTCAAAATTTATAATTAATTTAAAAAAAACTAAAATAATGCAGAGAATATTGTGAAGCGGTTCGAAATTTCGCTGATGCCGACATTTGCCCATTGGCTCAGTTGGGAGAGCGCTGGTACGGTAAGCTAGAGGTCGCGGGTTCGAGTCCAGGCAAGAGCGGAATTTTTAGCCTCTAAATAGGTTTTTAAAATCACTTTGCTAAATTCCGCAAAAAATCCCACAAGCACCATACGGTTAGTTAATGCACCGCCCTCCCTCACTTTTGAAAAGTTATGTAAAGTTAAGCCAACCCGGACTTGGCCCACGTGGTGGAGTATGGCCTAACCTTCCTGTGATGCAGGAAGAGACCCGTGCCCCAGCAGTAGGGACATACAAGGGTAAACGACGATGTAAAGTTAAGTGTCGTATTAGTGACGATATTTGTATTACACGAATATATCCTATTATAATTATCCGATAGTAGCCGAGGTATATTCTAAAAGCTAACGGACTAGTTTCTTGTTTTTTGGTACAAACTGTACCACATACGTTTTTGTTACACTGTAAGGGACTTACGTAACTTGCTACTTGCGGCTGTAGCGGCAGTGTTTTCTAATGTTTCCGTTGTAGTTAGCTCGGTTAATAGTAGTTGATGTGAATAGGCTTTAGTTTACGTATGGTGTAACTTTTTGGCCGACGTATTTGTTGCTCTTAATAACTGTTTATACGTTTAAGGTTGTTTTATATGCTGTCTCGTTCGCACAATCTAACTTTTTTGTGATTGTATCAAAATTTGTACACTCCTGAGGGTTCGATAGATAATTAAATTATGGACAATTTTGTACTGTACCTAGTTTTGGATGGAGCAAAACTTAACCTTACTAAAACGACTTGTGGCAAAATTTAAATTTGTCTACAATATCTTCATTATTCATTATTTCAATTCAATTCATTATTTGTGTGTACTACACTGTGTACTACTACAAATTACTACAGTGTACTAATTGTGTTACTGCTTCTTCTTCTTCAGGCTATATTATGTAGTCCACTGCTGGACATAGCCCTCCCCTAATGAGCGCCAAAGCGCCCTGTCTTCAGCTTGCCGCATCCAGCATCTGCCGGTAGTTTTTCGCAGATCGTCATCCCAGATCATCGCAAATTTTGTTACAATTTTAATTAATTAATTTATAATATTAGATTGTGTGAGCGAGACCGCATTTTTGACGTAAAAATAGCCTTAAACGTATAAACAATAATTAAAATATGCCCAACAACATCCAACCAAGTGGACGGGAAAAGTCACACCACATTTATTTTATTTATTTTTTATTTATTTTGTTTTAAAGAAGACTAACAGCACAATATAACAGAACAATAGCAACATAGGAAACAGAAGGCCAATTACAAGTCTCCACTTATAAATACATTATAGTAAGTAAGACAAACAGATAAACACAATCATAAACAACAGATTACAGGTAACACAAACATCGGACATACCACAGAATATTGTTTGTACCAATTTAGAGACAAATTTGTACAGTGTTTCTTGTTTTAACATAATTTTGTACTTATGTATACTACGCATATATATTAATCGCTGAAAAAATTCGCATTAAGTCCAGATTTTAGACTAAACACCGAGGAATTAAACAAGTCTATGTCAATACTCTTCGCCAATTTATTAAAGCTATTACAGACTCTCCATAAATATGAATTTTGTCTATACCTTGTTGAGACACTGTCCAGACAGAATACCGGATTATTTCGTCGTGACCTATGCGGGACATAGAACCTTAATTTGCTAAGGAGTGGACAGTTAATTTGACCCGTCGCAATTCGGAGTAGTTGGGCTAAATCTGCCATTTCACGCCGCTTTTGGAGTGGCAAGATGTGATGTGACTGGCATGAACCTATATATTCCCGACTTCGGCATTTTGTTTTAAAATTCACGTGACGAATGAATCGTTTTTGGATTCCTTCTAATCTCTTAACATACACATCATAGCAAGGGTTCCAGACTTGAGATGCGTATTCCAGATGGCTTCTAACATAGGTACAATATAAGATTTTTAAAGTTTTAATATGTTTGAAGTCTCTAGAAATACGCATAATAAACCCTAGCGGTTTATAAGCTTTTTTTATACACAATAAAGTAAAGCATATTCACACCATCAATTTTACTGAGCGCACTACAGCAATAGACTAACGGTACCAGCTAGAGCCACTAATGAAAAAAACATAATCACACCACACTAATATTATAAAAGCGAAGGTTTGTGAGTGTGTATGTTAGTTACTTCTTCATGTCTAAACGGCTAGAGCGATTTTAATAAATTTTAGTTAACCGACACCATGCATAAACATTTAGGCTACTATTTGTCAGAATCTTACGTTGCCCTATAAATTAAAAATATAACGATATCAACCGTTGTATATCCCCACTGCTAGGGCACTCTCTTCCTCCATCGCAAAATGGTTAGGCCATATTCCACGGGGGCCAAGTCCGAGTTGGTGGAGGATTGCAAGACAGTGGCGGACCTTACTGTCAGAAGTTATCAAGCCGCCCATAAGACCTCTGACTTGGCTTAACGACTGCCATTACATGACAGCCGGCACCAAAGCCTTAACGTGCCTTGCGAAGCACGGAAGCGCTCGGAAAAAATGCCACTAGCGGTAGTCACGGGACAGTCACCCATCCTGTACCTGACCGCGCCTGTTGTTGTTTAACTCTAGCGATTTATTACAATCACTCGACCCGACAACGCTTCTTAAAAATATACACTACAGACTAAAATAAGAGAGGGCTACGAGGTTGAAGGTCCAAAAGTATTCTGCGCTTTTGGGCGGGTACTCTTTGTACTCGCCCAAACGCGCAGAAGCAACAGAGACAACTGGGGTTTGGGGAGTGCAGGAAAGGCATTTGTGAGGGAGATAGGACTTCGCTTGAGGGCTGTGGCTGTGACTATACTGCTCTAGGGCCTATCTCATGCAAAAAAATCCCTTGCAGTGCAGCGAGGTAACGCAGCCAGCATAGTGGGCACCTTTGGGTCGGATATGTCCCGCGGCGGCTTATTCATTCAGTGGTTTTTTTTTTGTTTGTGTTTTTTATTTTGTTCACTGTGTTTTTTCAATTTTCTATCTTAAGTTTTGACGAAGCTTTTTGTGTCCACTGCTGGACATAGCCCTCCCCAAATTAGCGCCATAGCGCAAGGTTGTGCCATCATTGGGGGGTAATGCCCATAATCCCCACGCTGGGCATGCGGGTTGGGGATCGCAGTTTGGTGGAATTGTACTGCAGGGGGCGCTGCTGCCCACCCCCTGGTTTGTGTCCTTTAGTCGCCTTTTACGTCACCCGCGGGAAGAATTTGGGTCGGTGCTATTCTCTAGGCCAACACCACACAGGATACCCTGTACTATGCTAAAGAAGCAAGAACATCACAAACGTGGCAATACACCCAGACTGAGGGCATTAGTACAAACGTGCGGCGGCCCTCAGTGGGTGTCGACCCCACGACCGCTAGCCTAATAATCATACGTGATACCGTTAGATCAACGATGTAGGCGAAATAATTTGTTTTACGTATAACTCTATGTTTAATTAGTAATTTACATGACATTATAATTTTACTGCAGGGGGTGCAGCTGCTCACCTCCGGTTTGTGTCCCTTAGTCGCTTTTTACGACACCCGCGGAAACAATTTGGGTGGGTGCTATTTATAATTTTAACATGTAATTATTAAACAAATCTATGAACTAAAAATACAATGTACGGCGACCGCTTTTGAGCTAATGTATCGACACACTGCGTGGAAATGCTTCAAAGCGGAACCTGACACGCCACTCCCGAGAACCTAAGAGCATAGCGATGTACTTGAGATTGCAGCTAGCGGGAAGTCAGCATACGTACTGTCAAGCACTTAAATATCGGGAGGACATACGGTCGAGTTTCGCTCGCAGTTTTTGTGGGTCGGTAAGTCAGAGAATTCTTTTGAAAATGATTAAAGAGTATTTTGAAAAGCAATAAACATAATATTTTGGTTATAACATGTTGTTTTTTTAAGTTACGCAAAACTGTGACCTAAGTAATTATGTAGGTAAACTCTGTTAATTAAGGACTTTGAAAAGACTAAGGGCGAGATAAATAGTCGTTGCTTAGCCCAAGTCCGTACTCATGCTTCCCTAAGCATTACTTCAGGCTAACTTAGCTAAGAATCAATGCGTTACTAAAATAGACGTTTGCTTAGCTAAGCATGTTCTTAGGCCAATGCTAAGAATTAGTCCGGGTTTCGCGACTTAGGCTGAAGTCAGCAGCAGCTGATTCAGAGACGAAAACTGAAGCTAAGACCGGTCTCAGAAATGTCAAAATGTACGTGATTTGGACATTTGTAAGACCAGTCTTTGCTTAGTTTTCGTCTCTGAATGTCAGCCTTAGAGAGTGCCAAAGTACTGTCTATGATAGACAAATCGATTCTTAAGCAAGTGCTTTCGCTAAGACTCGTTCTTAGAAGCGACTATTTATCTCGCCCTCAGTTTGGAGTTTTTTTGTCCAGTTGAAACGTTGGGTATCTTTTATAAATAATAATAAACTGGAACGACTTCCGGTGTGGTTTTATTTGTAGACTAGTATGTACTTAGTAATATTAAAACAGAAAAACTGGATAAAAAAACGGATAAGCAAGTAAAAAGTCAGATCTGGTCAAAGGGTAAAGTAGTAATGATGAAAAATGAGGGAAATCGAAGAATGAGTGACAAAATTTAAATATTTCAAAATGATAGATAGAAAAAGAAATAAAAATGGTGTAAAGAGGTTTGCACCGTTACACAGTTTTCTTCAAAATGGTCTAGATTTTGAAATGGACACCTAGTTTGGCATGTAACTTTGATTAAGCCGCAGTTTCTGTGATGTTTTGAATAAAAACTTTTCATTTCATTAAATAGGTCTCTTCCATGGCTTAAGACAGATTGGAAGCGGCTTTTTGACTAAAATGAAAGGTACATAAGAAAAGTTATAGCAGTGTTAGTAACTTGTGGTAGTCTGAAGCCTGAAGCCTGTCTTTTCGAATCGCGAAAAAGAC
Source organism: Yponomeuta sedellus (assembly GCA_934045075.1). Taxonomy (NCBI): domain Eukaryota; kingdom Metazoa; phylum Arthropoda; class Insecta; order Lepidoptera; family Yponomeutidae; genus Yponomeuta; species Yponomeuta sedellus. The sequence continues at coordinate 20,392,813 of OW203728.1, forward strand.
AGGCTATGTTGTTATAAGGAGGAAAACTTAATAATAGAAAAATAATATCGGCTGTTCCATACTATACAGATGCGAGATCAAATTATATGGGATGGCTGGCTGGTTTTTTACGATTATAAAGTTTACCCTAAAATAAAAGTTGATTGAACTGACTAGTAGTATCGACCCTTTGTATGACCCCACTGCTGGTGCACGGGTCTCTTCCGGCATCACAGGAAGGTTACGCCATACTCCACCATGGAGTTCAAGTCCGGATTGGTGGAGACAGACTAGTATAAGCCGCAATTTATTCTGTATGTACGTGTCTTTGTCAAACAAAAAAAATCTTGTTCAAATATTAATTTTATATCGATAAAAAATATTTCATCTATCTATCTACAAGCACAGAGAAGTGAGATTCTAGACGGTCCATAGACTTTCATCTTTGATTGTACATGCCTATTGTAGAACGATAAATTTTTACCGTAAGTGCCTATATGAGTACGTTTAAGTACATGGTCTGTAGAATGGTGGATAGCACATGCATCGTTGTCTATAGATAGATAGATTATTCTTTATTGTACACAGAAATTACAGTAACAGAAATTATATAAAAATACAGTACTTACAATTGGCGGCCTACAGGCGTGGGGTTATGTTTGTTTGTATGTATGTATGTATGTATGTATGTATGTATGTATGTATGTATGTATGTATGTATGTATGTATGTATGTATGTATGTATGTATGTATGTATGTATGTATGTATGTATGTATGTATGTATGTATGTATGTATGTATGTATGTATGTATGTATGTATGTATGTATGTATGTATGTAGGTAGGTATGTATGTATGTATGTATGGCTCCGCACGTATTGACTAGTCTTTCCTGTGGGCTAGGCCGACTAAGCTGTCAGGGTGGTATAGGTGCTGGGGAAGCCTACACCATCTATAAAACCATGTCCCAGGCACTACAGCGTCGGAGTGGTGCCTTTACCCATCTAGTGTGAAGGCACCACTCCGACGACTAACTATTTAATAAATAAATAAATAAATATTCATGGACATAATACACAGATCTCGTTAGCCCTATACTAAGTACAACTAAATGACTTGTGTTACAGGTGCTAACTCGACGATAGATTTAATATACATAGATAACACTCGAGACCCCAGACAAACTAGATTTATTTATTTTCAAAGTTGCGTACTTTTTTCAGTAGCAATGGCAATATCAACCCTTGTATGTCCCCACTGCTGGAGCACGGGTCTCTTACTGCATTGCAGGAAGGTTAGGCCATACCCCACCACGGGGACCAAGTCCCGGTTTTTGATGATCACACAGACAGTTTTTGATGATTACTTTTAAACCGCGATTGCAACCCTGTATGTCCCCACTGCTGGGGCACGGGTCTCTTCCTGTATGCAGGAAGCTTAGGCCATACGCCACCACGGGGGCCAAGTCCCAGTTTTTGATGTTTACACGAACAGTTTTTGATGATAACTTTTAAACCGCGATTGCAACCCTGTATATCCTCACTGCTGGGGCAAGGGTCTCTTCCTGCATTGCAGGAATGTTAGGCCATACCCCACCACGGGGGCCAAGTCCGGGTTGGTTCCGGGAGGCTCGAGGGACAGTGGCGGGCCTTACTGTCAGAACTTATTAAGCCGCCCGTAAGGCCTCTGACGTGGCTTAACGACTGCCATTACATGGTAGCCGGCACCCACGGCTTAGCGTGCCTTGCGAAGCACGGAAACTTTTAAACGATGGTAGATGCTAGTCACCCCAAACGACCTTAGGTGGAATTTAGGCTCTGGTTAAAAACGTGTTACCTTCACAAGCAAAACCACTGGAGCTGTAAAGACGATTTAAATCGGATTCTTATTTATCTTAGATTCCAAACCAAATTTAACAACAGTTCGCAGTATACAAAAGTACCAGATCCTTTATTTACACGGCAAATTGAAACAATCTCCAACGTCTAGACTGGTATTTTGCTGCGAGCATATTCCAATAAAGACGGGATCCACACTCGCTTCCGACATAGCTAATATTGATTTAGATTTCATAAACGGTGGCGGCGGTAACCCGGGTAAACTATGGACTCGGAAGCGAGATACCCAGGTTCGAGTCTCAGTGCGGACGTGTACCAATGTAAGTACCCGACGGCTCGCAAAACTGCGAGGCCGATCGGCTAGGTAGGATTTACCTGACGCCTTATTATAGGCATCGAGCCATATGTCCGGGCAAAGTTATAGCGGACTACGGTGCACGCGCGTTAACCTTTAAGTATTACAATGCTCGACAGGTGGCTTGACCAAAAGCGTTTGACATCGCTTGGTCTCATTTCGTTTTTAGTTGGCGGGCGACGTTGTGATGTGAGTCTGACTTCTATAGACTTAAGTTTTAGTCAAACTAACAACAATGACTAAAATTGCGCTCTTGCGCGTATATCGCAAGCTCAGTTTGTTCAACCTGTTTGCCGAGCATAGCACTTTTATTATACTATTTCCAACAACGTGTTAAGCTGGTGACTACTAAACCCAATCCACAGATAAACCTTGTCGGTTTCGGGGGATGGGAGGCATTATATTGAATGTATTTTTTTTTTCTTACTTTAAATAAAAAAAAAAGTTTGTGACTTGTGTGAAACTATGTGTATAGTATTTTTTAAGGTTAACACGAGCAGTAGACATAATTAAAACTGTTTTTATACGTGTCAAACCGGACACAGTCGAGCGAGTTCCAGCCTACCTGCCTTTCGTGAGAGGAGTGACTGACAAAATTGGGGAGTATTTTGAAACGCGCCTCAATCAGAACCATCTAGCAGCCGCCAAGAAAGATACACCAATTCATGCGAAGTGTCAAGCACAGGATTCCCTTACAAGAGGGAGGAGTATACAAGCTTGACTGTGAATGTGGTTCCTCGTACATTGGTCAAACGAAGCGTACCGTAGCTGAGCGGGTGAAGGAACATATCGCTGATGTAAAACATAAGCGCTCTGGTAGATCTGCAGTCAGCGAACATACACTTAGCGGTACCAACCACTTTATACATTTCGATAAAGTTAAAGTTCTAGCCCAAGAAGACCGTTTCTTCCCTAGAATGATACGCGAGGCAATAGAGATCCGCCGGCATCCAAATTTTAATAGAGATCGTGGTTGGAACATACCGGTAGCATGGGAACCAGTGCTTAAGTGCATGAGACCCCCTTGCTAGAAGTGTGACTGTAGAATAAATAATAAAAATAAATTTAATTTCAATTAATAATCAGTATCTTTAAGTTCATATAAAGTAGGTAATTAGTTTATAAATTTAATTTTAACTTCAATTACTAATAATCAATATTGTTGACTTTATATAAAAAATAATTGGTTTTTTGTCTATTTTGGAACGTAACTTCATAATTAACTTTTGTAATTTTTGCCGAGGGTAGTAAACTAACCGTTAATGATTTCTAAAAGACACCTGTCACCTCAGTCATCCGGGACCACGGCACCTGAAAAAGTGCCGAAACGTTAGAAAATTGTAAAAAAAAAAATGTAATAAACGAGCATAAATCCGTATAAAAACAGTTTTAATTAATTCAACTATGTGTTTTATTTATAATATAGATAAAAAACAGAATAAGCAGGTAAAGGAAGATGTACGTATGCAGTCGGGTCCAGTTGTAAAGTAGTAATGACAAAAAAATAAAGGAAATCTCAAAAATAGGTAAGTAATTTTGGACGTGGACGTCATTTTAAATTTTGAAAATGATATTCAATTCAATTCAATTCAATTCAATTTATTTCAACGTAAAGAATTTACATTCTGTTTGCTGAATGTCAAAGTACAATGTAACATGAAAGTGAAAGCCGCTGCCTTCGGGCCGTAATGTAGTGGAGAAAAAGGCAGCGGGAAAAAAAAACTCCACTCTGACCATCTTTTCTCAAGTCTTAAATCTAATACATTAGATACCACCTATACGCATAAGATTCCATGATTGCCATTAATAACTTTAAATGTTAAGGCATTATTAAATAAATATACTTTTTTTACATAGGCCGTGAAAACATGACAAGTGCTGCGGCCAGACACACGAACAGCACTCGTTCACGAGCATAACGCAGAGGTCAGCCATCATCAGTCTCAACCATTTTTAAAGAAACATAGAAAACAATGGTGCAAAGCTGTTACAAGTTTATCCGGTAATAATGCAATAGTATGAACCAATGACTTATATACAAAGATTAATATACATTTAAAAACCTATTTGGAGGCTAAAAATGTCACCCATGCCGGGATTCGAACCCGCAACCTCTGGCTATCCGTGCCAGAGCCAGAGGTTGCGGGTTCGAATCCCGGCATGGGTGAAATTTTTAGCCTCTAAATAGGTTTTTAAATTTGTCCTTAGCACGGGTTAGTGCATTAAAAATAAAAATAGTATAATCATGTGGGTACAGTGATATCGTTCCGATGTAAAAGCTAACTGCAAAGTAGATAGTCGGGGCTGTAAGTGATGCAATTTGCTTAAGCCAGATGTCGCTGCCTGTACGTAATACAGAGAATAGTGTAAAGAGGTTCGAAATTTCACTGATGCCGGTGAGTCGCCCATTGGCTCAATTGGTAGAGCGCTGGCACGGATAGCCAGAGGTTGCGGGTTCGAATCCCGGCATGGGTGAAATTTTTAGCCTCTAAATAGGTTTTTAAATTTGTCCTTAGCACGGGTTAGTGCATTAAAAATAAAAATAGTATAATCATGTGGGTACAGTGATATCGTTCCGATGTAAAAGCTAACTGCAAAGTAGATAGTCGGGGCTGTAAGTGATGCAATTTGCTTAAGCCAGATGTCGCTGCCTGTACGTAATACAGAGAATAGTGTAAAGAGGTTCGAAATTTCACTGATGCCGGTGAGTCGCCCATTGGCTCAATTGGTAGAGCGCTGGCACGGATAGCCAGAGGTTGCGGGTTCGAATCCCGGCATGGGTGAAATTTTTAGCCTCTAAATAGGTTTTTAAATTTGTCCTTAGCACGGGTTAGTGCATTAAAAATAAAAATAGTATAATATACATTTGTGAAGCTATAGTAGCTACAAAAAAGTTGGAGTTTTTTTGTCCATTTTTTCTCCAAAGTGATCTACATTTTGCTATGCATACTTAGTTTGACCTGTAACGTTCATCAAGCCGCAGTTTCTGCGCTACTTTGAATAAAACGTTTTTAAAACTGTTTTTATACGGATTTATGCTCGTTTATTACATTTTTACAATTTTCCAACGTTTCGGCACTTTTTCAGGTGCCGTGGTCCCGGATGACTGATGGATGTCATCCGGGACCACGGCACCTGAAAAAGTGCCGAAACGTTGGAAAATTGTAAAAAATGTAATAAACGAGCATAAATCCGTATAAAAACAGTTTTAATTATGTCTACTGCTCGTGTTAACCTTAGAAGATAAAACGTTTTTCATTTCATTCCTACGCCACTCGCTATCGCGCGGCCTTTCCTCACAGAGTATGGGCTTAATTACCGCGCGTGCCCACCGCGGGTTGGCATTTCCAGCGCTGAGGTATTTGAACACCTCAGACACACCCAGGTTTCTTCACGATGTTTTTCTTAACCGTGAGCGAGTGGTATTGCTTTAAAAAACCCTATTTAGAGGCTAAAAATTCCACCCATGCCGGGACTCGAACCCGCGACCTCCGGCCAGATGTCAATTTGGCCTCTAAATAGGTTTTTAAAATTGTCCCTAGCACGGATTAGTGCACTCAAAAAAAGAATATAATCGAGCTACTATAAATTCACAAATGTACGTAACTTAGAAAACAAAGTACATGGTGCGTACCTGCGCTGGGAATCGAACCTGGGACTCTTGGTTCCTAGTCCATTGTTCTACCCACTGATCCACCGCCGCTCGCATGTAAATCCTTATGTTGAATCCACAGATATTTGAATCAGATGTCGCTGCCTGTACGTAATACAGAGAATAGTGTAAAGAGGTTCGAAATTTCACTGATGCCGTGAGTCGCCCATTGGCTCAATTGGTAGAGCGCTGGCACGGATAGCCAGCGGTTGCGGGTTCGAATCCCGGCATGGGTGAAATTTTTAGCCTCTAAATAGGTTTTTAAATTTGTTCCTTAGCACGGGTTAGTGCATTAAAAATAAAAATAGTATAATCATGTGGGTACAGTGATATCGTTCCGATGTTAAACCTAACTGCAAAGTAGGTAGTCGGGGCTGTAAGTAATGCAATTTGCTTAAGTCAGATGTCGCTGCCTGTACGTAATACAGAGAATAGTGTAAAGAGGTTCGAAATTTCACTGATGCCGTGAGTCGCCCATTGGCTCAATTGGTAGAGCGCTGGCACGGATAGCCAGAGGTTGCAGTTTCGAATCCCGGCATGGGTGAAATTTTTAGCCTCTAAATAGGTTTTTTAAGTAATTTGTTTGTTTACTTGTCTTTTCATTTGTTACAGACTACTTCTACGTCAGCTCCCAGCTTTGAGAAAACTGCAATGTAAAATATTGCGTCCGTCTGGTCCCAACCAGGCTGGGCGCATGCTAAGACGCAGGCGACGCAGCACAGTTCAGTACAGGGCAGGGCAGTTGAGGCAGACAAGGCCCCCACCGCGTGCTGCGACGCAACTATTCGCTCCATTCCTTGGCAATTCTCACCCAAAATAACTCTTTCAATGTCTTTTTTGAATAGTCTGGATGATTTGTATGATACAAACAAGGTTCACAGCGAAGTAATTCAATTAAATGTTCTGTCATTGCAACAAAATTGTTACTATACACGCCTCGACGTGCACGCGTCACGCAGAAATCTGTGCCGGCACTACATCGAGACGCAGAGCAGGGCAGACACATGTCTGCATAGCACGTGCCTACGCCGCAGCGTACGTAGCTCAATGACGTTCCATGCTTTACAAAATCTGCGCTGTCCTGCGCTGGGCTGTGCAGCGTCGCCTGCGTCTTAGCATGCGTCCAGCCTAAGAAAACTGCAATCTAAGACACTGCGTCTCACAAGGCTGGCAATAAAATGCGATTTCGATTTAGAATCGCAGCATTATTAAATCATGTTTTCAGATCAGACTTTTCTCATCCGAAAGCTGCACTTATGCTGTAAACGATAAGAGTTAATTTTGCATTATTCATTTTGCCTTACAATGTGGCAGAGAATACCAGAGATGTTCATTGGTATAATAAGATTTGATTTGCGAATAGAATCCACATTAGATACGTATTTGTACAGAACAAAGAGCATAGAGATTCGATTTGTTTCGAAACTATAATTGCTTTTTCAATACGCTTAGTGTTTTAACTCTACAGGGTGATATGGATTCCATAGAAACATTTTGAAGGGACTCTCTAACAACGTTTGGAAAACATATGCCACTAGTATAAAAGAAATGGGACCTTAAAAATGTTCTTTATTTACACAAAATTACTTCTAATCAAACAATATCAGGATAAGAAGTTATAAGAATCGAAAAAAAACTACTGGTTGAACGTCTTATGGTCGGTGCTGGCCATCTCAATTGTTGTTTTAATTGTTTATGCGTATCCGAGGACAGACTTTTATACACATGCAAACATAACCTCACGCTTGTATCCTAGAGGGGTAGGCGGAGACCAGGGACTTGCCACGATCCTGACAGATCATCTTCGCTTCATCAACGTCCATAAGTCGTTGCATTCACGCACGCCGGTTCCGGGTACTTTTATATATTTAACATGTTAGAAACATTTTCCAATGTCATGGTACTTCCTTATATTTTCAATTTGGATTCACACGAGCAAAAAGTCGGAAATCACGAATATTTGTAAATATGTTAGAACGAAAAAAAAAGAAAAGAAAGAGAGGCAATTATTATAATCACAGAAACCAAATAAATAGATAATTGACATAATAAGAGCAACAGAAATAAACGAAACAAAAAAAAAACATAGATATAGCCTGTGGTGTAGTCTAAGTCGCCACAAAAGACAGCTGACTCAGCGTAGTGCTGGTAAGTCCTCAGCGCTAATTTCCAGTAAGTGGCCGCGGTAATCTATGATGGCACTATAGTGGTGGAGTATGTGTCATTCCATTCCCGATAAATAAATAAGTAAATATTCATGGACATAGTACACTGATCTCGTTAGCCCTATACTAAGTACATCTAAATGACTTGTGTTATAGGTGCTAACTCGACGATAGATTTAACACAATAAATACAAGGTAACATCCAAGACCTGAGACAAACTAGGAAAGTTCGTTTCATAGTTGGAGCCGGCCGGGGATCGAACCCGAGACCTTCGGTTTTACAGTCAGCGTGCCAAACCGCTGCGCCACCGAGGACGTCATAATTAATGTTACCGTTATTCATTAAAAAACGAACGTTCTCTCAAAATATGTCAATGAAATTTGAAGTCACGGTGTATAGTCAGCCATTTGAGACTGAATTTCGTTCTGTCTGAACTAAAAGCCAACAGACTTAACGCAATCGTGAGTCCAAAAGCGACGCCTAAGAGCAGGTTTCGGAATGTTTTAAACGTTAGCTACATACTTAAGAAAAAGTGACTTGTCACAAAAGTTTCAACGAGGATTTTCTGTTTAAAAAAAATATTTTTGTGGGAATTCTTGAAGAAATAAAATATTTAAAAGAAAATCTTATTACTTTACACGAGCAATTCTAATATATTAACGCATATGTAAATAAAATAGTAAGAAAATCTCGGAAACGTCTCAAACGATTTTGATGAAGCTTATTACGAGTATTTTCGTAGCAATTCTTAATTGCAGTTGCATCACTTCTTAATTGAGGATTTCGCTTAAATACTTAACCTGTAGTGCGGCCTATTCGAATTTCTTAGAAAAGAAGATATTCTCAATACAGAAATCGGCCCTTAGAGGACTATAAATGGATATAGCTAAATTGAATATTTATACACCTCGTTTTCCCCGTGTTTTTATACATAAAAAATTCCCACGCAATAAGAATAGAAGGAAGAACTAACCACCGTCACAACTATTATATAAATCGGGTTTTTTTATTTTTATTGAATTACTAAACAGGTACTACATGATTAAAAAAATATATTGTACTTACATAAAGTTAAGGTGCCGCCTACACTAGGACGTATATAACCCGCGTGGTTAATATACGTTACTAGCTGACTCCGCAAATGTTGTTTTACCATTTTAGCCTACGACCTATTCACAGACCTATCAAATATACACAAAGGACGTTTCGGAGGAGTTCGATAACCAACACTGTGACACGAATTTTTTATATATTAGACTAGCTGACCCAGCGAACTTAGTAGCGCCTGCCATCGATTCTTTAATTTTTATTTTTTTTCTCTCCTTAAGAACCATCCTCTTCAAGGAATGTTCTAAAAAAAGAATAAGCAAAATTGGTTCAGCTGCTCCCGGGATTTGCGCTTTTAGCACATTCAGCTATTCATTTTTATATTATAGACTGGCTGACCCAGCGAATTTCGTATCGCCTAACAGTCGATTCTTTTTTTTTCTCCGTAAGAACCATCCTCGTCCTTCAAGAATTATTCTAACAAAGAGTTAGCACAATCGGTTCAGCTGCTCTCGAGATTTGCGCTTACCAACACATTCAGCGATTCATTTTTATATTATAGAAGATTGTGGGGAATCTCAGCATGTTCATAATGTAATCCGACACGGACCTTATATCTACAGTACTAAGGTGCAAGACTCACGTCCTTCTCCTTGGCGTAGTAGAGCGTGCGCCCGCGCAGCCGGAAGAAGCGCCGCTGCCAGCGCTGGAAGCTGCGCGTCTGCTTCATCAGGTACCCCTCCTTGACCACGGGCTGCCGGGAAAACGTCGTTATTAATTACTGCTTTATACGTTCTAAGACAACGCAAAAACAGAAAAGTCAAATCATCATCATCAACCCATTATGTCCCCACCGAGGGGCACAGGGCCCCAATTCTGTTCTCAAGGAGTTCATCGCTTGCAATAACTTAAACTGTTTGTGCTGTACTTCCCAGACGATGGACCGTCTTTCATCGTACCCTGCGTGCCCTAATACTTTTCTTCACAATTTGAAAAAGTTATGGAAAGTTATAAATAACAATAGAAAATAAACCTTACCTTATCGTGTATATCCGATTCTATCCGATAGTAGCCGAGGTGTATTCTAAAAGCTAAAAGACTGACTGTAGAGTCAATTATTGTAGTGAGGGCAGGTGGTTTACACTCAAGTCACTTTTACGTGCTATCACCGCGTGTAACAGGTCGTGTTCTACGAAGATAAATTCCGTGTAATTCTTTGGCAAGCCGCAAAGGTGCCGTCTAGTTTTTTGGCTCGGGCGAGGTGGCCAGCCATTAGTTAACGAGCGCAGCGTTATGTTTTTCCTTTGTCCCAGTCAACTACCAAAGCCTTTGGCGTACAGTCTGTTAGCTTTTAGAACATACCTCGGCTTCTATCGGATAGAATCGGATATATTCGTGCATAGTCTGATAGCTTTTAGAATATACCTCGGGCTCTAGAGTAGGCTTAGGTTTCCGCCGAAAGCACACGAGTGTAATACTACTTCCTGCTCTGTTTTTCGAACTTAAGTGTCATATTAGTTCCGATATTTCTACGACACGAATATATCCGATTCTATCCGATAGCGGCCTAGGTATATTCTAAAAGCTAACAGACTGTAATAGAAATATCGGAACCAATGTGAAACTTAGAGCCACTTGCACAAGCCCGTAAATCCTGATATAAACAATTTAAACCGGTTTCTTAGTACAAAAACTATAAAATTGTACTAAATCTAGATTTGAGCGAACCGCGCAAGCAGCCCTTAATTAAACTTAAAAAGAAAAGTTTTATACAGAGTGCGAAGTAGTATTACACTCGTGTGCTTTCGGCGAAAACCGAAGCCTGCTCTGGAGCTCGAGGTATATACTAAAAGCTAACAGACTGTAAATTGCTCATTTTGGAGCACACAGTTATCATTTCAACACCACTCAGCGATATTAGTATACAGAGTTAACAAAATCCCTGTATGCAACGGAAAATGGAGGATTGTTCTGTACGAACATAATATCGTCAGTACTAAGAATTTTTCCGTGCTTTGCATGGCACGTTAAGCCGTTGGCGACGCTTATCAAAATATAATGGCAGTCATTATACCATGTCCGAGGCGTTACGGGCGGCTTGATAACTTCTGGCAGTAAGTCCCGCCACTGTCTTACAATCCATACAAGCAATGCAGGAAGTTAAGGACCTACTACACCTCGGGGTTCAAGTCCGGGTTGGTGGCGGATTGTAAGACAGTGGCGGCGCTTAATGTCAGAAGTTAGCAAGCCGCCCGTAATGCCTCTGACATGGTTAACGACTGCCATAACATGACAGCCGAGACCCACGTAAGGCCTCTGACACGGCTTAACGACTGGCATTACATGAATGCCGGCTCCAACGACTTAACGTGCCAAGCGCGGATCCGTAGTAGAGATAAATAATCAAATAAATTATTTTTTCATGTAGCTTATACGTCCCACGGAAAACTGCCGGCAGATGCTGGATGCGGCGAGCTGAAGACAGGGTGCTATGGCACTCATTAGGGGAGGGCTGTGTCCAGCAGTGGACTAATATAGCCTGAAGAAGAACAAGATATACGTCCCACTGTACTGAAGGGCCTTCTCTTAACGGGAACGAGAAAGAGTATGGGCTTAATTATCACGCGTGCCCACCGCGGATTGGCAATTTCAAGCGCCGAGGTTTTTGAACACCTCAGACAGTCAGGTTTTTTTACAATATTTCCCTCCATAGTTAGCTAGTGGTATTGCGGTGGTAGCAAAGCGGTAGAATGCCGGCTTCTGAATCTTGAGATCGTGGGTTCGAATTTCGGCATGTATCAATGACTAATTCCACGACTCTTTTATTATGGCCTCTCCGATTATAAAATTATTTTATAAGCATTATTTTGTATTTAATACAAAATAATTAGAAATGTACATAGTACAATTGGCGGCCTTATTGCTAAAAGCAATTTCTTCAAGACAACCTTACGATGGAAAGTTGCTTTGTAGCTATTTTTTTTTGCGCTAATTCTTCGTTTAGAGTTTTGGGATATTCACCCTGTCCTCAGTCAAGTGCAAGTCGGAATCGAGCACTGATGGTTCCGTATCACCTCACTTTTTGTTGTTAATATTTAAATTATTTAGTGATAGTACTGGAGGATAGAATAATTTATTAGCTCTGCACTTATGTGATTACGTAATTACGTCAGTGCATCGAGCGACGCGCCCACCCAACCCTTTCAATTCATTAATGACCTTAGCAACTAACACTATTACCATAAAATGGTTAAGTAAAGTAAGTAATGTGAACATTCTGTTTACAGAGAGGTACGCTAAATAGGTCATCGATAGTAAAGAAGTAGACCCAAGTTTTTTTTCTTTTAGGCCCATCATAAATCTAGGTACTTAACATAACATAATATAAGGTAACGTTACGTAATGTAATATAACGTAACGTAACTTAACATAACATAACGTAACGTAAAACGTAACGTAACGTAACGAAACGTAACGTAACATTTACATACAGGCACATACATTAGCCCCCACATTAGGATACCCAGCGTTGTAGGAACCAGAATCAGCGACATCATAAACATGTAAACATCGAAGACCTGGGGATTTTTTTGTCCCCAGCCGGGGTTCGAACCCGGGACCTCTCACATGGTAGGCAGATGCACTACCGCTCTGCCACAGAGGTCAGTCATATGTCACTTAACCACATATATACAAAATACATATTATTATACAAAATTCTTAATAATCTCTCGTCCCCCGCATACCTCAGAGAAAGGTTTCAGTACCTGCACTCTGGGGGTAGGCCATAAGAATTATTAACTCCAACCTTCTTGACATCCCTGCTCACAACACTGGAGCTTACGGTGATTCCTTCACGGTCCATTCGGTTAGGCTGTGGAGTGCACTGCCACAGAAAATATGGGCTAGTCCCACAATTGGTACATTTAAGAAGCAGGGGAAGAGTACTATTTATCTCTATCATAACTTTGAGCTATATATTTATTTCTTACTAGCTGACCTAGCGAACTTCGTGCCGCCTAACAGTCAATTCCTTATTTTTTTATTTATATTTCTCTCCTTAAGAACCATCCTCGTAATTCAAGGAATATTCTAAAAAAAGAATTAGCGAAAACGGTTCAGCTGCTCTCGAGATTTGAGCTTACCAACACATTCAGCGATTCATTTTTATATTATGGACTAGCTGACCCAGCGAACTTCGTACCGCCTAACAGTCGATTCTTTTTTTTTCCCTCCGTAAGAACCATCCTCGTACTTCAAGGAATATTTAAAAAAAAGAATTAAAAGAACATACATACATACATACATACATACATACATACATACATACATACATACATACATACATACATACATACATACATACATACATACATACATACATACATACATACATACATACATACATACATACATACATACATACATACATACATACATACATACATACATACATACATACATACATACATACATACATACATACATACATACATACATACATACATACATACATACATACATACATACATACATACATACATACATACATACATACAAGCTAAAAAAAACATTACCCTCTATTTGGACTTCACCGGAATCCGTTAAAAATTGAAACTTTGCCGCTTTCTTTAAAATTCTATTTAAAAAAGCATTGTTTAAGAAGTTTCGGCTGTCGAATCTCTTGTGTTTATTGGAAGCTGGCATATAATAATCTGCGTGCCATAAGCTAAAGTAGAGCCAATTTAATAGGCCACATTTGCCATGTGTCAGTTTTAGCTTCATAATGAGGTGAACTGCTAAAAGACATCGATTAAATCGAATAATTCGATACGGACTTCAAACATTTATGAATCGAATGCAGTTATTGTGAAAGAGTACGTATAGGTACTGTAATTTTAATTGAGTTCCATCGAAAATCAAATCAAATAAACAATTATTAATCAAATACCTGTCCCATCATTGTCTAACCAAAATTTATAAAACAAAATAAGACACGTATATAGTTTAACCAAGAAAAACTGCATTTATTCACTAGAACTAATAGAACTATAACGAGTGTTGTCATCGTCATCACTGCTGTCCGCTCCCAAAGATATAATAAATTGTTCTTCGATAATGTTGTCTATTCTCACATCTCGTTCAAAATCATCGAAAATTATTTTCTTTGTTTTCTCGACGACTTTTCTCCAGTCTTCTGAAGTGACTGCTGCACATGCAGTTTGTAGCAGAACCATCATTTTTGCAGTACTGAAGGGTGGCTCAGTATTGTTACGCGCAGCATGACCCTTTTGTTTGTGCCCAAATAAGCTCGATAGCGTTATACTGGCAGTGGTAAGGTGGCAATCGAATAACTTCGTGTCCATGCTCTAGTGCTATTTCATCAATTACATAGCAAGGCTTGGATGGCTTGTTTGCTTTTACCAAATTCAACAACTCAGCTTTCAATAAAGGTGGACTTGCATCCACATTTTTTTTTCCAGCCACGAGACAATTTCATGCTTTTTATTTGCTTGAGTTGGTGGTTTATCAACTTGTACAAAGTTTGGACCTGGAACGAACATTATGGACAAGCTCTAGTGTTGCCAAGAACATCCTACGAGTTTTTTTTTGCCTAAAAGTGTAATAATATTATAGTGAAACGAGAAACAATAAAATATTTACAAGATAAATCGTCTAAAAATTAACACTCAAACGAAAAAGATATTTATAAAACACAACAAATATTTCACTTTGACCTTCTACAAAGGATTACCTGCGTTAACAAGTTGTTTTCGGATACATAAAATGAAAAAACGTTAGACCTGGCTGAACGGACGAAAGTCCTTTGCCTATTCTGCTATCAGCAGAAAAACAAGATAAAAAAAATGAAACTGATTTTGTCTTTATTCAATTATTTTTTTATTTTTTATATTATTGAAAGATAATATAATAATGAAAACAAAACTCTTGAGAAACATTACGCATAGGCCAAAAAAAAAATTAAAGTTTTATTACGATACAGGTCTTGTATGGACACCTGTATAATAATATAACTTTTTAATCATAACGATACACCTATACAACCTCCAGCTGGACCAAGAAGGTTGAACCTCTACTTAAAAAAAAAGGTTTCAATGAACGAGTCCGCGCCGACGCAACACGCATGCGCAATCGATGTTAGCGCCTTGGCGCCAATATTTAACATTTAAAAAAACTTTTTAATATAAACAAAGTTTGGTTCTGTTTTTATGTAAGTATTATAGTATGAGAGTAGATAAAGTAGTGTATGACACTACATATCTTGGTCTTATAACAATCGTGTGATACTATAAACTCGCCTACAGTTCATTTCTTTAAAATACACTAGTGTTATAAGAATTCTTATTATGCAACGGTACCTATCTTAAACTACTATTTTCCCTTCTCATGCTATAAAAGTTCGTCTTTATGTGATGCATACTAGTTGTACAATCTACTAATAAAATAATCACAATATGGAATGATGTATGGCGATACATTCCTTTACTTAGGTAATCATTGCATTTAATACAACTTTTTCACTGATGATTCCTTCGATTTTTACAGTAACATCCCTAGTTTTTAAAAACAAAAAGGGTTGACCGACATAACCTTGTGATGAAGTTCAGTTTTTTAGGACAAACATTGTTTATTAAGTTTAGAATGGTTTATTAGTCAAAGTAAATTGTAATAATGCCTTCTTATGACATTATTACAATAAATATGTATTATTAACTGAAGAAAGTGAAGCAATTGTGCAGTTCTAATTTTGAAAAACTAAATAATATTGTGTGCCCTGCGTTACAAGGTTACGTTGACGAATTTCGATGAAGTGTCAAATGTGACCTATTAAATTGGCTTTACTGTAGTAGTTCGTAACGCGACTACGGCGTAGGGCCTACAAGGCCTACGCCGTAGGCTCGTAAACTTATTGAAATCGTATATAAAGGCTAAAAAATTAACACAATTTTAGAGTATATTCTTTTTAATGCACTAACCCGTGCTAAGGACAATTTTAAAAACCTATTTAGAGGTTATGTTAAGGCACGGTTAGCCAGAGGTCGCGGGTTCGAATCCCGGCATGGGTGAAATTTTTAAATTTTTAGGTTTAAACACCTTTTTAGAGGCTAAAAATTTCACCCATGCCGGGATTCGAACCCGCGACTTTAGAGATTAAAATTGTGCTCAGCTCAGTTAGTGCAACAAAAAGAATATTAGTAAAATTAAGAATATTAGTAAAATCAGGAATATTAGTAAAATTAAGAATATTAGTAAAATTATGTTTTTCTACGTTTACTACGTTTAGAATTTCTAAGTCTACATTCTGCCGGGGTGTCAGGAAATGGCTGATTACAGGGAGGAATGGAGAGTTTAAAGCCTTCACAGAGCAGTGGGACAGTGAATCGGCTAGGAGAAAAGGCCTACATTATTCTTGATAGAATTAGTTTTACGTTTAGAATTTAAACGAAAAATAATTTCTATCATTACATAACCTAGCTTTACATACAGGCACATACATTGCTTCTGGCCCCACACCAGGATACCTTGTGTCGTGGAAATCACAAACAAGTAAACATCCAAGACCTGGGGTTTTTTTATATCCCCAGCCGGGGTTCGAACCCGGGATCTTCGTACAGTCTATTTATCCGTACCTGCCCAATTTAGTAAGCAAGATTCTTACCTCAAAATTGATATTTGATGCCAAAACTAGATATTTTCTCGCGAGTTCATAAACTTTGTTTGGTTGTCTGGAAGAGATCGCTCTTAGCGATAAGACCGCCAATTGTATAACATTACTTAGATTTAAGAAATCATGGTTGTATTCTTTTTATGGTTGTGCAATAAAGTGAATTCTATCTATGTATATTTGTTTAGAAAATTGGCAGCATGTTGTCAAAAAAGGTCTTCCCGATTACTTCATTGATGGGAATATAGCAGTTTTCGACTAAAGAGTCATACTTTACGAGTAGAATGTTGTTTACTAAAATGGACAAGTAAGGATAAATACACTGTACAGTTTTTTTTTGTGTTCTGTGTCTTCGTAGGTTTTTTTAAATTATGTGAGTTTTGTAAGTGCTGTAATATGTGAAAAAGCAACTTCCATTCTGCGTAGAACCTAACTATGGTAGTAGATATGTACCCAAGTACATTATATTTTTTTTCTATGTCAACCCTTGTCACCACTGCTGGGGCACGGGTCTCTTCCTGCATCGGAGGAAAGTTACGCCATACTGCACGGGGGCCAAGTCCGGGTTGGTGGAGGTTTGTAAGACAGTGGCGGGCCTTACTATCAGAAGTTATCAAGCCGCCCATAAGGCCTCTGACATGGCTTAACGACTGCCATTACATGTTAGCCGGCACCAACGGCTTAACATGCCTTGCGAAGCATGGAAGCGCTCGGAAAAAATGCCACTAGCGGTAGTCACGGGACGCTCACCCATCTCGCACCTAACCGAGCCTGTTGTTGCTTAACTCGAGTGATTGATTCCAATGACTCGGTTCCACGAGGCCACGAGCGCTTCGGTTGGATACACATCCAACACCTCTTAGTGTTTTTTTGTTTATGTTTTCTGTTTCGAGTGTGTCGTATTAATTTTCTATTTTTAGTTTGATTAAATACCTAATATGATACAGTAACAATGTTTATGCCACACCTGGCCATAAAGTGGCGCTTTCTGGCCAAGTGTAGACATAAAAAGGTGTACACAACACGGGAGGTAATAAAGAAAGCTCTCGATCGCATATTTACGTCCCTCGCTTGCAGCTCGGGCCGCAAACTTCTGCGATCTCGGCCTTTCTTTGTATTACCACCCTAGTCGTGTAATGTACTATTATTACATTTACCGAGAATTTCTGTATCTCGGCCTTGTTTTCTGCGAAACGTGGGTGCTCTCCCGCGCTGTCAATTGTCAAGTTCGCAATCAAGTCGCATCGGGCGCTGGCGGACTCCGGATGTTCTCCGAACTCAACACGGTACCTACTAGCGCCACAATACCTGTGGGGTGACCGTGGCTCGCAAGGATACCTAGGACTTTTTCTAAAGTACCTACTTCCACGAGCGTGCTCTGAGGCGTTAAAAGTGTAATTGTTTGACTAAACTACTTTACAACAAAGGAAACTTTAAGAAAAACATGCAATGAAAAGAAAAGTTTATTGGCTATAAATGGGACAGAAATAGGCCTTTGAACAAAAAATCAAAGTAATCAGAAAACGGGGTACAGATTGAACATTATATGCACATAAAATACATGTACGGACGAATGTAGAATTTTCGCGTTGCATAGTGTACATACGTCTGTACACGAAGTGCTTGGGGGATTGCGCGCGGCCGGTTTGCTTAGTGTACAGACGTATGTACACTAAGCGCGTGAAGGGTTAACCTGTGCTAAGGACAATTTTAAAAACATATTTAGAGGCTAATACAGAGAACGTAATACAGAGAATAGTGTAAAGAGGTTCGAAATTTCACTGGTGCCGGTGAGTCACCCATCAGCTCAGTTGGATAGAGCGCTGGCACGGATAGCCAGAGGTCGCGTGTTCAAATCCCGGCATGGGTGGAATTTTTAGCCTCAAAATAGGTTTTTAAAATGTTTCTATTATATTTCCTACTAACTGGTCTGGACTCAGTTTGCGCATGATTAGTGAAGGACACATTACCGAGATAGGTACCAAGTATTCTATGTCTCAGTTCAGATTTTGTCTACCTGTACACCAACTTTCATGCAAATCCAATTAAGTAAATTATTTCAGGGTTGACTTCCTGGGACTTCCTTTACTTTTTTGTAAGCGCTTTTACGATCACTTTGAAGACCCATTGACGACCTCTGTGGCGCAGCGGTAGCGCATGTGCCTACCATGCGGTAGATCCCGGGTTCGAACCCCGGCTGGGGACAAAAAAACCCCAGGTCTCTGATGTTTACATGTTTGTGATGTCGCTGTTTCTGGTTCCCACGACACAGGGTATCCTAGTGTGGGGCCAGAAGCAATGTATCTGCCTGTATGTAAATGTTATTTTTTTTTGGTGAAAGAGATTATGCATGACATTAAAAACTTCTATGTACTTTTATAATAATGAATAATTCTCAATTGGTAGAGCGCTGGCACGGATAGCCAGAAGTTGCGGGTTCGAATCCCGGCATGGGTGAAATTTTTAGCCTCTAAATAGGTTTTTAAATTTGTTCCTTAGCACGGGTTAGTGCATTAAAAATAAAAATAGTATAATAATAATGAATAGACAATAATGATATAACAAGGCACCAAACAAGCAGTCGGTGCTTACACATTCGATAAAATTAACCGTCGCATTAAAAAGCATCGCAGTAAAGTTTTCGATGTAACGAGGCATTGGTTGGACCAACACGCAGTCGGTGTATAAACATTCGACTGAATAAGGCGTCGCACAATCAATCCTTCGAAGTCAATCAAACATTCACTGGTGAAACGTATTTCGAACAAAGAATTTTTGGAATGAAGTAGGGAACGCCTCTGAGAGAAGGTGCTGTGATTTAGTCCGGATCTAGTTACGGGTGTTGTTTTATCGGAAGAGTCCGACCAGGTTTCGCTCCGATTCGCAGAGCTATGTTACAAGGTTTTTGGCGTGCTTATTAATTTAAGTCACTCGTGCCATTGTATATCTACGTGTATTTATGTTAATCATCATAGGCCTTTACGTTTTTAAGCAGTGCCTAAAAGTTTGACACTTTTTTGAGTAACTACGTTAATAGGCTATATGTAAATAACAAATATTTATTTCACCATTGTCGAAGTAGATTTTGTAAATTAAATTGTCTCCGCTACGATAAGGATTTGACTTTAAATAGATAGATAGATAGAGCATACTTTATTGCACAATCAGAAAAAAGAATACAACCATGATGTCTTAAATCTAAGTAATGTTATACAACTGGTGGTCTTATTGCTAAGAGCTATACTCAAAATGTAAAAAAAAAACAAACCGGCCAGTGTGAGTGGTACATACGCAGAGAGTACAAATTTATAGACAGTATTTCTTAATGATTCGCGATACTCATACATAGTTATATATTAAACAGGTCAAATCGCGATTATTTATTAGGTAAAACGTAATTACCTTACCTAATAAATAATCGCGATTTGACCCGTTTAATATATAACTAAATTTATAGATTGTTACTTATATATTAAAAATAGTTTAGGAATCAAGTCCCGCAGTTGTTTCCGACCTGTTCCCGAACTTCGAAGACTATTGTTTTTTTATTTAATTACAAATGCATAGTTTTCTGTTCTTTTCCTGTATTTGTAGTACAAGACGATATTGCTTGAGCTATTTCATAGTTCCACCTCAATGGGAAGGAAGTAATCTTATTCTTAATTCCGTTAATGCGGAAATTTTAATTCCGTTGAGTGTCGAAATATACGTTTTTGCGGCATAAACGACAGTATTATACTATTTTTATTTTTAATGCACCAACCCGTGCCAAGGACAATTTTAAAAACCTATTTAGAGGCTAAAAATTCCACCCATGCCGGGATTCGAACCCGCGACCTCTGGCACGGATAGCCAGAGGTCGCGGGTTCCAATCCCGGCATGGGTGGAATTTTTAGCCTTTAAATAGGTTTATAAACGACAGTAACTTTATGTTTCTTCAACTTAGAAGTTTGCACTTGAAATGGTTTTCACTGCTTCAATGGACCGTAGACATGTCTATATGGTTTGAATTGCAACTGGATATCTCCACGCGTTTCTGAGATAAAGGGTCTTGACAGACGAACAAATGGACGGATGAACTACACAAATGTTTAATGTAAAAGTTCTTTTCCTCAATTGGTAGAGCGCTGGCACGGATAGCCAGAGGTTGCGGGTTCGAATCCCGGCATGGGTGAAATTTTTAGCCTCTAAATAGGTTTTTAAGTTCTTTTCCTATATTTTTGTTAATTTACATGTGACATCTTTCTCTTTAAATAAACTATTAACATTTACCTGTGTAGTCTACTTGTTCATTAATCAATTTGTGAATTATTATACTTATATTCAAACGGCCGGATATTGGACGGCCTCTGTGACGCAGCGATAGCGCCTCTGCCTTCCATGCAAGTGGTCACAGGTTCGAACCCCGTCTGGTGACAAAAAAAAACCCCAGGTCTTGGATGTTTACATGTTTGTGATGTCGTTGTTTCTGGTTCTCACGACACAGGGTGTGCTAGTGTGGGGTCAGAAGCGATGTTTGTGCCTGTATGTAAATGTCATGTTATATTTTTTCTTATAACTACTTGTAGCAACTGATGTATTAGTTTTAAGATCATTTGAAAAAGGTGGTCACAGTGGAGTTAATTTTCCGCTTTTTCCTCCACTAAACGACGGCCCGAGGGCAGCGGCTTACATTTTACATTGTACACATTGACATTCAGCAAACACAATGCAAATTCTTTAAGCGTTGAGATAAAAACTCTTGATTTGATTGATTTCATTTTCTGCTGGAGCTACAAACAAAACTTTTGTTAATGCGAAGTGTGTGACTAAAGGTTATTGACCCATTCGTGTTTGGCAAGTCAGATGTCATAGCACGAAAATAGCATTTACTTTGACTGTCACGCGCAGTTGTTGCAACAGAGCTGAGCTACAGTGAAAGACACGTTGTGTCGTTGTATCGAGGACTCGTAATTACTTAACATAATAAAGAATTTCATTCTAGAAATAAAACAAAATGAAAACGTTTATTCAAAGTTCAAAGAATGTAATATGTAGGCGCTAGCACGTAATTTTGTCTATCACGACTTATTACCCCCGGCGTGGTAAATTGGTTGCGTATAAGAAAAGCAAACTCTTCTTCAGCAACTGCACTTTTAGGGAAATTCCTTGTTGGCAACTGGTTACCTGTTAATTAAAAACATTCTTCTATCGCAACCAGTTGCCAACAAAGAACGAAAAATCCTCCATCGCAACTGGTTCCGAAACTCAGTTGCGATAGCGGCCGGAAGGGTAATCAGACATACGTTCGTGGGTTCGATTCCTCGCGGTAAGTTTATGCCGGGCTAACATAGTTGTAACACAATCACTAGTCCTTTTCCCAAACAGTCGGTCCCAAGGAATCGAACGCACGACCGTATGTCTGATTACCACGTCCGCGCCGGGGTAATAAGACGTAATAGACGTAATTAGTACTTGGTAGTAATAATAAAAAAAATCATAATCTTTTTAATGCATCAACCCGGGCTGACGACAATTTTAAAAAACTATGTACCTGGCACGGTTAGCCAAAGGTCACGGGTTCGAGTCCCGGCATGGGTAAAATTTTATATAAATTTAAATAGGTTTAAAAAAATATTTTATTTATTTTCACTGATAGAGTTGTTGTAAGGGTTGATGACATAAATTCATTGACGTCCACTATGAGTATTTATTTTTGTCGTCTTTTTACTTGTGCTGTGTCGTATGCGGTGCATAGTTTCTTTCTTTTGCCAGCAAAATTACGTACGCGAACTGGCCTAAGTAGGTACTTTCGGGTAGGCCATGTATTATATTTGGGTTCACTAGTTCGTAATGAGCTTTGTACTGTTGTGTACTAGTACAAAGTATAACAAACACTAGAGAACCGAGCAAGGTACCACTGAAATGAAATGTAAAAGGTTTTGTTCAAAGTAGCGCAGAAACTGCGGCATAATGAACGTTACAATTCAAACTAGGTGTCCATTTCAAAATTTAGATCATCTTTGAGAATAAATGGACAAGAAAACACCAAACTTAGTTTTTTCAAAGTCCTTAACTAACAGAGTTTACATAATTATTATAAAACATAGAACTCATGCATTTAAAAAGCACTATGAATGAAGATGTCCTCGAGAGCGCTCTACATACCAAAAGCAAACGGTTCGCAAATTCTTATAACCACAAAAGCGAAGCGCACAAAAGGTTGACATCCCTCACAAAGCGCCGAGCATTCCACGAGTCCCAGAAATGTACACGCGTGGCCACCCTACCTCTCAGACCCCAGTTCTTGCTCCTATTTAGGTCATCTGGGCCAGCGTAGATACTGTAATCTACACCCATCAGTGGGCAAATTAAACTAAGTGCTCTGGCAAATCTGACTGAGAAAAAAAAACTTGGAACTGGGTCTTGGCGCCCCTGGGCACATGTTCCCCGCGCAACCCCGCCTCACCCCCTCAAATGTTTTGACAGGTGCTAGCCTGGACGCGGCACGCCCAAGCTTCTAAACCTGTTTGAAGCCTATTGAGGCTGTTTATTAATGCGCTTTAAGCTTACCAGTCGACCGACGCATTTGCTCGTCGATATCCTACGCAGCAAACCTCTCCGTTCGACCTCATTGTCACTGTCCGTGCTGTCCTCACAAAAGGCGGGTTTTCTTTCATCGTGCTCGCGGTAGCCCCCCTCTAATGACATAACTCAACGAACGAAACTACACGGCACACGCGGCGTCAGGAATTCACCACTACATCATACAGAATTGGCTAAAATTCCACTAAATTTGTAACACTAGTTGCTAACGTTGTGACAGTTCTGTAGGACGCCATGACATCCGAGCGGCGACTGAAAACAAAACATGTTTCAGTGGCACGCGGTCGCGTCATCGCGCGGCGGAATTCGGAACTACCTTGTCTCCGAATCGTCAGTTTCGTTTCTAGACGCTGTCGCTGATAGTCTGTAGATTGCGCCAGTAGTTTCCTGAAATTTCAGCGCTGAAGAATTTTAATAGTTTATGGGAAACGCGCTAGATGGCGCCTCCGGTAAAATAATTTACTATAAATAAGCAGCAGTCCTTTGAAATAATAATAATTATTATAGCAAGTATAATAATATTTTTTAATGCTTTAATAATTAATATTTATTACGTATCTTCTAATAACTGATCTCTAGGTGTCTAGGATATTGTTGTTTTGAGCACAGATTAAAAAGACAAATGTTTGGGAGGTTGCTGGCAAAAAATAGTAGAGTCGTTTTTCGAAGTTCGTTCTAGAAATTGGAAATTCAAAACTCGTGGCAGATGACATTTGAGTCATTTTCCGCAGTTGGTAGGAATCCATCGTAAAATGCACACGGTGTAAACTCTAAATTTTTTTACACTTAATTTTTTTATTTAGTTTTAAGTTAATGTTAAGTATTAGCTTCTTAACCCTTTTGGCACCATATTCGGGGTAAATTTACAAGTATTTAGCTAGTTAAGGGGTGAAATAGCGTTAAATTGACAAGATGAGGGAAATCATTAACTTGCAAGTTGGCTCCTGCGGGAACATGATTGGAGGGAAGGTAAAGTTCACACAACTTTTGTTCTTAACCTTAGATATAGTTTTTTTACTGGCTAACTCCAAATATTTCAACACGCTCTATAGTTCATGTCCTGTGGGTAGCGATCCTCCAGTTTTCCTAGTAACTTCCCAAATTTACTCGCCAACACTCTGTGTAACATTGAAGAATATTGCTAACCCTTTTCAGTTCTGGGAGGTGATCTCGGACGAGCACGGCGTAGACCCATGCGGCGTGTATTGCGGTGACTCTGACCTGCAGCTCGAGCGGATCAACGTTTACTACAACGAGGCCTCGGGAGGCAAATACGTCCCACGGTCCGTCCTCGTGGACCTGAAGTCCGTGACCCTGGACGCCGTCCGATCCGGCCCTTTCGGATGCATCTTCCGCCCTGACAACTTTGTCTACGCAAACAACGGAGCTGCCAACAACTGGGCTAGAGGACACTACACAGAAGGCGTAGAAATCCTTGAATCGTGCCTAGATGTTATAAGACGCGAAGCGGAGGGCTGCGACTGCCTCCAAGGCTTCCAGATGACCCATTCGCTCGGTGGCGGCACCGGATCCGGATTAGGCACTCTGCTCATCAACAGGATCCGTGAAGAATACCCGGACAGAATCATCCTCTCCTTCTCTGTGTTCCCCAGTCCACGAGTGTCAGACTGCGTCGTAGAGCCGTACAACACGACCCTGTCAGTAAACCAGCTGGTCGAGAATACGGACCACACGTTCTGTCTAGACAACGAAGCGCTCTACGACATCTGTTTCAGAACTTTGAAGTTGACAACGCCGACCTACGGCGATTTAAATCACTTGATATGTGCTACCATGTCTGGCACGACGACTTGTCTGCGCTTCCCTGGCCAGTTGAATGCAGACCTGAGGAAGTTGGCGGTCAACATGGTGCCGTTTCCACGCCTCCACTTCTACGTGCCCGGTTTCGCTCCCCTCACCTCTCGAGGATCGCAACAGTACAAGGCACTGACAGTACCGGAGTTGACACTACAGATGTTCGACGCAAAGAATATGATGGTGGCATGCGACCCCAGACACGGGAGGTATCTCACAGTGGCCACGGTCTTCAGAGGCAGAATGTCGATGAAAGAAGTGGATGAACAAATCCTCAACATCCAGAACAAAAATAGCTCTTACTTTGTCGAATGGATACCAAACAACGTCAAGGTAGCAGTGTGCGACATTCCACCAAGAGGACTCAAAATGTCGTCAACGTTTATTGGTAACACGACAGCCATCCAGACGATATTCAAAAGAGTGTCGGAACAGTTTGTTGCCATGTTCAGGCGGAAAGCTTTCCTTCACTGGTACACAGGTGAGGGCATGGATGAAATGGAGTTTACTGAAGCCGAAAGCAACATGAGCGACTTAGTGTCAGAGTACCAACAGTACCAGGATGCGACGCCTGATGAGGAAGGTGAATTCACGGAGGAAGAAGAGGGCTTGGAGGAATAGCAATTAAGTTTTGATAGTTCGTCTTTTGATTTTTGTGATGTCCTTGTGTTTGTCTTCTATATTAAAAATCATGATGGAATTGAGTTTAATGATTTTGAATTTCAAAGACAGGATTTGTGACATGAACGTCGCTTTCCCGATTCGTCAAGAATAGACCACCTTGTGTTTATTCGATTATAATATTTTCACCAGACAATTACCTAATACTAGATAGACAGAAACTAAATTTAAAACCGACATGAGCAAAAAAGACAAAATTTACAAGAAGTCAAAATAAACCATAAAAAAAGGCCTGTCGCCAACATGGCACCCCGCGGTGCGAAGCAACCATAACAGAAGTTAGGCGACAGTCGGCAACGGCACCAGCTTTCTGAGTGGGCGACGCACTTGTGTTGCCACGTCAGCGCATCTGATGACTCCACCTTGAGCCGGGCCAGACGGCGGTCACTCTGCCTCGTGGCCAGGTTCCCCTCAGGAGAGATCCGTCAGCGATCAAAACGAGATCTCCAACTTTTAGCTGCACCTTGGGTTGAGGAGGTATGCTGCGCCTCGGTATCAAAGTTGGGAGATATTCATCTACCCAACGCTTCCAAAAATGGTCGGATAATCTTAGACCCTTTTTCCATTGTGTGCGTGCCCACAGCTCGGTTTCAGCAACAGGACTTGCGGGTGGCTCAGTTGTAGCTGACCCAATGAAAAAATGAAACGGCGTCAGAGCCTCGTCTTCTTGTAGATTTACGGGAACGTGAGTGAGGGGGCGCGAATTAACTAGCCCTTCGGCTTCCAGCAGAAGCATATTTGGAGTTTCCTCGCGAGGTGACTGCTCTTTTAGAGTCACATGTAGAGCGGACTTTACTGACCGTACAAGTCTCTCCCAACAGGAAGGATCATTACTTTAGTTTGACCACGAGGAATGAATTTTCCACGTGGTCAAATCAGTTTGACAAATTAGTTTGACTACGTGGAAGAACCCCATTGATGGTGATGCTGGGGGAATAAACTTCCAGAGTGCTTAGTGCGAGTTTTTTAACTACTCGATCGCGTTAACGTAAACTCAAATTTCTTTAGCATCGAGGAAGCGCCACCTAGCGACAAGTATGGAAATTAAAATTGCTAAGTGCGAGTTTACGTTAAGAAGTGAACACGTTTACCAGCCAAAACACGAATATACGCGAGTGCGAGTTGTACTGTGACAGCGTTTTGCCAGTTCGAACGGTTAACTTACTCATACTCACTTCTCATTGCTCGATTAACGTGGTAGTAAAGTTATTCGATTGGATCTGTCAAACTCGCACTAAGCACTCAGGTAATTTTCAGGTTAGCGGCGAAATTGTATACTCATTGAGCTTATTGCTAGCCCCGATAAAGGCTGTTCCGTTGTCGGACATTATGACCGAAGGGCTGCCTCGTCTGGCAATAAATTGCCTCAGAGTCATTATGGCAGAATCTGTGGTAAGACTAGCTCCTAATTCCAGGTGAACAGCGCGAACAGTGAGACACGTGAAAAGCGCGACCTATCTTTTTTCCGTTCTCCTTCCTATAGTGATAAAGACCGATCCGAAATAATCAAGTCCCACATTTGAAAACGGTCGTTGATGATGCGCGAGTCTTGCTTTTAGAAGGTCCCCAGTTAGAGGTGTAAGTGGGCGAGCCTTTCTTATCCGACAAAAGAGACAGGAATTAGCCACTTTCTTTTCGGATAGCCTCAGGTGGACGATATAGTATTTGCGTCTAAGGTCGTTTCCCACCGTCTCGTTGTTTGCGTGAGCGGCACGTTTGTGAAAGTGCGTGATCATTAGATGCACAATTGGATGTTTACCATATAGAATTACGGAATTGGGTTCCGTATCCACGCCTCGAGCACGTGTCATCCTTATTATCATGTAATCGCAAGCCACAATTGGTCACAATATGAGAGTCCGACTAGTTATACTATTTATTATACGATATAAAGGCCCCTTTAGACGGGCCATATTTTCACAAAAATGTGTAGCTGCCATGGTGTGGCTAGTAACATGAGCCAGCATTTACGGCAAGACTATGCAAGATATTGTTTTTTTTAGTATGGCCGGGCTATATTGTCACATTGTGTGTCCGATGATGAATGTTTAGTGTCCCAGCCATATGGCAAATACTGCAATATTTTTTATTGCTGTTTCGCTTTACGGATTACGGCCTAAGTGCGTCGCTTTTTCATCCTTGTAACTAAGTGAGCTATGTCCAATGGTGTGCGTGTAGATTGTAAAGTTCAAATTGAATACAAGCTCGCAGAGACGGCTAATTCTAGTTTTGAGTCTCAGGACCATTAAAAACTCTGGCTATCCGTGCCAGCGCTCTTTCCAACTGAGCTAATGGGCGACTCACCGGCATCAGTGAAAATTCGAACCTCTTTATTTATTTATTACGTAGGTACAGGCAGCGACATCTGGCTTAAGTAAATTGCAGCACTTACAGTCCCGACTATCTACTTTGCAGTTAGGTTTTTACATCGGAATGATACAATATTACTGTAGGCACATGATTATACTATTTTTATTTTCAATGCACTAACCCGTGCTAAGGACAATTCTGTACCACATGAAGCAATAAACGAACTTGAACTTGAAAAACCTATTTACGTTAGGGCCTATAAACACGATTTTTCACGCAGCGTTAACGCGCGTTTTTCGCGCTATTCTAGCACGACTAAGATTGCAAGATGCAATCAGTGGATGAAGGACTATTTGCGATCGTTTCAGCCAGTCAGAAAATAACGCAGTAAGAAAATAGTCGTTCATAATTATTTACTGAAAAAAATACTGAAATAAATGCATGTGTGTGATGTTTTTACGGAATGGGGTAGGTAAAAATAAAAAAAGTGTTGGTTTTTATATATTATACTATTTTTATTTTTAATGCACTAACCCGTGCTAAGGAACAAAATACAGAAGAATAGTGTAAAGAGGTTCGAAATTTCACTGATGCCGTGAGTCGCCCATTGGCTCAACTGGTAGAGCGCTGGCACGGATAGCCAGAGGTTGCGGGTTCGAATCCCGGCATGGGTGAAATTTTTAGCCTCTAAATAGGTTTTTAAATTTTATATATTATTTAGAAAATATAGGCCATTTCAGAAATACCATTTCAGTAATATGTTTTTCCTTGCTTTTGTTAATATTATATTAATTTTTTTGTATTTACCGGAAGTGACGTCACCATCCCAGGTTGAATAGTATATCCATTCCCACCAGAATAAAAAAAAAACTGTCAGTTTTGTAAATGTCAAATCTGTCAACAACTTCATAGTGGTGTGGTGGTGGTGTGGCCATCACAAATTTTCTAATTATAAATATAATTTTTGTTTGTCATGGGATTCGTCATTAGAACTTATCTCAGGGGCACCGATGATCTTGCCGCAATTTTTTAAAATTTTGTATGTATTTTTTTTATTGGTTATTCTAGTTTTAATACCTAGATTGTACTAATGATTTATAAGTCATTATTGCATTTCTACGAAATAAAATAGGATTTTTAACAAATCTGGCAACACACGTTCGCCATCTTGACATATTCAAAACACAGAATTGGAAAAATACAAGTAAGCTACTTTAAGGTCAAGTTATAAAATAACTATAATACGTAACTTTGCCAAAGCACTCCCTAAAGTTATAGTAGATCATTGGCTTGATAAAAAACATTTATTTCACGCATTTTATTGCGTTAATTTCACTGTACAAAATTTTACTATACATGGTTTTAGCATGGCACTGACGATTTCCGTGACGTCATGAAGATCAAACAAGGTTATAGGGTTTTTTTCGAATAAGTAACAAAATAGGACTCTTAAAAATACATATTTTTTTAAATTCTGCTAACAAACCTTTTTCCTCGAAATGGTTTTTGAATTAGAGACATCCGATATTTTTTTGGATAACCAAATTCCCAATCGAAAATCCAAAACGGAAATCTAACTGTATGTACCTACCTATTTGACTGGTAGTATACAGCCTTCGGTAATATTGTCGGCAAGTGCGCGAATAAAATGTGCAATGTTACCGTACGGTATACGGCGCAGTACGTACATACCGGGGTAATTTAGCTAAATAATGTACCATCAATGGTACTGTCCAATGGTACAAGTGGGACGGAGGGAACAAACACGGTGCAACAGCTTATTTCTAGCGATTACAAACGTGCACAACCTCAGATCATAGATGATCAGATTGCTTAGTGCGAGTTTGACAGATCCAATCGAATAACTTTACTACCGCCTTAATCGAGCATTGAGTAGTGAGTATGAGTAAGTTAACCGTTCGAACTGGCAAAACGCTGTCACATTACAACTCGCACTCGCGTTTATTCGTGTTTTGGCTGGTAAACGTGTTCACTTCTCAACGTAAACCATTACAACTCGCACTCAGCATTTTTAATTTCCATACTTGTCGCTAGGTGGCGCTTCCTCGATGCCATAGAAATATGAGTTTACGTTAACGCGATAGAGTAGTTAAAAAACTCGCACTAAGCACTCTGAGTGCACAACCGTCGACAGCGCCGATTATTCCCATTAGTTACTTCTAGCCCTGTCCCCCTGGGTGACTGTGGGTGAATTGTCTTCCCGAGAAAAAGTCGTCGTGCGCGTACGTCCTCGTTCCGGTCTACCTGGGCATACCTGAAAAGGGAGACCTCTACGGTAGACCGTAGCGTGTATGGCCTCCTTAAGCGAGCCTCTTTCTTGAAAATTACAATTACATCATGAAGTTATTTCTGTCAGATTCAAACTCTTCGGTGGTCCCACCGACATTGGCCACTGCAAAATGACAGCGTCCCAAATTTCGAACCAAATGTCCAGAAACATCAAACAAACGAAAATCACTTTTCAGTATTCAATCAAATCCCCTATACCATGCACGTGAATTGAATAGTGTAACCATTTTTTATATTTTTATTTTTTATGTGACAAATTAACCGTTGTTTTTACAATTTAATTTAGTGTTTAGGCTCTAAATTCTTTGTGAAATCGTTTTTTCGCCATCATGAGGGAGATCGTGCACATCCAGGCTGGCCAATGTGGTAACCAGATCGGAGCTAAGGTAGAGCCCAGTAAATCCTATGATACTACACGTAACTACCTTTACCCGTTGGTTCACTTAATTTTAAGATGTTCCCAACTTTACCCGCCAACCGTTACATGCTCCCGCGGCCTTACAATAAATATTTCTTAAAATAGTAGTACCTATATAGTTCGATATTACTTTTCAACAAAAGCTTAATAAAGTAAATTTCCTGCAAAATTTAGGTAGAGAAAATAAAAGAAAATTTGCTTATTCTTAATGCGATCACTTACTTAATCATCAATAAATAATCCAACAAGGTGTTTGCATAGCTGTCTGTATCAATGTATGTGTGCCTTTACCCACCAACGTTCAGTTAAGACGGAAACACATTATTAAAACGTGACCCGACGCGACGTGTCGATACCCGATGTACCTACACCGTGCAGTTGCAGCCGATGTTTATAGTGTGATTCTAGTCATAGAAAATAGTACAATTTGATTCTACTCAACATGCGTCGCGTTTCGTCATTATTAACACATTGTTAACACACCACGCGATCCGGGTATACATCTGGTGTCGACACGTCGTCGTCGGGTCGCGTTTTAATAATGTGTTTCCGTCTTAACAAAAAAGGTGTATGATTAAAGTCAAGACCATTACACACAAAATTCAATCTGACACAAGAACAAATAAATTTTATATTTACTCGGTTGCATGCACTGATAACTGAACAGTTTTATCGCATACACGGCTTGCCTGTCGGTTATGCATGCAAAACATCATGCATACCCAAGCGTGAGTGGCCTCCTTGAAGTGACTGCTCATACCAATCTTGTTTTTTGCAGTTTTGGGAGGTCATCTCCGACGAACATGGTATCGACCCGACGGGCGCCTACCAAGGCGACTCCGATCTTCAGCTCGAACGCATTAATGTCTACTATAACGAGGCCTCGGGTGGCAAATATGTCCCGCGAGCAGTTCTGGTGGACCTCGAGCCAGGAACCATGGACAGCGTTCGCTCCGGACCTTTCGGACAGATCTTCCGTCCGGACAACTTCGTGTTTGGTCAGTCAGGCGCTGGGAACAACTGGGCTAAAGGCCACTACACTGAAGGAGCAGAACTGGTAGATTCAGTTCTGGACGTCGTAAGGAAAGAAGCCGAAGGCTGCGACTGCCTCCAAGGCTTCCAACTGACGCACTCTCTTGGGGGAGGCACCGGATCCGGCATGGGAACTTTACTAATCTCGAAGATAAGGGAAGAGTATCCTGACAGAATCATGAATACCTTCTCCGTGGTACCGAGTCCTAAAGTTTCAGACACTGTTGTGGAACCATACAATGCAACCTTGTCCGTGCATCAACTGGTGGAGAATACCGATGAGACTTATTGCATTGACAATGAAGCGCTGTATGATATTTGCTTCCGGACATTAAAGCTGTCTACACCAACGTATGGAGATCTAAATCACTTGGTATCGGCCACTATGTCCGGCGTGACGACATGTTTGAGGTTCCCGGGCCAGTTGAATGCAGACTTACGGAAGCTAGCGGTGAATATGGTGCCATTCCCGCGCCTCCACTTCTTCATGCCCGGTTTCGCGCCACTGACGTCCCGTGGGAGCCAGCAGTACAGGGCTTTGACGGTGCCAGAGTTGACTCAGCAGATGTTCGACGCGAAGAACATGATGGCGGCCTGCGACCCTCGCCACGGACGTTACCTTACTGTGGCCGCGGTCTTCCGCGGCCGCATGTCCATGAAGGAAGTGGACGAGCAGATGTTGAATATTCAGAACAAAAACAGCAGTTACTTCGTCGAATGGATTCCTAATAATGTAAAGACAGCCGTGTGTGATATACCGCCTCGTGGACTCAAAATGTCTGCAACGTTTATAGGCAATACCACAGCCATTCAAGAGTTATTCAAGAGGATATCGGAGCAGTTTACAGCTATGTTTAGAAGGAAAGCTTTCTTGCACTGGTATACCGGTGAGGGTATGGACGAGATGGAGTTCACAGAGGCGGAGAGCAACATGAATGACCTGGTATCAGAATACCAGCAGTACCAGGATGCCACTGCTGATGATGAAGGGGAATTTGACGAAGAAGTTGATGAAGAATAAGTGTTAGTGTTGTTTAATGTATGTGTCGTCTACAAGTGCCAGTTTTTGTTGTAACCATGCTAAGCATAATCTGTTTTTTACGTGTTTATTTTTTTGTGTAATTTACAAACTGTAATAAATTACTGAAAAATATTTTGTCTTTTTGGTTTTGACATACCTACCCAGGGAATGAGTTATTCCACTAATCCCCATTGAAAATCCCCATTGATGGGGTTTGTGACCTTTTTGTCCACAAATCCTTAAAGATATGCCAATGGGGATTTTCAATGCGGATTAGAGGAATATGGGAGGGTAGGGTACGGAGAACTTTTAGTTTCTTTCCTAAGGTCTGTACTACTGCTTCTACGATTTGTGAAATGAACGTCACTTTAGTGATTCGTCACCGTAGATTTACTCCCTCTACGTTCGTCACATGAGAAATGACTACCTTACCAAGAAGCCACGAGATATTGGTGCAGTAAAGAACTAGATGCGCTAGAAGCGCTCGTGGCCTAGTCGGACTGAGTGGAATCAATCACTCGAGTTAAGCAACAACAGGCGCGGTCAGGTGCTGGATTGGTGACCGTCCCGTTACTGCCGCTAGTGGTCAAACCTAGTAGTCAAACTGATTTGACCACGAGGAATTTTCACATTCTTCGCGGTCAAAATATCATATCGACGACCTCTGTGGCGTAGCGGTAGCGCGTCTGCCCACCATGCAAGAGGTCCCGGGTTCGAATCCCGTCTGGGGAAAAAAATCTAACGTCTTGGATGTTTACATGCTTGTGATTTCTGGTTCCCACGACACGGGGTATCCTAGTGTGGGGCCAGAAGCAATTAAAAAAAAAACAAAAAAAATGGATTATTATTTAAAAAATACACCCTGTGTCTTGAAATAAAATTGTACAGTTATAGACAAGTTTTGTGTAACGTCATTTATTTTAAACGCAACCAACACATATATATCGCCATGTATAAATTCTCAGAAGTCAAACTGATTTGACCACGAGGAATTTTAACATTCTTCGTGGTCAAACTGTAACTATATAACCTCTTTGAACATACTGTATACGATGTAGTCTTATTGTACAACCATCTCGAACGCCAAGAACAAAATATATTCCGAGACGAATACATAATAAAGTGTCGAATGACCACGAGGAAGGAAGGTGACCGTCCCGTTACCACCGCTAGTGGCATTTTTCCGAGCGCTTCCGTGCTTCGCAGGGCACGTTAAGCCGTGGGTGCCGGCTGTCATGTAATGGCAGTCGTTAAGCCATGTCAGAGGTCTTATGGGCGGCTTGATAACTTCTCACAGTAAGGCCCGCCACTGACTTGGCCCCCGTGGTGGAGTATGGCCTAACCTTCCTGCAATGCAGGAAGAGACCCGTGCCCCAGCAGTGGGTACATGATGCAGGGTTGCAACCGCAAAGAACTAGAAGGAAGCTGTCGAGGAACACTAAAACCTACAAGACTGTTACATCCTTGAAAACCTGCCACCTCCCGCCTTACACTCCTATGTAGGGACAACAATCCAATACGTATCGATGAAGAAATTAAGTACACATAAGCAAGACAACAGAAATAATTTAATACAACACAAACACAAAATCTCATGAACTATGTCACATTTCTGTCACACTTCTTCCTCCTCTCCTTGCTCCTCGTCAAACTCATCCTGAGCCGTCGCGTCCTGGTACTGCTGGTACTCTGATATCAGGTCCGACATATTACTCTCCGCTTCTACGAACTCTGCTTCCTCCATGCCCTCGCCTGCAAGGAAAGGGAAATAATGCGTTGAGGATGTCCAATTGGAAAATAACGGATTCAAATAATGCTCAGTGCGCAAAATGTCCATAGCTATAGGAGGGTGTATCTCTATAATATAAAAATGAATCGCTGAATGTGTTGACACGCGCAAAACTCGAAAGCAGCTGAACCGATTTCGCTAATTCGTTTTTTAGAATATTCCTTGAAGTACGAGGATGGTTCTTACGGAGAGAAAAAAAATAAATAAATAAAAGAATGTTAGATTAAACGAATGTTAGACGGCACGAAGTTCGCTGGGTCAGCTAGTGGTAGGTAAAAATAATTAGTACTAGCTCGGGGACATGTTTAGATGAACAGATTCGGTTAAAAATTGGTGCAGACAATCCTTTACATAAAGGCATTGAAAAAGCACAGACATTTTTACGTCTCTGTGGAGGATATATAGTCTCCAATTTTGTAGTCGGGTAGTAAGGTCAAGCACGATATTTGTTTAGCCCTATCATGGCAGTAGTTATGCGATGCGGCCTTGGGTGCGGCTGACGCGATCTATCCAATAAGGTCAAAATGGACAGCGCTGGTCACAGTATTTGGTGTTCCTACTGTTGTAGGGCATTCCCCTACCTGCCAAGAGCATTCCTAACGAACGATTTCTTTTCCGATAGAGCAAACCCTAAACAACCACTTGATATAAGTAAACTTACCTGTATACCAATGGATGAAAGCCTTCCTCCTGAACATTGAAGTGAACTGCTCAGATAACCTCTTAAATATTTCCTGAATAGCCGTGGTGTTGCCAATAAACGTAGAGGACATCTTCAGGCCACGTGGAGGTATATCACAGACAGCTGTCTTAACATTATTGGGGATCCATTCGACAAAGTACTCCTTGTTCCTATTCTGTATGTTCGACATTTGTTCCTCAACTTCTTTCATGGACATGCGGCCGCGGAAGATTGCTGCCACTGTCAAGTAGCGGCCATGGCGCGGATCGCAGGCTGCCATCATGTTCTTGGCGTCGAACATCTGCTGAGTTAACTCTGGGACCGTCAAAGCCCTGTACTGTTGACTCCCACAGGAAGTCAATGGCGCGAAGCCCGGCATGAAGAAGTGGAGACGCGGGAACGGAACCATATTCACCGCTAGCTTCCTCAGATCAGCGTTCAACTGCCCTGGAAACCTTAAACAAGTTGTCACGCCGGACATCGCTACAGACACTAGGTGATTCAGATCACCGTAGGTCGGCAATTTCAACTTCAGTGTTCTGAAGCAGATGTCGTACAAAGCCTCGTTGTCAATTATGAAGGACATATCTGACGTTTCGAGAAGCTGGTTCACAGATAGCGTCGCATTGTACGGTTCAACGACTGTGTCAGACACTTTTGGACTTGGTACGATTGAAAAGGTCAGCATTATCCTGTCCGGGTATTCTTCTCTTAAGTTTGTGAGCAGAAGTGTTCCCATTCCAGAGCCAGTACCTCCTCCTAACGAATGCACCAACTGGAAGCCCTGCAGACAATCGCACGCCTCGGCTTCCTTTCTCACTGCATCGAGTACCGTTTCAAGCAAATCTGCGCCTTCGGAGAAGTGTCCTTTGGCCCAGTTGTTCCCTGCACCCGTGCCGCCACAAATCATGCTGTCGGGCTTGAAGAGTTGTCCGAATGGCTCACAGCGTATTGCGTCTATGGCACCTGACTCTAAGTCGACAAGGATGGCCCTAGGAACGTATTTGCAGCCAGAACCTTCGTTGTAGTAGACATTGATGCGTTCAAGTTGCAGATCGGAATCGCCAGAGTAGTGACCAGACGGGTCGATGCCGTGTTCGTCGGAGATCACTTCCCAAAACTGAAATGAGTGGATGGCATGATTACTTCAGCCAGATGTCGCTGCCTGTACGTAATACAGAGAATATTGTAAAGAGGTTCGAAATTTCACTGATGCCGGTGAGTCACCTATTAGCTCAGTTTGAAAGAGCGCTGGCACGGATAGTCAGAGGTCGCGGGTTCGAATCCCGGCATGGGTGGAATTTTTAGCCTCTAAATAGGTTTTTTAAAATGAGTGATCTTAACTCTTTTGGTAATTTGTTAGTCGAGTACCTTTTGATATAGTCTAGCAGCTAGACGATAGCTAGACACTAGCTGGAACTTTGGAGTGATAGATGCGTGTACTTATAAATTATCTTCGTACTTAACAAATTTGAGAGTTTTTAATACCTAACAAATTTTGAGAGTTCTTAGTATACGAGGGCTATCACTAATGGACTACATAATATAGCCTGAAGAAGAAGAAGAGGGCTATCACCAAGTTGTGCGTACTTGGTGATAACTTTTGTTTACTATGTGTTCTTTTTAGGTCCATAGTCAACAAGGAACTAATAGTCTCGCCATGGCATTCCCTCTGTCTGTCTGACTACCCCTGTCCTGGCTAGACAGATGATTGTAGAAACGTGAAAAAATTAAGGGTGTACCTATAGAACCAATAATTATCTTAAAAGGAATAGTACCACGGCGAAGTAAGCTTTACAAGAAGTCGAGGTCAACTTATAAAAGGCTAACATCGTACAAAATCCATGAAAGTTACGTTGATGAGTTTTATTTCTGTAAAGCTGTTAATACCTCCTGTCTACGCTAGCCTGTGCGTGGCTTGACACGCACTTGGTCTGATCTTCGCTTTGAATTCTATAGTGATAAGAGTTATCGTGGCGCTCGTGGCCTAGGCGAATCGAGTGATTGGAATCAATCACTAGGTTAAGCAACAACAGGCGCAGTCAGGTACGGGATGGGTGAGCGTCCCGTGACTACCGCTAGTGGCATTTTTCCGAGCGCTTCCGTGCTTCGCAAGGCACGCTAAGCCGTTGGTGCCGGCTGTCATGTAATGGCAGTCGCTAAGCCAAGTTAGAGGCCTAACGGGCGGCTTGATAACTTCTGACAGTAAGGCCCGCCACTGTCTTATAATCCTCCACCAACCCGGACTTGGCCCCCGCGGTATAGTATGGCCTAACCTTCCTACTATGCAGGAAGAGACCCGTGCCCCAGCAGTGGGGACAACAAGGGTTGATAACAAAGAGTTATATGAAATAGAGTCATACCTTAGCCCCGATCTGGTTGCCACAACGGCCAACTTGTACGTGAACAATTTCCCTCATGTTAAAAGTTCTCAAACACGCAACAATTTGGAAAGCAAAGAAATAAGATCAAAGAACAAGTTACAAGAAAAAATACATAAATTAGGTGTAAAAGCCTATAAAAATCTATCCTACATCTGCTCTTAGAAATAACCAACAGAAAAGTGAACTAAAACATGTTTTGTTTCGCGGCCCTTGTGATTTAGGTTTGAAAATCTATATGGTGCAGATATTATTCAAGAAAATTTGTTTTGCAATAACATCGGGGCATTGTCAATAATAAACGCAGATGTGTGGGTGGTAAGACTGCCGTTATGTACCTATTACTAATTGAAACTGCCATGTATTTATAGTATGTATTACTTTTAAGTATTCACGCAAAATAAAAATAAATGTTGAAATGTCTTATTTGGAGAAATCTCGTTTCGAAAAAATGGCAAACTACAAATAATTACAGGTATTCTTTTTAATGCACTAACCCGTGCTAAGGACAATTTTAGAAACCTTTTTAGAGTCTATAAATTCCACCCATGCCGGGACTCGAACTCGCGACCTCTGGCTAACCGTGCACGGGTTGCATTAAAAAGAATATAAGATTTTCTCGATTCAAATTCGAATTTGTGAGAATGATTGGTACCAAGCCAGAGCGGTGCGTGCGCGCCGTGGGTCGTTGTTCTGATAGAGAGGGTTTGACTTTTAGTAGTTTTAAAAACCTATTTAGAGGATAAAATTCCACCCATGCCGGGACTCGAACCCGCGATCTCTGGCTAACCGTGCCAGCGGTCCCCAAACTGAGCTAATGGGCGACTTACCGGCACCAGTGAAATTTCGAACCTCTTTACAATACTCTCTGTATTATGTACAGGAATACGGCATTCTGCATTACGGCATGGGTGGAATTTTTAGCCTCTAAATAGGTTTTAGAAGAGATGTTTCCTTTTTAGGGATTAAAAAGGAAACATCTCTTCTTGTGTTTAATAATAATATTGGCCTTTTTGCATTTACTTAATGAGATGCTTTATACAGCGTCCAGTGGCATCTTCACACAGACTAGATGGATGAAGGGACCACTCCGACGCTGTAGTGCCTGGGACATGGTTTTTATAGATTGTGTAGGCTTGCCCAGTACCTATACCATCCTGACAGCTTAATCGGCCTAGCCCACAGGAGACTAGTCAATACATGCGGAGCCAACCAAGCCGCGGGATTGCTCACCATGTTTCCCTTCACCGTTAGCGTGTGGTATTGGTACTACAAATTTGCAAATGTACGTAACTTTGAAATTAAACAGTCATTGGTACATGCCCGCACTGGGGATCGAACCTGGCGCTCTCGCTTGTGAGTCCATAGTTCTACCCGCTGAGCTACCACCGCTTGTGTGTACTTTACATATAATACAACCAGTTGAATCAAACAAAAATGTAGAAATCACACTTTATTTTAAAACATCATCGAGATAACTCTAATGAGGGATTTTTTTTTTGTTTTCTAAATACTTCCCTAGTCACTGGATAGATGGCGCTGAACTTGGTAAGTTACTGCAAGGTACGGAAAACCACATTACTTTTTTTATTATTTCTCTTATAACAATATTTATTCATTTAAAAACCTATTTAGAGGCTAAAAATTTCACCCATGCCGGGATTCGAACCCGCAACCTCTGGCTATCCGTGCCAGCGCTCTACCAGTTGAGCTCAATTGGTAGAGCGCTCTTTACACTATTCTCTGTATTACGTACAGGCAGTGACATCTAGCTTAAGTAAATTGCATCACTTACAGCCCCGACTACCTACTTTGCAGTTAGGTTTTTACATCGGAATGATATCACTGTACCCTCAATTGGAAGAGCGCTGGCACGGATAGCCAGAGGTTGCGGGTTCGAATCACGGCATGGGTGAAATTTTTAGCCTCTAAATAGGTTTTTAAATTTGTTCCTTAGCACGGGTTAGTGCATTAAAAATAGTATAATATTTATTCAATCAATGTTTATCAATCGTCTCAAATCCTAAGAGACGGCTAGTAACGTAGTCAGTTCAGCGCCATCTACACACTTCTTGAGAACTACTTTTTTTTTTATTCTCAAAAAGAAAAACTCCCCATTATCGGATTAAAATTCAACTGAACACCCTTTACGCGGCCCGCCGCTATCCTAAGCTTTATTAGTAGATAAAAATTACCGTTCCCATAGATAAACCATCCCGACGACACACTGGGCGTGTATTCAGGCTTCGGAACTAAGTAATAAACGTATTTGAACAATTGTAGACTTTTAGTCCGGATTTACTTACGGGTGTTGTTATATCAATTTAAACAAAGTGAGTCGTTGTTTTGGCATCAGCCCATCTATTACGTTCCATCGTATTAACATTCCATTCTATCGAGTTAAGCATTTAGACCTGTGATTTAGAAGACTACAAAGTGTCAAAATATGTATGCATTTGACAGCTGAGTGCTTAGTGCGAGTTTTTTAACTACTCGATCGCGTTAACGTAAACTCATATTTCTATGGCATCGAGGAAGCGCCACCTAGCGACAAGTATGGAAATTAAAATTGCTGTCTGCGAGTTGTAATGGTTTACGTTGAGAAGTGAACACGTTTACCAGGAAAAACACGAATAAACGCGAGTGCGAGTTGTACTGTGACAGCGTTTTGCCAGTTCGAACGGTTAACTTACTCATACTCACTACTTAATGCTCGATTAACGCGGTAGTAAAGTTATTCGATTGAATCTGTCTAACTCGCACTAAGTACTCTGGAATCGCTTTAAATAAAAAGTAAAAAAATCAACGTCACTCAACTGAGTGGGTACTCACATAATTTATTAGGCCCCTGAGCTTTTTTCACTTTATAAAAATGCAAACTTGCTAAAACACTTGCATTCACACAAATATTTAGCGCCAGTGCTCATAGTACGTTCGCGATTTTTAGACCTTAAAACTACGGTGCTTACGTTTAAAATTGCACTTCACATGCGTCACAACTTAAAGCTTATTTCTAAAGTGATATCAACGACCCAGTCATACTTTAGGAAGGGCACATAAAAGGTTTTTTTATTGGTTTATTTTTTATGTATATATCTTATTATTAAAAAACATATTTAGAGGCTTAAAATTCCACGCATGCCGGGATTCGAAACCCACGAGCTCTGGCGGGTTCGAATCCCAGCATGGGTGGAATTTTTAGCCTCTAAATAGGTTTTTTAAAATTGTCCTTAGCACGGGTTAGTGCATTAAAAAATAAAAATTGTATAATATTTTATTATTACCTGAAAACAATTTAACTATAACTTATATAACTAAATATACTTTTTACTATTTTGCTACAATATTCATCAAGGAATTAAATTAACAACAATAATAAATTATCGTTGTTACGACTTGTTTCAATTTATAAATAAAAGCGACATGCAATATGTTCATATTTAAATTTTCAATCATTTTATTAAATTTAAAAATATGCAATAAAGTTCAATAAAAAAA
This sequence comes from Yponomeuta sedellus, assembly GCA_934045075.1. Classification (NCBI taxonomy): domain Eukaryota; kingdom Metazoa; phylum Arthropoda; class Insecta; order Lepidoptera; family Yponomeutidae; genus Yponomeuta; species Yponomeuta sedellus. The sequence continues at coordinate 20,434,059 of OW203728.1, forward strand.
ATAACAATGCTATAGTATTAATGTAATATACAACCCCGCCTAAAGTATAATTGGACATCAGCGAAGAGGGAACTTTCGGATCTACTGACTAGCTTCGTCTTATCGAGGATATCTTATGTTAGCATTAAAATATGAAGCTTACTTTGCCAAATTCCGCCAAAACTCCCACAAGCACTATGCGGTTAGTTAATGCACCGCCCTCCCTCCCACTTTTTCAAGCAGAAGCAAGACACGAACACACCACCACACCAATACAGTTTGTCAAAAAATTCAAGAAACCGGAAGAGAAACTTTATTATTGCTATTATCGAAAATTAAGACCATTTACTACCTTTGATTAAGCACAATACATCATTTTAACGTAATGACTCTATTTTTTATTTTTATAATGCTTTTAAGTGAAAGAAATTTTGTAACACAGACAAAAAGTCTGAGCGAAACCTTACTCTTTAAATTCTACACTTTTTTGACAAAGTATACTTGTGTGAGAAAATATGCGACGCGTTTCGCCTCTAACACGAGGCATCCTCAGGCTCACAAGTGCAAGTGCTTCTGCTGAAAAAGTGGGCGGGAGGGCGGTGCAACGAATGCAACTAACCGCATGGTGTTTGTGGGATTTTTGGCGGAATTGCGCAAAGTAATTTGCACATTTTAATGCTGTTATGGATTTCCGCAAAGCAACGCCTGATTCCATACAATATCTTATGTTTTTAACGAGAAAGACACAACACAAAAACATAGACCATTACGCCTGAAGAGATTAATTTGTACATTAGAAAATATCAAAATTAAATGCAAACTAGTAACAAAAAATATAATCGTTCAAAACATAAACAATTCAAAATGCCTACTTTTATTTAACTACTTACAATAAACACTATAGTCTATTTATTCTTAAGTGTCCAATTTAGTAAACAAGAGTCTAACCTTAAAATTGATATTAGATGCCTAAACTAGACATTTTCTCGCAAATTCATGAACTATCATTAACTATGTTTATAAAAATGGCAGCGTGTTATCTAAAAGAGCGTTCCAGGTTACTTCATTTATGGAAATATGGCAGTTTTGGACTAAAAAGTCACAGTTTAAGGGTACAATCTTGTTTACTAAATTGGACAAGTAAGAATAAATAGACTGTACACTTCATTTTGCATACAAAACCGCTACTTTGCTAGCCAAAATGATGTTAGAAAAATTGTACATTGCGCTTACTACAACAGCTTTGGGATCCATACATTTGTATTGCGTCAGCCCGGGTTAGCTCATTTAACTCGAGTTAACCGGTTAAATCGATAATTTTGCACGCGAAATGATCGATTTAACAGTTTAACTCGAGTTAAATGAGCTAATTAGAATATTTTCGGGGCTTAATCGCGTAGTAATGTGGTTTCAAACTGTCGCAAACGTGGGAACCGGTCATCAAGATGTGTTCGAGTGGAACTCTAATAGTGCTTTGTGATGGCTGATTGAAGGTAGTCTGAAACCTCATCAGCCGAAGATGCGAACGGGTGCCAGCCATCAGTCTTCTCGTGACCACGATGACTGTAACGTCGTCGAAACGTCGACGTAAAATAGCAATAAATTACTACGCTATTAAGCCCCGAAAATATTCTAACTATGTGTACAAGTCGCGAAAGTTTAAAATATGTTATATGAGCTAACCCGGGCTGACGCAAGTGGGCCGTAATGTTCATACATAGTTATATATTAAACAGGTCTAACCGCGATTATTTATTAGGTAAAATGTAATTACCTTCATTCGCTGCACAAAACTAAAAGTGGGGTACACCATTTACCCTCACTACTATAATTGACTGTACTACCCACTTCAGGCTATGCGTGACTACGGCAACTGAAACGTTGCCGAAACGTGAATTAGGGTAATTACCTCGCGATTATTGTTATTATTAATAAAATTCTTTGTTCCATAAAAAACTTTAAACAAACATCGCTAAGGTTGGCTAAGATAAGTTCGCTTTTGTAACACTGTTATGTAATAATATTTCCAATTAATGGTTTGCAACAAAAAAATATGCATAAATTTTCACTGATGCCGGCGAGTCGCCCATTAGCTTGGGAGAGCGCTGGCACGGTTAGCCAGAGGTCGCGGGTTCGAGTCCCGGCGCGGGTGGAATTTTTAGCCTCCAAATAGGTTTTTAAAATTGTCCTTAGCACGGGTTAGTGCATTGAAAAGAATATAATAAATTTTGCACATAGACGAGCTTAATGCTGCTTAGCACTATCTACCAGCTAACCTAAGTTATGGAGACAAGATTAGCATGTGCAATTTGCATTAACCGATTTGACCCGTTTAATGTCTAACTTTACATACTTATTAAATTGCAGTGGAAGTTTGAAACTTTGTCGACGGCGGTATATTTCACCTTAAATATTTTTTAATTCGGAGTCATCTTCTATAATGAGGATGGCTATCACTGGGGCCACTTCGTCACGTGATGTTGCGACTCTGAAGAGTCCTACATTTCACGCGCTACACTACGATGACCACAGTTCATTTTAAAGAGTGGCCCAACCATAATGCACGATACGATATCAACCCTTGTATGTCCCTACTGCTAGGGCACGGGTCTCATCCTGCATCGCAGAAAGGTTAGGCAATACCCCACCACGGGGACCAACTCCGGGTTGGTGGAGGATTGTTAACAGTGGCGGACTTTACTGTCAAAAGTTATCAAGCCGCCCACAGGACTTCTGACGTGGCTTAGCGACTGCCATTACACGACAGCCGTCATAATCAAATATATTAAGATAATTATCTGAAAACTTTTTGTATTATTTAACAATTAACATCGTGCATCATGGTTGGATCGCCCTTAATTTAATTGCGACCCCTATCAAGAAGAAAATAAGGACCCCTTTAACACCTCACTACCTCAATCACTACGAGTTCAAAGCCTTGTTTTTCAATAAGTACATACTCCCGTAAACATTAGTTTTCGCCGATAAAACTGGAACATAAAACGCCCTAAGCACCGGATGTGATTTCTCTGAGTCCAATATAGGAACACTGGCTATAACATCCCATCGGTTTGTGTCCTTATGGTAAGGCGGTTGTAGAACTGTAGGGTTGCCTAGATTAGAGTCGACCAGATAATGGCACTGTTTGGGAGGTAGGTAGGTTCGATTGTCTTCCTTGTTTTGGTCGTTGAAGTGCGGCTGGATGACACGGGTTGCTGGAACGAAAATTGAGGATTAAATAAAGTAGTTTAGTTTTTGTAAGTAATGTTTTGGTCCAAAACATACTAACAAAAAACAAAAAAGTAATGGTTTTCTAGTTTGTCTCGGGTCTTGGATGTTATCTACGTATTTATTGTATTAAATCTATCGTCGAGTTAGCAACAAAAAACAGGTCTTGGATGTTTACATGTTTGTGATGTCGTTGTTTCTGCTTCCCACGACACAGGGTATCCTAGTGTGGCCAGATGCAATGATGTGCCAGTATGTAAATGAAAAAAAATAATAAGACAAGTCATTTAGTTGTACTTAGTATAGGGCTAACGAGATCTGTGTAATATGTCCATGAATATTTATTTATTATTAAAACTCAATAGAGTCTCCATGAGCATACTCACAACTCCGTAATTGTATCGTAACTATTCTACGAACTGTCGTTTCGTTTACATCTAGTTAGTTAGTTAGACCTGAGATTTCTGTACTTAGTTGGAACCCCTTAGTTGGATCTTTGTACGTAGCTAGCGCATAGGTATGTTAACACTTTAGACACCGGGTTGGCTCACAACGTTTTCCTTCACCGTTAGTGGTATTGCTACTATATATTCACAAATGAGTATAACTTAGGGCTGATTTTTCAATAGTTCGACAACTTTTACCTGATGAATAAAAATGGCGGTTTGACAGCTTATGTATGAAAATTATGTCAAACCGCCATTTTTATTCCTCAGATAAAAGTTATCTGACTATTAAAATATCAGCCCTTAGAAAACAAAGTCATTGGTATATGTCGGGGTTAGAGCGGTGGTAGCGGAGCGGTGTAGAGCGCCGGCTTCTCAATCGGGAGGTCGTGGCTTCGAACCCCGGCATGTACCAATGACTTTGTTTTCTAAGTTATGCACATTTGTGAAATTATAGTAGCAATACTACTCGCTGACGGTGAAGGAAAACATCGTAAGGAAACCCTAGTGTCTGAGGTGTTAGCGTACCTCAGCGCTTGCTACGTACAATGGCCCAACTATGAGGCTAAGTACGGAAATCTCAGGTCTAACAACTAATATGTCGGGGTTTGATTCCACGACCTTCCTGTGAAGCGGGTGTTCAACCGCTGCGCTGCCACCGCTCGTTTACATCTAGCGAAAAGCTCCATCTTCATAATCATAATCAGCCAGTGTCAGTCCACTGCTGGTAATAGGCCTCTGCCAAGACACACCACTGAGCCCTATCTTCGGCTCTCCTCATCTCCCAAGACACACCACTGAGCCCTATCTTCGGCTCTCCTCATCTCCCAAGACACACCACTGAGCCCTATCTTCGGCTCTCCTCATCTCCCAAGACACACCACTGAGCCCTATCTTCGGCTCTCCTCATCTCCCAAGACACACCACTGAGCCCTATCTTCGGCTCTCCTCATCTCCCAAGACACACCACTGAGCCCTATCTTCGGCTCTCCTCATCTCCCAAGACACACCACTGAGCCCTATCTTCGGCTCTCCTCATCTCCCAAGACACACCACTGAGCCCTATCTTCGGCTCTCCTCATCTCCCAAGACACGCCACTGAGCCCTATCTTCGGCTCTCCTCATCTCCCAAGACACACCACTGAGCCCTATCTTCGGCTCTCCTCATCTCCCAAGACACACCACTGAGCCCTATCTTCGGCTCTCCTCATCTCCCAAGACACACCACTGAGCTCGATCTTCGGCTCTCCTCTTCCAGTGACTGCCTACCGCTTTGTGAATGTGGCAAGCGAAAAGCTTAATTGAACTAAATTAGCTGCACAAAATGTATCTTATAAACTACACTAAACTATTTAAAAACCTATTTAGAGGCTAAAAATTTCACCCATGCCGGGATTCGAGCCCGCAACCTCTGGCTATCCGTGCCAGCGCTCTACCAATTGAGCCAATGGGCGACTCACGGCATCAGTGAAATTTCGAACCTCTTTACACTATTCTCTGTATTACTTACAGGCAGCGACATCTGACTTAAGCAAATTGCATTACTTACAGCCCCGACTACCTACTTTGCAGTTAGGTTTTAACATCGGAACGATATCACTGTACCCACATGATTATACTATTTTTATTTTTAATGCACTAACCCGTGCTAAGGAACAAATTTGAAAACCTATTTAGAGGCTAAAACTAAACTATTTCTTCTACAGTTTGTTTTACAGTAAATTGTTTTTTTATAGTAATAAAATGCTCAAGGCATCAAGTCCGCCGTATTGTATAGTTAGATAGATAGATAGTTATACATTATCTTATTTCCCGACGGCAGCGTATATGTAACTATGTATGAGTATCGCGAATCATTAAGAAACACTAGTCAGATAGATGTATAGAGAACACTTAATTGTATATAAAGAAAGGAAATTACACAGATATTTCTTAGCCTAAGGGCGGCCTTATGACTAAGTTAAGTGCAATAAAAGTGTTCGATATCGATATCGACCCTTGTATGTGTGTCCCCACTGCTGGATCGCGGGTCTCTTCCTCCATCGCACAAAGGTTAGGTCATACTCCACCACGGGGGCCAAGTCCGGGTTGCTGGAGGATTGTAAGGCAGTGGCAGGCCTTACTGCCTTACCAAAGTTATCAAGACGCCCATAAGGCCTCCGACATGGCTCAACGACTGTAACTACATAATATTAATAACAATAACATTTTAGAGAACCACCCAATTGGTGGAGTATGGCCCAACCTTCCTGCGACGCAGGTAGGGACCCGTGCCCCAGCAGTGGGGACATAGAAAGGGTTGATATCGAGAGAACCACCAATTTCCCTAAAGCTGTCCGGCGCTTCGACTCTATAGCATGTACTCATTAACCTAACAAAAGCCATATTCAGCGTAGAATCCCAGTGCTCGATATAAAACCACGACTTACCATTCAAACTATCTTCGTAAGGCGCCGGCATTTGACCATCGAAGTCGCTCTTGACAAATCTCACTTCGTAGCCGTCCGGTAGATGAAAACTCGACGGCGACCGGTACCAGTCCTTTCCGAAGCACACCGTGTACGGGTCCTGATGTGTTTCGACCGAGGGCGGTTGGGGTAATTGGCTCAGTATTGTCATAGGGCCGTGGTAATTGTTGTAGAGGGCTATTATACGCGATATTCCTGTGGGAAAAGGGGCTACATGAATGTCAAGTTTCTGCACGAAGTTTGCTTTCGGCTGAAAGCAATCTTAGTGTTTTGGAAGTCGTAATATCTTCTTCTTCGTGCTATATTATGTAGTCCACTGCAGGACATAGCCCTCCCATAATGAGCGCCATAGCGCCCTGTCTTCAGCTTGCTGCATCCAGCATCTGCCGGCAGTTTTTCGCAGATCGTCATCCCACCTGGTAGGAGGGCGTCCTACACTACGTTTATCGTAATATAGTCGTAATAATTTTAATCACAAGCGGTGGCAGCCCTATTGATAGAACAATGGACTCTGAAGCGGGATACCCAGGTTCGATTCCCAGTGCGAGCATGTAACAATGACTTTGTTTTCCAAGTAAGTATACCAGAAATACCACTTGCTAACGCTCGCTAAGGAAAATATAGTGGGGAAATCTGAGAGTCTGAGGTGTTCAAATACCTCAGCACTTGAAATTGCCAATCCGCGGTGGGCACGCGTGGTAAGCACGTGACGGGTTAAGCCCATACTCTCTCTCTGAGAGTGAATAGTGTGTGCAATTGTGCATGAAATAAGTGTTAAAAGGTAATAGGTACTATGGGGGTTCTTGAGAGTATATCTATCATCCTCAAATCAAACAGAGTAGTTTAGTGAGTAATCTGTGTCTCAATGAGCGCTTTTCAGAGGGACTTAAAAAATAAAGTTGTACCACTTTTAATCAATATAGCGCCATCTGCTAGCGGTTGCCCTATCTGAATGAAGGAGGCTAACTGACCAGAAACTGAAGAAACGTTTCTGCATAGCTGATAGTATGCAGCAAGGTATCATTGGTTACTGGTCTTCTTTCTATAATACTCTGTGTCAATAACCTCCGTTCTCAGACAGAGTTAGGCACGGCGCCATCTAGTAGCTTTTGGGGAACCCAACTGACAGCTGTCAAAAACGCCGAGCTGAAAAGCCCTCATTGCACACACTATCTTTGAGACACAGAGTAGTGAGTAAAACTATTCTGTCTCAAAGATAGTGTGTGCAATTGAGAAACAGACTACTCAGTAAACTACTCTGTGAACTACTACTCAAAGATAGTGTGTGCAATTGAGACACATAGTAGTGAGTAAAACTACTCTGTAAACTCTAAAACTACTCAAAGATAGTGTATGCAATTGTGCTTGAAAGAAGTGTGAAAAGGCCATACTATGGGGGTTTTTATGTAGCCTAAAAACTTCCCCTTGCAGGGCACAGGCCTCACTAAGCCTCACTTTACTCACCCAAAGCGTGCACCAGTATGACACACAGATACATAAGGGGCGCCGTGTAAACGAGGTAGTGGCGGCGTTCTTTCTGTCTCCTCCAGTTCAGCAGCTCTGTGCCAACTGCGAACGTCATCTTCTGTACGCAGTCCAGCGACATGGCGCCGGTGAGGACGATCATACTGTAGACCGGGTACAGGAATCTGCGTGGGGGAACATTGAGTTTTAGTATGCCACCCTACCTATACACACGAAGAGAACACTACCCCCACCTTCTCCACGTCACTTGTGGGTTGGATAAAATAAAATACTATTAAGTACTAGCTGACCCAGCGAACTTCGTACCGCCTAACAGTCGATTCTTTATTCATTTTAATTTATTCCCTCCGTAAGAACCATCCTCGTACTTCAAGGAATATTATAAAAAAAAGAAATATCGAAATCGGTTCAGCGGCTCTCGAGATTTACGCTTACCAACACATTCAGCGATTCATTTTTATATTATAGAAGATTTGGCCCGTCAATTGCACAATCTTTACTGGTACTGTAAAGAATTAATAATAATAATAGGATAGATAGATAGAATATTCTTTATTGCATGTACACCAAGGATTACATAAGAGACTTATAAAATAACAGTACAGTACAAGTGGCGGCCTTATTACTAAAAGTAATTTCTTCCAGACAACCATTGACGGAAAAGAAGAAACTGAAACTGAAATACGGGTAGTCGGCGCAACTAAGCAATATTAGATAACATATTATTATAATAGGATTCCTTTTTATCGGTAATTTAATTTTTCAGGCGCTTACGGGCGCTAACTAGCGCCACCAATGGAATAAAATCATAACTTGTTTTATAATAATACGTTTTATCTAAAACTAGCTGACCCAGCGAACTTCGTAACGCCTTACAGTTGATTCTTTATTTTTTTCTATTAATCTCTCCGTAAGAACTATCCTCGTACTTCAAGGAATATTCTAAAAAAGAATTAGCAAAATCGGTTCAGCTGCTACCGAGATTTGCGCTTACCAACACATTCAGCGTTTCATTTTTATATAATAGATTGAACATGAGAAATATTAGCAACTGTAAGCAAAATCATAACTTGTTTTATGTCACACCTGGCCATAAAGTGGCCTTTTGGCCAAGTGTAGACACAAAAAGATGTACACAACACGGGAGGTAATAAAGAAAGCTCTCGATCGCATATTTACGTCCCTCGCTTGCAGCTCGGGCCACAAACTTCTGCGATCTCGGCCTTTCTTTGTATTACCACCCTAGTCGTGTAATGTACTATTACAACACGTTTTTTCAAAAAGTAAACAGGAGAAATCTTCTGTGGTAACTATTTTTAGAACCTACAGTCTAGAACTTAGGATCAATAGTCTAGGACTTTAATCGTTTTAAAACCTAGGATATTAATACAACTTTCTAGGCTGTATGTTCGTAAAATAGTTACCACAGATATTAAGATTTCTCGTGTCTACTTTTTGAAAAAAAAAAGTATTATAATAGTACATTACACAACTAGGGTGGTAATACAAAGAAAGGCCGAGATCGCAGAAGTTTGCGGCCCGAGCTGCAAGCGAGGGACGTAAATATGCGATCGAGAGCTTTCTTTATTACCTCCCGTGTTGTGTACATCTTTTCATGTCTACACTTGGCCAGAAAGCGGCTTTTTCCGTACGCGCAGCGTGCGGTAAAAGCCACTATACTGCCAGGTGTGGCATAAAACAAGTTATGATTTTTATTCCATTAGTAGCGCTAGTTAGGGCTCCTAAGCGCATTAATCTGTTATCGGTAGCCGAGTCTTTTCTTACTGGTTGGTGTAGTTCAAATCGGCGCCGTAAAATGACCCTAAATATTAGTAAAATACAAAGATAGATTACTACAAATCTCGTGTCACAGTGCTTGTTACCGAACTTCTCAGAAACGATTTTACCGATTTTTTTATGATTTTTTTGTGTATATTTGTTAGGTCTGAAAAGAGACGTAGGCCAAATAACGTGGCAAAATAACGTTTGCTGAGTCAGCTAGTAAAAGTGTATTTTATTTATACTCTAGATATCACTTGTTTTTTGGTATGGACTTCGACCGGCTGAGAGCTGTTCGCAGGGCATTAATCATCTGTTAGCAAAGGAAACCGGGTCTGAATGAAATGAAATTAAATGAAATTAAATGATATGAAATAATGAAATGAAATTAAATGAATAGTATTTCTTAATGATTCGCGATACTCATACATAGTTATATATTAAACGGGTCAAATCGCGATTATTTATTAGGTAAAGAATTTCAACAAAGGATGGTTTCAAGCTTTCAAGTACGTGGAATCCAGTGCTGAGTAATTACAAGTCACGCGCCTTATCACCGGACCGGTCCGTTGACGTAGTGAGTGTCGTGTGTCGGCCAGCTGCGAAAAATTAATAGTGACTACCCACAATAATTGAGTGTACTCGCCACTTCAGTCTACCCGAGACCACGGCAACTGTAACGCTGCCGAAACGTCGGGAAATAAGGTAATTATGTTTTACCTAATAAATAATGGATTTGACCCGTTTAATATATAACTATGAAACTAAAGGCTGATTTTTCAATAGTCAGATAACTTTTATCTGAGGAATAAAAATGGCGGTTTGACAGCTTATGTATGAAAATTATGTCAAACCGCTATTTTTATTCCTCAGATAAAAGTTATCTGTCTATTGAAATATCAGCCCAAAATAAAATTAAACGAAATAAAATCAAATTTCTCGATTTGAATGACCCATTAACTCACCTCTCCTCCTTGTGTGGCTGCAGCATAAAGACAGCCAGCCAAGCGTACAACGGCTGCAGACTCAGCCAGTAAGGGACGCAGAAGGACGCGCGAGGAGCGGCGCCCGATGTGAGGACTGCACAAGCCATCAGGAGAAGCGGGCACGCCAGCGAGAGGACCTGTAGAGACAGTGATTTATATAAGCCATTGGCAAGACTTGGTAATTATACTATTTTTATTTTTAATGCACTAACCCGTGCTAAGGACAATTTTAAAAACCAATTTAGAGGCAAAAAATTCCAGCCATGCCGGGATTCGAACCCGCGACCTCTGGCTATCCGTGCCAGATGCGTATCCGTATTCTGACACGGAAAGCCAGAGGTCGCGGGTTCGAATCCCGGCATGGGTGGAATTCTTAGCCTTTAAATAGGTTTTTAAGACTTGGTAATTCTTAATGATTGAGGTAAGGTAATTAGACAGTCTCGGTGGCGCAGCGGTTTGGCACGCTGACTGTAAAACCGGAGGTCTCGGGTTAGATCCCCGGCCAGGTCAAACTAGAAAATGAACTTTTCTAGTTTGTGTCGGGTCTTGGATGTTATCTATGTAATTATTGTATTAAATGTATCGTCGAGTTAACACCTGTAACACAACTCATTTAATTGTACTTAATATGGAGCTAACGAGATCTGTGTAATAAATTCATGAAAATAAAAATTACGTTTTACCCAATAAATCATCACGATTACACCCATTTAATATATAACTATGATATGTGATATGATAACTTAACCCTTTAATGTGAGCATTGAATTTACTTTAAATTCAATGATGTAAGTATTTTGTTTTCTGGTGTATACAATAAAGAGTTCTAATCTAATCTATGTAAAACTTAGAAAGCCATAATGTGGAAACTTATTTTTAGCTAATAGTCACTAAGATCAATCCACATTTATGTAAGATGCGAGATTCCAAAAAATATATATATAACACTAGCTGACCCAACGAACTACGTACCGCCTAACAGTCGATGCTTTATTTATTTTTTAATTTTCTCTCCATAAGAACCATCCTTGTACTTCAAGGAAGATTCTAAAAAAAGAATTAGCGAAATCGATTCAGCTGCTCTCGAGATTTGCACTTACCAACACATTCAGCGATTCATTTTTATATTATAGAAGATGAAAATTAACAGCACATGTAAGTCGGCGTAGCTTCTCGTCCACTGTTGGTTTAGTTTTAATTTAATGAGTTGGAGGAAATACAAGCATTGATAATAAACATTTTAGGGCAATTCTCGAATTAAACAAACAAACGATACAACACAACCATATTATGGCTAACCTGTTTCACACACCAAAGAAAAAATTAAATAGAATTAATTGTCTTTTTTTATAAAAAATTTAATTAGTCCACTGCTGGACATAGCCCTCCCCTAAAGAGCGCCACGTTGTGCTATCATAGGGGTAATGCCCCTAATCCCAACGCTGGGCATGCGGGTTGGGGATCGCAGTTCGGTGGAATTGCACTGCAGGGGGCGCTGCTACCCTCCCCCCGGTTTGTGTCCCTTAGTCGCCTTTTACGACACCCGCGGGAAGAACTGGGTTGGTGCTATTCTCTAGGCCGACACCACACAGTATAAATAATTATTACCTTATAATTAATGGTTACTATTCACGAAGGGTGCAAATACCTAAGGTAGTAAATTGTTGGGATTAAAAATGTCTTTCATGGTTGTGACTTTTCTTTTTTAAAGATGAGAAAATATTCTGTCCTGATTTTGTCTGTCCTATGGAACATTTCTCACTTATAGTGTAATCTTAACAACAGCTGTTAAGAGCAGACTATAAGTGAGAAATGTATAGATATCTCTCAAACAGTTATTGTTGGTGAGATAATGTTCGCATCCAATCATGTATACATTCAAGGTTTTATTAGCTGCACGAGGATTAGATTAGATCAAAACTCTTTATAGCACACTATACAAAATAATAGTACTTGACATTTCAAGGACATTTTTCTGCACTTTTTATTCTCATTTTCATATTTACACATTTTACACCACCGTTTTTTTTCATGTGGCCTCCATGACAAAGGTGACCCACTGCACTGTGACATGGGTGTTCATAGAATGTTGTGTAGTATGCTCTGGTGTACAATAAAAGTATATTTTTAATTTTATGTTATCTTGTGTAGCCCCCAAAAAGTTTTTGCTCATCTAGTTTGAATAGCTAAGTACATAGAAAATACCTGTTACCCGCGGTTTATGGATTTTCCCGTGGGATTAACATACTTTCCCGCAGGAAAACGTAGCCTATGTGTTAACAGGGTGTCAGCTAACTCCATAGCAAATTTTATTAAATTCGCTCCAGCTGTTTAGACGTGAAGAAGTAACAAACATACACACTCACAAACTTACGCCTTTATAAGATTAGTGTGATAATTATCACTAAATTTAGCCGTCTTCTTTCTTTTCCAGATTAGCTGCTAAAATTATAACAATAACACCCACTCACCCAAACCACGTTGAAATTCAAGAATCCGTTCACGAAGTAATAAGTCCACGGCTCCACCCCATATAAGTCCGGTCCGTGCTCCGTCAGTATGTTATACTTGACTATGTTCCACGGAGCTACGACGAGGCGGCCGTAGTGAATGGAGTCGATAGCGACCGTCGGGAGTAGAATGCACAGAAGCGAAATCAGACTCCATTTGAAGAACTCGCCGATTCGCCGCTTCATGATCACCATATCTATGGCTATAGGCAGGCCTAGGAGAGCGGTGAACGGCCAGCCTGGAAAATGTGTTTAGGGTAAAAAGTGCTTAAACGAGGGGTTTGTAGAGGTAGAGTTCGAGGAGGAGGTAGAAATATATTCCTGAAAAGCAGAAACGCGGGGTTGGCTTATTGACTCATTGGTCATGGTTCTAGACTAAACGTAAGTCTAGACTAAGTATGGCTTTATATCACTGGTACATAGAGCAGACTTTTGGAAGCAACGATTGGCGTGCATGTCACAAAGTCTAGTCTAGACTTACTAAGTATCCATGTCACAAAGACTAGTCTAGACTTACTAAGTATCACTGTCTCGAAGACTAGTCTAGGATTTAAAAAACCTATTTAGAGGCTAAAAATTTCACCCATGCCGGGATTCGAACCCGCAACCTCTGGCTATCCGTGCCAGCGCTCTACCAATTGAGCCAATGGGCGACTCACGGCATCAGTGAAATTTCGAACCTCTTTACACTATTCTCTGTATTACGTGTATTACTGTAGTCTAGGTTTACTAATTATCGATGTCAACTAATCTAGACTTGGTCAGTATCAATGTCACAGAGACTAGTCTAGACTTACTAAGTATCGCGTTGGCGGCAGTAAGAAGCACGGCGGGCGCGTACCGTCGACGCCACCAGCAAGCTAGCGCTGCGGAGGCGAGCGCGTTGCTCCAGGCTGACGGAAGCATGGCGGGGGCCGCGGCGAACACTCCTGCGGCCGGCAGAGCCAGGCATAGCCAAATGCGGCCTATGTGCACGCCGAACTCGTGGCAGACGGCCCTGGGAAGAGAAATAGTCATAGCGTTCGTGAAGCATGATCCAGAAGTATAGTAATGATAATTTCCACGCACAACAATGACTTATCCCGGTCCGAAACTAGGATCACCTGTGCTAGGAACATGGAATACAAAAGCATGTTTGAAGTATGTAAGAATTATGCTATTCTAGTAAATATAATAAAATTATCTGCATCATCTACACAAGTTCAAAAAGAGAAACCCATGAATTTTACATCTATGCAGTCAGACGCAGACGCAAGAAGCAGTTTTATTGAGTCGAGGTTCGTATGTCAAAGCCCCATTCCACTGTCGCTTCGCAATATATTATGTTAACATTATATTTTCACAACAAGAACCACACTATCAGTCTGGTTCTTTTAGGCAATACTACCAAAGAACAGAGAAATGATGTGTGTCCCGCAAATTCCGTGTACACATTTAAAGTATCTGACGAAGATAATTTTTTCTTCGTATGATACTGGTTACCAAACTCTGGTATCATACGCGGCCGAAGGGATACTTACTTGTAAAACATAAGTTCAGCAGTGGCTGTTAACACAGCAAGCAGTCCCCTTAGCAAGTAGAATATGGTAATGGGTGCCATAACAATCTTCAATAGTTTGGCTGGTACTGCAAATAGCCACAGAGGCATGTAGGACCGGATTGCGTACACTGGACTGTACTCCCATGTTTGAAGACCACTGCCATAGACTGGAAGTGTAATGAGTGTCACTATGGTTTTGGAGTTGGAGGTTCAGTACACAAATTGAAAGTTTAGTGGTTTCTCAATTAATTATGCAATAGCGCCCGCGTGGTGTTAGCACACCGTCGTCCTTCTCAGAGAGGTGAAATAAAAAAATTAAGTTTCTGACGTTTTCATTATCAGAATTGGATTAATTTTATTGATGAAGAAACAGTTTTCAAGTCGTACATACATATAAAGTAACGCATGTATCCCAGAGGGGTACGCAGAGACTACAGACTGCCACTTGCGACGATCCTGGCAGATCACGTTCGCTTCATCAACATTCATTAGTCATAGCATACACACTCTACGGTTTCGGGTATGTTTTGTATTGCCCTTTTCATCCCTTATTTGGTTGAAAAACGCAAGTTTCAATAATTATATTGCCTGCTTAATAACTCTCCTATCCACATACAATTTAATTCCAACTCGCCACATCCACAATTAGATTAGATTAGCTATATGTCGGAAAATGTATTGAAAATGACCCAAATGTGACTCATCTTATTCCAAACTCCTGTGATTCACATACAACTCTTGGATAGGGAAGTTGTTAAGTATATACGGTAGAGGCTCTATACCTAAGTAATGCAGTGGTTCCCAATAGTTGTAGGTCTCATCGCAGTCTGCTATCTGGCCGTAGAAAGCTGAGGCAAGCCTTGCGGCCAGTAACAGCAGAAGCGCCACTGCTCCGCCTGGGTATGCTATACTTCTCAGGTCTGTTGGTGCGTTTGTCACAAGATATTCACTGAAAAGAATATGATTATGTAAAAATATATGTAAGGATCAAACAAATATTTTTAAAGGACGTTTCATACAATTTGGGAGAGGAGAGCTTGGTTAGTTTTAAATTGGTATCAGTGAAAAATTGAGTTTTCAAAATAATCCAAAACTTTAATCTTCTAATATTTTCTATACATATTTTTTCTACAATGTAAATATTTCTGTTGGTGCCAAACTTTATGCATCTTCTTCACAATTAAGAATAATAATAATCGATATTGATACAAAACACATGTAAAAGCAAAATTTACATATTGTTACAACATAGTATGACTTTAAATTAGTGCTAAAGACATTTTTTGTTGTGCTTCTGATACCTGTGCTAGGAAAAATCTAATTTATTTCTTATTTATTTTTTATAACTAGAAATGTTATAATGTTGAGCAAAGATATTCCTTTAAAATTTTATTTAATCATCTCACAATGATTTTTATTTTCAATTATTTAGTGATTAGTGAAATGTTATGGTAGAATAGTGAAATAGTTATGATGAGACATCACATAACTATGACTATGTTGTTCACAACAATTAAATTATTCAAACAGTTCTAGTTATTCATACTCTAAATTTTCTACATATATAGGATACTTTAGCAAAAACAATTAATTAAGAAGTAGTAAGGTCATTTTACATACGTACAACATACTTTTAGAAAAACAATTAATTAAGAAAAGGAGCAAGGGATAAGGAATTAATTGACTTCAATTACTACTTAGTTACAAGAACTACTTAGTTCACACTATTGCTTAGTACCTAATAGATTTCCGGGTATAGAATTGATCCATAATTTTTTTTGTATCGCAGGTTGGTGAGAAAAGCGGAGCTCGTGCGTAAATGCGTGTTTACGTTAGTATTTTTTTTACCTTCAATTTGCTCTCAAAAGCATCTGGCGACGCGCCAAGCTGGAGTAAAGCGGAAATTATTGAGTCACAGTAAGCGAGAGAAGCGATGAGAAAATTCGAAGAAAGTGATTTCTATTAAGAAGTGCTCCACGCTACTCTAGGAATAATCTGAAGCAGACTACAAACCAAAAAATGTAATTAAATATTAATAAAATTACCCTTCGCTGCTTTTCCTAGGACGCTTTCCTTTGGTGAAACTCGCAGTTCTTTTTGTACCATTTTTGTTGTGAATACTCCTCTGGCGAGCTGTGAGCGGCATCGCGGCGGTTTCATAAATAAAATCACCGCATTTAGTGGCTAGAGACTCACGGATATATTAGAATTTTTCATAAATTCGTGCCACAAGCGCAGAATGATTATATTTTCGGAAAATTGACGTTTACGATTGCCCACAGAATAAATTGCTACAACTAGGGATGTATAGAGTATTGATACTAACTATAGATAGTTTGGTTTCAACAGCAAGTAAGAAGTCAATACTTTTTAGAGTTTCATACCCAAAGGGCAAGGGACCCTACTACTAAGACTACTGTCCGTCTGTATATCTGTCTGTCACCAGGCTGTATCTTAGAACCGTGGTAGACATTGAAATTTTCACAGGTGATGTATTTCTGTTACTGCTATAACAATGAATCTAAATACAAATAAATATCGTATGCAACAAACGTAATTATTTTTGCCGTTTTTGCTTAATTATGTTAACCGCAACTAGTACACGCTGGCAATATTTACAGAATATTTAGTTGAATAGGTAGTCAATTAATAAATACATAAGTAAATACAAATAAAACAAGTATTTAAGGGGACTCCCATACAACAAATCCTGTCTCAAGAAACATAAATAAAGTTTCAAGTAGGTACCTATTATTTTCAATTATGTCCTTTGCCTCAGTGTCTCTTGGCATATACTCGTCCAATGCATTCCAACACTTCTCCAATTTGGTATGACAAATTGACATGTTTATATCCTGATTGCTTTCCACATTATCTTGCATGTTCCTAAGTTCCAGTACCATGAAATTCTTTCGAAAGTTGTAATTATTTTCTGGTGTGTACAATAAAGAATATTCTTATCTTATCACTTTCCTAAATTTTTCCTGCTTAAATTGCAGCATGTAGCCTTTCCACTGCTACTTCAAACTGTGAAACAGTTTGAAGTGGAGAAGGATATCTTCAGGGTCTGCCTGTATGTAAATGTTGTGCTATGTTATATCTGTTAGGTTTGTTATCTTCGTTACTGACTTTTTCGTCTGATTTCCAAGATAAATGAAAATACATGCAAATAGTTGTCAAAGTAGGTACCTGAAAACTTACTCTGAGAGTTTGGTTTGTACATTCAATCCAAAGTACTCATTGAATCATTATTTTATATCTCATAAAGACGTTTTTTTATTTACACTTGATTTATTTTAGGTACTCGATACCGTAGTTACTCGATGCTTGTGCTTCGGGTTGATCAACATCATAAAACTTTAATCGATTTCCTCTAAAAACATCCGTTATTATAAAACAAGTTGTCATTTTTATTCCATTTATTTAAGAAATCTCTTACAGAGATAAGCTCGCCTTTGTACATGTTATTTCTTATGTAATGTCGTGTTCAATGTTTCTTGTGCAATAAAGTATAATATCACATTACATCACATCATCACACTAATCATCACATCACACTAATATTAAAAAGGTGAAAGTTTGTGAGTGTGTAAGTTTGTTACTTCTTCATGTCAAAACGGCTGTTGCAATTTCAATAAAATTTGGTATGGAGTTAGCAGACACCCTGGGTTAACACAGAGGATACGTTTTACTACGGGAAAATATGTTATTCCCATGGGAAAATCGATTAAGCTGGTAATATAATGCGAAAATGATCGATTAACTACTACTAATGAGTAAAGTATCGATGCTTTTGCTTCCATATCCTCGACGCAGACCATCTCTAAATTTTCTACTTAGTCTGTGGATTGACATTACAGTATACGTTTTCGAAGTTCTCCAAGAAGAGTCATACAACTCATACATAACATGACAAAAATATGCAAGTTCGGTGACGGTCTTCTTCACATTACAAAGGATTGTACCAGACGCCTTGCTTTGCTTCTATGCCACATCTTGCGGGCTCTTCCTCCGTGAGAGGCTTGCAGCTTCCCCGTACCAAACAGGACGCATGTTACGACACGCGCGGAAACTTGAAGAACTGAAGCTAGTATGAATAGGCGTAAATTTACAAATAGCAAGACCTCTTGTATATTCTTTCGGTATAATTTTATAGACATGTAATCTACAATAAATATTTCACATGGAAGTACAAACTACAATAATATAGTTGATAAATTCGCTTGCTTAATAATTACCTAGAAACATTAAAATAAAGTTTAGTACATACATCCATGAAAATTATCTAGTAAATAATCTAAAACATTTATGTAACCATTACATAATGTACGCCAATCGATAAACCCTGGCACATTAAAATTAAAAAACAAAAGAAATTTTAATTAAAATTATAGCTTTTTTTATTTATTTTTTCCTTCGGGTCTTGACAACCGTCCAGCCAGGCTCTGGGTCCTCCTCCATAGGTTCATCTTGCATTCCATTAGTGGATGAAGAAGCGTTGTGATCACCATTCATGGCTGAAGCATTTTCTTCTTCGTCACCAGTATCGTCACCACTGCTTGTTGTATCATCATCAGGATTTCCATGACACTAAAAAATACAAATTAAAAAAGGAACTCAGTAAAGTGAAAATTTTTCACTATACAACTGTACCAATTTTATTAAATCTCACCTGAGGTGGCACAGATTTGTGTACAGGCTGACTAAGCCAAGGTTGGCATTTGGGCATAGCTTCTATTTGTGCTCTTAGCTCATCATGGTGACCATCCTTCAGTAGGCCGAGAAATTGTACAAGTAGTGTAGCTATCTCTGAAAAATAAAATTTTATTGGAAGATTGAAACATAATGTTTGAATACGGCAAATGACATTGTTATGTTGACTATACATGTTTGTTTACATGGTTGTGATGTCACTGTTTCTGGTTCCCACAACATGTTATGCTAGTGTGGGGCCAGAACCAATGTATGTGCCTGTATGTAAATGTTATGTTACATATTTTATTTATTTCTTTCATTATAGACTCCGCCCATGTTAAGAACTAAGCTGCATCTTCTATATGCCTAATCCATTCAGAATGTTTTACCTCTAGGTGAGTCGTCATGGCAAACTGTTTCAAATTCCTCATCCATGAGATCCTCCAAGACTTCAATCAAATCATCGCGGTCCACAATGTTCTCCACACAGTATCTGGCCACATAGACTGACAATAGTTGTGCAGTCTGAAATAGAAAAAAAACTTTATAGCAAAATAGCTTATGTAGGTTCCCAGACTTCCCAGTGTAAAAATCAGTAAAATCATTTAAACATGAGCGGTAGGTGGTTCGTCGTTCGGGGAGGCTCGTTTTGTGTAGAACCTGCACCAATTTCTCGTTTGGGAAGGCAAAGAAATCGAAGCTAAAGACGCTCTGGGCAATAAACAGTTCCAATCTAATCAAAATAGAGATTCAAAGTCACAGGACATTTCTAAAGAGATGCAGTTGAAAAGGACTAAAAATCCATGGTTTTTCGGGGTAGGTACCTCTTTTCCTCCGGGAGCTCCCATTCCATGTTCAACGGCTAATTGTAATGCTGTCCAGTTGTTTAAAACTAAATCTACTATAGGTTTGAAATCGTCGTATAACATGGTTTCGTTTTATTTAGCTAATTTTTAGAAAAAGAACAACAAGCACAAATACACATTTTTCTAACCTATTTCTCAATAACTGTGTTGCCATGCCAATCCGAAAAAACGCCGCCCAAATGAATTCTTAGTTTTCGGACATTTAGCCCAATATCGCTGCATTAAAATGGTATTGTATTGTAGCTTTTTCTAAAAATCTCAAGTTGATCTGAAAATATATTTTTCATCTCACCATCTCGGAAAGAGTATTTTTAATCTTCAATATCTGAGTGGAAAAGCCGTTTTTATTCTCTAGAGGATAAAGTAAATTGAATTTAGAACATCGTGTGCACTAAGTTTCTGAATTAAAAAAGTGTACCTATCTTATGATTGTAAACGTTTTTTTTTTTGCATTTAGTCATTTCCTCGCTGAGGTGGAATGAAAAGTTACGTGTTGCACTCGAGTGCAAAGATTTTTCACCTCGTGCTCTTTTGATTCCCTCGCTAACACTCGCTGCGCTCGTGATTCAATTTTAGAATCCTTCGCTTGCTCGGTCATCAAAATTGAACACGCGGTTAAAAAGCAACTTTGCACTCTTGTATAACAAATAACTATTTTTTACTCAATTTAAAGACTATTGTAGTTTTTCATAATCGGATATCGCCACGACCAAAAAACATTAAATCATTAAATGTAACCCGTAGGTAACACAAAAAAATCATATAAATTGTTCTGATTTCCCAAGTAGCCCAAGAGTTGACGCAAAAAATACTAAGATCAAATACTGGCGACCAGGGGCCTAATTATGCACATCATTTCTGAACTGAGCGATTCCAACCATCTGTTAGTAAATTAGACTAGGTATTGGAAACGGTTTGTTGAGCATTTTTGTTTCTACTTCGAAATACCTCAATTTACGATAAATCACCTTATCTGACAACATCGCTCAACAAATCAATGATTGATGCGTTTTAAGATCAAATGACCGACTGTGATACGCACGGCCTACATACAGCTACAGAATTACTCTACGCTACGAGACTCGAGTTAAACCTAAAAGTTGGACGGTCAATCACGATGTTGAATCACCAACATTATCACCTTTTTTTATTAATTAAAATAAATTGTATTCTTTGTATGATTTCTAAATGACTTTAAAACACAATTTATATGTATTTGACAATCTGAAACCATAGTGTTACCATAAAATAAATTTTAATTGGAAGTAGGTAGTGCGTAGACAGTGATTTATCTTTTTTTTATTTTGTTGTATCGCTATTATAATAAGAACTTAGTACATTATAAATAATTAATTATCTCGATAGATTTAGGAAAAAAAGAAAGAGACACATACTTACATAATTATGTATGTACTTAACATTATGTAATTTTAATTAAGCCGGATCTGCCCTCCTATTACGTAGCACTCCACTCTATCGAGTGAAGCATTTAGACGACTCCTAAGTGTCAAAAAATGTATGCATTTGACAGCCAGAGTAGCTTAAAAAAAAAGTAAAAATCAACGTCACTCAACTCAAAGTACACTTATAGTGCGTTCACATTAGCTTGACGCGTGAGAGAATTGGTAGCACTGAGATGTTTACTGTTACCATGTTAAATAAGAAATAATTCCCATTACTTGGGGAAAATAAAAGGATTGAGGGCTTGTTTTACCATCTTCCGATTAGGTCCAAAAGCTAATTCACATGTTATGACCTTGTTACCAATTCTCTCACGCGTCAAGTTAATGTGAACGCACTGTACGTAATCCCCCTGGTCTCTTATCTTAGATGCCGGTACCGGCATCAAGATGAAATGGAAGGCTTCACTTTTGATTTTTTAGAATGTTGTTTTTTATAATTATCTCTATCTTTTGTTTTGTAAATTAATATTGCATAATAATATTAAAAATGTAATAGCACGAAGTAACAGTTCAGTCAGACAATCTTTATTATTTTATTGTCTATTCTGTTGTCTTTTAACGTCCTCAGTCGATATCGGTTGTTCTCACTCATTCTGTGTCGATTCTCATGTATCTTCTCTTTGGTTCTCTGTGGTCATAATTTTCCATTCTTTCATCATTAATCATCTGTCTCAGTTGTCCTCTACTGTCTTTATTTATATTCCATTATCATTGTCTGTTGATTTTTTTTTCTATATTTTCCTTATTCATCATCTGTTTATTACCGTTTGGTGTTTTGCTCATGCTACCTTTTTTGATCTCATTTATCTTAAGTTGAATTTGATTGCTTTTTGATTCATTCCTTACATATCCTCCAAAATTTACCGAACTGTTTTTTTCTATTTTGAATTTCTTCGTTTCCCGGCTTCAATTCTGTCAATGCATTAAAGTACCACTTTATTTGATTTGATTGTGTACAAGTACTGTTAGATGCTTTAGAAGATTTTAAACGTGTGTGTGCGGAAATCTACAGTGAAATGAAGTTGACACGATGATCCTGCAGTTGTCACTGTGCTTTCAAGAAATGCGTTAGCAGAATCTAGGTTCCACTATCAAAGTCAGTGCCGCCGATTGCCACTAACAAAGCCGACGCCGGCTACTATTATCGAAGCCGGCATCAAAGGCATTTGTAATAAATTAATTTCAGTAAGTTTTTGGTACTTAAGGCATGGCAACATTTTTGAACTTTTTCAGATTTTGGAGGGTTTTGTAAACAACCGTCGAGGTTACTATACGTATTTAATTTCATTTATCCTACATAATAGCGTAATTTAGCGTATTTCAAATAGAAAGCGGCGCTTTATCCTTGAAAAGGTTTTAATTCGACATGAACGAAGATATAAAAGTGTCATTTGTTATCCGCAAAGACTGTAAAAATGAAAATGAGTGTTCTGAAGAGATGCAGTTGGCTTTCATTGTAAGCATATAAAATTACATGTTTTGTACACATTCGAAGACTCCCGTACTCCTATAGATTTTCTATTTAAGTGCATATACTCTTACTAATATGGTGGGTCAACCAAATGTTTAGAATTGATATGTTTGTGTATCCATATCAGTCGGCATTTAGCAGGGAGCCACTCACTGGCCTTTGTTAGTTTTATAGTGATTTTTCTCACAAAAAAATCGTGTCAATGGAAAAATCAGGCAGAGAAAAGTAGTAACTGACTGACTTTTAGGGTTAAGCAAAAAAATATGTTACGGTCTTATTGATAAAAACGTAATTCCTTAGAACACTCGCTAATCGCCGCTGTGGTGGAGATTTTTCAAGGAAAATACAATAAAGAAACCCCAAAGAGTACTATCCTTCCTTGATCATAGCATTTTTATAAGTAAGGCCTGTAGAGTTACTGAAATTATGCCTCAGCCCCAACATTTTTCATTCGAGAATTATGCTTTGGCCTTTTCGGTTCCAAAATTTCAATTTTTTTTTCATTGCACACCCGTTTGTGAATTCAAAATGAAATGTTTTAAAAAAAATACATGAAAATTAAAATAAAATCATAACTCCTAAACTACTGAAAATTGGTCAACATACATGGGGTATATATGAATACCCCTGGATGTGAGGAAACAAATTTTTTTTGGATGTCAACGTTTGGACCAATTAGTATACATTCAGAACACACAAGTCAATTTCCAATTTAATTTGTTTTGTTTACAGACCTGCGAACAACATCGAGGTGGAGGGCTCCAGCCTCGATGGGTGAAAGAGACAGAGCTCACTAAGATAGATGGACTGACAAAGAGAGACGTATTTGTTCTCAACGAATTTGCTGGCGAGATCTTTGAGAAACTTAGGGCTACAAAATGTTTGTAAGTATAAATACTGCTAAACAATTGTACTGTGAATAACTTGTACACTATTGAAAAGTGGCACTAACTCAGAGACGTCCATTAAATTTAATGTATATTTAAATATAATTATCTTCTACTTATTATCAATGAAACAGAAAAGGACAACAGCATACTTAATCGGAGATTAACTTTCACTCTGAGTGCAGCGGTTAAAGACTCAGAAAATGCTTGTGGTAGATTTTCACACAATAGCTCTTGTCATTCATGAAGCAATTACTTGTAACAAGCTCTTTTCAATGCGTAAGGCATATGTGTTTATTTTGCACCTCCTAGGAATGAAGAAGGTTAGCACACAGCAACTGGTTTTCCAGTAGAACATTTTGTTATCATCTGTGCTGATTTTTTCACTCTGAAAACTAAATTAGAAAATGTTATGTAACTCTTCCAACATATAACATATTTTAAACTTTCGCGACTTGTACACATAGAATATTTTCGGGGCTTAATCGTTTTATTGCTATTTTACCTCGACGTTTCGACAATGTTACACCCATCGTGGTCACGAGAAGACTGATGGCTGGCACCCGTTCGCATCTTCGGCTGATGAGGTTTCAGACTACCCTCAATCAGACATCACAGATGTAGTAATAGATATTTGCAAGAAAATATGAGGAAAAATAAGACTATTCGTAGTTTATAATACAGTGTGCTGCTTTTTTTCAGGTTGCTGAGTGTGTCTCTGGTAATCAAATCACAGATCTGCGAACAGTATATGTGTTGTGTGTTATTATTGAGTTTCTCCAACAAGGATTCAGATGTCGCTGACTGTAAATAATACAGAGAATATTATAAAGAAGTTCGAAATTTCGTTGATGCCGGTACTTGCCCATTAGCTCAGTTGCGAGAGCGCTGGCACGCTTAGCCAGAAGTCGCACATTCGAGTCCCGACATGGGTGGAATTTTTAGCCTCTATATAGGTTTTTAAAGATGGATAAACTTAATACCTTAATAGAGATATGACTTCACATTCACAGATTGGTCGGTCCAAGATGCTTATCCTGTTGCCTGACCGAGGGTACACCCATACCGTCCGGACCGGAGCCGGTATTCACTGTTGCCATGCGAGGCCTGGTTGTTACGGCTAGCGGACTCACTAAGCAGCAAAAGGTAAAGATTAGTAGAACAACTACCTTTTGCCCGTGACTTTTTTGCACTTCCTTATGGGTTAGATTTAGAAAAACTGCTTAATATGTGTTCACTCAATTGTGTAGAAGAGTATTTATTTTAAGTTTCAAGAAATTTAAACAACATTCTTTATACCTCCCATACAAATTTTGCCAACCCTTTTCGCCCCCTTAGGGGTTGAATTTCAAAAAATCCGATCTTATTCCTTGCCTACATTATATATAGACCCTCTGTGCAAAATTTCAGCTTCCTAGGTCCAACGGCTTGGACTGGGCGTAGATGAGTGAGCCTGTCAGTCAGAACTTTGATTTTTTTTTTGTATAGTTGACTCTCCCTCCTACCTTCGGTATCACCATCTTATTCAATTCTAAAATTAATAGTTAATTACTAATGGTACGGAACCCTCTTACGCGAGTCTGACTCGCACTAGCCGGTTTTTTACTGTTGTTCTGGTACTTTTATATAGCTCTAGATTTTCAGTAATGCACACAAGTGTCCACGTTCAATATTAAGGGATTTTGGTCATTGTATACAATTTTCAAATGAAGATGAATCCATCAGGTGTTGGATTGAAGGTGTAGAATCAGACAGAAGAGGTTCTGTTTTAAGAGCTTTTTATGTATCTGATAAAAACTAAAAGAGGCTTTAAAACAAATAATGATTATTAAGTTAGACTCACCTGCCTAATTTCTGTGTTTGAAAGTATGTTGTAAACCACATTAATACTCCCAACTGTAAATAATATTGTATCTTTATCAGGAATCAATAAAAAGGAAAGTGCAATGGATGGGTGGTATCTACAGTAGCGCATTGACAGACGACACAACACATACAGTTTCGGACACGGTCCTCTCTGATAAATACATTGTAAGTACCGATAATTTCTGTACATCTCTACATTCCCTACATTTCTCACATTTCGGATATGTAGGGAAATCCATAGCAGCAAAACAAACCTTTGAGGTTTAGGGATGTAATATTTCACTGAAATTCAAATATCCAATTAATAAAGGATTTAGTGAATACTAAGCTAATTAATTAACTAAATGAATGTAATGTGTTTTTGTAAGTTTAAGTTTTTTTTAACCAATTCGCTATTTGACTCTCTTTTCAAGTAAGTCTTAAACGGTTAATAATTATTATTATTATTTATTCATTTAAATTGCATAACATTACAGTGAAAACCTTTGCGTTAAGCAATTCATACATACAAAGTATAAACAAGTATTTTAGGCAATTCGTTAGTTACAACATCAATGAGAACTGAAAAACATAAAATTTTGAACTGTATGGGTACAAAAAAGAAAAGTAAATCAAATAATCACAAATAGGACGCCCTTTCATTCATCACGTTCACAATATTTCAAACATTCCTCTGCTACACTTGTAAGCCGGTCAGCAAACAGATCACACTCTGGTGCTGACTTCAAGAGGGCTTTGAGGGACGAGAGCGCACACACGAGTGGAGAGTGGGCGCGGGAGACTGTGCGCGCCGCGGGCACTGATAACAATGTGTGGCTACGGGCACGCAAGTAGTTGTCTGGTACGGATAGCCTACAGGCCCGTTGCGTAAGCTCAGAGCAGTCACCCTCTCCGCGGATCATACGGCAGACTGTCACAAGCTGCTCACAATTGCGGCGGACCTTGAGGGTATTAAACCCAAGCATGCCGCAAAGAAATTGAGTTGGGTACAGGAAAGGGTAGTACCCATATTTTCTCTTGTATAGGAAACGTAGGAACGCTTTTTGTATTTTTTCCAACATAAGAATGTACTTTGCTTCGTGGGGATTCCAGACTATGGCCCCCGCTTCAATCTTGCTTCTTACCAGAGCTGTATACAGAAGTTCTATAGCTTTTGGGTTGTTAAACTCTTTAGCGTTGCGGAGAACAAAGCCTAACCGTTTCATACAGTCAGCGGCTGTGACTTGCATGTGCTCGTGAAATGTAAGTTTAGGGTCAAACAGAATGCCAAGGTCTTTCATCTCTTTCACTCGAACAATGACATCAGAGCCTAGCCTGTAAGTTGCCTGATAGGGGCAGGGGCCCCTCGAGAAGGTCATTACGTAGCACTTGTTGGTGTTAAAGTGAAGTTTGTTTTGGATGCTCCATTCGTAAACGGCGTCCAGATCTCTTTGCAAAAGTTCGCAGTCTGTCATGCTATCCACTTTTAGGAACAGTTTTAGGTCATCAGCATAAAGTAGGCAGGTTGTATGTCGCAGGACAGACTCTAGATCATTGACCATGATGGTAAACAATAATGGGCCGAGTATGGAACCCTGACTTATACCGGATCTTGTATGGAACGCGACCGAGTTAAAACAACCATGCTTCACATACTGCTGGCGGTCGCGAAGGTAGTCGGCAAACAAACTGAGAAGTTTTGGGGCAAATCCAATAGCGCAGAGCCTACCCAGAAGGACATCATTGTCCACTCGATCAAAAGCTTTTTTGAAGTCGAAGTAAGCCACATCAACTTGGGAGGCTCTGTCCATGTGCACAGATATAGTGTCGACGAGGGTCAGGAGGTTTGTATTGGTTGACCGGCGCATACGGAACCCGTGTTGTGCATCAGACATATACGGCCGCAGTTGCGGGCACAACCTATTATTTAAGACTGACTCGAATACCTTCGCAGGCGAGCACAGAATGGCGATAGGGCGATAATTCTCAACGCAGGTACGATTAGAAGTTTTTGGGATGGGACTTACTCGGGAGAGTTTCCACTGCGTTGGGTATTTGCCACTACTAAGTGCTAGGTTAAAAATGAAGCACAGTGCTGGTACCAAAACATCTGAACAAGCTTTTAGAACATACGGCGGTATACTATCTGGGCCTATTGAGCTACGAGGTCTCAGCTTGCGGATGGCCAGCAGTACATCATCGTCTGTTAATTGTGTAATAGCAATGTAATTAGCTGTACGGGTGTTGTCAAGGCTATTAGTCTCATCCACGCTTAGAGCGGGAGTATTGGGCAAAAAGACGCTTGAAAAGAAATCCGCGAAGGCAGTGGCCGCTGCTTCACCAGAACACTCTCTTCCCGCATATGTAACCTTACTTTCGAAGCCACCCTTTGATTTCAAGTTATTAACGTGCTGCCAGAAGGACCGGGGGTTTGATTTTATGTTAGCTACTATAGTGTCCATGTATTCATTGTATCTAAGTGAGAGTGCGGCCTTTAGTTCCATTCTAAGAGTGCTAAACTGTCTATAGATCTCTATGTCCTTAGTAACTTTCCATTTACGATGTAGCATGGCTTTTTGTTTAATGGTGTAGATTATGTCACCCGTGAACCAAACTGGGTATTTTCTTTGACTCATCTTAGACCTGACTTTTTTAGGGACTCCAACATCAAACACTTTGTATATCATATCGTTAAAGATCTCGACAGCGTCATTTACATCTTGACATTCATATAATAGGTCCCAGTTTGTTTGATTAATGAGCTGGTACACTAACTGATAGTCACCTTTAGAAAAGTTCCAATCACGGTGTGGGGTAATGTTACTTGGGTCTAACATACTAGAGCATTGCAAACCTCCCCTAAGGGGAATTTCGATGTCGAGAGGGGGGTGATATTTATCCGCGTGGACAACCAGACCAACGTCCGCCGCGCGGACACTCACTCCACACAGACCCTCTGAGGCCAGCACCACGTCTAGTTTACCACCATGTTCATTCATTACCTCATTATTCTCTACGAGACCACAGACATTTATAAAATAGCCATAATAATTTAAAACATTTTGTGAGCAACTATTTAGATTCAAATCTCCCAAGATAACAATATTTTCACTTTTAAGTTGGGAATATTTATCCTCTAATAAACAAAACCAGTTCATATACACACTTTCTGGTGCTTTAGGGTGAATGTACACTGCACAAACCGTGAAGATTTTATTATTAATCGTAAATGATGCCCACAAGTCTTCACCTTGTTCTGTTTCAAGCTCTTGTCTACGACGAAGGGCAATACCAGATCGCGCAGCTAGTAGCACTCCGCCGCATGTTTTAGGAGGATCGCGCCGCAATATTGTCCAGTCACCTTCAGTTAACTCTGCGTCAGTAATAGCAGGACACAGATTGGTCTCCGTTACCGCAAGGATATCATGATCAATTAAAAGCAAGTTCCGGCGCCAGTAGCTTAACTTTGTCCGCAAACCTCTCACATTTTGATAGACAATATTCAGGCTAGGGCACGGACCATTTGGTGCATTATGCACGTTGTTGATAGGGAGGGCTGGTTTTCTGCCCTCGAAAGGGAATCCAGGCTTTCAATCTAGCGTTGTCCGGCCAGACATCAGCCATAAAACACTTATCATAATGTATCTCGGGGATTCCAATTTTATACGACTTGTAGTCACCTTTTGAGTTAAGTTCCTCCACCGTACACGTTCCGGTGGGACACAGCTCTTTCAGGTACGTTTGAACATCCTCTAGTCCTGAAACCATATTCCACAGATGCATGAACCTGCGTCTTTCAACTGCTTTTAACAGTGTAGAAGTGGAGCTGCCTGTGCAGCGAAGAGAAGCTGGGCGCTTGAGCCGTTTAGGTTCCTGAGCATCCCCGCAGTTATTCGGCACGGCAGCTACCTCGGTCTTTGTTACATCATTCGTTACAGTTGCAGTTCCTTTTTTCGCCTGATGGGTAGTTAATGGCAAAGGTGACTTATAACCTGTGGTTTTATAACCTGTGGTTTTAGTGCTACTTTCCTTTGAAGGAGATATTGCGGCAACGGTGGCGTATGTAGGTGTGTAATCTGCCGGATGGTCGGGGCTGCATGTGATGCCTGATTCCTTCTCCTTATGCTGCGGCACCCGAGCCTCCATCGTGGCCAATTGTACCGTGAGTGCTGACAGCTTAGTGTCATGCTGCGCCATTGCCAAGGTGACCTGGCTCATGAGATCCTTCATAAGCACCATTTCGTGACAAATATTTCTCATCTCCGACATGATTTCCAGAAACTCTGCGCTCTGAAATTCCAGCTGACCAGTGGTGGGAACCTTATCTTTAAGCTCCTTTTTTTTTCTGATCGTTACATTTCCCGCCCGAATCTTAGACGCACCGACTGGCGTGTGACTATGGTCACCTCCCCTACGCAAACTACATTTGCATTGAGGACAAGCCCAATCCGCCTTCTCAACGGCAGTCAGTTTAGCAGCAGTAGCACATGCGGAATGAAAGCGATTCAAGCAGCCAGCCACCCTACAGCATAGTTCCTCCTCTCCGTGGTCAAATGGAGTATTACAGGCGTAGCAGAGCGCGGTATTAACCGCAGAGGCAGACATATCGAAAAGTGTCGTCGGTTCCGACATAGCGCAGCGCAATAACAAGCTAGGAATGCAATGACTCACTAGGTTCCGGTTGCGAGCAGCGAAGCGTGACAAGGAAATATCGGTGTCCGACAGAGATGAAGCGAGGTGTTGCGGTCCGTCGTCGGCGGCTCGGCTCGTGGGTGGGGCGTGCGCAGGGTCGATAACCGCCGTCGAGCGGTTGAATGCCCGGCCGCGTAAACAGAGTTATTTTGTTGATAAGTAAATCACTGATGAAATCGCAACTTGCTTCGTTTCTCCTTCAGGACAACTCGGATGGGAAAAAACTTTGCACGAAACACTTGGTAGTTACTTAAGCTTTACAGGCGTATAATTTTTCTTTGTATCTGACGACTTTTAACCTAGTATATACAATAATAAGCGGAGCGATTCCACAAACGATGTTCACCTGACGGGTGCGTAGAACGTAGGTCGTAACTAATAACTAATAACTCTTCCATTATACCAAAAAATATTTTACCATATTTTTTGAGGACCTAAAAGCAACATGAAAATATATTTTTAAACTTTATATACCTCTGTGGCGTAACGGTAGCGCGTCTGCCTACGATGCAAGAGGTCCCGGGTTCGAATCCCGGCTGGGAACAAAAAAAAAAAATCCCAGGTCTTGGATGTTTACATGTTTGTGATGTCGTTGTTTCTGGTTCCCACGACACAGGGTATCCTAGTGTGGGGCCAGAAGCCATGTGTGTGCCTGTATGTAAATGTTATGTTATGTTATGTTATGTTATGTTATGTTATGTTATGTTATGTTATGTTATGTTATGTTATGTTATGTTATGTTATGTTATGTTATGTTATGTTATGTTATGTTATGTTATGTTATGTTATGTTATGTTATGTTATGTTATGTTATGTTATGTTATGTTATGTTATGTTATGTTATGTTATGTTATGTTATGTTATGTTATGTTATGTTATGTTATGTTATGTTATGTTATGTTATGTTATGTTATGTTATGTTATGTTATGTTATGTTATGTTATGTTATGTTATGTTATGTTATGTTATGTTATGTTATGTTATGTTATGTTATGTTATGTTATGTTATGTTATGTTATGTTATGTTATGTTATGTTATGTTATGTTATGTTATGTTATGTTATGTTATGTTATGTTATGTTATGTTATGTTATGTTATGTTATGTTATGTTATGTTATGTTATGTTATGTTATGTTATGTTATGTTATGTTATGTTATGTTATGTTATGTTATGTTATGTTATGTTATGTTATGTTATGTTATGTTATGTTATGTTATGTTATGTTATGTTATGTTATGTTATGTTATGTTATGTTATGTTATGTTATGTTATGTTATGTTATGTTATGTTATGTTATGTTATGTTATGTTTATTTTCCTAAACAGCCAAAAACGCGGTCAGCCATTTTTGTCTATGGTTTCAAGTCCAAAAAATTGTAAACAACGTTTGACATTCAATTTTCTGTAAGTAATCTCTGAGCATAGTGAAATAACAACATCGCAACCATGATTTCATCGAATTTACATCCAAAATATACCAATTATCATAAATTAAATTAATTAATTAAATTGCATTGTTCGAGACTGAAAAACACGTCAATAAAGGCCCCCGGGAAGTTGTGGATTCGTGTACCCAGTGAAATTAACATTCGAAAAACTTGGCTCTAACTTGCCAAAATAGACCCCGACTCTTAATCAATTGAAACTCGGGTGTATTTATGTGAAGATCACTTTGATGTAAGTCCTATAATAATCAATGTCCACTGGCTTTGGTTGAAAGATGTTTGTTTACATACTTTAGTTGCTTTCAAGATGTCGGATAGCGTTTTCGCCGTTACGAATTAAAAGAGGATTTTTTTTTTATTTGCAAATTTTGCAGCCATTCTGCATACGTATTTAGCAAAATCAATATATTTCGTTTTCTTACGTTAAATACTATAGGAAATATTCATTTATCGCGTCAAATTTCATACGTGTCAAATAGCGGATTACGGCGGAGCCCAAAAGGAGGCTCTGTATGAATGTAAGGTTTGTATGAATGCTCTAACCCCCAGAAATCGGTCGAGAAAGGTATACCAGTGATGTCGGAAAGGTGGGTCGACACCGTCTGGGAGAAATCGCTGACCCTCAATATCAACGGTGCGTCGTCAGACTTCGCCGGGCACCGGCTGCCTCCGTTCACGAACCTGCAAGTGACCACCTCGGGGATATCCAAGAAGGATAAGCAGTTGATCATGAGGCTGGTTCAGGAGAACGGCGGGACCTTCTCCGGAGCGTTCCAGAGTGAGACCACTGATGTGGTTGTGCTGACAAAGTAAGTTGGCTAAAGGCAATTCTTTATTGTACACTGGAAAAAACAACAAATACAAAATATTTACAAAAGTGGTACGATTACAACAGGTACAATTGGCGGCCTTATTGCTAAACGCAATTTCTTCCACACAACCTTATGATGGATAGTTAATTTTGTGTATTTAATAAATTCAACAACAAATTAACATACAAAAAACTTTCATGACAGACCTCTATACTATTTTAGACATTCTCTTCCTATAGAAGAGAAAGTCTAAAATAGCATCTTCCTATAGAAGAACGATCTATTTTATGTTAGACTCACTTTTTTGACATCTAATACGGCCATACTCCACCACGGGGGCCAAGTCCGGTTTGGTGGCGGATTGTAAGACAGTGGCAGGCAGTTACCGAGCCCCCCACAAGGCCTCTGACGTCGCTTAACGACTGCCATTACATGACGGCCGGCAACAACGTACCTTGCGAAGCACGGAAGCGCTCGTATAAAATGCCACTGACGGTAGTACGGGACGGTCACCCATCTAGCACCTCACCGCGCCTGCTGTTGATCATTCACGAGCCACGAGCGCTTCCACAGAGGCTGGCTCATTGTGAAACCTCTCGTAAGAGTCCGCCATTCCTCCACAGAGAAGGCGTAGGCAGCGAGAAGTACAAGGCGGCTCTGGAGTACCGCAAAGCCTGCGTGCTGCCGGCCTGGGTGAAAGATTCTGCCAAGATGGGCGTGGCCCTGCCAGTGGCCCGGTACCGGGTCGCCGGCGCTTCCACCTCGTCACCTTTGGCCGAGCATCGGTTGCCAGACATGAGTAAGTTCTTTTGAACTCAAACTTTCGTAAGCACAACAAATTGTAGACTATCTTCTAAGGTTAACACGAGCAGTAGACATAATTAAAACTGTTTTTATACGGATTTATGCTCGCTTATTACATTTTTTTTACAATTTTCCAACGTTTCGGCACTTTTTCAGGTGCCGTGGTCCCGGATGACTATGGTCATGAAAAAGTGCCGAAACGTTGGAAAATTGTAAAAAAATGTAATAAACGAGCATAAATCCGTATAAAAACAGTTTTAATTAAATTGTAGACTTTTACTCTGGATCTACTTACGGGTGTTGTTATATCGGAAGAGTCCGACGACGCGAGCTCCGTCTCTGCTCACCATGATTGAGCTCTGCGAATCGGAGCGAAACCTGGTCGGACTCTTCCGATATAACACTACCCGTAAGTAGATCCGGACTAAAAGTCTACAATGAGTAAGTTCGTTTGTCAATTCATCATCAGCGTCGTCGTCGTCAACCCATTATGTCCCCACCGAGGGGCACGATCTCTTCCCTGAGGAAGGTATTAAATACTAACCCTAGGCTAAGTTCTATATTTATTGCTACTAATATAACACTGGACCACGTTGTCTGTAAATTAATTGAAATAAATAAATAGACCATACTCCACCACGGGCGCCAAGTCCAGATTGGTGGTGGCATGCAAGACTAGTGGCTGGTCTTACTGTCAGAAGTTCTCAAGCCGCCCTAAAGCCTCTGTATTGGCTTAACGACTGCCGTCCGTTGACGGTAGCGGGCACCAACTGCTTAACGTGTCTTGCGAAGCACGGAACTGCTCGATATAATGCCACTAGCTTTAGTTATAGACGGTCACCCATCCATGCACTGAACGCGCCCTATGTTGCTTAACCTTCGTGATCGTTTAAGATCACTCAGGCAGCCGGGGCTACGAGCGATTCCCAACATTTCGGACTTGTTGCTTGGCAAAAATCAGTTTCTTAATGACTCTGCATGCTCATACGTACATTGACCTCAGCATCTACGTAATGAGGTGATTTATGCAGCGTCCAGTGGCATCTTCACTCACACTAGATGAGTGAAGGGACCACTCGGATGCTGCAGTGCCTGGGACATGGTTTTAGATGATGTAGGCTTGGTCTGCACCTATACCGATCCTGACAGCTTAGTCGGCCTAGCCCACAGGAAAGACTAGTCAATATGTGTGGAGCCAACCAAGTCGCGGGTTTCCTCACGATGTTTTCCTTCACAGTTAGCGTGTGGTATTGCGAGTACAAAGTCGCAAATGTACGTAACGTAAAAGTCAATAATACATGCACGCACTGGGGATCGAACCTCGGTCTCTCGCTTGCGAGTTCATTGTTCTACCCACTGAGCTACCACCGCTGTACATAGTTATATATTTAACGGGTCTGATATCAACCCTTTGTATGTCCCCACTGCTGGGGCACGGGTCTCTTCCTGCATCGCAGGAAGGTTAGGCCATACTACACCACGGGGACCAAATCTGGGTTGGTGGAGGATTGTAAGACAGTGGCGGGTCTTACTGTCAGAAGTTATCAAGCCGCCCATAAGGGCTCTGACATGGTCTAACGACTGCCATTACATGACAGCCAGCACCAACGGCATAGCGTGCCTTGCGAACCTTGGATGCACTCTGAAAAAATTACGCTAGCGTTAGTAATGAGATGGTCATCCAGCTCCCGACCGCGCTTAACCCTAGTGATTGATTCCATTCACTCGGTTCCGCTAAACCACGAGCGCTTGTTAAACGGGTCTAATCGCGATTATTTATCAGTTAAAACGTCTTTACCTTAATTTCCCGATAATTGACTGTACTAGCCATACACGTGACCACGGCAGCTGCAACGCTGCCGAAACGTCGAGAAATTGAGGTAACTACGTTTTACCTAATAAATAATCGCGACTAGATCCGTTAATGAAAATGAAAATGTGAAAAGCCCAAGACCGAAATAAATAGCGTGCATTGGAAGAGACCTAGACTCAGCATTGGGTGGCTATGAGTTGAAGAAGAAGAAGATCCGTTTATTATACAAATGAAAATTATATTTTAACGTAAAAACATAAATTTCTGATTGATCACGATTCTTACTACTATAATTCGTTCTTTGTTTCAGGTCTCAACTTTTCGCGAATAACAAACTTGCGCCCTCCAAGCAATTTCGTTGACGAATCGCGTTCGGTTGACATCTCCACAATATCGGGACGAATGAAAGTAAGCCGTACATCGTACCCCTTAAAATCCCAATTTCAGTGTCGCATTTAAAAATTAAAAATAAATATATATATTCATGGACATATTACACAGATCTCGATAGCCAACAACTTAGTGAATTGTGTCACAGTTGCCAACTCGATGATTGATATATTACAATAAATACATTGAAAACATCCAAGACCCGAGACAGACTAGAAAAGTTCGTTTCCTAGTTTGTCCCGGCCGGGGATCGAACCCGAGGCCTTCGGTTTTAAAGTCAGCGTGCCAAACCGCTGCGCCACCTAGGCCATCAAAACATTACAAAATTTTATGGTATGGAAATTTTCAGCTTTCCCAGGAAATCAGAAAGTCGTCAGAAGGTGTTGACAAAGATGTACAGACTGCGTTTGATAACTTCGACATGAGCACCATCAAGAAAGCTGGACCTATATTCGATGGATTTTGTGTAAGTGCATAAATTCCATTCGTCCCTTTAAGAGCGTATGAATATGAATCATGGAATCATGCAATTATTAATGTAATTAAACATATAAAATAAATCGGACTTTATTCATCACTCGAGTCATCGATTCATCACAAGTTTTTATGTAAATACTAACCGAAAATCAAAAGTTCAACTCGTCCTATCGGTGGGACCAAGTGGTCTAAGAAAATGGTAGTTTAAATAGTCCGTTAAGCCATGTCAGAGGCCTTATGGGCGGCTTGATAACTTCTGACAGTAAGGCCCGCCACTGTCTTACAATTCTCCACCAACCCGGACCTGGCCCCCGTAGTGGAGTATGGCCTATACCTTCCTCAGGGAAGAGACCCGTGCCCCTCGGTGGGGACATAATGGGTTGATGAAATAAAAATAAGAAAAA
Organism: Yponomeuta sedellus; assembly: GCA_934045075.1. Lineage (NCBI taxonomy): Eukaryota > Metazoa > Arthropoda > Insecta > Lepidoptera > Yponomeutidae > Yponomeuta > Yponomeuta sedellus. The sequence goes on from OW203728.1 coordinate 20,470,545, forward strand.
ATAGTCCGATTAGTTAATCGGACCAACTGGAAAGAAAAGTTCATATCGTCCGATTGGTACAAAGGCAGTCGGACCACGTGGCCAGAGGGTCAAGTACGCTTAGAATAGGTGACAATAACAGCTACTTATTTCTAGTCCACAAGAGTGAACAATCAATCCGTTCAATGTGTGGAATTATTATTATGTTTTCTACCTTTGACAGGTGTGGGTGGCCGGCCCCGAAGGCGCTTGGCGCGAACGCGCGTGCGCTTGCGTCTCACGCGGCGACGGCGTCCGGTATGACGCGCCGCACGACCGCGTTACGCACATAGTGGCTGGCAGCAGCTCTGCGGCCGCCACTGCCGCTAGCCAGCTGCCAGCCGCTCCGGTGCTGTCACCGCTGTGGCTTCTGAAGAGCGTTGCGGCTGGGAAGGTGTTGGATGAAGCCGAGGTACTTATCACAAGACACGCGTTTTTCTCAAACATCCCAGTCTTAGAGACTGGCAGCAGTTCTGCGACCGCCACTGCCGCTAGCCAGCTGCCAGCCGCTCCGGTGCTGTCACCGCTGTGGCTTCTGAAGAGCGTTGCGGCTGGGAAGGTGTTGGATGAAGCCGAGGTACTTATCACAAGACACGCGTTTTTCTCAAACATCTCAGTCTTAGAGGCTGGCAGCAGTTCTGCGGCCGCCACTGCCGCTAGCCAGCTGCCAGCCGCTCCGGTGCTGTCACCGCTGTGGCTTCTGAAGAGCGTTGCGGCTGGGAAGGTGTTGGATGAGGCCGAGGTAAGTTTACTTGGTATCAAATAACTACATATAAGAAACATGTAATTCTAAAATGGTCGCTAAAAGTAATAATCAAAAAACGAGACGGCGGCGTGTTCTTGAAAGTCTTTTGGTGCTGTCAGAAATTAGAGCTGTGTCTGCCGGTCTTAAGTCTGCTACGAATGGGACATAAGACCGCATTACACACATAGTGGCTGGCAGCAGCTCTACGGCTGCCACTGCCATTAGCCAGCTGCCAGTCCGGTGCTGTCACCGCCGTGGCTTCTGAAGAGTGTTGCAGCTGGGAAGGTGTTGGATGAAGCCGAGGTACTTATCACAAGACACGCGTTTTTCTCAAACATCCCAGTCTTAGAGGCTGGCAGCAGCTCTGCGGCCGCCACTGCCACTAGCCAGCTGCCAGCCGCTCCGGTGCTGTCACCGCTGTGGCTTCTGAAGAGTGTTGCAGCTGGGAAGGTGTTGGATGAAGCCGAGGTACTTATCACAAGACACACGTTTTTCTCAAACATCCCAGTCTTAGAGGCTGGCAGCAGCTCTGCGGCCGCCACTGCCGCTAGCCAGCTGCCAGCCGCTCCGGTGCTGTCACCGCTGTGGCTTCTGAAGAGTGTTGCGGCTGGGAAGGTGTTGGATGAAGCCGAGGTATTACAAGACACTCGTTTTTCTCAAACATCTCAGTCTTAGAGGCTGGCAGCAGTTCCGCGGCCGCCACTGCCGCTAGCCAGCTGCCAGCCGCTCCGGTGCTGTCACCGCTGTGGCTTCTGAAGAGCGTTGCGGCTGGGAAGGTGTTGGATGAAGCCGAGGTACTTATCACAAGACACGCGTTTTTCTCAAACGTCCCAGTCTTAGAGGCTGGCAGCAGCTCTGCGGCCGCCACTGCCGCTAGCCAGCTGCCAGCCGCTCCGGTGCTGTCACCGCTGTGGCTTCTGAAGAGTGTTGCAGCTGGGAAGGTGTTGGATGAAGCCGAGGTACTTATCACAAGACACGCGTTTTTCTCAAACATCTCAGTCTTAGAGGCTGGCAGCAGTTCTGCGGCCGCCACTTCCGCTAGCCAGCTGCCAGCCGCTCCGGTGCTGTCACCGCTGTGGCTTCTGAAGAGTGTTGCAGCTGGGAAGGTGTTGGATGAAGCCGAGGTACTTATCACAAGACACGCGTTTTTCTCAAACGTCCCAGTCTTAGAGGCTGGCAGCAGCTCTGCGGCCGCCACTGCCGCTAGCCAGCTGCCAGCCGCTCCGGTGCTGTCACCGCTGTGGCTTCTGAAGAGTGTTGCAGCTGGGAAGGTGTTGGATGAAGCCGAGGTACTTATCACAAGACACGCGTTTTTCTCAAACATCTCAGTCTTAGAGGCTGGCAGCAGTTCTGCGGCCGCCACTTCCGCTAGCCAGCTGCCAGCCGCTCCGGTGCTGTCACCGCTGTGGCTTCTGAAGAGTGTTGCAGCTGGGAAGGTGTTGGATGAAGCCGAGGTACTTATCACAAGACACGCGTTTTTCTCAAACGTCCCAGTCTTAGAGGCTGGCAGCAGCTCTGCGGCCGCCACTGCCGCTAGCCAGCTGCCAGCCGCTCCGGTGCTGTCACCGCTGTGGCTTCTGAAGAGCGTTGCGGCTGGGAAGGTGTTGGATGAAGCCGAGGTATGATGGCTTGTTTACTGCAGAAGAGAGTGCGCTTTCCTCTTTAATTTATGAGAATAAACACACGCGTATGGTAGAGAAGAGTGTTGCAGCTGGGAAGGTGTTAGATGACGCCGAGGTAAGTCTCCTTGGTATGAAGTATAAGCTACAACTAATTCTAATGTTGTTGTTAAAAGTAAAAATTAGAAAACAAGATGGCGGCGTGTTCTAGAAAGTCTTTTGGCACTGTCAGAAATTAGAGCTATGCCTACGGGTCTCTAGTCTGCTACGAATTTCACATAAGACTGCATCACGCACGTACAGTTGTGCGGCCATCACTTCTGCTAGCCAGCGGTGCTGGAACTGTCTCAGCTGTAGCTATTGAAGAGTGTTGCAGCTGGGCAGGTGTGGGATGAGGCTGAGGTAAGGCTGTGGTTTTTGGGAGAAATATTGCCAATTACTTTATCTAAGTCCGTACTAGAAAGGACCCTAAGCTAAGTTACTTCGAAAGGTATAGTATACTGACGGTGCCTGCAATGGTTATTATGCAGGCAGCTGTGTACACTCGGGAGCATATGCTAGACTACACAAGACGTAGCGACCGCCATAGGTACAACACTCGTAACATGGACAAACTGTCATCTGTGTCCCACAAACTTACCAAATCAGGTAAGTTAATTCACGTTATGGGACCGAGAGTGTACAACCGTCTGCCAGTCGATATAGTTGATTCAAAATCCCTTCAGTGCTTTAAAATTAAATTAAAGCTTGTCAAGCAAACAATTTATAATTTTGATGGCTGGCTCAATTAGCTGTAGCAAGGATTATTTAAGATAATTATACTTACATAAAATAAGTATGTATAAGAACCTGTGAGGGAGCGCTATACTAATAGTCATTTCACAATTAAACAAGAGTGTTGATTGTTAATTGAACATGTTGCGTTATAATTATTATTGTCGCGGTCCTATCCCGAACCATCTAGAATAGTCGCCGCATGCTGCGTTTTAGTAAACAATAAACGCTGCAAGCAATAATGACTCGTATGTCCACTAGCGTAAGGTGCAAAACTCTTTAAATGAGTAACTGTTCGAGCGACCTTGCCGCGTGTACCGAGTGTAGGTACGTAGTTACGGGAATGTTCTAGAACCCTGGCCGGCGGATATAAATAGCGGCCGCCGCGGCGCGCTGTCAGTTCCGTTTGGAAGAGCGAAGAGTGAACTTCGAGCGAACATACCTGCGATACGAGCGATAACCTACGACCTCAGCGATACTATTGGACTTCGATTAGACCTGCGATTGGAATCTACGTGTGGACTTCGTGTCGTGAAGACCTGCAGACCAGACCCTGCGTGAATAAATCCTAAGAAGTTGTCATTGGCGTTTTACATCCATATCTAGAACCCTAGCCCGTAACATTATGTTATTTTGAATTGTAGTATTGAATCCGAATTATTGTAAAATGACGTGTAAATTATAATTACGAATAAAGATGTCTATGTTATCATGTAATACTTGTATGTTACCTGTTGGTTATAGAAAACTTCTTCAGTTATTTACTTATAACTAAACAAGTTTGCTATAACCCATCAGCATCATGAGACCACATCACGCATTAAAAGCAACATTACCGTGTACTAGACGCAGGAAAAATGCACGTTTGGCATGGAAACCGGGCTCTTTTAGCGGATCGAAAAGATTTTCGAACTATGCCAGTTGTTTGCCGGTGATTTAATTTGAAAATTCCTCGCCGCACAATAAAACATAGGCGAGCTTAGTACTAATAAGTATTTTCTTCTAGCTGTTCTTTGGCAATGGGGATAAAGGATTGGCTAGCGCCAGAAGAGATTTATTGGGAGGATTATTAAGACTAGGTTTTAACTAATGATCTTTAGTAGTCAAAAGCTACGTAATATAGCCTGAAGAAGAAGAGTCAAAAGCTTTCTTTTCCTAAGATAACGGTGCCGTCGTGTAGCGGCCGGAATACAGTGGTGCTAGAAGGTTCTCTATCCAAACAAAAGGCTCTCTAGGAGACCGCGCCATTTTGTTTGCATAGACAATGTCCTAGCAACGCTGTATTACGGCCGCTATATGACGGCACTGTTGGGAAATCAAATCAAGCGACAGCAACCATTGTACGTCTCACTGCTGCGGCCGCATCTTCCTGCATCGCACGAAGTTTAGGCCTTACTCCACCACGGGGGCCAAGTCCGGGTTGGTGGAGGATTGTAAGATCCGCCACTGTCTTACAATCCTTACTGTCCGATGTTATCAAGCCGCCCATAAGGCCTCTGACATGGCTTAGAGACTGCCATTACATGCCGGCACCAACGGCTTGCCTTGCGAAACACGGAAGCGCTCGGAAAAATGCTACTAGACATAGTAACGGGACGGTCACCCACTTGGTTCAACTAGGCCACGAGCGCTACCAAAGCTTACGGAAGCTTAAGAAACCCATAGGTTAAGCCTAATTGTTTTCTCTCCTCTTCCATCCTCAGTTCCTGTTAGACGCCAAGCCAGCCAGCCCCAAGCCGTCAGCCGCCCGCAAGCCGCGGCCGCCCACTGAGCCCGCCTCGCCTATGAGCAAGCGGAACCTGCAGCTTCTTCGCCTGGCGCCGCCCTCGCCTCAACAGACGCCTGTTATGGATTTGGAGCCGCCCAGAGACCATATTGTGGACCAGTACCTGTCGCGTGCGTATCTAGAGAGGGATGATGACTCTATTGGCTAGAGTGTACGTAATACAGAGAATATTGTAAAGAGGTTCGAGATTTCACTGATGCCTGTGAGTCGCCCAAGAGCGCTGGTACGGATAGCCAGAGGTCGCGGGTTCGAATCCCGGCATGGGTGGAATTTTTAGCCTCTAAATAGGTTTTTAAAAATAGAGTGTTACTATCTAGACAGTGCGCCGGCGGCGTTAGAATGTCACTACAAGAGAGAGTGAGAGGAAGGGAGGGAGAGAGACAGTTGGAGAGAACAGGACGGAAAACGGGAAAGGGAGACAGGGATTGACTGTTTATTTGTCACGTTAAATATGAGGGAGTGAAAAGAGAGTTGAAGTAAGGGGTATTTTTTAATAACCTATTTAGAGGCTAAAAATGTTTAAAAATGGTTCTTGACACGGGTTAGTGCATTAAAAAGAATATAATGAAGTAAGGGGTACTTGTTCTTAAAAAGGACTTCGGGGCCATAAAGTGGTTGAAATTGTCTTAGGTCTTTCAGTGTTAAAACAATGATCTTTTATTTGAATCCCTCGGGCTCGAAGTTTGGACGAAAAAGTGCAGTTGTAAATATTGTTAAATTATCATTACTTTGTCCTTTGCAGAGAATCTGCCGCCGGAACCGGAAAGGGAGAAGACCCCGGAGCCCGCCCTGCAGAGTGCTACGTCACGGCAAGATGACGTCACGGATGACGTCGACGAACCGACCGAGGAGGTGGAGCAGATATTCAGAGGTGAGTCTGTGTAAAGTAGACATAAGGTCTGTATACGTGTACCGCTTTCCAAGCTACCTACAATCGTGAATTTGAAGTGCAATACCACTTGCTAAGGTTGAGGGAAGTTAGTTAGACCTGAGATTTCCGCAAGTTGGCCGATTATATTCTTTTTTCTTCTTGTGTCCAATAAAGAATATCTTAAAAAAGATTTTAGATAATGTCGAGCTCAGCTGTAATTGGCTAACACACTAGACAAGACCCTTCTGAAACTAATCAATCAATCAATCAACCTGTATTCGTCCACTGCAGGCGAGCCTATGTCCACATAGGCCTCCACTTCCCTGTATCGGATTATCGGTTCTTCGGCATATGTGACCAGCCCACTGCAGCTTCAGCTTTCTAATCCTATTGGCTAAAACCAAGCTATTGTGTAATTCTTGTATATGTCATGGTGTATCTCCACCAATCCGTACTTGGCCCCCGTTGTGGAGTATGGCCTATACCTTCCCTAGGGAAGAGACCCGTGCCCCTCGGTCATAATTGGTTGATGATGTATTTTAAATGAATCGATATGATATCGATATCAACCCATTGTATGTCCCAACTGCTGGGGCACGGGCCACTTCCTGCATCGCAGGAAGGTTGGGTCATACTCCACCACGGGAGCCAATACTGGGTTGGTGACAATAAATTTTATTTGAAGCTAAAGAATTTACATTCAGTTTGCTGAAAGTCAATCTAAATTGTAAGCCGCTGCCTTCGGGCCTAGTGTAGTGGAGAAAAAGGCAGCGGGAAACAAACTCCACACTGACCATGTTTTCCCTAGTCGAATTATTAAATCTAATACATTAGTTGCCACCTATACGCATGATAAGGTTACACTATTTTTATTTTTTAATGCATTAACCCGTGCTAAGGAACAAATTTAAAAACCTATTTAGAGGCTAAAAATTTCACCCATACCGGGATTCGAACCCGCAACCTCTGGCTATCCGTACCAGCGCTCTACCAATTAAGCCAATGGGCGACTCACGGCATCAGTGAAATTTCGAACCTCTTTACAATATTCTCTGTATTACGTACAGGCAGCGACATCTGACTTAAGCAAATTGCATTATGCTGCCCGACTACCTACTTTGCAGTTAGGTTTATGATAAGGTTGCCATCAAGAAATATTTACTAAATTCAATTTCTTACGTCCATCTTTACAGGATAGGCCTAACGCGACGGATGCGCTACAATCTAAATGTGTTAATATCCCTCCAGGCATAAAGATCGAAGTCCAAGCCTTGGACGAGGAAGCAATCTGCGAATTGGGTGCCGAAGTTTCGGCGGCGGGCGGCTGCCTTGTGGCGGCCGGCTCTGGAGGCAGTTACGTCCTGGTGCCACTGGACTTTGACCCTGATGAGCTGGTCACTAAGGAAGCGACTCCCGTCACTGTGTTCTGGGTGGTAAGTGCTTTTTTTACCTGCTTTAGATAGTTGAAATTCCATTGTTTGAAAGCTCCGCAAAGTGCATTGTAGCGGACGCCTTTGGAGGCAGTTACGTCTTTGTGCCACTGGACTTTGACCCTGACGAGCTGGTCACTAAGGAAGCGACTCCCGTCACTGTGTTCTGGGTGGTAAGCGCTTTTTTTGCCTGCTTTAGATAGTTGAGATTCCATTGTTTGAAAGCTCCACAAAGTGCATTGTAGCGGACGCCTTTGGAGGCAGTTACGTCTTGGTGCCACTGGACTTTGACCCTGACGAGCTGGTCACTAAGGAAGCAACTCCCGTCACTGTGTTCTGGGTGGTAAGCGCTTTCTGGTCACTAAGGAAGCGACTCACGTCACTGGGTTCTGGGTGGCATGAGCTTGTTTTGTCTTATTTCGTTAGTTAATTTCATTGTTTCAAAAGGCTTTAGAAATACCTTTTTTAGAATCCGACTCTGGAGGCAGTTACGTCTTGGTGACACTGGATTTTAACCCCGACGAGCTGGTCACTAATGAAGCGACTGCCGTCACTGTGTTTTAGGTGGTAAGTGCTTGTTTTTCCTGACTAAGATAGCTGAATGTCATTATTTGAAAGCTCCTCAAAGCGGATTGCAGCGGACGACTTTGGATGTAGTCTTGGTGCCACTGGATTTGAACCCCGACGCGACCTGCTGGTCAATAAGGCAGCGGCTCCCGTCACTGTGTTCTGAGTGGTAAGAGCTTATTTTGTTTGATCGATATTTAGAATTTCAATTTTGGAAAGACCCTTGTAGAATCCGACTCTGTAGTAGGTATGTAGTATGTAAACACCTCAGGCACTCGGGTTTCCTCACGATGTTCTCCATCACAGCGAGTGGTACTCGTATTGCTTCTATCACACTAATATTATAAAGGCGAATGTGTGTGAGTGTGTATGTTTGTTAGTTCTTCACATATAAACGGCTGAAGCGATTTGAATAAAGTTTTGTATGGAGTTAGCTGACACCCTGGACTAACGCAGGCTACATTTTACTGCGGCAAAATACCTTATACCCATGAGAAAAACAATTATTTTCCCTAATAAACTGCGGGGCACAGCTGGTGAATTATAAAGTGTATTTTATTATTATTTGTAATTCAGGCAGGCAGTTATAGAACTGGTGGAGCCTGTATCCAGATGTACATTTGTGTTTAACGCCTTGTCTGTTTTGTTTCCTTTAGATATTTATCCAGTTTGTTTTTAAACATACTAATGCTTGTTTTTAAACATATTCTTTTACTGCTGTTACCCAACTTACGTAGGCCATCAGTTAGGCATATGACCTGCAGTCAGCGTCAAATGACTGTAGATGATGATCTAATTCTTACGCCCCCAGAAAGACTGCCTGTCCCAGCAGGAGTTGATCCCAGTGGAGTACCAGCACCGGCCCGTGAAGCTGGCGCCCTGGGCGACGCCGCCTTTAACCGGAGTTGTCGCTAGTCTCAGCACCTACAGCGGAGTCGAGAGGGCGTTCCTCGATGAGTTAGCGAAGCTCCTTGGAGCCACGTGAGTCAGCAATCTTCTTGTTTTATGTCGAAGGCGTCTACTCCTCAGAAATCATGAATTTATTTCAACGTAAAGAATTTAACCTGGCGGTCGCAAGTCACCTATATAGATGCATTCTTGCCAGGATGGTGCGAAGTGACTGGTAACGAGTAGAGATGGAAAAAAGTAGGAGAGGTCTGTCCAGCTGTGGGACACAAAAGAGGGGTAATTATTATATCTATGTATTTTCGTTTGTGTAGGTTTATCATAATTTTTATCATCCAGTAGCCTCCGCTTACCCCTGTAGGTCTAAGTTAATGTGATTATGATGATGTAAGTTTATCATTGGATTTCTCCTTCTTTCCCTGCACTGCCCTTTGCCAGTCTCTTCAACACTAAAGGTTTGCTGGAAGAGAATGCTTCTTGCATTAACCACGCCCTTGTACATATACTCGTGTAATTAGTGCAATAAAGAATTAAAATAAATAAGAGGCTAAGTAAAAAAAGGTATAGATTCAATTTGTTAAATGTTACATAATGTACTCTGTGGAGTTAAGAATAATTCAAATAAAATGACTTACCAGAGTAAATGACTCCGGATTTAGTACTATTAATTTGGTTATATAACCGGATAAACTTACTTCACTTTTTGTCGGAAGTGTCCGAAACTCCGAACAGGTGTCGCTCTGATTCGCAGTGCTTAATCATGGTGGGTTTTTCGGTTACAAATTAATAATTTGTAGTGCCTACGAAAGTTTTAGTTCAAAAATATGTAGTCAAAGTCAAAAGAATTTTATTCACTATAACAACAAAATGTTTAAGTAATGAACGTCAAAGCTGTTATTCAATTCAATTTATATTCTTTTTTTAATGCATTTTTAATGGTGGAATTTTTAGCCTCTAAATAGGTTTTTAAATAATAATTATTGTTATATCTTGGGAATCCAACAACACAAAATAAGAAAAACATTTGCAATCAACTATCGTTTCAATGAAGTCACAAGTATACATAACATACCCTCACGCCCTGTATCCCAGAGGGATTCCAGAGACCTGGCCCTAGAGCCTAATACCTAGTTTTTCAATACAATGATATAAGCACGACAACGGTTGTTATTTGCCTCAATTTGGTAGTCTACAAAGCAATAGCAGCACGGGTATAACCCGAGTAAATTAAATAGGCATTTAAGAAAGAGAGAGAGACAGACAGACAGAAAGAAAGAGAGAAAGAAAGAATCTATTATACCACCTCACGCGAAGAAGACCGAATCGCGCGAGGCGCCGAGTTAAGTGGCACGGGTTTTACCATTGCAATCCGATTGGTTACCAGACTGCCGATAGTGTGAATGAAACGACCATTACCGCACTAATATCTCTCTATTGAGCAACTATGCATTTTAGAGAGTCACCGCCCTGGCAGTATGAGTAATGCGACGACGCATCGCGTAAAAGTCGCGACTTGGATAGTATCTACAATAATTGTCAAATTCCGACATTGCGTCATTACTACTAAAATGTGAAGATTGAGATACTTCAATACAATAAAGAATATTCTTTTTTTATCTTATCTTACTTCCGGCTATGCCGCGGGGATCAACGGACATAACTGAATAGTTCTTAGAATACAAAAGAATAGAATCATATCTTTCTTCGATGACCTCGGTGGCGCAGCGGCTTGCACGCTGACTGTAAAACCGAAGGTGTCGGGTTCGATCTCCGGCCGGATCAAACTAGGAAACGAACTTTTCTAGTTTGTCTCGGGTCTTGGACGTTATCTATGTATTTATTGTATTTAATCTATCGTCGAGTTAGCACCTATAACACAACATTTAGTTGTACTTAGTATAGGGCTAACGAGATCTGTGTAATATGTCCATGCATTCATTTATTCCATTCATTCATTCATTCATTCATTCATTCGTTCGTTCGTTTGTTCCTTCGTTCGTTCGTTCGTCCGTTCGTTCGTTCATTCATTCATTTACAAAAAAATATGCATTTTAGAGACTCACCCCCCAGGTTTTGCCACTAATACACCACTATCCAAAAATAGACTTCACTTATTTTATTTTCGTTGTGCAACAACGTGTGCTCTATCTAACTGTTTACTCACCCGCATTCCTCCCAGGACCCAGTTGCGTTTCTGTCGCCGCACCACGGCCAACGCCCTGGCGTCAACGCATCTGCTGTGCCCCACGCCCTGTGGGGACAAGTACTCGGGCGCCCTGAAGTGGGGGCTCCCGGCCGTGCGCGGCGGCTGGCTGCTCAGATGCGCCGAGACCGGACGCAGAGTGTCCGAGGCGCCTTTCCTGGTTGGCGATACTAAAGGTTCGATATCGATATCAACCCTTGTACACTCGCGGTCTGAAAATGTTTACCACCTTAAGGTTGGTAATTGCATGCACAAATCTATGCCACATGGTCGATGGTATTATGTGATTTGATTAGGCATAGAGCATAGATTATGATTGTGAAAAATTCAATTATGTCAACTTTTAAATAAAGAAAAGAGTTTTATTATCAAAACGTCATGAATACTCTTTTTGTTAGAATCGATGCTACAACTATTAAAAAGTAATACGTACCTAGATATATCATTTTAGACTTTACTGCACACAGTGTGCTAAAGAATCTAATTTGTAAAACTGATAAACATTTTGAGACCGCGACCGTATGTCCCTACTGCAGGGGCACGGGTCTCTTCCTGCGTCGCAGGAAGGTTGGGCCATACTCCGCCACGGGGGCCAAGTCCGGGTTGGTGGAGGATTGTATGACAGTGGCGGGCCGTACTGTCAGAAGTAATCAAGCCGCCCATAAGGCCTCTGAAATGTCTTAACGACTGTCATCACTTGACTGCCGGCACCAACGGCTTAACGTGCCTTGCGAAGCATGGAAGCGCTCGGAAAAAGTGGCATTTTTTAGTCAGGGGACGTTTACCCATCCTGCACCTGACCGCGCCTGTTGTCGCTTAAATCAAGTGATTGATACCAATCACTCGGTTCGACTAGTTCACGAGCGCTACTACTAGAGGTCAGGTAGATAAAATAGAAAAGTGATTGTTTATTTCTCAAACACATAGCTTGTATATTGGCCAAAGACATGGCGGCCGATAACTTTCTTTTGCTGGCCGCCGCTCGCATGTATTTGGTAGCACAGCAATTTCGATTATCTCTTATCGATTATTATTTATCTCGAAAAAATTGTCAAAATAACTCTAAAATTCCCAATATGTTTTAAGAAAATTAATTCAGTCAGGTCAGTCAGTTCGCACAGTCAGGTCACCATGATATTGTAATATCATAGTGCCTTGACTGTGCGAAGTTCTGTATCTTAGGAACCAGTATCTATAAAGATTTTACCAATAAATGTGGATAAATACAGACTACTTTGCTAGCCACCTTCAACCAGGTTATTTAACGTTTTGTTCAATCCAACGGCTGAACGACCTTCAGTCCTTTAATTGGACACTGCCGCCTAATAAACTTGCTGGGCTTTGAATTCTACAGCTGATTTAACCCTTTGTCTCCCGCCTACAGCACCGGACCCCCCAGCAAACATAACCGAAGACGAGCCAAACATCACAGCTGATCAGTCAGAGGACCCTGCTGCCCATCCAAAGCCTGATGATAAGGAGAATGCCATGCGACCGCCTCCAGTGGGGTCAGTCGCGCCGCGCCGAGGATCCTCCAGTAGAGAGCACACGCCTCTAGGGAAGCATGCCGGTGAGTGCAGGAGCCTGTTCACACTCTGCTCGAGGGAAAAAGAAAATTGGGGAAATTAAGAAAAAATATCGAAGGAATGATTGTCTGAAATAACGGAACACTAAAAGAACAAAGCGGAAAATTAAAAGATAAAATGAATTTATCGAGAACTTGCACAAAAAAAAGGTTTAATATTTGTGGAGGTCAGTTGTGGTATTTTTTTCTTTACAATTAATACTTTTCATAAAGTTAGTCGAAAAGTTATTCTAGTCACGTGGTCCATAAACTGCAATATTTGGCGTCACTTGAAAAAAATTAAAAGAATCGAAAGAATTAATGGAGGCATAAATGTACGAAATATTGAAAAAAAGGAAAAACAGAAGACAGTACAAAGTACGAAATGAATGAATGAATGAACGAACGAACGAACGAACGAACGAACGAATGAATGAATGAATGAATGAATGAATGAACGAACGAACGAACGAACGAACGAACGAACGAACGAACGAACGAACGAACGAACGAACGAACGAACGAACGAACGAACGAACGAACGAACGAACGAACGAACGAATGAATGAATGAATCGAAATCGAGCTCCCCGTTCATACCAGTACCAAAGGCATCAGTAAGCTATGCTTCTGCCCGTGACTTTCAAAGAATGAAAGAATTCAGGCATGACTTAAACAAGAAACAGCGGAGCGGAGGCGATATAACAAATGAATGATTGAATGGAAAAAGATAAGTGGAGCCCTCCGTTCACACAAAGCCCAAGGGCACACAATGGTAGGATGCCACCCCTTCACCTGTTGATACAAAGCCAAGGACCAGAAAGCCGTGCAAGAATTTGAAAGAATGAGAGATAATTTTGCATATTTTCTCACACAAGTATTGGTGTCGGTGGTGGTCTGTTCGTGTCTTGCTTCTGCTTGAAAATGTTACGCATTAACTAACCGCATGGTGCTGTGAGATTTTTGGCGGAATTTAGCAAAGTAATTTTCACTTTTTAATGCTATTTCCGATTTCCGCAAAGTAACGCCTGATTCCATTCAATAGAATGAAATATATTTTCCCGATCAGTCTAGTCGTCATTGAATAATGACCCCTGTTCCCAGGCGCAGAAGGAGATTTATCGCCCGCGTCCCGCTACATAGCGATGGCGAGACAAGGCTTACTCGGCGGCGACACGCAAGAGACTCCGAAACGCATTCAAGATCTCAAAACGGATGCCAAAGGCGGTAAGTTGTTTTCAAATTATTAGGTATAGTGGACTACCGATCGACTAACTGGCCGTCCGACTGTCTGTCCGGTTTTTTTCCATTTTTACTCCACAATGACCTAGATTTTGAAACGGACACCTGGTTTATCTTGTAACGTTAATTAAGTCACAGTTACTGTGTTATTTAAACAATTTGACAAATAAAAAAAATCTGCCTATCTTACCTTTAGCGACCTTTGAATCAGACTCGGAGTAGCTTATTCATGTCTCTTAAACAGTTTGGTGAAATTTTCACAGAACTTGTATTATTAGACGAATTCGTATAGACCCTCACTGAACGATTTAGATTGTATGCTATAATGGTCTTACGGAAACATAAGACCATTATAGCATACAATTTATGTAACATAAAATTTTGTATTACTGTAAAAGGTGTTGATTTATCATAGATCTCTCAAAAAACGTCAGTACAATAGCCCAACTATGAGGCTAAGTGCGAAAATCTCAGGTCTAACTAACATCGTATCGTAAGAAACCCTTTGTATGTCCCCACTGCTGGGGCACGGGTCTCTTTCTATATTGTAGGAAGGTTAGGCCATACTACACCACGGGGGCTAAGTACGGATGGTGGAGGATTGTTGAAGTTATTAAGCCATCTGACATGATAAGGCATCTGACATGGCTTAACGACTGCCATTACATGACAGCTGCCATCAACGGCTTATTGTGCCTTGCGAACCAAGTTAGCGCTCCGAAAAAATGCCAGAGTGGTAGTCACTGAATGGTCACCCACCCAGTACCTGACCGCGCCTGTTGCTGCTTAACCCAAGTAATCCAATCACTCGGGTCCACTTGGCCACGAGCGTTTATGACTTCTTCCAACTAACATTATTAGATCTCTAACTAAATATGCTTTTAGCAATAAGGCCGCCAATTGTACTATGTACGTTTGTATTTTTGTTTGTATTTGTTGTTTTTCCAGTTCATAAAGAAACATAAAGAAGTTAGTAAAGAACATTCTTATCTTATCTTATATTCCTTTCAGCCGGCGAGATCCGCACGCCGAACCTTGACGAAGCCCTGTCAACGCCCAACCTTCGGGGACTCAGCCCCACCAGCCGGCGTCGGCTGCAGGCTGTGAGGCGCGGCGACCCGCCCTCAGGACCCATCGGGACGCCGCCCGACCCTTGTGAGTGACCTAACCTTGCTAAAGAACGCCTTCGCTAATGTATGTCTTGGCTAGGGAAGGCGTTGGTCGGTAGTAGACCGGTTAAAGAGCTCCCCAACGCTGCAGCAATCCGCTATTTGACTCTCTTTTCAAGTAAGTCTTAAACGGTAAATAACTCTTATTAGACCTAAAAATATTTTAGTATATCTTTTGGGGACCTAAAAGCAACATAAAAATATATTTTAAAACTTTATTTTCCTAAACAGCCAAAAACGCGGTCAGCCATTTTTGTCTATGGTTCGAAGTTCAAAAAATTGTAAACAAAGTTGGACATTCAATTTTCTGTAAGTGATCTCTGAGCATAGTGAAATAACAACAACGCAACCATGATTTCATAGAATTTACATCCATTGCATTGTTCGAGAATGAAAAAATCACGTATAAAGACCCCCGGGAAGCTGAGGAATCGTGTACCCAGTGAAATTAACATTCGAAAAACTTGGCTCAAACTTGCCAAAAGAGACCCCGACTCTTTATCAATTGAAACTCGGGTGTATTTATGTGAAGATCACTTTGATGTAAGTCCTATAATAATCAATGTCCACTGGCTCTGGCTGAAAGATGTTTGTTTCCATACTTTAGATGGTTTCAAGATGGCGGATAGCGTTTTCGCCGTTACGAATTAAACGAGGAAAAATCTTTTTTACTTTGCAAATTTTCCAAACATCCTGCATACTTACTTAGCAAAATCAATATATTTCGGTTTATTACGTTAAATACTATAGGAAATATTCATTTATCGCGTCAAATTTGATACGTGTCAAATAGCGTATTGCAGTGGCCAACTATTGGGCAGGAAGAATATAGGCTGGTCGAATCGCTGACATGAAAAGAAGAAGAAGAGGGCTCTCCGGCTAGAGAGCGTCGGTTAGAGTGCGCAGAGAGTGCGTCTTGGCTATCGAGTGCAATGGCTAGTGGGTTCCCCGGCTAGAGAGCGCTCAGACGAGAGGACGCCTCGGCTAAAGTGCCAGAGGGTGCGCTGACCAGAGGGTGCCCCGCTTAGAGGCCGTACCGGGTAAAAGACGCACCGGCTAAAGAGCGCCCCGGCCAGAAGGCAGAGAGAAAGTCTGAAACGTCCCAACTAAAAGACGACAAAACTTGACAATTCGATAAATGTGGATTGGACCAGAAAAACTGCTCTTCCATCAGATGGCCAGCACATAATAATAATAATAATATTGGCCTTTTTGCATCTACTTAATGAGATGATTTACACAGTGTCCAGTGGTATCTTCACATGGAATGCACTGAAACTGTATATAAAGAACTATTTTAAATACCCATGTTCATGAATAAACGATACTTTACGTGCCTGTTCACTATACCGGGTTAACTCAAGTAGGTTAATTAAGTATTTCAAAGTGTCAAAATATGTTTGTATTTCTGTCAAAGTAGGTTAACTCGGCCAACCCCATACTGTGGAGGAGTTGCGTATTAGAGTCTCGGGACCTATTTTCGATTTTTTTCGCTTCCAGTCGAAAAGAACCGCCTCGAGACACCAGACAGTGCCTTTGGGGCCGCGCTTCGGCCCGGCTCCGGCCGCCTCTCGCCCGACGCCAGGAAACGGCTCTGGCAGCTTGTGGACGGATTGCCCAGCAAACAGGCCCCGCCTGCCAAGGAGAAGCAGCAGACGGTGGGTTCATAGTCCAATATATATAAAAATATCGTGTCATCGTGTTTGTTATCTGTCGCTCGACGCCAGGAAACGGCTCTGGTAGCTTGTGGACGTCTTGCCCACTAAACAGGCCCCGCCTGCCAATAAACAGCAGCAGACCGTGAATTCATAAACTAATACGACGACCTCTGTGGCGTAGCGGTAGCGCGTCTGCCTACCATGCAAGAGGTCCCGGGTTCGAATCCCGGCTGGAAACAAAAAAAAAGTCCAGGTCTTGGATGATTACATGTTTGTGATGTCGTTGTTTCTGGTTCCCACGACACAGGGTATCCTAGTGTGGGGCCAGAAGCAATGTATGTGCCGGTATGTAAATGTTATGTTAATATATAAGAATCTTGTGGCACAGTGTTTGTTATCTGACATGCCACTACAGGAAACGGCTCTGGCAGGTTCTGGAGGGCTTGCCCAGCTAATAGGACCCGCCTGCCAGGGAGAAGCAGCAGACGGTGAGTTCATAAACTAATATATAAGAATCTCGTGTCACAGTGTTTGTTATCTGACATGCCACTACAGGAAACGGCTCTGGCAGGTTCTGGAGGGCTTGCCCAGCTAATAGGACCCGCCTGCCAGGGAGAAGCAGCAGACGGTGAGTTCATAAACTAATATATAAGAATCTCGTGTCACAGTGTTTGTTATCTGACATGCCACTACAGGAAACGGCTCTGGCAGGTTCTGGAGGGCTTGCCCAGCTAATAGGACCCGCCTGCCAGGGAGAAGCAGCAGACGGTGAGTTCATAAACTAATATATAAGAATCTCGTGTCACAGTGTTTGTTATATGTGGCCCGACGCCAGGAAACGGCTCTATGGCCGGCTTTCCCAGTAAACAGGCCGCCCCTGCCAAGAATACCAGCAGACGGTACGTTCCTAGTCTTATATATAAAAATCTCGTGTCACAGAATTTGTTTTCTGTCACGCCACGTCAGGAAACGGCTCTGGCAGGTTGTGGAGGGCTTTGCCCAGCTAATAGGCCCCGCCTGCCAGAGAGAAGTAGCAGATGGTGAGTTCATAAACTAATATATAAGAATTTCGTGTCACAGTGCTTGTTATCTGTGGCCCGACGCCAGGAAACGGCTCTATGGCCTGCTTGCCCAGTAAACAGGCCGCCCCTGCCAAAGAATACCAGCAGACTGCTGGTATTCCTTGGCAGGTGCGGCCGTTATAAACAGAGTTTATAAAAAACTAATAATAAAAAAAAGTTGTCTGGAAGAAATTTCTTTTAGCAATAAGGCCGCCTATTGTACTTTGTATCTTTAAATGTTCCATAATATGTGCTCTGGTGTGGAATAAAAAATATCTTATATAAAAATATCGTGTCATAGTGTTTGTTGTCGAACTTCTTGGAAACTGCTTCATTGAGTTTTAGAAATAATTTGTGTATAATTTAATAGCTCTGAGAATAGGTCGGAAGGCAACCGAGTCCTTTTCAACACAAATTCACAAAGCACTTCATAGATGGCGCTTATAGGCGGGTACGCTGCTTCCGTGCTTCGCAAGGCACGCTAAGCCGTTGGTGCCGGCTGTCATATAATGGCAGTCGTTAAGCCATGTCAGAGGCCTTATGGGCGGCTTGATAACTTCTGACAGTAAGGCGCCCACTGTCTTACAATCCTCCACCAACCCGGACTTGGCCCCCGTGGTGGAGTATGGCCTAACCTTCCTGCGATGCAGGAAGAGGCCCGTGCCCCAGCAGTGGGGACATACAAGGGTTGATAACGATGATAACGATTCCAGATCCTCTATGGCTACCCCTGTAAGCGCCATCCATGAATTTCTTTGTGAATTTGTGCTGAAAACGGCCTATTAATTGGGCAAAACAACGTTTCCCAGGTCACCGGGCTTAATATATAAAGAAATCGTGTCACAATGTTTGTTATTGAATTCTCTGAGCTATGTCGACGATGTTCGTCGACATAGCTCAGAGAATTAGCGAGCTGAAGTGACAGTGGGCTGGCCATATCTCGCGAAAAACCGACAACCGTGGGAGTAAACGTGTTCTTGAGTGGAGACCACGACTCGGCAAACGTAGTGTAGGACGCCCTCCGACCAGGTGGGATGACGATCTGCGCAAAACTGCCGGCAGATGCTGGATGCGGCAAGCTGAAGACAGGTCGCTATGGCGCTCATTAGGGGAGGGCTATGTCCAGCATTGAACTACATAATATAGCCTAAAGAAGAAGATTTGTCTATTTGTAGGTCAAGTTTCATGTAAATCCGTCCAGACATTATTGCGTTATTGAGTAACCAACATCCGAACATATTCACAATCTTTCACAGTTATAATATTATAGAAGGATATGTGCGTGCATGCAACAACTTATGAACGTTGATGAAGCGAAGGTAATCTGTCAGGATCGGGGCAAGTGGCAGTCCCTGGTCTCTGCCTACCCCTCTGGGATACAGGCGTGAGGTTATGTATGTATGTATGTATGTATGTATGTATGTATGTATGTATGTATGTATGTATGTATGTATGTATGTATGTATGTATGTATGTATGTATGTATGTA
Organism: Yponomeuta sedellus; assembly: GCA_934045075.1. Classification (NCBI taxonomy): domain Eukaryota; kingdom Metazoa; phylum Arthropoda; class Insecta; order Lepidoptera; family Yponomeutidae; genus Yponomeuta; species Yponomeuta sedellus. Next base: position 20,489,646 of record OW203728.1, read on the forward strand.
TGTATGTATGTATGTATGTATGTATGTATGTATGTATGTATGTATGTATGTATGTATGTATGTATGTATGTATGTATGTATGTATGTATGTATGTATGTATGTATGTATGTATGTATGTATGTATGTATGTATGTATGTATGTATGTATGTATGTATGTATGTATGTATGTATGTATGTATGTATGTATGTATGTATGTATGTATGTATGTATGTATGTATGTATGTATGTATGTATGTATGTATGTATGTATGTATGTATGTACGTATGTATGTATGTAGGATAATGTAGATGTTTACTTAGCTAACAAAAATATTTCAGCCGCTGTCGGAGATAAGAAACCGGTTCTTAGCACAATTCAACGGCGATGCGCCCACGCCGCCTTCCGAGCACGTGGCGGCTCCCAGAAAACTCTGTTTACAAGTACGTATGACATCAAAACTACAGACAAACTACAGCCTATATTAGAAGATAATAAATTCCTATGAGAAAAATAGCGCTTGCGATTTTATTTTGTTACACACACACTCACTCTCTCACACACACACACACACACACTCGCACTCATAATCACCTATACTCACTCAAATCGGTATTCATTTAACTTTTAAATTGAAATTCTTTTCAAATATTAATGTTTCACGTTAGAAACTACCACAAAGAGAACCGGATCCCCACAACACAGGGTATCCTAGTGAGAAGGTTGCAGTTACAACCTTCCTAGGCATCATTGTTTAATTGTAATTATGAATTTATATTAGAATTTTAAATCTTTCAATATTAATTTAAATCGAGTATTTATCTGTGAGAAACATACAATTTTAAAAAACCTATTTAGAGGCTAAAAATACAATGTTGTCAGGATTTTCTTTACGGATTAATGAAACTCTTTATCTACCTTATCTTATGTATAAAATGTTTCACTACAGGGCACAGTCCTTCTCTAAGAGAGAGAGAGTACAGGCTTAATTGCCCCGCGTGCCCACCGCGGATTGGCAAATTCAAGCGCGGAGGTACTTGAACACCTCAGACGCTCAGGTTTCATCACTATATTTATCGTCACGATTAGCGCTTGCCCCATATCACTGGATAAATATAAGCGAGATTTAAGAATCGAGATTCGTGATTGTGACACGAGTGTCACAGTGTGTTATTGGACTCCTACGAAACTGGTTCACCGATTTTTATTTTTTTTTTTTGTGTAAATTTGTTATGAGATGTTATAAAGGGATCCATGAATACACTCTCCAATTCTTATGATGACATACATAATACGCTGCACTTTTATAGCGCGTGTTGTTCTCAAGTTTGGTTTTTCTATTAAGTAAAATAAATAGCGCTCGTGGCCTAGGCGAACCGAGTAATTGGAATCAATCACTTGGTTAAGCAACGACAGGCGCGGTCAGGTACAGGATGGGTGAGCGTCCCGTGACTACCGCTAGTGGCACTTTTCCGACCGCTTCCGTGCTTCGCAAGGCACGTTAAGCCGTTGGTGCCGGCTGTCATATAATGGCAGTCGTTAAGCCATGTCAGAGGCCTTATGGGCGGCTTGATAACTTCTGACAGTAAGGCGCGCTACTGACTTACAATCCTCCACCCGTGTGACCTAACGAACAGTGAAGAGACCCGTGCCCCAGCAGTGGGGACATATATACAAAGGGTTCAAATCAATCAATCAATAAATCAATCAATGCATACATTAAATTGTACCTTTCAACTTGAAATAAACTCCAAAAGCAATGAAAACATTCGTACTACCATAGACCTACTACATAGTAAGACTTCTCTCTATATTCTTGACACCCTTGCATATTACCATAGACCAAAAAGGTATTACACGCACAAAATGTGCGTGTAATACCAATAATACCAGTAAGGCCCGCCACTGTCTCACAATCCTCCACCAACCCGGACTTGGCCCCCGTGGTGTAGTATGGCCTAACCTTCCTGCGATGCAGGAAGAGACCCGTGCCCCAGCAGTGGGGACATACAAAGGTTGATAACGATTAAGTAAAATAAATAAATATTCATCGACATATTACACAGATCTCATTAGCCCCATACTAAGTACAACTAAATGACTTGTGTTACATGTTTTAAAAACCTATTTAGACGGATAGCCAGAGGTCGCGGGTTCGACTCCCGGAATGGGTGGAATTTTTAGCCTCTAAATAGGTTTTTTAAAATTGTCCTTAGCACGGGTTAGTGCATTAAAAAGAATATATTTGTGTTACATGTGCTTACTCGACGATACATTTAATACAATAAACCAGAAAAGTTAATTTCCTAGTTTGATCCGGCCGGGGATCGAATCCGAGACATTCGGTTTTACAGTCAGCGTGCCAAACCGCTGCGCCACCGAGGCCGTCTTATTTGATAAATAATTATTATTTTCAGGACTCGGCGGAAACACCGCCGCCCAAAGTAGCGAAGACGTCGGTTAACCAGGTATTTAAACATATATTCTTCGTAATCTGTTTGCAAACTGTCGTTGGAAACTCCCTCGGGTGTCAAATGAAAATGTCTCTAAAGAAAATAGTGTAGACTTGGATGATGATGGCGTGGAAAAACATCATACTGTAACGGTGCAAACCTCTTCACACCATTTTTATTTCTTTTTCCATCTATCATTTTCAAATATTTAAATTATGTACGTCACACATTCTTCGATTTCCCTCATTTTTCACCACTACTACTTTACGCTTTGACCAGATCTGACTTTTTACCTGCTTCTCCGTTTTTCCGTTTTTATCCAGTTTTCTGTTAATATTACTACAATTCTACAAATAAAACCACACCTAAAGTCGTTCCAGAGTTTATTTATTATTATAAAAGTTATCCAACGTTTTAATACTACTCCAAAAACCTATTTAGAGGCTAAAAATTTCACCCATGCCGGGATTCGAACCCGCAACCGCTGGCTATCCGTGCCAGCGCTCTACCAATTGAGCCAATGGGCGACTCACGGCATCAGTGAAATTTCGAACCTCTTTACACTATTCTCTGTATTACGTACAGGAAGCGACATCTGGCTTAAGTAAATTGCATCACTTACAGCCCCGACTACCTACTTTGCAGTTAGGTTTTTTACATCGGAACGATATCACTCTACCCACATGATTATACTATTTTTATTTTTAATGCACTAACCCGTGCTAAGGACAAATTTAAAAACCTATTTAGAGGCTAAAAATTTCACCCATGCCGGGATTCGAACCCGCAACCTCTGGCTATCCGTGCCAGCGCTCTTCCAATTGAGCCAATGGGCGACTCACGGCATCAGTGAAATTTCGAACCTCTTTACACTATTCTCTGTATTACGTACAGGCAGCGACATCTGGCTTAAGCAAATTGCATCATTTACAGCCCCGACTACCAACTTTGCAGTTAGGTTTTTTACATCGGTGTGCCACTTCTCATGACGAATCTTACTGTGTGTAATGCTTGGATGTTGTAATGCCTTTTTTATGCTCCAAATAAATATTTTCTAGTAGTGTATGTTTGTAAATATTCATATACCGACTACACGTCTCACTTTTTCTTCAGCGACTCTCTATCGTCGGTTGTCTGGAAGAAATTTCTATTAGCAATGTTTGTATTATCTGGTGTACGTGAAGAATATTTTTACGTTAACATAGTAGGTAATTAATAATTGACCCATAAATAAATTGAGAAACTATAATGCTATAGTCCGCCCTGAAACAAAGGAGAATATCTTTTCCCACTTACCTTAATCTAAAACTCATAATATGGCGTCATTCTTAATCCCCACACAGAGTCCAGGCGGCGCCGCCATGTCAACCCCCAGCCATCAAACGGAATCGAGCGTCAAAGCCCCCGCTGAAACCAGCGTGAAAAGCGCTAGCAGTCACGAGAGCTCCCTCCCGGCAGCCGTGGACGCTCAGCTGCTGCGACTCAGCGCTGCACTTAGCCGAAACACATCGCCGGCGCAGCGGCCGCGGCGGGGGAGTGTTAAACCTATCATACCAGGTGAGTCACCAGCCGGTGTGTGTTTATTAGTCAGTGGGTGAGTTAGTGAGTGAGTGACTGACTGAGTGAGTGAGTGAACGAACCTAAAAAAGCGCTAGCGGCGACGAGATCTCACTCCTGACAGCCGTGGATTTTCAGCTGCTGCGACTCAGCGCTGCACTTAGCCGAAACACATCGCCGGCGCAGCGGCCGCGGCGGGGGAGTGTTAAACCTATCATACCAGGTGAGTCACCAGCCGGTGTGTGTTTATTAGTCAGTGGGTGAGTTAGTGAGTGAGTGACTGACTGAGTGAGTGAGTGAACGAACCTAAAAAAGCGCTAGCGGCGACGAGATCTCACTCCTGACAGCCGTGGATTTTCAGCTGCTGCGACTCAGCGCTGCACTTAGCCGAAACACATCGCCGGCGCAGCGGCCGCGGCGGGGGAGTGTTAATCCTATCATACCGGATGAGTCACCAGTCACCAGCCGGTGTGTGTGTGTATTAGTCAGTGGGTGAGTGAGTGACTGAGTGACTCATTGAGTGATTGATTGAGTGTGTGAGTGAGTCAGTGAGTGAGTTAGTGAGTGAGTGAGTGAGTGAGTGAGTGAGTGAGGAGTGAGTGAACGAACTGTCATACGGCTTTCTAAATTCAAACAAACTTAATTATAGACATACAAATGTCAAATGTAAAACAGTGGACAGAAATGGGAAAATAAAATGTATCTGTCGCGCGCGGCGTTCTAAGTTAGAATGACTGGATGAGCCAGCAGGACGTGTATTGTCCTCTATAGCGTTGGTATGTTTCCGGTGTCAGCCGGCCCTGAAGCGGAGGCCGGGCCGGAGTCGCAGCCCAACACGGTTGGCTGGGACGACGCCACGCCACACTCGGCCACCCCGCCCGCCGAGACGCCGCCCGTCAAGCGGTTCATGCTCTCTTCTAACGTCGACGTAAGTACAGTGCTACACAAGTAATAAGTCTCGCGGATTTACCTAGGTGTACCTAGGTTTACATATGGCAACTGATGTATTTGGTTACTCGTATAAGATGATTTGAGAAAAGATGGTCAGAGTGGAGTTTTTTTTTCCGCTGCCTTTTTCTCCACTACAATACGGCCCGAAGGCGGCGGCTTACATTTTACATTGTACATTGACATTCAGCAAACAGAATGTAAATTCTTTACGTTGAAATAAATTGATTTGAATTTGAATTTGACCTGCGCAGATGACCAAATTTTGGATGTGCGGCAAGTTGATCGACCAATCAGATAGTTTCATTTTATGGCGGGCCGCGCGCCTTTGTTGCTATTGGTTGATTCAACGTCATCGATGCAGGTGACTATTAGTTTGGTAATATTAGCTTCAGCGAAATAGGTAGCGCTACTGCTGCAATCAATTCTGCACCTTAACCCCCGGTTTGTGTCCCTTAGTCGCCTTTTACGACACCCGCGAGAAGAATTGAGAGAGAGAGAGAGAGAGAGAGAGACATTTATTTGCAGCCACAAAGATACAATACACATAACACAATGTAACACGATATTATAATAATACAGACAAATAATAAAAGACAGAACAAAGAAAAATATAATAAAACAAAGAATACGATTTAAAAAAAAAAACATTTACAATTTAGAAGGGCATTGTATCTCCGCAGCCACAAACAGGTAGCTGACGCAGCATTTGCTGCAGGCTGGGCCTGCAACACTGATTTTCAGTCAGCACCTTTTTGATTTTTTAATTGGGTTGGTGCTATTCTCTAGGCCGACACCACACAGCAAGTACATCTGTGTGTGAAAGCGAAAAGTTTACTTATATCTAGCTTGTAGATCTGGAGCGTAATAAAATATACTTTATTGAACACGAAACATTTAACAGGACATTACATAAGAAACAACATGTACGAAGGCGAGCTTATCTCTGAAGGTTTTCTTTCAGCAAACCTTAGAAGTCGGAGAAGCAGTAAAGAGCGGGTATATGTACTCGTATCACAAATAGTGGGTACCGCATTTTAGTGGATATCTGATAGTGACAGTGTTATTGATATCATAACTAATTCCCCCGACAGAACCGCGAGGAACTAATCGCCATGATCCAGTACCTCGGCGGCGAAGTGTCAGACGGGACTGAACTGGACCCTTCGGCCACGCACTTACTCTGCGCCGCGCCAGGGAGGTCGGAAAAAATGCTGGGGTCTGTGGCCCACGGGAAATGGGTTCTGCACCCGGCGTACGTCGCTAGGAGTCGGACAAATGGAGCTTTTGTTGATGTAAGTTATGTCATCCATGTTAAGTTATGATGGGACCGAGCTGGACCCTTCGGCCACGCACTTACTCTGCGCCGCGCCAGGGAGGTCGGAAAAAATGCTGGGGTCTGTGGCGCACGGGAAATGGGTTCTGCGCCCGGCATACGTCGCTACGAGTCGGACAAATGGAGCTTTAAACGATGTAAGTTATGTCATTATGTATTTCGCGATGATCCAGTACCTCGGCGGTGAAGTATCTGAAGAGATCGAGCTGGACTCTTCGGCCAAACATTCTCTGCGCCAGGCCGCTTGAAGAAGAGCGTTTGATGGAGCTAAGGAAATACAGTCTGCACCCGGCATAGGTCGTTAGGAGTCGGGCTAATAGAGCTTTTGTTGATATGTAAGTTATGACATTATGTATTTCGCGATGATTGAATACGTCGGCGGCAAAGTATCTGACGGCACCGAGCTGAATCCATCGGCCACACAGGCACGCTGCGCCGCGCCAGGCCGTATGTGAGTATGGGCTCAGATCCCGGTCTACCAAATGGATGCTTTGTTCATGGATCGCTGGGACGCTGAGCCACTTACAATAAATCAATGAACGTCCAGGCCGGTCAAGATCAATGCATAGTTTAAAGTTAGAAGTCAAATAGATGCTTTGTTCATGGATCGCTGGGACGCTGAGCGAGTGACAATGATTGAATGAACGTCCAGTCCGGTCCAATACTAATGCATGGACGATTTAAAGTTCCCTCTTAACTTTGTTTACCCAGGAAGAAGACTACGAGTGGGGAAACCCGCGCGCGACCTGCCTACCAGCGCTCAGCGCCAGCGAGCAGACGCTGGCTAAGGCGGCCCACCGCTGGCGGATGGCGCGGGCCAACGACCAACCCGGGCCCTTCGACGGAGTCACTGCTTTGCTTCACATCCCTGCGGCGAGGCGGAGACTGCTGGCAAAGTTACTGACAGCTGGAGGGGGCAACGCGATAACTGATGAGTGAGTAACCTCCTGAGATAGACAATCTCAATGCCAACACGCGAATTTGGCCAAGGTGGCCCATCGCTGGCGGCTGGCGCGGGCCAACGACCAACCCGGGTCCTTCGACGAAGTCACTGCTTTGCTTCACATCCCTGCGGCGAGGCGGAGACTACTGGCAAAGTTGCTGACAGCTGGAGGGGGCAACGCGATTACTGATGAGTGAGTAACCTATTGGGATGGACTATCTCAGCGCCAACAGGCGAATTTGGCCAAGGTGGCCAACCACTGGCGCGGGCCACAAACCAGTCCGGGCCCTTCGACGGAGTCACTGCTTTGCTGCACATCCCTGCGGCGAAGTGAAGACTGCTGGAAAAGTTAGTGACAGCTCGAGGAGGCAACGCGATTACTGATGAGTGAGTAACCTATTGGGATACACTATCTCAGTGTCCACAGGCGGACGTTGGCCTAGGTGCGGGCCAAAGGCCAAGCAGAGCTCTTCCGTGAAGTCATCCCTTCAAAATTGCTGCTCCACACAGCTGGAGGGGTGATGCCCCTGCTGTTGAGTTAGTAACCAATCAGTGCTGACTAGTTTAACTTACTGATTAATTAGATTTCTAGAAAGCTGTTAGAGACATACTATAAAATTTTAAAATAGGTTTTGATTTAATTTTTAAGCCCTCCATTTCACATTTGGTATCTTTAAAACGACAGTTCACGGTCATCGAAACCTAACCGGTTTTAATAATTAATACAAAAACAATAATCTAGACCGTTCTATTTAATTCCTCATTCAACCATTGCGGCCGATATATTTCATTACCGCATTGTACGAGGACGGCTATCTTACTTGATTATTCTTTTCACAGCCCGCCGTATAACAAGAGTGACGTCACCGTCTGCTTCGCCGACCTAAAGCGCTTCCCGTTATCAGAGCGCGACGCGGCCTGGCTCAAGTCGCGGCGGGTGCCCGTTTGTGCGCCCGTACTTCTGAGTTCTTACCTCACGGACGAGACTCGCCCGGACGTCTGGGCGCATTGCCTGCCTGAGTTCCGATAGGGATAGAGACAATGTGGCACTTATTACGTAAAAGAAAAAAAGGAGCGCAGAGCGCGCTCTAAATTTAAATTTTGAGTTGCACCAGTGAATAAAAACGCGTACTTTTGTGGGAAACTTTGTATATAATCTGTGGTTTATTATAGACTGACACCTGTTTTTTGAACAAAAGTACTCTGCAGCAACAGCAAAAGTAACAGCTTGATTTGGGAGCATTAAGCGTGGCTCGAATGGGAGCGCCTGCGCCCGTGATTTTTAATTGCTTATCTCACAGACGAGTCCCGCTCTGACGCCTACGCATCGCCTGCCTGAGCTCCGATAGGGATAGAGACAGTGAGGCAGTTATTTTGTAAAAAAAAGGAGTGCAAAGCGCGCTCCAAATAAGAAATTTTCAATTGCACCAGTGAATAAAACCTCTTGAAACTCTTGAAACTCTTGAAGAAACTTGGTTGATATTCTGTAGTTTCTTTTTCACGGATACATGTTTTCTGAACAAATGTACTGTAACAACACAAATGGAGTCCAAAAAATGGAGATTTTTCATTTAAAATGTTAGAGCGTGAAGCGGCGCGTGCCCCGGTGCTTTTAAGTGCCTATCCTCAGATGAGACCGGCTCTGATGTCTGGACGCATTGCCTGCCTGAGTACCGACTGCTTGATCCTCTGTTTAATTTATTGTATTCTGTTTAGTTGTAAACTGTAAATATAGTTATTTACCAGTTAATCTTATTTCCCAAATGACGGGATTCTTTTACGCGACTAAAATAATTTTCCTACATACGAATGTTGTTTGATACTGTTAATAAAAAATATGTACATTTCACACTGGAACTTTTATTTGTGTACCTATATCCCTGAGATATTTAGAAACCCTCTTCCCGCCTCTTCAGTCCTGACCTGGTCCTTCAGACTTAGCGAGTACCTAGTATTCGGTCGACAGCTGATCAACCACTATATTTACCTACCTAATAGTACCTATCTACCTATCTTTATGAACGCCTGTAGAGGTTTGATATGCTGAAGACCGCACCTACGGATTGTGAATGGCCGCTACTTATTGTAATTAATTTCTAAATGTAGCGTGCCAAAACGTACGTTCCGCAGGCCTTTCTTGACTTGTGCATGTAAAATTAAAAACTAAGAACGACCGCTCCGAGAGCGGCTATATAATAAGAAACACTTGTAACATAAATATGTTTCATATTTCACAAATAAAATGTAGGATTGGATGTGAAGTTATAGTAGGATTTTTTTAGCAAAGTTATTGCTACTTGCCGGGATTCGAACCCACGGCCTCCCGATTGAGAAGCTGGTGTGTAACGCTCCGCTGCCACCGGTAAACATCGTGAGGATACCTGAGTGCCTGAGGTGCTCAACTACCTCGGCGCTTGAAATCACCAATCCGCGGGCACGCGTGGCAATTACGCCCATATTGTCGGTGTCTGCGAGAAGGCCTGTGCCATGCAGTGGGACGTAGGTTCATGTTGATTAGTCTAGTCAAAGCTCATTAAACCATAGACAAAGAGACGGAAAAAGGCGCGATAATTTCAAAAAAATAAGTGGCTCTAGGTACAAATGTGTCAATGTACAACAGGTTCCCCTATAAAGCGACCTAAAGAAAAATCCAAGTCAGGACAGAATAATGAATACCAGATAATTTTTTCGTGATTTTTTATTTTAACCATAGAAACATTTTGTGCGCGTAATATGCAAGGGTGTCAATAATGTAGAGAGAAGTCTTAATATGTAGTAGGAATGTTTTAATCGCTTTTGGAGTTTATTTCAAGTTGAAAGGTAAAATTTAATGTGGTGCCAATGCATTGATTGATTTATTGATTGATTGATTGATTTGAACCCTTTGTATATATGTCCCCACTGCTGGGACACGGGTCTCTTCACTGTTCGTTAGGCCACACGGGTGGAGGATTGTAAGTCAGTAGCGCGCCTTACTGTCAGAAGTTATCAAGCCGCCCATAAGGCCTCTGACATGGCTGAACGACTGCCATTACATGACAGCCGGCACCAACGGCTTAACGTGCCTTGCGAATCACGGCAGCGCTCGGAAAAATGCCACAAGTGGCAGTCACGGGACGGTCACCCATCCAGCACCTGACCGCGCCTGTTGTCGCCATTGACTTATTAAAGATTAATTAACTCTAACTTAAAAACTAGAATAGAGAGACGTTACGTATGTATTACTTACATAATACATAGAGTATTGTAAAGAGGTTCTAAATTTCTCTCATGCCGGTGAGTCGCCCATTAGCACAGTTGGGAGAGCGCTGGCACGGTTAGGAAGAGGTCGCGGGTTCAAATCCCGGCATGGGCGGAATTTATAGCCTCTAAATAGGTTTTTAAAATTGTTCTTAGCACGGGTTAGTGCATTAAAAAGAATATAATTAAAAACTAGATACAATTAAAAACTAGATACAACAAAAAGCGTGTGTGGAGTTACTCGTAGCTTGCGATGCAGTTCGTAGAAATAATTCAGGTCACACATTTCACGCATTCACTAGGTAGAGGGGGGGGGGGGGTAGAACTATGGACTCGTCAGGAAAAGACTCAGATTCGATTCCCGGTGTGGGCATGACCAATGACTTTGTTTTCTAAGTTACGTATGTTTGTGATGTTATAGCAGCAATACCACTCGCTAACGGTGTAGGGAACATCGTGAGGAAATCTGAGTGTCTGAGATGTTCACATAAGATAAGATAAGAATATTATTGTATACCGGAAAAATAGTTACAGAAACGGCAGATACAAAAGATCAAATACAATTGGCGGCCTTATTGCTAATAGCAATTTCTTCCAGGCATTTCTTCAAATTGGAGAATTTGCCGAGGAGAAATAGATACGGGTAGCCGGTGCAAATACGAATATTATTAGACAAAAGTACCTAATAATAGACATACATAGATCATACTTAAATAAATATCCATATACTTACATAAATAGTGTCTTTACTTTAGCGCTTGAAATTGCCAATCGGCAGGGGGCACGCGTGGCAATTAAGCCCGTAAACTTGTAACGGTGCAAACCTCTTTACACCATTTTATTTCTATCTATAATTTTCAAATATTTAAATTTTGTCACTCATTCTTCGATTTCCCTCATTTTTCACAACTGCTACTTCACGTGTACTACTACTAATTTCTGTGTAATTTCCTTTTTTATGTACGACAAAGTGTTCGCTGTCTATCTATCTATCTATAAGTCTGTTAGCTTTTAGAATAAAACATTGTTTAGAATATAGGTATCTCGGCTACTATCGGATAATTCAAATTAAAATCATTTTATTTCAACGTAAAGAATTTACATTCTGTTTGCTGAATGTCAATGTAAAATGTAAGCCGCCGCCTTCGGGCCGTATTGTAGTGGAGAAAAAGGCAGCGGAAAAAAAAACTCCACTCTGACCATGTTTTCTCAAATCATCTTAAAACCAAATACATCAGTTGCCATATGTAAACCTAATAAGATTTCATGATTGCCATTAACAACCCTAAATGCCAAAGCATTAGTCAAATGTCTCACAATAATAGGGGAAAACATAAGTTGGAACGTTGGGTAACTTTTATAATAATAAATAAACTCTGGAACGACTTCAGGTGTGATTTTATTTGTAGATTTATAGTAACTTTAAAATAGAAAACTGGATAAAAAAACGGAGAAACAGGTAAAAAGTCAGATCTGGTCAAAGCGTAAAGTAGTAGTGGTGAAAAATGAGGGAAATCGAAGAATGTGTGACAAAATTTAAATATTTGAAAATGATAGATAGAAAAGAAATAAAAATGGTGTGAAGAGGTTTGCACCGTTACAAAGTGCTGCGGCCAGACACACGAACAGCACTCGTTCACGAGCATAATGCAGTGCTCAGCCATCATCAGTCTCAACCATTTTGGAGGGAGATAGATGACCCGAACACCACGCTACCATTCAAATGACCTTTAGCAAACTTGCAGTTAAGTTTTTGTGAGTTATATAATGTATCATAGTTATTAATATGCAATCGCGTCGTCTGTACACACTTGTATTACAAAATATGTTATACTAAGTTATACTTAACAATAAAATCGCGTTGGAATTGGTTTACTACCACGGATAAATTAATTGATTTACTACACCGATAGAATCGGATATATTCGTGAAATAGAAATAACGGAACTAATATGACAATTTCGAAATCAGCACTCATTCGTCAGTACGAAAACCGGCGAAAATTGGCGAAAAAATAAGCATACTATAGAGCCCGAGGTATATTCTAAAAGCTAACAGACTATTATCTATCTAAGCTATTAAGCTCTCTCTCTCTCTCTGAGAGAAGGCTTGTGCCCTGCAGGGGGACGTTTATAGGATATCTACACAAAAAAAGCGCTCGTGGCCTAGGCGAACCAATTGATTGGAATCAATCACTTGGTTAAGCAACAACAGGCGCGGTCAGGTACGGGATGGGTGAGCGTCCCGTGACTACCGCTAGTGGCATTTTTCCGAGCGCTTCCGTGCTTCGCAAGGCACGCTAAGCCGTTGGTGCCGGCTGTCATATAATGGCAGTCGTTAAGCCATGTCAGAGGCCTTATGGGCGGCTTGATAACTTCTGACAGTAAAGCCCGCCACTGTTTTACAATCCTCCACCAACCCGGACTTGGCCCCCGTGGTGGAGTATGGCCTAACCTTCCTGCGATGCAGGAAGAGACCCGTGCCCCAGCAGTAGGGACATACAAGGGTTGATAACGTAACACAACACAAAAAAAGTTAATTCACTGTACACATGACATGTGTTCGTTGATCATTGATTAGGGGAAATCCGTCATTTTGGATAGATATGGATTTGTTATAGGTATTTACTGTGTCTACGCACTGCGTTTGGGAGGCAATACCGCCGATCTGTCTAGCTAGACCCTTGTCAAAATAAGCCTCTAGGCTGACGGCGTACCGTAACATCGCAATCCCCACTACTTATCTTACATACTTGTAAAGTAATGTATAATACTGCCTATTCATTGGGCTATTCGTATTCACGTAGGTACTTACCTATTTGTCGACGATTCTAAATACATTGCCGGTCTAACCGTGTAAATATTCTATTTATTTTATTACTTGTTTGTTATAAAGCACCCACACCAAAGTAGGTAGGTACTATCGTCATCACCTACACATTATTATATTTCCAGAATCACTCACTTGATTCTTTGTCGGAAGAGATCGATTCTCTTCGACGAAGCCTACGGGTGTCGGATTTCGAGAATCGGATTCCACCTACACCAACTTTTCAGAGTAGGTACTACACATTATTAACTTACTTCAGGAATCACTCCCTTGTTTTTCGGTCGGAGGAAGAGTTGGATTATCTTCGATGAAACCTTCGGGTGTCGGATTTCGAGAATCGGATGCCACTACCACCAACTTTTGTAAGCACTAGGTACACATTATTGACTTAAGAGTCCGATTCTCTTCTGACACAAAATCGAGTAAGTACCCAACTGATTTCGGAATTAAGTAGTATTTATAATGTACATACATAGTGCTTACAAAAATTTTTGTTCAAAAAATTCAATTAGCCACTGCTGGTAAGTCAGATAGTCAATGTGCCGGTACTCGTCCACTGATGGACATAGGCCTCCCTGAAGCCACGCCGAAGGCCACGCTTGAGTGGAGACCGCGACTTGGCAAACGTACCTAGTGTAGGACGCTCTCGGACCAGGTGGGATGACGATCTGCGAAAAAAATTCCGGCAGATGCTGGATGCGGCAAGCTGAAGACAGGGTGCTATGGCGCTCATTAGGGGAGGGCTATGTCCAGCAGTGGACTAATATGGCCTGAAGAAGAAGAAACCACACCACTTCCTACTTTCCTCGGCGATCCTTATCCAGTCACTGCCAGCAATCTGAGATTATCGTCTCTGTGACAAAGTGGTTGTCCTACGCTACATGTGCCAGCTCATGGTCTCCACTTGAGAAACTGTGTCAGTAAAGTTTATTAAATAAATAAATATTCATGGACATATCACACAGATCTCGTTATCCCTATACTAAGTAGAACTACCTACATGACGTGTGTTATAGGTGCTAACTCGACGATGCGATAGATTTAATACAATAAATACATAGATACTTATATAACATCTAAGACCCGAGGCCCGAGACAAACTAGAAAAGTTCTTTTCCTAGTTTGACCCGGCCGGGGATCGCACCCAGATCTTCGGTTTTACAGTCAGCGTGCCAAACCACATGCATGTTTATGCATGCAGACTGATTTAATTAATTATGCTCATCGAATCCTGTTTGCTAACCAGTAAATGCCTTCAAAAGCATCTGTAATCGCGACTTAAGCTTTTGTTAATAAGAGTTACGTCGAAACTTTCCAAGGGAGCATCTCGTTCAAAGTTTTTGAGTGAATTAAAAATTAACTCTCTAAGGATATCCGTTTAAGAGGCGGCGCTAAGTGAGAGCTGTTGTGAGCGAGATTTCCTTACAGCGTTGAGAAGTTTCTTCTGGAAATAAAATGGCATTTTCCATGCCAGGTAGAAAACTTAATTATTTTGCATGGCATTATTGCACACGAAACATTCGACAGGACATTAGATACATAAGGAATAACATGTACAGAGGCGAGTTTATCTCTGAAGGAGATTTCTTCCAAAATCCTTAACTTTTTCTGGATGGACCTAAACAATTTTTATGGCTGTTCTTACGTGAAGCGTGCTGTCTCGCTCGCACAATTTAATTTTTAGTGATTATAATTGGATAGTAATTAGGTAAACATTAAAGATTTTGAGGGTAGATAACTCTTTGTGCATATGTAATCGATTTCGATTTCAATTCTGTATGTCCCCACTGCTGGGGCACGGGTCTCTGTCACGGTCTCCTGCGTTGCCATACTCCAACGCGAGGGCCAAGTCCGGGTCGGTGGAGGTTTGTAAGACAATGGCGGGCCTTACTGTCAGAAGTTATCAAGCCGCCGATGAGGCCTCTGACATGGCTTAACGACTGCCATTACATGACAGCCGGCACCCACGGCTTAACGTGCCTTGCGAAGCACGGCACGTTGCAGGCCTTACTGCCAGAAGTTATCAAGCCGCCCATAAGGCCTCTGACATGGCTTAACTACTGATATTACATGACAGCCGGCACCAGTGGCTTAACAAAGACTTAGAAGCGCTCAAAAAAATAACACTAGCGGTTGTAACTGGACGGTCACCCAACCCGCACCTGACCGCGCCTGTTGTTGCTTAACTCGAGTAATTGACTCCAATCACTCGGTTTGACTAGGCCACGAGCGCTTCGCCTATGTAATAAACATTAACAAATATAAAAAAAAAATGTGTCACAGTGTTATCGAACTCTTCCGAAACGGCTTCACCGATTTTTGTGATTTTTTTGTGTGTAGAAATGTTTTATATATACAGAATTAAATGAAATGAAAAGGTTTTATTCAAAGTAGCGCAGAAACTGTGGCTTAATGAACGTTACAATTCACACTAGGTGTGAAGAAAAAATGGACAAAAAAAACTCCAAACTTACCGCCGGTTTCTGGTACAATAAAAATCCGTTAATCTATTGTTAACAGCTGTCAGTTGGCCAAAGTGCGTACAAAAAAAGATTTGACACATGTTAACAGTAGATTAACAGATTGTTAGCGTACGAGAAACAGGGGGTTAGTCTTTTCAAATTACTTTGGGTAGGTCAGAGAATAGGTCGTAGGTCTTATTTTACCATGGTTAGTTTGTAGTATCAGGTAGTAAGAGATAAAACTTTAATTCGGACTATAATGTATATTGTTCATACAGGCAGGCGGTACAAAATCAAAATTAATGTGTGAACTTATTTTTTTATTTTATTTATTTATTTCTTCACAAATTATATGTTTAAGAGTACAGTAAGTGCCTGAACACTTCACTTGGCAAGCCCGTGCTGAAGTGATCAGATTCCATTATCGATTGCTGTGTAGGTAAGAAGAGGCAGTGCTACATAATCATATAAAACACATTAACAAACAGAACAAGCCGTGCCCCGCGGTGTTACACGCGGTTTATCGATTTTCCCATGGGAATAAGATATTTTTCCCCAGTAAACCGTAGCCTGTGTGTTAATGCAGGGTGTCAGCTAACTCCATAGGAACCAATTTTTTTTAAATCGCTAAAGCCGTTTAGACGTGAAGAAGTAACAAACATACACACTCACAAACTTTCGCCTTTATAAGATTAGTGTGATATGATGTGATGATAACAATCTATTTATTCTTACTTGTCCAATTTAGGGCCGTTTTCTCCATAGAACCAAATCTAGATTACGGCTAGCTAAATCCGGTTTTGGACTCCTAATCGAGATTACAATAACAAATTGGATTTCTCAAACATCGTAAACCAAAGTTTAAACTAAAGTCTCTGAACGGCCGATATTGGACGATTAGCTTCTAAAACCAGATTAACAGTCAGACAAATGGCAGATATCAGCTGCCAAAAGACGTTAAAGGTTTTACTTTACCAAATATTGTATTCACTATTGGTGAATGTTGGACCTCTTTTTCGTTTTAACATCATCTTTTATGAGAGCCGTTCATAATTTCGCACAAAACAAACCGCGCCAGAAACAAAATTCAAAAATTCGCAAAAAAAAGGTTTTGAAATTACACAGAATAACCGGAACTACAGTGCGTTCACATTAACTTGACGCGTGAGAGAATTGGTAACAAGGACATAACATGTGAATTAGCTTTTGGACCTAAACGGAAAATGGTAAAACAAGCCCTCAATCCTTTTATTTTCCCCAAGTAATGGAAATGATTTCTTATTTAACATGGTAACAGTAAACATCTCAGTGCTACCAATTCTCTCACGCGTCAAGTTAATAAAATTGGCAGCGTGTTATCTAAAAGAGTGTTCAGAGTTACTTCATTTATGGAAATATGGCAGTTTTGGACTTAAAAGTTACAGTTTACGGGTAGAATCTTGTTTACTAAGGGCCGTTTTCTCCATTTGCTGCGCAAAACTGGATTTCATAATCCGGATCATGCTTGAACGAAGTTAAAAAAATAGATTATTGACCATCCGATTTCTCCCGTAACTTTTTGATCTGGTTCACGAAATCTAGTTCTTGTTACAGATTAGACAAAAAACGCTAGGATTTGAGGGCGGTAACACTTTTTTATTTTTTATTTTGAAACGCATGTGTCAAAAATGTCGAGAATTCTGTGATACAGTGCGTTCATATTAAAATAGTTCATGATAGCTCATGAATTTGCGAGAAAATGTCTAGTTTAGGCATCTAATCTCAATTTTAAGGTTAGAATCTTGTTTACTAAATTGGACAAGTAAGAATAAATGGACTGTAGTGTGATATAGTGCGATGTGATGTGATAGTGTGAGGTGTGCTGTGATAGTACGATGTTGATGTGCTGTCGACTGTACCTGCCTTCATTTTATTCGTTGCCTGGATTGCTTTTAACAGCAATTTTCTTAATTTATTATTGTGTAGGTATACCTACGGGGGCCCGAACTGCGGGTAAACACGGCAAAGTTAAATTGAATATAAATCTCCTTGAACGGAACACCGCGCTAACTAACGCGAAAAAAGTTACGTTTAACGCAAAAAAGCGCCCATTTGGTTGAAAAAATAAAGGCAAACAAAATACGAAAGGGTTATTTTAAGGACGTCTGGTTCAGAGACCCAGGTTTAATTCCCAGTGCGGGCATGTTCCTAAGATTTAGTTTATTTTTAAAGCTATGCACACCTGAAAATTTGTAGCAGCAATTCCGCTAACGCTAGTCGTGAAAGAAAACATCGTGACGAAACCTGGGTATCTGAGCTGATCAAAAATTAAAAATTATTTATTTATAACAGTGGTAACAATGTTAGGGTCGAATCCTTCTTTTAAGTTTACACCTGTATTAGGAAGAATTTGCTCACCGTCCGATTAGTTGATCTAATTATAAGCAATTTTTTACAAAGTTGACAGTTAAGCTTAAGTACTAATTTTTATTTCACATATCTCAGCGATTGAAATTGCACCAACGGAGGAGCAAAGTGATTGTGGAGCCTGATCGCAACCCATGGTGCACCTGCTCCAAAGCCCATTGCGCCCTCACACCTGCACTCTGGAGGACCTAACAGAGGCCAACGCTGCTGCAATTGCAGTGGCCAACTATTGGGCAGGAAAAATATAAACTCGTCGAATCGCTAAAACGAAAAGAAGGAGAAGAAGCGGTTGAAATTGCCAATCCGCGCTGGGCTCGCGTGGTAAGTAACCCCATGCCCTCTGTGAAAGAAGGCGGGTGCCCTGTAGTGAAAAGTATGTAGGCTACAAATACACTTATAGACAGATTCTGCAATTTAATGCCAATTTAAGATATGATATGATAAGAATATTCTTTACTGTACAATGAAAAAAGAACAAATACAAATAATTAAGAATATACATAGTGCAATTGGCAGCCTTATTGGTGAAAGGAAATTTGAAAGACAGGAAGCCAGTGCAAATTTGAATATTGATACATACTTATACTTAATACACTTACATACCATTGCTTATATAAACTTATAATTTATTATAAACATATCTATATATCTTATAATAAAATTCTACACAAGAAAGGGAAAGTAATAATACCTTTACACAAGAGAACAAATATTTTAATGATTAGACTAATAAATAAAGATCACGAACTCTGCTTACCCATAATTTACTAATAGAGCAAGTACATAACAAAGTCAAGTTTCACAATCTGTGCATTTTTTAACTGGCTACGGTTCAAGAGATAAAGCTCTTGGAAGGTCAGACAAGCAAAACATTTAAAAAAAATATTCGTAACATAAACAAGTTATGAGTATAGGTAATGTAAACAGTCAATGTTGCCAGTTTTGGGATAACCAATGTCAGCTGCCCGACCCCACAGTAGTACCTATGTCACAGTACATAATACTATGGAATCAACTAAAATGAATTTCACTGATGCCGGTGAGTCGCAAATTGGCTCAATTGGTAGAGCGCTGGCACGGATAGCCAGAGGTTGCGGGTTCGAATCCCGGCATGGGTGAAATTTTTAGCCTCTAAATAGGTTTTTAAATTTGTCCTTAGCACGGGTTAGTGCATTAAAAATAAAAATAGTATAATAAATAGGGTTAAGTCTTCTGGATCTGATGTTAAAATAGGAGTTCCTCAGAGTTATATTTTGGGGCTTTTCCTCTTCTTAGTTCATATGTAAATGATCTGCCCTACCTAGTTGAGAAATTGTCACAAATAGTATTGTTTGCAGACGATACTTCTCTAATTTTTAAAATCAAGAGAGGTCAATCTAATCTAGCCGATGTAAACAACGCCCTTTCGTGTGTTAAACTGGTTTAGGTCTTCGCACATTAAAACAACTCAACGGCGACTCGACTCTATGCCAAATATTGAAATTTAAGCCCTGTGTCATATGTTCAAGGTTTAATTTAAAAAAATGATATTAAAGTAGTGTACGACGAGTGGCCTACGCATCGTACACTAAAGGTCAACCCCGACACGTTTGTCACGCAATGACCACACGTTGTCCACGCAACGACCACACGTTGTCCACGCAACGACTATGCGTTTGCGACTGACGCGTGACGGGCAACCATTTGCCAGCCCCCCCCGTCCGCCATTACAATATTCACCTTCTGATTTCCTTTGTCGCAACATATCATGTACCCAATATCTTTTTTTCCTGCTGTTTCGTTCATTTTCATTATCGAGTATAATAGCTATAATCGCCAGTTCACTGAATGTAAAGTTCGACATTTCATAAGCAACACGACTTCTTTGGACAAAATTCAATACGCATTACCCACTCGTTGACACCGCGTTGTCCACTCGTTGACAACGCATTGCCCACTAGTGACCATGGGGTGGAGTTGATCCACCCCATGGTCACCCCAGTGAGTTGACTACTCATCGAGAGTGTGAGTAGAGTTGCTGCCGCGTTGGCGTGGAGTTGTTATAATGTGCGAAGACCTATACTGTAAACAATCTCATGTTGAATGAAAAAGACAAAATGTATAAAGTTTTCATTGCCCAATGTAAAAAAAGTGGACACAAGTTTAATTTTACATTGTGACAGACTAGACTTAGTTGAGTCCACGGTGTTTTAGGTATTACAATAGACTCGAAACTGCAATGGGGTCCACACATAAAAAAATCTAGCGGGTAGATGAAGTTCCACCGCACTTGCAGTTAGAAAAATTAGGCAACTAACAGATGTGTCAACTGTGAGGCTTGTATATTTCATTTTATTTCACAGTATTATGTCATATGGTTTGTTACTATGGGGGCGTGCGGCAGATATAGAAACAGTTTTTATTCTACAAAAAAGGGCTGTTAGAGCTATCTACAATTTACCTACCAGGCAATCGCTAAGGGATATTTTCAAGGAAATCGGAATTCTAACGCTGGCTTGCCAATATATATTCGATAACATAATGTACGTACGAAAAAACTTAACAACATTTAAATTAAACAGGGATATTCATAACGTAAACACTAGAAACAGAAACAAAGTTGCTTTATCTAAATTCAGATTAGCCACTTGAAGTAAATGCATCTTTTGTAGGACTGAGTGTACGTTTTTACAATAAAATTCCAGAACATATTATATCCCTGCCTGAAAGCTAATTTAAAAAATTCATTAAAAAGGCGCTGTGTAAAAAGGCCTATTATAGAATAGATGACTTTATAAATGATGTACCTAAGCCCTTGGCAGTAGACCAATTCCACAACGAGTAAATCATAGTTATTAAATAAATATTTTATATGTAGCAACCGAATCACTGCAATCCTCAGTGTTAGTTATGTCATATTTTAAGTTTGTACAGACAACGTGATTGCATATTAGTAAATATATCATACATTGTATAACTGACAAAAACGTAATCTGCAGGTTGCTAAAGGTCATTTGAATGGTGGCGTGGTGGCCGGGTCATCTATCTCCCTCCAAAATGGTTGAGACTTATGATGGCTGACCTCTGCGTTGTGCTCGTGAACGAGTGCTGTTCGTGTGTCTGGCCGCAGCACTTGTCATGTTTTCACGGCCTATGTAAAAAAATTTAATAATGCCTTAGCATTTAAAGTTATTAATGGCAATCATGGAGTCTTATGCGTATATAGGTGGTATCTAATGTATTAGATTTAAGAGGACTTGAGAAAAGATGGTCAGAGTGGAGTTTTTTTTCTCGCTGCGTTTTTCTCCACTACATTACGACTCGAAGGCGGCGGCTTTCACTTTCATGTTACATTGTACTTTGACATTCAGCAAACAGAATGTAAATTCTTTACGTTGAAATAAATTGAATTGAATCTCTGTAAGCACTTCTTAGAACCAGTTTATTTAATTTGGGATTACGTCTTTTCCTTGTAAAGTCTTCACCACTATTTCACTATTTTAGTCGAAGCTTAGCCAGTGCTTTAAGTAATCGTATTCTTACAATTAGGTATTACATTTTGTTGCGATGTCGACTGTAGGTAAAAATAAGGTATCTCATCGGTGTAGCCAATTAGGGTTATTTGAATAATTTACAGCCCTTTTCCTACCGTAAACCCATTGAGATTAGAAGTTGAAATATAGAGTTATGGGAAGCCTTTTTGCTGAGAGAACGGGATGGACTTTTATCAAAATTCCAAATTACTCGTTTGGTATGAGTCCCCTCAATAAATTTACTAATTTGTATGCGTAGTTAAGATGCGACGCGTTGGTGTCGGTGTGTAGAACAATGGACTCTGAAATAAGAGCTCTATTCCCGGTGCGGGCATGAATTTGTTTTCTGAGTTTTGTATATTTGTAAAGTTAAAGTACCTTGAAGGAAAATATCGTAAGGTAAATATCCCGGCATGGGTGAAATTTTTAGCTTCTAAATAGGTTTTTAAATATCGTAAGGTACCATCAGCTAGGATTGCGGTGGATCAACTTAAAGTTTTTTTCCTGCAACGACCCGAAAAATGTTCTAACGAAAAATGTGTAAACGTTTCGATCTAATGTACGTATGAATAAATGAAATGTCGATGTTTTAAGTATTCGATACATTGATACAGCGATCCTTTGAACGTTCGATTTATAAATGATGCAATGAACAGTCGATCTAAAGTTGTCGATCAATTAGCAATCGATGTATTGTTATTAGATTTGGGATTGGGGATCCATATTTGTGAAGTTATAGGCGCGCCTTTGCCACCGCGTACATGCGGTGGTGAAGGTGTGCCTGTCATGTATGCACTAACATGTATGCACTGCAGTACCTTGTCAAAATCGATTTAGCAAATTTCTCATACATTAGGCTAGAAGAGGTTAATGTGACAAGGTTCTAACCGGTGTTTTCTCGTGGTCCTATTATTTTGTCCCGATATCGTCATCAACGGGTCCACGAGGGATAAACTATTTGTCGTAGTCCCATTATATTTTTTTTATTGGAAGTTGGTACTTACCGTTTAATGTATTTATTTAGTATTTAGTACTATATATCTACGGCGACCTTTGAACCGTCATAACTTCTTCCACATTAAAATAATTTAGTACCAAAATAAAGTAGTTCATTACTTTCTTGAGTGTCATTGTGCAATATCGCTTAAAATGTTTCTCATACTAATAGTTATTTCTGTCGTTTTAATCGTGTTCTATTATAAGTACGAGAAATATAAAGACAGTGATTATTGGACGCAACGAAATGTCCCGTGCGTTGAGAAGCGGCCATTCGGTGTAGTATGGGATTTCCTTAAAGGAACGAGGTCTTTAGCTGAAATATACAAGCAAATCTATGACACATATCCCAATGAACCCTACGTGGGAATCTTTTTCGGCAGAAAACGTGCACTTTTGATCCGAGATCCGGACAATATCCAAGCGATAATTACAGCGGTGGTAGCTCAGTGGGTAGAACCATAGACTGGCAAGCGAGAGCTCCAGGTTCGATCCCGAGTGCGGGCATGTACCAATGACTTTGTTTAATTTCAAAGTTACGTACATTTGCGAATTTGCAGCATGGCTTGGAAGGCTGTCAATCCATCTCTGTTGCTCAACGCGAAGTTTTTCATTGCCAACACATTTCCTTGGTTGTTCAGACTGCTGAAGTGCAAAGTTTTCGGAGATCACGAGGAATTCTTCATAGGTGTTGTGAAGAAGGTGCTTCAAGAACGTCAGGACGAGCAAGATAAACGACACGACTTTATCGATCTTTGCTTGGAGCTGCAGAAAAATGGCACTATGAAAGATCCGGTGACCAACTACCAACTGGAACCTACAGATGAGTTACTGGCAGCGCAAGCGTTTTTCTTCTTTTTGGCGGGAGCGGACACCTCTGCCACAGCCATGCACTTTACACTTATAGAACTATCTAATAACCCCGATATTCTCGCAAGATTACACAAAGAGATTGACAATGTTTTTGACAGTTGTAACGATCAGCTCACTTATGATGTCATGGATAAGTTGCAGTACTTGGACATGGTCCTAAATGAAGCTGTAAGGAAGTTTCCACCCATAGGTGTGATAAATAGAGTGCACTAAGGACACCGTGTTGCCTGTCGGTAACTTGAAGATCAGCAAAGGCACATTTGTGGTTATACCTGTGTTTGCATTACACAGGGATCCGAAGTACTTTGCTGATCCGGAGAAGTACGATCCCGAGAGATTCAATCAATGCAATGCGAAAAATGTAGGCAGGTTTACTTACCTACCGTTTTCTGCAGGCGGACGAGTTTGTATCGGTAAGTTTTTAACCTTCTCTTGTCCTTTATCTTTCAGGCCCGTATCTCTGGAGGAGAGTTAGAATTCTTACTTTCTTTATCCAATTACCTTCCTACCTCAAATAACTGCATAAACTGCGCGGACGTAAAAGTTCACAAAGGACATTGTCCACTTTGTATGGGCGATTTGGCCAAACGTGAACAGTCAATTGAATTAAAACTAAGTAGTAGGTTTTGTAGTATGAGTTAGTAAGAACCCTATTACAGTAATTAATTTGCATCAATATACCTGGATTGTGAGTTTTTTTCTGCAAGGTGTCTTATGATTTGCTTGCTTTATTTGCCTACCACAAAGTAAGTCCGGTACAAAATCCGTGGTTGAGCCGGGGTCATCAATAAACGAACAATCGGGATCCATTTTTAACATGCCAAAGTAGTAATAAAACAAACAATATTCACGAGAAGCAAAGAAACAGCAAAAACATTGAATGAATGAATCGTTTTGTTTTTTTAGCCGGTGACAATGACAATTCAAACAACTTTTTTGTTGTCTAGTGTTGCCATAAATAAATAGTTTACCCTCAAATCGTGATTATTTCTTTTAATCATTTTATCACACCAGTAATTGAATACGACATAATCTAGCAAGTATTCTAATGCCGTTTCATTAGTGTGCAATTTTGTTTACCCAAATAATACTAAAACGCGATGCATTAGAAACTCCAAATTGTTTTCTGTGCAATTTGTATTCCTTAAATTGCAACACTGAAATAAAAATCAAGGCTGGTTGACAAAATAAAGACTGGATTTGAGATAAAATTCTTATTAGTTTGTAACTGTTTAAAATGTCGATTGATACAACGAGATAAGCAAAAATATTCGTTTTGAAATTAATTATAACCAGGGGTTATTTCGATTTTTCTCTTACATTCTGTCCACGTTTGGCCCAAAATGGACAATGTCCTTACTTTCTTAAGTTGATGTAGCTATAAATCAGTCACTGTAGATAACATCTAATGGGGACCTTTGACCACTTATAACTACATACTAACACAACATAATCAATTAGTGTCAACAAAATAAGTTCATTACTTTCTCGAGAGTCATTGTGCAATATCGTTTAAAATGCTTATCGCATTAATAGTTACTTTTGTGGTCTTATTTGTGTTTTATTATAAATATGAGAAAAATAAAGACAGTGATTATTGGAAGAAACGAAATGTTCCATGCGTCGAGAAGCGGCCATTCGGTGTTGTATGGGATTTCGTCAAGGGAACGAGGTCTTTAGCCGAAATATTCAAGGAAATCTATGATAAGTACCCCAATGAACCCTACGTCGGAATCTTTTTCGGCAGAAAACCAGCACTTTTGATCCGAGATCCAGACAATGTCCAAGCGATATTTACTGGCGATTTCTTGAGTTTCACAAGCAGAGGTATTGTGAAGAACTCTAACGACTTACTTGGTGATAACATTCTCACGATGGATGAATACCCAAGATGGAGATTAGTGAGGCAAAAGATCACCCCCGTGTTTACGAGCGCCAAGTTGAAGAACATGTTTTATATTATGGAGCGGTCTGCCAAAGACTTCGTCGCCTTTGTTGAAGCGAATAAAGCGCTGCAGAAAAAGCCTTTCGACTTGGTTTACACTTACACAGCAGCAGCCATAGGTGCTTCAGTTTTCGGTATCGACACTCAAACTAAAAGCGTAATGGATTCGCCTTTCCTAGACATGGCTTGGAAGTCTATCCATCCATCTCTGTTGCTCAACGCGAAGTTTTTCATTGCCAACACGTTCCCTTGGTTGTTCAGAATGCTGAAGTGTAAAGTTTTCGGAGATCATGAGGAATTTTTCATAGGTGTCGTGAAGAAGGTGCTTCAAGAACGTAAGAACGAGCAAGATAAAAGACACGACTTTATCGATCTTTGCTTAGAGCTGCAGAAAAATGGCACTATGAAAGATCCGGTGACCAACTACCAACTGGAACCTACAGATGAGTTACTGGCAGCGCAAGCATTTTTCTTTTTTTTGGCGGGAGCGGACACCTCTGCTACAGCCATGCATTTCACTCTCATAGAACTATCTAATAACCCTGATATTCTCGCGAGATTACACAAAGAGATCGACAATGTTTTTGACAGCTGCAATAATCAGCTCACTTATGATGTCATAGAAAAGTTGCAGTACTTGGACATGGTCCTAAACGAAGCTATGAGGAAGTTTCCACCCATAGGTGTGATAAACAGAGAGTGCACTAAGGACACCGTGTTGCCTGTCGGTAACTTAAAGATCAGCAAAGGCACCTTTGTGGTTATACCTGTGTTTGCATTGCACAGGGATCCGAAGTACTTTGCTGATCCGGAGAATTACGATCCCGAGAGATTCAATCAATGCAATGCGAAAAATGTGGGCAGGTTTACTTACCTACCGTTTTCTGAAGGCGGACGTGTTTGTATTGGTAAGTTTTTAACCTTCTCTGGCCTTTATGATTCAGGCCTGTATCCCTGCAGAAGAGTTGAAGTACTTGGTTTCTTTGTGCGATTACCTTCCTTCCTCGAGTAAGGTTAAAAATTTGTGTGGCTTTTAAATTTCGAAATCATTCTTGAATTTTTTAATCTCTTCAACATCCTCAGTAAAGAGTTTTCAAGTTCTGTTTGGTCTGTAAATGTGATTTTGAGTCAAACAAATTATTATAATGTTACTTAAAACACTGCTAAGTATGAGAAGACTGGGCTTGGAACTTGGCAAATGCTTACGTTTCAAGTATTTTTCTGAGACGAGTACCTAGCTGGCTTGTTTTTGTGCATACCTACAGTTTTTGTTTTGGTATGTTAAAAATACTCGTACATCAGACTGTTTTAGCGATAACGTCTTTAAAAATCTCAAATTTGCGACGCACAAATCACTCCGAAAATATCTTCTAGTCATCTTCATTAGCTATTTGCTACTCATTAATGGGTGTATTCTTGGTCGGTTATCTGGGATTGGTATTGAGGCCAATAAGACATAAAGCACAATTAAATCGAATGTATTGGGGCGCACGTAACTTGGCGTGATAATGGTACAACGAGAGAGAGAGAGAGCTGGCTACAATCTTGCCACAAGCAAAAGATCACAAAAATATTATATTGATACGTTCACATTTTTTTGTATTAAACAATTCCTCTTCCCTAAAATTCTAACATCAAACCCTTTGAGATAATGCAAAATTGAGAATTTTTCGCTTTCTTTTCTTCTCTAATCTACTAGGGGGAAAACCATGCCTCATAAGTTTTCAACGCAGTTTCTTCTCTTCTCCTTTCCCAGGTGCCCGCTTCGCCCGCCTCCAGGTGAAGGCAGGTCTAGCGTGGCTGCTGCGCTGCTTCACGCTGGCTCCACAGTTAGACACGCCGAAGACGTTCGAGCCGAGCTTCTTCGCGCTCCGAGCTGCCGAGTTTAGTTACACTCTGTTGCCGAGAGATCGTGCAAGAATGTGAAGTGCACAAAACTGAAGCGGGTTTACAGTGGCGGATTAAGACATGTGCCTAGCGGTGCGACGTTACAAAGACTCGAGAAGTGTAAACGAAAAAATCTTTACTTTATATAAGTACCTACCTAGTGGTGGAGTATGGCCTAAGCTTCATGCGATGCAGGAAAGGACCCGTGCCCTAGCAGTGGGGACATCGAACAAACGAACGAACGCAGTACCTACTATCTTTATATTATACAATTCTACTGTATGTGTGTATGTCACTGAATTCCTCCTATGCGTTTGGGTGGCGCCCTGGATGGTTTAGATTCACAAATCAGTCCAGTAGATGGCGCTGCATGCAGGACAACGTTTGTTGGATCCGTTGGTAAAAAAATAAATTATACATTCTCTAGAAATGTAAGGTTTCCGCCTCGTCTACCTACATAATTACCACGTCCACCAGTGAAGGGTACGTGTGTCCTGTTGGTCTGTCTAATTATTTTTGCAAATAAACTATTTTGTAAATAGTTATAAAGTTTCTTTGTAAACTAGGAAGTTTGCAAATATCCTTACCTTATGTATAGCCGTCAGCGCGGCGCTGCTAAGGTTAATCTAGGATTTAAGATTCATGAATATAGGTACATAATCGGAGCCTAGGACGCTTTCGCATCTGTCACTTCATTTACAATCAGTTGGCAAAGTTGGCGCCCATCACGGGCGCCTTTTGCTTATCTAGGGTTATTTTCTACGGGGACTGCCCCTGAAAAACGATTGTATGCCACTTTGCAGTCACTGTCAACCAACTGCTCATATGAGTATGTGAACTAAGCCATGAGTATGTGAACTAAGCCATTGAAACCACCGACGGCATGAATTCTCCTGTGGAAAGTAGTCTAAGTTCATCACCAAAACTGTGATGCCTTTGTGTCGGCGACTGATAAATAAAACGACGTTTTCCACTTCGACTTCTTCTTGCTCGATCGGAAGGCTCTTGACAGAACTGTCGTGGTCCTCATAAAGTTATGTTATTGAGGGTTGATATTGCGTGCCTCGCTGACTAATTTTTCCACAAAACACAGTTTAAAGGAGACCATTCAAATTGGGCCCAAAACTCAAAGTGCCGGCCAACGAAAAAAAAACATTTCCAAACTGTTACGCACATTGTCCAGAACATTCGATACTATGGCACCAAAACAGTGAAGCCTATCGTTTAGCTACTGTCAGACATTGAAAATCTTATATTCCCATGCATTAGATTTTTTTTATTGAAACGTGTTTATAAAGTATACGTAGGTATTAGGGATTGTGTAGGCAGTCTTCCTCAACACTTTTACAAGATAAAAAAAGAAAAAAGATAAAAATAATTTATTGCCAATATTATAGAGTTACATGCATGTTAGATTATGCTGCAAAAGCTAGAAAAGGGCATGAGGGTACTATATTGTATTGTTTATTAAAGTAAACTAACAACTATTGCTACTAGACGGTGTGTAAATCATCTAACATAAATGTATAAGGCATGTATTGCTTTTAACGTCTGTTCTTCATTATTAAAAATGTATAGAAAAATCTGACCTTTAACGTCTACTACTACTTAAGGTATTCATTTTACGATATAGGTTTCTTAGTATGAAATCAACAAATCAATGTGACCCATGGTTTAGAATAGATTAAAAACCTATTTAGAGGCTAAAAATTTCACCCATGCCGGGATTCGAACCCGCAACCTCTGGCTATCCGTGGCACGGATAGCCAGAGGTTGCGGGTTCGAATCCCGGCATGGGTGAAATTTCACGGATAGCCAGAGGTTGCGGGTTCGAATCCCGGCATGGGTGAAATTTTTAGCCTCTAAATAGGTTTTTAAATTTGTCCTTAGCACGGGTTAGTGCATTAAAAATAAAAATAGTATAATTAGAATAGTTTTTTTCGCAGGCCGGCACTTTCATGTTTGGGCCCAACTTAGTATGAAGCGTGAATGGTCTCCTTTAGATGTAAAGAACGTACCTCTCCTCAATCATTGGTTGGGAAATCGTGGTTAGTCATTTACAATTCTAATGAGTTTATAATAATCTTGTCAATCCTAATCTATATTTTATTATCTTTTTCATTGACATAATTTTACCTATTACGTAACAGAAAATAGATCTAGCGATGTTTTAATACATCGGCAGTTCTTATATTTTTATTTTATAAAGTGAGGAAACATGAGTGTCTGAAGAGTTCAACAACCCCAGCCCTTGAAATTGTAAATCGGCGGTGGACTCGCGTAGTGGTGGTCGTCGTCAGGCTATACTAGTCCACTGCTGGATATAGTCCTCCCCTAAAGAGCGCCACGTTGTGCTATCATAGGGGGTAATGCCCATAATCTCCACGCTGGGCATGCGGGTTGGGGATCGCAGTTCGGTGGAATTGTACTGCAGGGGGCGCTGCTGCCCACCCCCCGGTTTGTGTCCCTTAGTCGCCATTTAAGACACCGCGGGAAGAATTGGGTTGGTGCTATTCTCTAGGCCGACACCACACAGCAACACACATCACATACCACACGGCTCGCTTAGTAATTAAGCCCATACTCTCTCTTGCCTATGCCTGGAGTGGACGTAATCAGGCTACGAAAAAAAATGCTATTGTCTGTGATTACATTTATTAGATCAGCTCCTTGATTATGTGACTTTCCACGAATATATCTGTGTGCAAAAACGAAATCTCTACTGTACCTACGTTGTCGTAAAATTACGTGGCTCAATATCATTGTCACGTATCAGATATCAACTGAAATACGGTAGCCACTATTCTTCTTCAGGCTATATTAATCCACTGCTGGACACAGCCTTCTCCTAATGAGCGCCATAGCGCCATGTCTTCAGCTTACCGCATCCAGCATCTGCCGGCAGTTTTGCTACTATGATTGATACATATTACTCCGGTTCTATACGGCAGAACTAACTGTGTGCGAAAGCGGTAAACATTCCGCTTTCGCACACAGATGTATACTTGAAAAGTTACATAATCCAGGCGCCGGGTGTGAATTTCGTCTTAATGTTGATATATCTTCGCCATGAGCTTCAACGGCCTGTCGTCCCGCGGGTAGTGGAAACCCAGGTCGTTGAGCTCCCTCAGGGTATAAGTCAGGATGGTCTCGAAGCCGCAGCTGGCCGCCGACTTCTGCGAGTACGACCCGGAGAACACCGTCGCCGTTGCCTTGATGTCAAGACGCTTGCACAGGGGCTCCCTGCAGGATAGATATAGTCTGAGGGCCAGTTTCTGAATTGAGAATTTCGCTGAGTAAATACTTACGTAACAACATATTTTTAACTTTCGCGACTTGTACACATGACTGTAACGTCGTCGAAACAATTAAGCCCCGAAAATATTCTAACTATACTTACGTAACATTCTGACACGCTCTTTTCTGGGAAATCCGAAGAGACTACAGTTAATTACTTGGTTCTCAAAAATTCTCAAAATTCAGCTCAATTGAGGATTGCGCTAAGTAAATACTTATCTGATGACACGTCAGAAAACCGGTTGGGTTGGGGCCAACCGGTCGTTATAATTTTTTAACGACCGGTTGGCCCCAACCAACCCGGACATGGCCCCCGTGGTGTACCTACCAACCCGGACTTGGCCCCCGTGGTGGAGTATGGCCGAACCTTCCTGCGATGCAGGAAGAGACCCGTTCCCCAACAGTAGGGACATACAAGGGTTGACATCGATAAATTTCTAAAGTCAGCAGAAATACTAGATGTATATCAAAATATACTACTTGCTTCAATCTATAATATACATTTAATGTAGCCTATTTACGTCTCAGTGCAGGGCACAGGCCATCTCTCAGAGTATGGGCACGTATGGGCATAGGCTTAGTGTTTAATCTTTATAAGGACTTAATAGTTTACTATAATTTATTTATCTCTTGTCGCGCTCTCATATCCCTTTTGTTTCTGATCCTTGGACTGACCGACCGGTAGAGGGCGCCGCCAAAGCGTGTGTGACACGCTTCGTCTTGTACGCTGTTGAAAACAGTCAACCTAACCTGAAGAGTGAGAAGAAAGTGCCGGATTCTTCCTGTTTATTGTGTCATCTACGAGAACAGTACTTTCTTTTGTGTTGTGTATTGTGTCTGCTTCGTGGTATCAAATTCCCGGCCACCTAGACGGCCCAGGAGCTCTGGATTGCCGACCTCGTGCCAAACTGACTATCACGCAGGTACCATTACACCAATTTCAATATCGTAATGTATCTCATTACGTACTTGTGCGATAATGTAATGTAAAAGGCACGTGTTTTTTTTAATAACGTTTTAAGATACTCCGTCTAAAAATGAATGATACTTACTTTTAAAAATCTTAGCAAAGAGGTTTTATGTCAAGAAAGTGGTCAATATTTTATGAATAAAATTAACTTTGGGAAATAAAATGTAACAAATAAACATTTAATTCTTTAATTTTGACAGTAAATTACAACCATTTATCTGTACTTAACAAAAACACAAAAATTTAATTTACTTTATTAGTAATACTGGCTGTTTTTGTACCTTTGCCTAAAAAAAAAAGTTGATGCGCGCGCATCGCTTATTTGTAGACAAGTAAAAATAAACCCGCGCGATTTTTCTTTTCGATGTATTGTTTTTATTTGAAAATGTATGTCGTCAAGTAGTGATGATAACAAAGTCAGAGTTTTATTAATTTCCTCGTAAATATGTTATAAAACGTCGTATGACATACGTGCGCTTTGAAAATTACAGCCTCTGCTTCCTTATAGCCCTCGCAGATGGCTCGGGCTAGTAATATCGCCTCGGCTGTAATTTTCAACTTACCGCACTTATATCATAATGTACTATTACAGTCCTATTTAAATGATACCCTGTGTCGTGGGAACCAGAAACAACGACATCACAAACATGTAAACATCCAAGACCTGGGTTTTTTTTGTCCCCAGCCAGGGTTCGAACCTGTCGTATGGTAGGCAGATGCGTTACCGTTACGCGGTACGCCACAGAGGTCGTGGCATATTCAAACTTATATAGGTTTGCAGAGATTGATGTGTAACAAATTATATTATTAGGAATATTTTTGAAAACACCAACCATGAGCGCGTCCGATTCGCAGTTGGCCGGTCCGTTTAATTTTTATTTATTTACAAAACCCCTAGTGCTGTGGGTTAATAAATATTCACTGTAATAAATATAATTTATGTTTGGTCAATTACGGGCTTATTTTATATAAACATGGAGACTAGGAGACAGGCATTATTATTTACAAACTCTTATTATTATTTACAAGACAAAAAAAGAAAACAATATGAACCAAAAATAATTAATTAATTAAGCATGTTTTATTCAAATGTATCTGAACTATTTTGATTTTTATGTACAATAAAGTGTTCTCTATCTATCTATCTATTTGTTTACTTACCGACAGTTCAGCAGTTTCGCGCCAAGTCCGAGACCTCTGCATTCTCTGGCCACTATCAGACCGGCACCAGACAAGTACTTGTCAACGCCTAACGTCTTGAACACATCCTTTTGGGTTTCCATGAAGCCCATAATAGCTAGGACCTGCTGGGCCGGCTCACCTTCAATCTGTGAATTTATGAACGTATTCAGATATTCAGTTTGATAATGCCATTGATAATGATAATGACATTGATAATGCCATGAATTTATTGAAAAGACTAAGTTTGAAGTTTTCCTGTCCATTTTTTCTCCAAAATGATCTAGATTTTGAAATGAACACCTAGTTTGAATTGTAACGTTCATTAAGCCGCAGTTTCTGTGCTACTTTGAATACAACCTTTTCATTTAATTAATATTGTATAGTAGGAATATTGTAATGAAATGAAACGAAACGAAACGAGACGAGACGAGACGGGTCTCGTCTCGTCTCGTCTCTAAACGTCTCCGAAAAACTTAAACTAAAAACGTCCCACTGCAGCGCACAGGCCTTCTCTCAGAGAGAGAGTATGGGCTTAATTACTACGGGTGCCCACCGCGGATTGGCAACTTGAAATTTTAAGCGCTGAGGTACTTGAACACTTCTGACACTCAGGTTTCCTCGCGACGTTTTCCTTAGCAGTAAGTGAGTGAAATTGCTACTACGAGGGCTGCTACTTATGTATGCGGAATATAAAAAATAAACAAATGTATATGGCTAAATATGCTTTAATTGTTTTTCAAAGTATTCTCCACTATGATCGATGCACTTTTGCATTCGATGAAACCAATTTGTAAAACACTTTTTCCACTCTGATTGAGGTATCTCCAAAACGTGCTGTTTGAACGCGTCTACGGCATCTTCACGGGTCGAAAATCGTTGACCACGTAATTTATTCTTTACATTTGGGAATAAATAGAAATCATTGGGAGCTAAATCAGGGCTGTACGGTGGATGACCCATCAATTCTATTTTTGACCACCCAAAATGTAGTTGTTTCCTGAGATGTATGACAGCTGGCATTGTCATGGTGAAGTATTCTGCGTCGCTGGTTGTTTTGGCGTATTTCTTCAAATACTTCCGGCAAACAAATGGTCGTGTACCACTCCGAATTAACCGTTCTGCGATTCTCCAGTGGTATTGTAGCCACATGGCCATTAATACCAAAAAAGCAGGCCACCATTTGCTTCACAGTGCTTTTTGCACGAGCCACTTTCGTAGGGTTCGCCTCATTTTGAAACACCCAAACTGTTGATTGTTGTTTAGTTTCGGGATCGTAAGCGTAGATCCAGGATTCGTCACCTGTGTAGATATTATAAACAGATTTTGAGTCGCCTCCGTTGATTTTTTTTAAGGTTTTCTTGCACCATTCGACGCGAGCATCTTTTTGATCCTGAGTTAAGTTGTGCGGGATCCAACGCGAACAATTTTTTTTTACAGACAAATGTTCATGTAATATCCTATGAATGCTCGTCATACATATGCCCAGCCTCTATCTCGCGATACGTAAGATGGCGGTCTTGCATTATTATTTTTCGCACAGCTTCAATATTTTTTGGCACAATCACCGATTTCGGGCGACCTTCTTTAACTTCATCCTTGAGCTTACTGCGCCCGTGATTAAACTCACTAAACCAGTGATTCTCGTATTCAAAAGCGGCATGGTGCCCAGGTGTGAAAGTACAAGAATAAAAATACCAAATAAATTATTTATATATGTCCCACACAAACAAGAAATACGAAAAAAGTGGTTAACACTTGCAAGAAGTTGTTTATTGACAAATTGAAGAATGTATTTTTGTGAAGATCATTTTGCTGTAACTATATGACGTAATCTTCGTGATTTAATGGTGAAATAAATCTGATTAAAAAAACTGAAATATTACGCTTTAAGCTTATAATTAATATTTTAACACTTGTTTATACTTGGATTGAAGTTTTAATATTACGAAATTCCGATGAGCAAAAGTCACTTTTGATGCAAAAAATCTACCAAGCATTACGGGGTCAATTCTGGGCAAATTATTGCCATTAGCTTTGCTAAAACCTGTTTCCATCTTGCCTAATATGTTTCACTAAATAACTTTCAATATCTCTGCGATTCTTAATAAAATAATAGCAGTTTTATCAAAAACGAAAATAATCATCAACTAAACACGTACTAAAATGTCAACAACGACGATGTTCGCCACGACGTGACGTGGCACGCTCTGATTGGTGTTCACTGTTTCGTGACTTAATGACAGTTTTTCGAAGTTCTTTTCAGAAAATAATGTTTATATTTTATCATAAAGAGCTTTGTTTTTTCTCATCTGCATATCATAAACAGTATTTAAATACTTTCTTCAATCCGATTTACTCTTAGTGGACACAAGCCACATGACTTAGAAAAAAAAGTCATTGGTACATGTCCGCATTGGGAATCGAACCTGGGTCTTTCGCTTTCGAGTCGATTGTTCTACCCCCTGAGCTACCGCTGCTTTTATAATACGAGTAGCTATCTAGCTAATAATAACTTGCTATGTTAACTTGCAAGCCCCCACCAATCCGGACTTGGCCCCCGTGGTGGAGTATGGCCTTCCGCAGGGAAAAGACCCGTGCCCCTCGCGACATGGCGACATGATGATAGTAACTTTGCAAGGACATCACACACATAGAAGTACACTCAAAATGTACAACGGTCTCCAATGGATTTCACGACCACGACCATAACATGGTAACCAGACGTGATGCCTTAGAGTTTAGGGTATTCATGCACCGATAGAATCAAGGCACTGTTGAGAACTGAATAGATCGTAGGTAAGCTCAAACGAACGAAGGTGACTACAGCGTAGATAGAGAGTAAGCCGGATTGGGCTGCGCCCACTCCAGAGCTATTCATAATCATCATCAACCCCATTGTATCCACACCGAAGGGCGCGAGTCTCTTCCTTAAGGAAGGTTTAGACCATACTCCACCACAGGGGCCAAGTCCGGATTAGTAGAGGCTTGCAAGACTAGTGGCTGGTCTTACTGTCAGAAGTTTTCAAGCCACCCTAAGGTCAACTCACACCGAAAGAGCGGCGAAGGGCAGCGAAGCGGAGCGCAGTTTCTGTTTCATATGAATTTTAACTTTATTATCATTACCATAGTACTTATTATCGCATGAGAAACTCGAACAAGTCGCGCGGATGCCCGCGGCGCCGCAGGAATTCCGAGGAATTCCATAAACGGAGCCGTGCGAGTTTCTCATGCGATATAAGTATTATGGTAATGATAATAAAGTTAAAATTTATATGAAACTGAAACTGCGCTCCGCTTCGCTGCCCTTCGCCGCTCTTTCGGTGTGAGTTGACCCTAAGGCCTATGACATGGGTTAACTACTGCAAACTATCAGCCGGCACAAACTCCTTAACATGCCTTGCCAAGCACGAAACCGCTCGGAAAAATGCCAGTAGCGTTAGTCATAGACAGTCACCCGTCCATGCACGGAACGCGCCCTAGGTTGCTTAACCTTCGTGATGGTTTAAGATCACTCATGCAGCCGGGGCTAAGAGCGCTTCAGAGCTATTGCCAAGCTCCAATAATGGAGAAACACTCTAAGAACAAGATGCTTTAGCAAACAGCAACTTTACTTCAAGATGATTTCCACTGCAGTAACCTCCTCACCTTCAAGTCCTTCTCTTCCCCCGCACACTTGACGACTAGTCCATTCAAAGCCACCAGCTGGGCCAGTCCAGTCCCTTGCTGGCGGTAGCAGGCCAAGCTAACCCGCTGCGGAAACACGGCTTGAGACCAGAACTGGCGACAGCCTTCTAGGCTGGCAGGATCGTCTTTGACACCTGAAAAAGTTTGCAGGAGTTGTCAAGATTAACAACTAGCAGTCCCGTTGTAATGGCTTAAATTGTGGTCTGGATGGCTAGATACTTACTTATACTTATTTATGAAATCTTTCATTTCATTTATTCATTTATTTGCCTTTTAGTAGGTACATACAGGTTTAGAAATTAAGCCTAAAAAAACTGGAAATACAAAAAGGAGATTCCTTGACTTTGTGGCCTACTAAGTTCAACCCGTAATAGTAGTTGATGGATTAGTAATATCTAAGTAACCAAGGCACGCCACCCAGATCTGCAGTGCCTTTCTCTTTTATAGACACTAGTGACAAACAGCTTTACTCAAGATGCTTTAAACCTTGTAAAAGTACAAGTAAAAGTAAATTAAAAAGATTTTTAGAAGAAAAAGTCAACTATTATATAACTTTCATGTTTGTAATATTAGTAGCATAGTAGTTCTACTTATATTGTAAATAGTTATGATAGTTTGTGGAGATCTTTGGAAGTTTGTTATCTACCACGCAATCACGAACTGAAACTTGGCATACTTACATATAGACAAAGATCAGAATTATTTGATATCCTGATGCATACCCGTGGGATAATATTTTAGCGTTACCGTAACGTTCTTCAAGCTAAGCTCGAAGATATTTATTTTTCAACACAATTGCTCGTAAAGTGACTCTTATAACACCGGTTTAAGAACCATAATGCTGTCCATTATACACGCGTGCGTAATAATATTACAGCACAAGTGCTGTAATGAATATAGTTTTAATTTTATCAACTACAGACAAATAATGACAGCAAAGAGTTTTCATATCTAAAAATAATAATTTAATTTATATTTTATGCACGTTAGTATCAAAATACGATAACTAAACATTTATTTTCATCAAATTGCAATCAAAATAAGAAAAAGATAGACATATCTAAAAGCCAACTTGTAATTCAGAAATATCGATTTATAGGCTGTATGGATGTTGTTACATTTGTCTACATTATTTGACAGCGCGCAAATTAAAAAAGTAAGCGCGCGCCATTTTCAATCTCAGTTCTCAAGAAATAAAACTTTTCATTGTTTATTGTGAAAATGTCCAGTTCGAGTACTGATACTGAAGAGGATATGGTTTTAACTCCGCAAGACATACTTAATGAGGCGCAAAATGCCAATGAAAGTTTGATACCCGAGAAATCTAGGGAAAAATATGTCGCAGCGTATGAAAATTTCCTAACATGGAAAACGGAAAAGAACGCGAACTCTTTTTCTGAGTCAGTATTTTTAGCGTACTTTTTATTTTTATTTACCTGTGCTTGTTTTTTATTTTCCACACAAGTGTGTTGAAAAACGTCGTATGACACTGGTGAGCATTGGTCATTACAGACTCGGTTCCATAACTGCTCTCGCCTTCGGCTCGAGCAGTAAACCCACCTCGTCTGTAATGACCAACTTAGCTCACTAGTGTCATAATGTACTATATTGCGTTGCAATGGTAACAAAAATCATGAATCCGTTTTTACGATTTTCGTTACCATAGCTACGCAACAATCGTAAAACCGTTATAAAGATTTTGTTACCATAGCAACGCAATAAATAAGTTATCTTAGAGTTTCGTATGAAAAAAGGTTACGGTAACAATAAAATGTATAATCCCACGGGTAGCGAACTTGGATATTCGATATTCAGAATACGGATTCTGTGCCACTATGAAGTTCGCTAGGATAGCTAGTAAATAAATAAATACAATATTCCATGCGCGCATGCCCAGCGTGGGGATTATGGGCATTACCCCCCAATGATGGCACAACCTTGCGCTATGGCGCTCATTAGGGGAGGGCTATGTCCAGCAGTGGACTAATATAGCCTGAAGAGGAATATTCCATGTCGAAAACCAAGAATTATGGCATTCCATAAAATCGTTGTCTCAAAGTACGAAATTCTGCTCGATCACGTTGCTCTAACCCCCAGTATCTCGTACACTAACAATCTGTTAATCTACTGTTAACAGCTGTCAAATGTTTTTTTTGTATACACTTCGGCCTGCTGACAGCTGTTAACAGTACATTAACGGCTAGTTAGTGTACCAGAAACCGGGGCCAAGACTTTACTGCACAATATTAGTGATATCTATACCGATATCCATGCCGGGTCCAACCGGTATCCGATATCCAACGAGTCCAGACTCGTTGTGCAGTAACGGGATCTCAATGCCGTCATCTGTCGCTCGCGAGGCGGGGTGATAGGTGGACCAGATCACAGAGTTGTGACCAAGAAAAGGAAGATGGCTAGTAGGCAGACCAGCAGCTCGAAAGTCGAACGATATAGGTAGTTGAGTCCTGGGAAGGTCCGTGGATAGTGCCGAGGAGCAAGCAATCGTGACAGATGGCATTCGGTGGAAAAACCCTTTACCCAGGAGTGAGCGAGGAGAGGATGATTATGATCTAGAGATAGTATTTGATGAAGATGAAGAAGAAAAAAAAAATATAGACACCGTACACATGCCACACTAACAAAACAAACTTAAAAGAACACTAAAGGTCATGGCGTGTCACTGCCGCTATAAACGGCAACTGACTCAGCATATGCTGATGGGCAGCTTTCAGCGCTGATTTTCAGTCAGTACCAGGTGCTCCGCGAGCGCTTCAGACTGCGGGGTGGTGCAAGCGTGGGAAATACCATGCTGAATAGTATTTCAGCATGGTATTTATTTTCTACTTATAATTATTATTTAACCGCCCTTCGTCGGTCCGTCTGAAACCCAATTGCTAAAAATATTTTACAGAACTTGAAAATCTCACCAGTCTCTTTGCAAAGCAACTCGTCCCCAAGGAAGTGATCGATTATGAGATCCACTGCCTTGGCGTCATCCTCCGGAGGCAGGTCCTTAATAGTCCACACTGATCCTCCGTTCGCCTCTTCGGTCCATTCTTTCCAGATCCGAGGACAGCCACGCCAGTCCCGCTGGAAGGGCATGGCTGAAAATATAGGTAATTAATTATATAGCAATTTAGCGCTAACTTAACATGCGAAGATCTTGAAATTCACAACCAACAACCTTACTTGTTCATTTTATTAATGTTCAAAAGGCACAAGAATACAATATTAAATTCGCTGTTTTGTTTTTTCAAACTTTTTAATCTGTGGTTAACTGTGCTGGTGGTACAATTATATAATTCTTTAAATTCATGTTAAAGTGTCATTGTACTACTACTGTTTGTTTTTACTTAATAAATAAAAAAAAACAAGATTCTACCCGTAAACTATGTATTTTTAGTCGAAAAGTGGCTTATTCCCGTAAATTAAGTATTCGGTCGGGGAGATTATTATACTTGACGGGGAGTTCATGAACTTGCGGGAAAATATTTAGTTTTGACATCAAATAGGTATTAATTTTGAGGTTATAATCTTGTTTACTAAATTGGGCAAAT
Source organism: Yponomeuta sedellus (assembly GCA_934045075.1). Lineage (NCBI taxonomy): Eukaryota > Metazoa > Arthropoda > Insecta > Lepidoptera > Yponomeutidae > Yponomeuta > Yponomeuta sedellus. Next base: position 20,529,703 of record OW203728.1, read on the forward strand.
AAGGATAAATAGAATGTAAGCAGGCGGGACCCAAATTCAACAATGTAACTCATTGCTAAGTACCTAAGTTGGTACCACTTTCTAGTTGGAGGTTCTATTTAATTTAAGTTTTTTTTGCTGAATTTTTTCTGTTTACCTTTCACGTATCAGGCTACTTTAGTTGAAACGTTGATTCTGAAGTTTGTTTAGAATAACAAGACGGTACTGTTAACAGCTTTAAGTCTGAGTTTGAAGTGAGTTAGTCGGAACTACACTATTTTCAAAATCTGCATAACGCAGATTGTTACATTAAAATACCCGCAAAATAAGACAAAGCACATGGTCAATGTTAAGATTTCAAATTTGAATATAACAAGCAGTTTTTGAGATCATTTCTCATACAAACTGCTTAGTAGGTAATCTATTTTAATTGTCAGTAATTTTCACAAATTACTACTTATAGTTCTTTATGTTCAGAATCATTTTATGTAAATACACCGGCTAAGTGCGAGTTAGACTCGCACCGAGCGTCTATTGTGTAAATATTTTTTTTTCATTATTATGACAGTGAAATTGTAACTAATTAAAAAAAAGGAAAAATCTCCTATCTTATGGTAGCATTCACCTAAATTCTTCCCGCGGGTGTCGTAGAAGGCGACTAAGGGACAAAAACCGGGGGGTGGGCGGCAGCGCCCCCTGCAGTACAATTCCACCAATCTTCGATCCCCAACCCGCATGCCCAGCGTGGGGATTATGGGCATTACCCCCCAACGATGGCACAACCTTGTGCTATGGCGTTCATTAGGGGAGGGCTAGGTCCAGCAGTGGACTAATATAGCCTGAAGAAAAAGATAGTAGCATTTACCGCATAAAACGTTGTGCCGACGTTGTTTGAATTCAATTAAGTTTGTTGATTTTAGACACTTTGGGATATGATTATAAAATTTTGGTGCCATTTATTTATTTATTTATTTATTTATTTATTTATTTATTTATTTATTTGACATATACAATAAGAACTTACAGCTAAACCAAAACGCTCTTAATGTTACTTAAATATTCCACACAAAAATTAACTACATAAATGTAATCTTAAATTATCTACAATATATGACATAGAGTCAACAAAAATATCAACATGTTGGACATCGCTTAGAAACTTATTGAGCAGGGCGAGGGCCCTGGCCGTGGGCGCGTTGCTGGCGCGGCGCGTGCGCTGCGAGAGCTGCGCGAACAGCAGGTGCCGGCGCCGACCGCAGCGCATGTAATTATCCGGGATGAATAGTCTGATGCTGCCCAGTATACCAGGATTATAGATGCTATTCCGCATAAGCAAACAGTAATGGATGCCTAGTTGCAGTTTCCGCCTCGAATCCAATGTATCAATGCCATGCAAAAAATGCTTTTTGTCATAAGCGTAGTTTTGGCGGTATGTAACTTTGGCACTGACTGAAAATCAGCGCTCTGACTGAGAGCTCAGTCCCTCAGCACTCCCTCCCTCCCTCCCTCCCTACCTCCCTCTCCCCTCCCTCCCTCCCCCCTCCCTCTCTCCCTCCCTCCCTCCCTCACTCCCTCTCTCCTTCCCTCCCGCCCTCCCTCCTTCCTTCGTTCCTTCGTTCCTTCGTTCCTTTGTTCCTTCGTTCCTTCGTTCCTCCGTTCCTTCGTTCGTTCGTTCCTTCGTTCCTTCGTTCGTCCGTCCGTCCGTCCGTCCGTCCGTCCGTCCGTCCGTCCGTCCGTCCGTCCCTAGCTCCCTCCCTCCCTCCCTCTACCATTTAAAACTGCTATAACCGAAAGCTATCACCAAGGTATCCACTGACAAATGAAAACTATATTTTCTGTCAGATGTCGCTGCTTGTACGTAATACAGAGAATATTGTAAAGAGGTTCGAAATTTCACTGATGCCGGTGAGTCGCCTATTAGCTCAGTTGGAAAGAGCGCTGGCACGGATAGCCAGAGGTCGCGGGTTCGAATCCCGGCATGGGTGGAATTTTTAGCCTCTAAATACCTATTTGAAAACCTTTTTATATTTTCTGTGCAAATTTCCGAATAAATCGTAATTAGAGAACACTTTATTGCGCAACCAGAAAAAGAGTACAACCATGAGATCTTAAATCTAAGTAATGTTAGATTTAAGAATAAAGAATAACATTTGGCGCTCCTATCGTTATGAGCGATCTCTTCCAGGCAATCTATGAATGGAGTGGATTATTCGGTACATGCATGTACATTAATTATTATCTACTTACTTATTTACACAAATAGCCTATTTTATACTACGCGTCTTATTCCATCGGGCGGTGGGCAGCAGCGCCCTCTGCAGTACAATACCACCGAACTACGATCCTCAACTCGCATGCCCAGCGTGGAGATTATGGGCATTACCCCCTATGACAGCACAACGTGGCGCTCTTTAGGGGAGGGCTATGTCCAGCAGTGGACTGGTATAGCCTGGCGACGACAACGTCTCTTTAGCGTCTTTTTTGCGTCCCCGTCTCACGTCCCGTCTTCGCCATTTAGATTACGTAAGTAACTCGCATAACTTAGCGCTTCTTTGACGCATGAAGGTTGGTGCTTCTGAGTTATCATACTGAGCGTTTATGGTGAAAGTGCATTAGGCCGTGAAGCCGATACCTCGCCAGGCGTTTCCATTAGCGTTATGTCACGGGGGCGTCTTTTGTCGTCGTCCCGCCGCGCCGGTCGATACTTCTTTGTATCTATTCCCACACTTCGAACATTGGCTGTTCTAAGTCACTTTTCAGGTAAACGTTGTTAAGGCCATATTTCGTGTTACTACAAAGTCATGGCTTTTTATTTATTTATTCAAACGGATTTGGCCCCCGTGCGTGGTCGAGTATGGCCTAACCTTACTGCGATGCAGGAAGAGACCCGTGACACAACAGTGGGGACATACAAAGGGTAGCTATCATGTATCATGTATAATTTATTCAAAAGAAGGCTTAAAAAACACACTTATATCATTTGCCAAACGCTAACGCATTTTATCGGCAAGCTCTTGCTAACATTTTTTGTAGATAAGCTTACACAATACACACAACCAATAGAATCAATAGTACTTTCTGAATCGGAAGCAGAGGTTAGGTTTACTGTTGCTTACAGCAAAGCGCTTAAGCATTTTACTGCCGATTTAATCAATTAAACTACAGTTTGACAACTAGAAAGACTTACAGTCTGTTAGCTTTCAGATTACCCCACGGGCTCTAGAGTAGGCTTCGGTTTTCGCCGAAAGCACACGAGTGTAATACTACTTCCTGCTTCTGATTTCGAAATTAATTGTCATATTAGTTCCGATATTTCTCGTGAGGAAACCCTAGTTCCTAAGGCGTCAGCGTACTTCAGCGCTTTGTCTAGACATATTGCTATGTTGACCGCCGGCTGCAAAACGCCTGTTGCGATATTGTAGCTCTCGATAGCCTTAATCAAGATAACGCGTCTTGTTTTGCCTAGTCCTACGAGTAGCTGCTCATTTAGATTGAAACTTGATATTTTCGTTCACTGATAGAATTACGAGATTGCATGAAGCGTTCGAAACAATCCTCTTTCAATTCATCAAAACACATTTTTGTCAAGACGCACCTACTGCGTCATATGGGGTACATATTGGGTAATTCGGTGGCAGAAGTCACGCGTTTTGTCGCGCTAAAATGTCAGATTTGACAAGCAGCGACTAGCGTCATCGTACTATCTATCATCATCATTAGCCATTTGACGCCCACTGCAGGACACAGGCTTCCGTCATTTGCGCTTACCAACACATTCAGCGATTCATTTTTATATTATAGAAGACAAGCTGACCCAGCAAACTTCGTACAGTCTATTTATTCTTACTTTTCCAATTTAGTAAACAAGATTCTAACCTTAAAATTGAGATTAGATGCCTAAACTAGACATTTTCTCGCAAATTCATGAACTATCATGAACTATGTTTATAAAATTGGCCGCGTGTTATCTAAAAGAGTGTTCCAAGTTACCATCATTTATGGAAATATGGCTGTTTTGGACTAAAAAGTTACAGTTTACGGGTAGAATCTTGTTTACTAAATTGGACAAGTAAGAATAAATAGACTGTACGCCTATCAGTATATTTTTTTTCTCTCCATAAGAACCATCCTCGTAGGTACTTCAAGAAATATTCTAAAAAAAGAATTAGCGAAATTGGTTCAGCTGCTCTCGAGATTTGCGCTTACAACACATTCATCGATTCATTTTTATATTATAGACTAGCTGATCGAGCGAACTTCGTACCGCCTAACAGTCGATTCTCTCGAGATTTGCGCTTACCAACACATTCGGCGATTCATTTTTATATTATAGAAGAAGAATAAATTGATTTAATTTTATCTTTCGAAGTATAATAATTTCTATTGTTCCTAACTTCCCCTTGAAAAATGAAATGAAATGAAAATGAAAAAAACTTTTTTGAAAAACGGTTACAAAAAATTGTAACTGGCTCCCAAACTAGGATTCCCTGTGCTATGGGTAGCCAGGATTCTTCCAAAATACATAAGAGTATAGGTATGCGTTTCACAATTATAACTACTTACAAACTAAAAGTGGATATACCTGTGTAGCAGTTCAGGAAACAACACAAAATAATAACAATCAGCTTATTCACTCCGAACACGATTTAGTTTTTGGTGTGAACAATCCAATGTAATAGACACTTAAACACTGAGCGATCTATTATTATCTATCAGTCTATCTATTAGATTAGTCTATCTACTATATTATCTATTAGAAGTCGTACATTCGGGTAGGGAACAAAAATCTGTTTAGCCAAACGATGCCAAACAGAGACCGACTGGTCGCCTGTTTAGTTCAGTAATTAAAGTGCGGCCAGAGATCACCACAAGATAAAATAGTTTTGACACATTTGCAGTTCTGTTTGGATACATGCTCATGTCAAGAAATGTAGTGCATCCAGATTACCACAACATCTCTGCTACGTGACAACATATTATGTTTGCTTGTGACATTGAGTAATATTGAGTAATATTGTAAATGTAAGACCAGTCTTTTTCAAGTAGCAGACATTCAAGAAGATTGAAGTTGATTTTAGTAACAGTCCTAGGTCGTTTTGTCGCAATTACAATTACAGTATAGTGGTCGGTTATGCTTGACTGGCACACTACAGCTGTGGCCGGTTTATTAGTATTTAATAAAATGTGGTCAATGAACTTATCGATCTATAGATATAAATAATTGTCAACTCCTTTCCCACTCGCAATAACAGACAGCTACCATCATCATATAATGGTTCTTCCACTACTGCATGGATGTTGTCGTTAGGGTATATGATAATTCCATCATTCTGATTACGGTGCTGTTTTGAGAAGAAAAAATTGTATCCTGACCGAGTAGGGGGGACAGAATCATTTGTCAACCTTATATGTTCTGAGTCAGTATAGAAAAATGTTTACAGATGCCAAATTTTTCCAGATAGTTCGGAATAATTGGGGTGTTATCAAGATCCGTAATAATGTCTTTTATTGTAGCCATCTATGCTTCAGTTTATTGTAATCTGGTGCGAAACAGTGCCGCTGGAATATGTGTGATTGGAAAGATGTAAGTGCGCGTATTTTATAGGTTTTCAAAAGGTAAGTACGATTTTTGTATTGTGAATGATACGACTGTTCATTTTGTTTTATATTTATGTGGTTGTTCACTTGTAGGTTGAATTCGACTCGTGTTGAATAAAAAAGATTTCGACTATAAAGTAAGTTTCCATAGTTGTATTTGTGATTGCTGTTTTTGTTTCACGTTTTGCTGTTTCATACTATATGTGCGCCCTGAAATGTAATTTGATACTAACATAAAAAACAAAAATCTTAACACTAAGTTATGTGTAGCATAGTTTTGTAACAGTAAAAAACCAAGTAGTCACAGTCATGTTATTTTCAACAGAGTTCAGTCTTTGGATCATTTCCTCATTTTTCAGTTCAATCGCCGGCTATTCATCGGTTTTCTTTCAATAGATTTTCCCTGCTTTAGACCAACAATATTTATAGTTGTTGTTGCGTTTAAGAAGTCTCCCTTGATAGAACATTTTGACCGTTTTTTTTGTTAAGTAATCGGATATATAGATGGGATGGTTACATCCTGAGAGGCCCACGTTCAAGGCGCTGAGCGGTTCTCGGTGGTGGGCAAGATTGTAGCTTTTCAAAGCATTGAGCAGTTTTCCTTTAATCTCGGTACTTCGCATTTCCAACAAAAGAGATTGGTTAGCTTTGTCCTTACTTGGAAGACGATGTAAGTCAACGAAACCTTGACTATCAAGTGTGAGCGACAATGCTTTGAACAAGTTTTCAGCAATTTTTGACAGATTTTCTCCTTTTTAAAAAGGCACGTTTATTATCTCAACGCTTTTGGCTCGCAGTTTACTTTGGAGGTCCTCTATGTTTTCCTCTAATTCTGACACAAACATGTAGTGGTCGCTCATTGCATGGCTTAATTTAGTATCAAACTTCGCCTCCATGGTATCAACTTGTTGTTTTAGGCCGTCGTCGTTCTGAGCCGCAACGAATTTTATAGACGTTTCTAAGGAGGACTGGGTCTCTTGTATCTTTTCGTTTTGCAGTTTAATTTCTTTCAACTCGGCGTTTATTGCAGAAAATTGGTTATGCTGCTCAATTTTCATGACTTTAAGCATTTCAAGGATTGACAACTCATGTTGATTTTCGGTTTTCATACAAGTGGTTCTCTTACCAAGTGACCCTTTAAGGCAAACTTAATCATTTGGGCACTTCGGGCGCTTGTGTGCTCGGTTATACCATGTACTAAGGCTGCCGACAGCTAAGTCTAGGCAATACTGGCCTCGGTGCCCTACAGCTTTCTTTTATATTAAACGAAAAACTGATATTGCAATACTGCGGTCGGACGTTAAAATGCCGCTTCACGGTATCCTGAAATTCTTGCTCACGGAAGAATTTAAACTGACATTCTAAACGTGAACTAGATATTATAATAAGGCATAGGTACGTTTACAAAAAGTGGGGTATTTTTTGCTTAGTGTAGAGGTAGGTATTAAAATTACTTTCCCTAATGGTAAACTTGCAATATTTATTTACTTACTAGTATTTTAGTGATAAGGCCGCCGTCTGTACTCTTAGGTTAAGAAATATCTGTGTAATTTCCATTTTTATGTACAATAAAGTGTTCTCTATATATCTATCTATCTATTTGGAAAACCGGTAGCGCTCGTGGCGGGATCGAACCGAGTGATTGGAATCAATCACTTGAGTAAAGCAACAATAGGCACTGTCAGGTGCAGAGTGGATCACCGTACCGTGACTACCGCTAGTGGCATTTTTCCGAGCGCTTCCGTGTTTCGCAAGGCACGCTAAGCCGTTGGTGTCGCCTGTCATTTAATGACTGTAAGTCCACAACCCGGCCTTGGCCCCCGTGGTGAAGTATGGCCTAACTGCCCTGCGATGCAGGAAGAGACCCGCGCCCCAGCAGTGTGGACATACAATGGGTCCATGTCGACGATTTGGAAAACCAACAGCTTTAAGACTTACTTAATAAGTTCGAAATAAGTTAAAAATATTGTATTTAAGACTGTAAAAATATTATTACATAATTAATTCTTTCATATAATTAATATAAAATATAAAAACAATATCAAATACAAATAAAACTAAATTAAATAAAAATCTAAAATTAAATAGTCGATATTACTATTGTCTAAAAATATAAATTAGTCGGTAGATTTGTTTAGTTTAAGTTAACTTTATGATTGCACGTGACATTTTGCATAATTTGAAGTCAGTTACAAATACAATAAAATAGTGTTTAGATAAATCTATGTGTACTTTCGAGAAATTCCAAGGTTGAATAATTTTATTACAAAAACCTATTTAGAGGCTAAAAATTTCACCCATACCGGGATTCGAACCCGCAACCTCTGGCTATCCGTGCCAGCGCTCTACCAATTGAGCCAATTGAGCCAAGCACCATAGCTCAAGGTTGTGACATCATTGGGGCGTAAAGCCCATAATCCCCACGCTGGGCATGCGGATTGAGGATCGCAGTTTCGTGGAATTGTACTGCAGGGGGCGCTGCTGCCCACCCTCCGGTTTGTGTCCCTTAGTCGCCTTTTACGACACCCGCGGGAAGAATTTGGGTCGCCAATACCTGAATGAGACTAAGACCAGAATAAGACCAATGCCTGAGTGATCTTAAACGATCACGAAGGTTAGCAACCCAGGGCGTTTATCTAACGACGACAGCCGGCACCAACTGCTTAACGTGCCTTGCAAAATGCCACTAGCGTTTGTTATAGACGGTCACCCATCCATGCACTGAACACGCCCTGGGTTGCTTAACCTTCGTGATCGTTTAAGATCACTCAGGCAGCCGGGGCTACGAGCGATTCCGTGATTTTGTTTGCACAAAACCACTGATCTAACCTCTCTTTATATCTTGAGTTTCGTGGCTGAAGCTTGGTGAATTCCCAATTAACGCGTTTGCCATCGGAAAACTAATACAGTCATTAGTCAAAACGTTTGTTTTCTCGTCGCCAAATGTTGTATTTTACGGGAGATGAATAATAACCACATTGAGTGGACGTAGCTAATTTCGCACTCCTTTATTGGCGTGAAGCCATGATATATTAAATACCCACATTTTAACTAAAAATCAAATTAATTTATTTGCGTAAACACGAGTATTGTTATATGCAGAATGGCAAAACACGAAGGAACTCATTATGGAGTGTGTAATGAGTTCCTTCGTGTTTTGCCATTTCGGCGTAAAAATTTAACATTAGCTATTTTTAAAACTGGAACGGTCACAGTTGTGATCTGATCACATTCCGTATATCAAAATTCCGTAATTTAAGCTAGTACATAATTTCTGTAAGGTCAAAATATAATAACGGCAGTTAGTATAAGGTCGATAATTAATATTATGTCATGTAATAGAGATTATACAATGAAGATTACAGTTTGTCAGATAAAAAAATGCTTAGAGTGTAATAACATTTCTCTATAATGACTCAAACTTAAGAATAAAAAATCTGCCGGAAAAGCTTGTATGACTATGAATGAAATATCGCTAGGTAGCAGCATTTTAACGCTCCCAGTCCGAGCTTCCAGATTCAAGTTGCATACGTAGACCATTATAAACTCTAGAGACAGCGTGCTTCGCATATCTACTGGCAAGCTGACGATATACGAGAACAAGCGACAGCATATCAATCTTTATGCTTGGCCTCGACTAGTCTGTCCGAGTCAAATCGCCTTGTTTAATACTTTTTGCAGTATTTTTCGTTATTTTTCTCTACATTCGCCATAACTCCACCATTACTTGAAGCCACCATTATTTGGTTACGTTCTATCTATAGGCGGGAATCTGTTGTTGGCTCTTAGTTTCAAAAACCTATTTAGAGGCTAAAAAATTCTACCCATACCGGGACTCGAACCCGCGACCTCTGGCTAACCGTGCCAGCGCTCTTTCCAACTGAGCTTATGGGCGACTCACCGGCATCAGTGAAATTTCGAACCTCTTTACAATACTCTCTGTATTACGTAGGTACAAGCAGCAACATCTGGCTGAAGTAATTTGCATCACTTGCAGCTCTTAGTTACCTATATTTATTCTCCAATCATAATTTTGTAAGCTGATGATTTTCCGATGTGAATAAATAAATATTGACTAAATACATGTCTATAATAATATCAACTTAAGTACATACATATTATATATTCTCATACTTTCCTTTCTATATGCCCCTCTTAAGGCGCTTTGGAGTGCCATTAGTTCCCATTTGTAACAGTCCTATGTAAGGTTTTTTTTAAATTTATGGTTTGCAGTGAATTATATCAATATACCGATGCGTATACCTTTCATTTTAATTTTTATTTGGGATAAGCAACAATACATTCACAGAAAGATAGATAACACACGCATAGCACGTTTATTGCTCACCCACTCGGATGTCTCGGCATGCATGTCTAGGTCGCAGGCAATTTGTACTATTCCGCGTTTTACAAACGGCGTCGTCTAACCATTAGCTGTTTTGAAATATGCCGAAGGTAAAATGTAAATAGGCTTGCGACCCAACAGTTAAACAGGCCGCAAGCCTATTTACATTGATTACAATGATTATTATTATGTATTTATTGTATGAAATCTATCGTCGAGTTAGCACCTATAACACAAGTAATTTAGTTGTACTTAGTATAGGGCTAACTGTGTAATATGTCCATAAATATCTATTTATTATTATTTATTTATTATAGAATTATATTATTTATTCAATACTGGGCGCTACGGCGCTCATTAGGGGAGGGCTATGTCCAGCAGTGGACCAGTATAGCCTGACGACGACGACATTTATTATAGTAGGGTGACTATGATAAAACACAGATTTCACAAATCAGATTGGTTTTCGCAATCAGGTACCTTAACTCAAGTAACTTAATACTTCTATTTGAAAAGATGTTCAATATTTTTCTGTATCACAAAGACACTACTAGACGCCATGTGTCTTGTTTTGATAAGCAGCGCCGCGAATGGTAATAAAAGAACTAAATACTTCAATTTTCCGCCTCATTTTGCAAGCGCGATAAAGTGTCTTTCAAATGATGTGGCATATTCTATAGTGACAAGACTATTTACATTTTGCCTTCGGCATATTTCAAAACACTCGCCATTTACACTTCTTATTTTGTAGGTATATTTTGTGTTTTCTGTATGATTTTATGTGTGCAATAAAGTACAACGTAAAGTAAAACAGCGAGCGTTTATAAACGGACAACGCCGTTTGTGAAAACGCATAATAATACAAATTGCCTGCGACATACATACTCGGATTCATATCATAATCATAACATGGCCGAGTAAATTACACAAATGTTATTTGCTCTCGTTACGTACGTAGTTACGTCACAGATGATTACGTGATGAGCGATGTTCTAACTGGCTCGAGGACCTAATGTGGACCTTGTCCACTCCTACGATAGGTAGATAGAGTATGCGAGGTCTCCTATAAATGATTATATTATTTTTAATGCACTAACCCGTGCTAAGGACAATTTTAAAAACCTATTTAGAGGCTAAAAATTCCACCCATGCCGGGACTCGAACCCGCGACCTCTGGCTAACCGTGCCAGCGCTCTTGCAACTGAGCTAATGGGTGACTCACCGGCACCAGTGAAAGTTCGAACCTCTTTACAATACTCACTGTAGTGACATCTGGCTGAAGTAATTTGCATCACTTGCAGCCCCGAGTGCCTACTTTGCAGTTAGGTTTTACATCGGAATGATATCGCTGTAAATGATTAAAAAAAACTCAACCTCAAATGAAGAAATGAAAAAGCGAAATGTTACAATACTCACAAGACATTTTTTTAAGGACAGCTATAATAATCTACGTACAGAAAGCAACTAATAATTTGTGAGCGTCAAATAATAATGAACTAGTAAATAAGTCACAGTTTCCAAGCAAAATTACATATTTCCGCATCATATAATTTATACTGGCACTGACGTATAGCAAGCGTAGGCCATGAGTATAAGCGACAAGCGGAAAAAAATTGTATTCCATCTAAAGACCTGTGGTAACTTCTGCATGTGAAATCTGGGCGTTGACGATGATAAGCAAATAGATGCTGTCTTTGAACGTTGTACTGAGAAAAATTTAAGCGCTCGTGGCCTAGCAGCACCGAGTGATTGGAATGTAGGCTATGCAGAAAATGTTGTACTGACTGTATTGAAGATCTCATAAAGATGGGCAAATACATAAACGGATGACAGGATCGTGCCCAAGACACGTGGAAGAAGATTGTGGATTGGAGCGCTATAAGAAGTAAAAGCTAATCTACTAAGATTGGAACCAGATTTTTGCCCATTTAGTTTCCATTATATCCGCTAGATAACTAATAATCTAACCATAAACGTTTCATGATATGTTTCATGTCAGCAACTGCGTAGGAAAGATTAGATTAGATTAGAACTCTTTATTGTACACACCAGAAAACAAAATACATAAAAAGGCTTACACATTTAAACTATTGCCGTATGCAATTGGCGGTCTTATCGCTAAAAGCGATCTCTTCCAGACAACCAAGATTGCTAGTGTAAAAGGAGCATATTGCTAGAACTCGCTAACCCGCTTGTTTCGTAGCCTCTAATTGTTTAATAAAAACATTGCTTATCGTACTGCTGCGGCCACACTTGAAGGCGAAGATTCGTGTTCGCGTTGTCGCGACAACATTTCGTGTTCGCTCTACGGCGAAGAGCTTGACCACATCAAATAAACCTTCGCTATGTCGCGACAATCTAGGGTGTATAAATAAACCCTTTGATGTGCGGCATTTTACCGACAGCGGCGCGAAGGATGTTTGTATTCGCGATGATGATTCGCGATAGGACGAATTTTTTGGCCAGACATGTCGCGACAACGCAAATCTTCGCGTTATCGCGATAGTGTGGCCGTACCATAAGTCACAGTAGATAAATTCTACCCACTAGTCAGTTGAACATCGCGCCTTTATCAAGTTTGACGTCTTCTGTTGCACGGTTGCGAGGTACCTTGCTTACTATAATAGTCGTATTTATATTTTCGCGACAGCATGTGACGGTTTATAGTAGACGATTTTATCCGTTGTAGATGAAGTGTGCATTACTGGAAATCTTCATACACTATCCAAAAAAGGGTTAGTGGATGAAGACTTCAGATGAAGAAAAGATGAACTATGTTGAGTGGGTAGTGAGAAGACTCTAATCGCCCGTTTAAACGTCAATTTTCGCGACCATCCAGTGCACCAATGGGCATTGATCAGGGAGGCATCGATTGTCGTAAAGTGAAAACCATTTCGAGGAATAGGGATACTGATTACTATTAGGGGTTTAAATAGGTAAAATAAAAACGGATTATTAATATTTATCGCAAAATAATGTTCACTGAATTTTCTTTCAATGACGTCATCATTGGCTCTAAAGCGGTAGTTCCATTGCCAGAAATACTTAAAAAAAATTCGTCAACAACAACTTTACTGTCAAACTCAAAAGTGTTAAAAACAGAAAATAACGTTCGCAAGAAATAAATATCCGATTAATCCTAAAGATAATCATGGAATCTAAAGAGTGCTTCGTTCCGACCTGCAAAAACAACTCGAAAAATAGCCCGTTTACAACTCGTCCTAACCACAACAACAACACACGTCTTGTTGATTGACTTGACACTAACATTTGTCTAACGTCAACTTTTTTTTTATCATGAATAAATTCAATGAACGTAGTTCATAATGCCAGTGGTGACCTCATACTTACAAAACTTTAAATAATTAATAAAAAACATATTACATGAAAAATTAAGAAAATAATCAAATTAGTTTCTTATATTAGTCTATATTTTAGATTTATAGAATAAAAAATAGGATGTGACAATGCTTATTGGCAAAATGTAACGTTTCAGCTCCACAAAACGCGAGACTCGTGTCATCGTACTAAATAGGCTGGCGTTGCTATGTATGACGGATGATATTACGAAATATCAGGTTATAAAGTTAACAGCACATAAACAGTTACATTTGTGAACTCTAAAATGTATAAAAAGATAAAACTTATTATTGAAGAAATTATTTTTTTGTTTAGTTAAGTGTACCTCCAAAAAGACATTTTCGAGGTTGTGATGTCGATTTTACTTCTTTGTACAGTACTACACATCATAAAAGTCCCTTCGGGAATCTTCGTTCACGCAGACATGGAAGAAGTGTAACGAAAGTACCCGAAGCTATAAGAACATTCAACATGATCTTTAACCGATACGGTTAAGGTGCAGAATTGTATGGCGCAGTAGCGCTACCTATTTCGCTCACGCTAATATTGCCAAACAATAGTCACCTGAATCGATGACGTTGAATTAACCAATAGCAACATAGGCGCGCGGCCTGCCATAAAATGAAACTATCTGATTGGTCGATAAACTTGCCGCAAATCCAAAATATGGTTATCTGCGCAGGTACATCCGCGGGACTTATTTCTTGTGTAGCACTGTAACATCGACAGTCCCACAACAAAGCAGAAAAACAGAAATCCCATATAAAAAACGGAAAAGTGAGAAAACAAAAGATCTAATATTATAGAAAAAATACTTACAGATTATAAAAATAATAACAGAAAAAAGTTATTGTAAATGACAAATTTTAATGGAAGTGACTCGCCAGTTGCAAATTTTTAGGGTCCCGTACCCAAAGGGCTATTAATAAAACCAGAATAAAACAAATTTAAATGTAACCAAGACACGTGATAATTTTGCCGTTTTTGGCTGGATCTTAATAACGGCAACAGGCAGATGCTTGAATTATACAAATGTTGCATAGATACGTACCGAACCCTTTTTGTGAGGGAACCCCGGTTTATATACAAGATTTGACATATTAGAATAGATGATATTTGTTGATTAATTAATTATTAATTGAGAAAGGAATGTTGCGTTGATTTGGACATGTGGAGAGGATGAAGGAAGAAAGATTGGCGAATGTGAGTGGAAGGGTTGGTAAGAGTTGTCCCAGGCGGACATACATCGATCAGATAGGGGATTTATTAGCAAAGGGAAAGATAAAAAGTACCCGGAACCGGCGTGCGTGCATGCAACGACTTATGAACGTTGATGAAGCGAAGGTGATCTGTCAGGATCGTGGCAAGTGGCAGTCCCTGGTCTCTGCCTACCCCTCTACTAAACAGGCGTGAGGTCATATGGAAAGTAATTCTGAAAGCGTTAGAACAATTTCCGGAAAAAATATTTATGCCTTTGGCTTTGAACAGTACAAGAAATTCGTGAAGAATTATCTATAACTGTCGTTTGCACTGTAAGATATAATTTTGGTGTTTATGTCAGTTGTCATAAAATTAATTCTAATTATTATTGTATTAGAGTACTTTCCTAACAAAATAAAAATCTTTATTATTGTCTAATTTCTATATTTTATTATCCATTTCTAATTGGTTATTGTTTATCTCGATTATTAAAAATAAAATAAAAAATTCTGAAAAATTTCCGTGTCACCTACAAAGATAATGTAGACATTATCTTTGTAGGTGACACAGAAACTTTTAGTTGTCTGGTAGACCAGAGACCTCTTTTTGCCAGATATCATCGTGCGCATTTTTTTTATGAACAGTTCTAGATAGAAGTGTCTGTCCTTGACATGCATTCTATAAGTTGTATGTATGTAAAAGAGAACACTTTACATATAACACTTCAGAATATCACCTCACAACACTCTATATTATCACTAATTATTACATTATAATCATCATACCACACTAATATTATAAAGACCAACATACACACTCGTCGTCGTCGTCGTCAGGCTATATTAGTCCACTGCTGGACATAGCCCACCCCTAAAGAGCGCCACGTTGTGCTATCTTAGGGGGTAACGCCCATAATCCCCACGCTGGGCATGCGGGTTGGGGATCGCAGTTCGGTGGAATTGTACTGCAGAGGGCGCTGCTGCCCACCCCCCGGTTTGTGTCCCTTAGTCGCCTTTTACGACACCCGCGGGAAGAATTGGGTTGGTGCTATTCTCTAGGCCGACACCACGCAACATACACACTTGTGAGTGTGTATGTTGGTTACTTCTTCACGTGTAAACGGCTGGAGCGATTATAACAACATTTGGTATGGGTGTTAACCCTGGATTAACATATAGGCTACGTTTTACTGCGGGGAAAATATCTCATTCCCATGGGAAAATTGATGAACCGCGTTTAACACTGCGGGGCACGGCTAGTAGGTTATAATCGGCGAGCTATATGGAGAGAGCTACGCTTGGTGTTTCTCTGCAGTACCGAATCCGAAACGAAGTTATTTGCTAGAGAACTAAAGTGCTCGACATAGCTCAGCGGATTAGCAGACTGAAGTGGCAGTGGGCGGGTCCTATCTGCCGCAGGACCGGTAACCATGGTGGTATACAGTGAGTGAGACCTCGAATCGGCTAACGTAGCGTAGGACCCCCTGTGAACACTGGTGGGACAACATTCGTAAAGCGGTGGGCAGTGACTGGAAGAGGACAGCCGAAGATCGGGCTCAGTGGCGTGTCTTGGGATCTCTGATAGGTCTATTTCCAGCAGTGGTCTGACATCGGCTGATAATATGATGATAGGTAGCTAGGGCCCCACAAAACAAATTGCTTGGTTTGGCTGTGGGAGCAGTGTCGTGTACAATAGTTTTACCGTTTACAGAAATTATGAATTGAAAGGAAATGTTTTTATTTTAGACTGAGATCCATTGTTGGATTTCAACCCTGTTCGATTTCAACCCCACTGCTGGGGCACGGGTCGCTTCCTGCATTGCAGGAAGGTTAGGCCATACTCCACCACGGGGGCCAAGTCCGGGTTGGTGGAGGTTTGTAAGACAGTGGCGGGCATTACTGTTAGAAGTTATCAAGCCGCCCATAAGGCCTCTGAGATCCATAGTTAAATAAGTAATAATTGAGATACAGTATAAAAAACAATACATGTCACATATTGATTCACAAAATTGTAATACCCCATTGTATGCCCCCACTGCTGGGGCACGGGTCTCTTCATGCATCGCAGGAAGGTTAGGCCATACTCCACCTCGGAGGTTAAGTTCGGGTTGGTGCAGTAACTCCAAATAGTTAAATCATACATTAAAAAGTCAATTATAGTGTTATTACCAATTACAATGTTAACTAATAAGAATTAGCTATATTTAAGTTTCCGTGAAATATGTATTAAAAATGCAAACGCATATGAATGCCTTCGTTTTCTAAGTCACGTAAATTTGTAGTTTATTATTATAGCAGTGATACCTCTCGCTAACTGCGAAGGAAATAGGGGTTAGGGATCCTGAGTGTCTGAGGTGTTTAACTAGCTCAGTGCTTGAAATTGCCAATGCGCGGTGGGCACGCGAGGTAATTAAGCCCATACTCTCATTATCTGCTGTGGACCCTTCAACTACTTCAGTGCTTGAAATTGCCAATGCACGGTTGGCACGCGTAAAAGCCCATACTCTTTCTTTCCAATAGGAGGCCTCTACCCTGCAGTGACGTATAAAAGCCACATTTGTATCTCCAACTTAACATCTAAGGCATTTGCAAAAAATCAGAGTTGCCAGTGGAGCCAGTGGAGACCGCGACTCGGCAAATGTAGTGTAGGACGCCCTCCGACCAGGTGGGATGACGGTCTGCGAAAAACTGCCGGCAGATGCTGGATGCGGCAAGCTGACAGACAGGGCGCTATGGCGCTCATTAGGGGAGGGCTATGTCCAGCAGTGGACTACATAATATAGCCTGAAGAAGAAGAAGAAGTGGAGCCTGTTCCTTGACGACGACGAGCATAAGGCCTTTTGCCAAGTTTAGTTTTTTAAGACAGTTATTGTACTTTATTAAAATATTTCTTGGCAATAAAGACGATTTCACTTTCACGTTAAAAAATACCCTGTACGTAATACAGAGAATAGTGTAAAGAGGATTGAAATTTCACTGATGCCGGTGAGTCGCCCATTGGCTCAAGTGGTAGAGCGCTGGCATGGATAGCCAGAGGTTGCGGGTTCGAATCCCGGCATGGGTGAAATTTTTAGCCTCTAAATAGGTTTTTAAAAATACCCTCTTAACTTGATATTTTTCAATGTCATTGCAGCTGGAATAATGCCCTTCAAAAGAGTCTGGGATTCTTCGTGCCCCCGAGTCTACTCCCGATGGGAGGCCGACGGAGCCCAGTGGACAGTTCAGGACCTGCCCCCCGAAGACGACGAACAGGCCGTAGAAATGATGGTCGACATATTCTTGCCTGATGAGATACTTTGCTCCACCAAGGGTAAGTAAAGGAGAGCGGTCAATCAGGGTTTGGACAAGTGGCAGCCCTTGATAACTTGATGACCTAACTGCAAATTAAGGTACTCGGGGCTGCAAGTGATGCAAATTACTTCAGCCAGATGTTGCTGCCTGTAGGTAATACAGAGAATTGTAAAGAGGTTCGAAATTTTACTGATGCCGGTAAGTCGCCCATTACCTCAGTTCGGAGAGCGCTGGCACGGTTAGCCTCTAAATAGGTTTTTAAAATGATAATTACCTACCCATCCTTGATACAGTGAGTTTATGTATATCGACGGTTAAAAGGATATAGGGCATAAGCGACATTTTGGTCTAAACTGACTTTTGAATGCCATCTCACTTGAAAAAAAAATCTGCGTCGAATGCGCTTACTCCCACGGCTCTACAATGACTTTATTGTCGCTTGTCTCCAAGCAAAAAACTGGGTTTTTAGATGTCGTTTTGGTGTTACCGACCTATTTTTAGGTCGTTTTTTCCCTAACGGCACTTGTATCCCTGTAAAAATGGCATCAACTTTGGCCTCTAGTCGGTAATGTCTTTTTACTTCCTACTGGTGTGGAGCTTCTGGGCGCTTACGGTTCTTTACCAGAAGCAACTATTTTTAAAGTTGGAACTAATGTCTCTTTACCTTTGTCGTCAAAAACATTAAGCGTTGGTTATACCTTACTACCATTTACAAGTTTACAATACAGCTGTCGCTTATAGGCAACTACTTAAACCTAATTAATATTGAATTGTCGGTTATACCCTATTACCATTCACAAGTTTGCCATACAGTTGTCGCTTATAGGCAATTACTAAAACCTATTTACTATTTAACTGTCGGTTATACCCTACTACCATTTACAACATAATACAACTCTGTTACTTACGCCGTATTACTTTACAAGGATATTTTATGAATTGGTGCGTATGCCAATTTATATCACATAATCAGGTCTCTGTTGTTCTCAAGTACCTATTTAGCGAGTCGTTTATCCCAAAATCAGTCGGTAATTTCACGCCTGTGTCCCAGAGAGGTAGACAGAGACTAAGGCTTGCCACGATCTTTGCACACCTCTTTCGCTTCATCTACATTCATAAGTCGTTGCATGCACGCTCTCCAGTTGTGGGTACTTTTTATCCGGCCCTTTGCCAACACGTCCCCAATTTGGTCTACTTATGTGCGCCTATGGCGTCCCCTACCGAATGTTCCACTCTCTTTATCTCACTATCAAGAAGGAGATAGTGAGATAAAGAGACCTCTTTATCTCACTACCTCCTTCTTCTTCTTCGTCGTTTCCTCATGGCTGAAGAACGTGACTAAGGGCAGATTCTGCCACCAGCTCTCTCCATTGGATTATATTACGCGCCAGATGTATGGCTGCTTGTACGGTCCTTACCGAAGCTTTAGTTATTATATCTGACCAACGCGTTGGTGGTCGTCCTCTGCTTCATTTCCCGTTCGCACGACTGGTGATGATAACATACTCCAGGTTATCTGGCCCGCGTCGGACGGTATGTCCGAAAAACTTCAGGATGCATTGGGTGCAGATTGTGGAGAGCCTCGTCTTTATTTGAAGTTCTTCTAGAATAAATACGTTTATGCGGCGTTCGGACCAAGAGAGAGTATTCTCCGCCAGCACCACATTTCAAACGCATCTATTCTTTTCAGAATACGGGCTTTTAATGTCCAGGTTTCCGAGGCATACAGAAATATTGAGAACATAAGGGTCCGCATTAGTTTTATCTTTGTCTTGCGGTTGATGCTTCTGTTTTTCCATATCTTCTCAAGTCTTTTCACTGCTGACTTAGCCATCTGGGATCTTCTGACAAATTCTTGTTCGCAGTCTCCGTCATTGCTTATTTGCGAGCCTAAGTATACAAATTGGTGTACAACATCAAGGTCTCGCAGCTCGTTGGTTCGTTGCAAGGTGCCCGATCTATCAATAAACATCAACTTGGTCTTACTTCTGTTGATATGAAGTTCGTATTCTTTACTTATACTATCCACTCTCGCTAGAAGCTCAGCCAGCTCTGTTTCCGAGGCGCCTATGACGGTGGTGTCATCGGCAAAGCAAAGGTTGTTCAGAAGATGCCCACCTATCCAAATGCCCCCCTCTAAATTATCCAAAACCCTTCTCATTATATGTTCCCCGATCAGGTTGAACAGTTGGGGAGATAGTATGCATCCCTGGCGCACTCCTCATTCTGCTTTAAAGCAGTGCGAAAGACTGTTCTCAATTCATACTTAAGATTGACCGTTGGAGTACAGTTGCTGCACAAGAAAGGTAAGGTGGTCCGGTATACCCATCTCCTTCATAACCCTGAACATGGCCTTCCAGCTGATACAGTCAAAGGCTTTTGCATAATCGATGAAACACAAGGCTATAGTGATGTTATGTTCCCTGCATTTTTCGATCAGCTGTCGAATGTTCAACATTTGTTCCCTCGTTCCTCTTCATTTTACAAATCCAGCCTGTTCCTTCGGTATTTGGCTATTGATGTAGGGTGCAAGCCGGTGGTTTAGGACGTGTAAGAGGATTTTTACGCGTGAGAGATCATAGAGTTGGTTCTGTAATTCTCACATTTACCGGTCTCTACCTGTTACCTACCTCTACCCTGTCTTGTGTATAGGCACTACGATTGATTCGGTCCAATTTGCTGGCCATTGACCCGTTCTCCAGACTTTTTGACACACGGTATGTACGATTGCTATGCCTTCACTTCCTATATTTCTTAGATTAGATCTTCCTAGATTTGCGCGGTTAGGCCATCGCTGCCACATGCCTTGTATTTCAGTTTGAGAAGTGCTGCCTCTACTTCCTCGAAGAGGATGTTTGGTTCCTTTTCCGAAAAAGCATTTCCATAGTTCTTTCATCGCTGTTTTCGCCGTATAGCAGCTGCCGACAATAGCTCCTCCATCTTTCGAGTACCTCATCTATATCCAATAAGGGCGTCCCCTTTTCATTTTCAATGCTCCAGTGCTTTGGTTTAAATTCCTTTGCGAGCAGGTTTACCTTTTGTAACATATCTCGGGAGTGCGCCCTTTCCAAACATTTTTCTATATCGGAGCATATACTGTCGATATAGGCCTCTCGATCTTTCCCGCAAAGTTTTTGGACAACGCTATGTGGTTTCGCATAGTGGCTTCGTTCTTCGGCTGATTTTAAGTCCTGTTCCTTTAAGGATTTCCTTTGCTTAGCCATTTGTTGTTTGTTGAGGGTACCTATTTTTGACTAACTTCTTCAGACGGATTTTAAACGAACTTAGCAGTCAGAAGCTAAGTTCACTGCCGCAGTCTGCACCTGGCCTCGTCTTTGCTGCTGATATAGATGAGCTCCATCTTTGGTTTACTAGAACGAAGTCAATTTGGTTCCTGTGAAGACCATTAGGTGACGTCCACGTGTAGAGTCGTCTTGGGTGTTATTGAAACCAGGTGTTCATGACCGAAAGGTCGTTCTACTGTGGATATAGGCCTCTCGATCTTTCCCGCAAAGTTTTTGGACAACGCTATGTGGTTTCGCATAGTGGCTTCGTTCTTCGGCTGATTTTAAGTCCTGTTCCTTTAAGGATTTCCTCTGCTTAGCCATTTGTTGTTTGTTGAGGGTACCTATTTTTGACTAACTTCTTCAGACGGATTTTAAACGAACTTAGCAGTCAGAAGCTAAGTTCACTGCCGCAGTCTGCACCTGGCCTCGTCTTTGCTGCTGATATAGATGAGCTCCATCTTTGGTTTACTAGAACGAAGTCAATTTGGTTCCTGTGAAGACCATTAGGTGACGTCCACGTGTAGAGTCGTCTTGGGTGTTATTGAAACCAGGTGTTCATGACCGAAAGGTCGTTCTCCATGCAAAAGTCCAAAAGCATGTGGCCACGGTTGTTTCTGACTCCCAGTCCAAACCTGCCGACAATCTTTCTGAGATGGTAATCATCCTCAGTTTTTCCTATTTTAGAATTAAAATCGCTAAGTATTAATAATGGCTCTTTCTTAGGAACATCTTGGACTGCTTTGTTTAGATTTCCTCTTCACTGGATGCAGATGTCGGTGCATAGATGGTGAGTAGGTTATGTATGGATGTATGTGATGGATGTATGGATGGATGTATGTGTGGGTATGGCTGTGCTTCTAATCTGATTTTCAATATCCTGTCATTTATGGAATCGTATCCCATTACCTTGTCTTTGTGCGTCGACGTATCCGGACACTATGGACAATTTTCCCGATGGAGTAGTGTAGTGTCCCGAGTCTTTTATATGCGTTTCACTTACAGCAAGAATATCCACATTATACCTGTTTATTTCCTTCTCCACGACTTCGGCTGTTCCTGGTTTGGAGAGACCACGAACGTTCCAAGTGGCTATGGTGAGAGCGTGGTGAATGTCCCGAATTTGTCTCTTTTTGTTACGGAGTAGAGTTTGATCAGCAGTAACCCAATTTCCGCAAGGGGCTTGCTGTGTCACCTTCTTGCGGCCGATAGCATTTTTCACACCCGGAACCATCCTGGCGCCGGGCGTCAACCGGATGGTCCGACAAATCCTTACTATTGTTCATCCTGCTCATAGTTTTCTTGGGAGTATTAGTAGCGGTAGTATCCCCATCCTTTTCGCTCCATCGTTTTCAGAGGTTATTTAGTCCTCTAGGCCTGTGGGGCCTTCTGGCAAGCCAGTTGTCGGGTTATCATAACTGCCGCCCGATACTCGGCGTTAATACTCGTTTAGCATTACCCGGGTTTCAGAGGGCAATTCCTGCGGACGCGAGTATCATCACGTATCATCACTATCTCCAAATAGTATCTAATGTAGGTTACTAATCTGGTACATAAAAACGATTATGATAACACTAACATCATCTAACGTATGCAGTTACTTTAGGTCTCATTTCATAGGAGAATCATGTTGGTTGTGAATCTATTATTTTTAGGACGTGACGTTTAATCCGCGTTACCGATTGCCCAGATAGTTTCACATGTTGGATGTTCTTGTTTTCCTCTTGGCCTACAAATCTTGACGTGTGGAAGTACCATGTTACCTTTTTTTCAAACCACTTTTGGTGTCACTAAAGTCTGACATCCTCACCATGTTTTGACTAAGCACTGTTTCTTGAGCTCCATTACCTTTTGTCACAATGGTGTGAAACGTCATATATCCCTCTTTACCTATTTTAGTTATTCAACAGCCATGTGACTCATGCCCTATTACCTCTTGGTATACGGAAATCAAATGTAGCTTAGTCTCCTATACTCTTCGTTTTTTTATATGAAGATATGACTTATGCCGAATTACCTATATAAAAAATATGTTCGATTGAGTTAAGCGACATTCAACTACATAGAGCATCGTCGAATCAAATAAAATAAAATGTCAATTAATGCTCGTATTTTTTTCGAGCTTAGAGCTGTTTCCATCTTTACGTTATGACAATAAATAAAAAAGATATGATTTTTTTTCTGAAATTTTAAACTTTAAATTGCGCTCCTGAACAATTTGGTTTTTGTCGCTTATGCCCTATATCCTTTTAACCGTCGATATGGTTATGTTACTTAATTACGTGGGTTGATTGAAACTCGGTGCAGTATCTTATCTTTTTTATCAGGATTATATCCTTCATACTAATATTATAAACGCAATAGTTTGTAAGTATGGATGGATAGATGTTTGTTACTCTTTCAGAAAAACACAGGCTACAATTTGTGAATATTGTATGAATTGTCCAAAATATAGCGATAAGTGTCAAGTAAGTAGGATAAAATCTAACATGCGCTACATACATAAATACATACATACATACATACGTACGTACATACATACATACATACATACATACATACACACACACACACACACCCTCACACACACACACACACACACACACACACACACACATACATACATGCACATGCATACAACTAAAACGTTTCTTATTCATTACTTCTGACTTCGTACATTCAATTATAAAGTAATTTGAACACCACCACACTACAAATAAAAACCATAACGCTGAGTGTAGTGGCAGTTAGGTTATATGACAAAAACCTCCAAAATTACCTTTATAAACTTCGAAAAGAAAACCTATCTTTAGAAACTTCGGGAACAGACATGTGTTAAATTGTCCAACATTACGGCACGCGGCCTTGACGCTAAGCCCATTCATGATGCGATCATAGAATGTATTTCCACTAATATAAGGCATTTGAACGACACAATGTTACTTCTAATGTAGGTATTGGCTTTGCTGTGGCATGTATGATTAAGGCATGATATATTATTATGCATGCTCAGTGCTCACTGATGTATTCATCCATCGAAAATTGCTTTGTGTAAAAACAGGCTAATTTTGTAGGGTATTATGTGTATTGTAAGCAATGTATGTGCCTGTATGTAAATGTTATTTTTCTCCAAGTCTGTAGTAAAGACGATACCATATCAATGATTGCTTTAGTTTACGCTACGAGCAGATTTGCAAACTTAAATGTCAATGCTGTCAACTATACATTCTAGGCACTATTACAGTTATTATATTATTGGTTACTATATATTATTCAAGCCGTCCATAAGGCCTTTGACATGGCTTAACGAATGGCATTACATGAGAGCCGGTACAAACGGCTTAACGTGCCTTCGGAATCACGGAAGCGCTCGGAAAAAATGCCACTAGCTTTAGTAATAGAATAGTCACCCATACATCACTTTGCTGTCCGCCACTGCTTTACAATCCTCCACCAACGCGGACTTGGCCCCCCGGTAGAGTTTGGCCTAACAGTACTGCGACGCAGAGAGCCATGCCCCAGTAGTGGGGACGTAATTTTTTTTTATTAATTATCAAGATGATATATCCCATATCCCAGGGGCTGCAGCATCCGCGTAGTTCTTCATCCATATGGTGTGGGTGAAGGTTTCACTAGACGCTGAATAAATCAGCTCATAAATCAATCAATTCATTACGTAGATGCAAAGGCAAAGTTTTATATTTATCGGTGCAGGGCTTCCGTACATAATAATTGACAGCACATCAGTATTATTATACTATCTTTATTTTTATTGCACTAACCCGTGCTAAGGACAATTTTAAAAACCTATTTAGAGGCTAAACATTCCACCCATGCCGGGATTCGAACCCGCGACCTCTGACTATCCGTGCCAGCGCTCTATCCAACTGAGCTAATGGGCGACTCACCGGCATCAGTGAAATTTCGAACCTATTCTTTGTATTACGTACAGGCAGCGACATCTGGCTGAAGTAGATTGCATCACTTACAGCCCCGACTACCTACTTTGCAGTTAGGTTTTACATCGGAATGATATCGCTGTACCCACATGATTATACTATTTTTATTTTTACATCAGTATTATGTTTTCAGTTGTAATGCCATCCATGTGTGTACATTTTGATGTCCTCTCAACTGTACAGTATATTAAAATTTATACGCGTGAATATCTGCACCAACAACAGAACAAAACGCAATCAGTAGGTACTGCCACAGGACTGAGAAAATGCATCAATTCTTGTATGATGATGATATTCTTTACCACTTCGTCTTCTAGTGTTTGTACCGCTGAAAAACTACCTACGAACCTACTTTTAAGTTATGACAATAAAAATAAATGAAAGTTAGCTTAGGTTACTAGGTCCTACTACTAAATATAGGTTTGCTGGAAGAGCAGAGCAATACTTCTTGCATTAATCACACCCTTGTACATTTACTCATGTAATTAGTGCAGTGAGGAATTTAAATTATTCTTTCTTTACTACAAACTCATTCCTTTATCCAGGCATCCCAACTGACCCAGTGGGCCTACGCGCAGCCAAGAAGTTCTGGCTCAAGGCGGTGAAAGACAGAACAAGTTTAGCTTGCTACAGAGAGAAGGACGGCAACAAAGAGCTGGTCGCCTTGAACGTTTGCCCCATGAAGTGTGCTGACGACTCAAAGGACTACGAAAAGGTACTTGAAGTTTTTTTACCCTTTTTCCCCAAGATCGCGATTAAAGTCTTCTTCGCCTTTCGTGTCGAAAGCGTGGACTCCTTCTCAGATATCTTGCTCCCAAAACAGAGCCACTGCGATTGTGTTGGGTGCTGCCTCCATGAGACCCTGCAGGCAGAACTGTGGAGCTTCTGGGCAGACACAAAGAATTCAAAAATTCAAAATTCAAATCATTTTATTTCAACGTAAAGAATTTACATTCTGTTTGCTGAATGTCAATGTACAATGTAAAATGTAAGCCGCCGCCTTCGGGCCGTATTGTAGTGGAGAAAAAGGCAGCGGAAAAAAAACTCCACTCTGACCATCTTTTCTCAAATAATCTTAAAACCTAATACATCAGTTGCCACTATGTAATCCTAATAAGATTTCATGATTACCATTAACAAGCCTAAATGCCAAAGCATTAGTCAAATGTCTCACAATAATAGGGGAAAACTGTGCTGCGGCCAGACACACGAACAGCAAAGCAAAGATGCGATGTTATTTGTGACGCTCTACATCGGCACGAGATATCAGCTTCTTGATGCAGGATCGTCCATATCTTCAGATTTTCGCTAGATCGCTGGACTCCTACGCGTAGAGGCCTCAGTGATCTCCATACGCTTTGCTATTCAGCGATTATAGTGTAATTGGAATACCTGGCGTAGCAGGAAGACAGCAGGTAGGTAATAGTAAAGTGGAGGCCCAGGTTAGGACAGTGGGCTGGCCAGCAACCCGATAGTTGGATGATATTGGGGATTATACTATTTTTATTTTTAATGCACTAACCCGTGCTAAGGACAAATTTAAAAACCTATTTAGAGGCTACAAATTTCACCCATGCCGGGATTCGAACCCCTCTTTACACTATTCAGCAGATACTCGTAATTAACTCTGTTTATCCAATATATGAACGAAGAACACCTGTGTACTAGATATTACCGTGCCGATGATGACAGTATGATATCAACCCTGTTTGTTCCCACTGCTGGGGCACGGATCTTTTCCTGCATCGCGGAAAAGTTAGGCAATACTCCACCACGGATGGGGGCCAAGTCCGGGTTGGCGGTGGGATGTAAGGCAGTGGCGAGCCTTACTGTCAAAAGTTATAACCCTTTTGCTTTCGCAGATAAAATATTGAACTTCGACTTTAAGGATGAAGAAAACATCTTTCCTAAAATTAGATGTTTCCTTCTCCCCAGAGCGGCAGCAAAGCTTGGGAATGTGTGATCGAAACGCTGATCTACGTCGACAATCAAGTGGACCTATGGAAGAAGCTGGACGTCGATAAGTACCTGAGTGGAGCCGGTCTTCTAGTCAGACGGGATATGAGAGGCTTTAGACTCGGCGCTAAGCTGTTGGAGGCTAGGTAACATGCAATACCACTATTTTAAAAACTTATTTAGAGGCTAAACATTCCACCCATGCCGGGATTCAAACCCGCGAACTCTGGCTATCCGTGCCACTATAGTAAACTTTTTTAGAAAAGATGGGGCTTAATCGCGTAATAATTTATTGCTATTTTACCTCCACGTTTCGACGACGTTACAGTCATCGTGGTCACGATAAAACTGATGGCTGGCACCCGTTCGCATCTTCGGCTGATGAGGTTTCAGACTACCCTCAATCAGCCATCACAAAGCACTATTAGGGTTGCGACACACTTCACTGACAATGTATACTTTAGCTTGAACGAAATAATGCTTACTTTCATCAGAACCATTATTATACTGTGAACAAAATTCTAGTCACACGTAAAAGGTACCAAATGAACGAAGAAACGAATGTATGAATGATGCACGAATGAACGAACGAACGAACGTACGAACGAGCCAGTGAATAAATGATGAACGAACAACCACGAACGCACCAATGAACGACCAAATGAATGAATGAGCGAACAAACGAATGAATGGAAACAACCACATAAGTCAGGTTAACAAGAAAAAGTTCCCTAACTTCAAACTAAGATACTCAGGGATAGTATGACGGACACTTATCATCGATAACAACCCTTGTATGTCACCACTGCTGGGGCAGGGGTCCCTTCCTGCGCCAGCAGCAAGAAGCTTAGGCCATACTCCACCACGGGGCCATATCAGGGTTGGAGGAGGATCGTAAGATGGTGGCGGACCATACGGTCAGAAATTATCAAGCCGCCCATAAGCCCTCTGACATTGCTTACCGACTGCCATTACATGACAGCTGGCACCAACGGCTTAACCTGCCTTGCGAAGCACGGAAGTGCGCCTGTTGTTGCTTAACTCAAGGGATTTATTCCAGTCGCTCGGTTTGACTAGGCCACGAGCGCTTCTCAATTATCATGTATCTCCCCATCTCCATTGCAGAGAGCCGCTGTGTCGCGCCATAGGCGTCAAGGCAACGGTGACGCTATTCACGGTGCCACCGTCTCAAAAACTGGCTGCGCGGGTCGGGTTCACAGACGTGGCGAGTCTCAGCTTCGCCGAGGCCGCCGCCGCCGGCATGGATGTACCTCCGGACGACAGCATCGTAATGAAGCTGATGGCTAAACGATACGACTTCTAGAGGCGGAATTGATATAGAGGAATTGATAAAAAGATCTTTAAAAATACCGTCATAGGTATTGAGCTGCTTTCAGACTACAGTAATCAACAGAGCGTCGCGTCGTGACAACTGATGGCTTATGATGCTACCGCTGGAAAGAAAATGCTCTAGTCTCTAGTTAAATAATAATATTTAATATTTGACACACACACACACACACACAATATGTGCTTAGAGTCCGTTCTACTTTTCGCCTTGGCGATAAATAAAATAAGAGAAATAACAACATACCATTTACATACTGACACATACATTGTTTCTGGCCCGACACTAGGATACCCTGTGTCGTGGGAACCAATAACAACGACATCACAAACATGTAAATAATAATCCAAGACCTGGGTTTTTTTTTTGTTTCCAGCCGGGGTTCGAACCCGGGACCTCTTGCATGGTAGGCAGACGCGCTACCGCTGCGCCACAGAGGTCGTCGAAATGCAACCCAGCAAATATTTTTTCAATGTCCAACTTTTTTTTGATAGTTTAAAGTAGAAATCTATAATAGGCCTTGTATATGATTATATTTTAAGTATTAATTGCATGTAACAGCGTTATTTTATCGAAATCAATA
Organism: Yponomeuta sedellus; assembly: GCA_934045075.1. NCBI lineage: Eukaryota > Metazoa > Arthropoda > Insecta > Lepidoptera > Yponomeutidae > Yponomeuta > Yponomeuta sedellus. The sequence continues at coordinate 20,558,605 of OW203728.1, forward strand.
AAATAAAATAAACCTATTGAGTCCTGGCTTTGAAAAGAACAATACATTTAGAATACCACAGACATGATAAAACTGTATAATATCTAGACTTGATAATAACTAGGCTAGAAAATATCAACTACATAATATAAATAACACTAACATTTTATTTAATTTCGTTTTTTTTCTCTTTACCTACCATAGAATTTTAAGGTTAATAAAATTATAACTGCTTTTTTACTGTTGTTTTCTGTGAGGAAGGAGGGAGGTTTCTGCTTGCAGAAATACAAGTTCTAACCTAGTTCGGCAACTTTTAGGCACAATGTAAATTTTCTATGAAATAAATTTTGTTATTATTCTTATAATAATCTGTGAGGATCTACCCCAGTTACAATTCCATAGGGTAATTTGGGATCAGGACAAGTTATTGTCCTATAAGAACAATACTAAGGGCTCGTATGCAAGCCAATATACGGTTTTCCAGCATATATCCCAATTATTCTCGTGCTGGCTGGCCTCACCACATCACAAGGGAAATACACAGTAGTCAAGATAGTCAATAGCAGATAGTCAAAAGAAGGTTGCTATACTAGTGCACAAACAGATGAGCGCCGAATAATTAGTGTTAAGTAGAATCTATTACACATTATTGTTACACATCTAATTTAATTTATGTAGTTTAATGTTGCAAAGAGTTGTGTAATAAAAATAAATCTACGTTGTCTTTGTTTGTATTGGTTACATACTGACATAGCTTCTGTACTTTACTGTATTTTTCCCCTGCCATATAATCCAGGGTTTGCCAGCGGGCAATGGAGCGCAGTATTTTGGGTGTGAAATAGTATATTGTTAACCGAGGGTCGAAAGAATCAATTCCAGAGGTATTTAGACTGTTTAGAAAGTCATATGGCCGCAGCATTTTTTTTTATTAGCTTTTTTACATATAACTCTTCACAGCTGACAGTAGTTATATTTTAAAAGTCCATTCCGGTCCGTAGGTGGGAAGTAATTTGAATGAGTTTTTCCCTCTCTACGGAGTGAAGCAGCATTTTACACTCAGTAATCAGATCAAAACACTACTTTCCGAGTTTAAGAAATGAAAAGAATATGTCGCATTAGGAATACGAAGCTACGCTCAGTAACTAAAATTACATAGGTTGGAGTTGCGACCGCCAGGTTAAAGTGGGACTGGACTGGCCATCTCTGCTGTATGAGCATAAATAGGTGGGACGAAGTTGCGACCAACTGGGTACAGCAAAATGGATACCGACATCGCGGCAGACCACGGCGAAGAAGGCAATATGACCTAAATGCATTCTTGCCGGGATGGTGCGAGGTGGCAGACAAAAAGGGATAACATACAGACAGACACTCTTTTTAGGTTTTTGCCCAGCAGTGGGACACAAAAGAGGCTAAGTAAAAAAAATCAAAAAATAAATTTCAGTAACTCCTAAGCCGTGACCTTGAAAATAAGAATCGTTTTCATACAAAACTTTGCACACTCGGTCTTAGGAGGATAATATTAAGAAAAGCGACTGAAATTGGCAACACCAGGCCATCAGTGTGAGAGACTGGTCAGTTATCATAAATTTTGAAGCGTACACCGCGCTCAAAACCATTGTCTTCCTGGACAGCATGCCGGTCAAACCCCTGGAACACCTTTCTTGCAGGTCTGACTTACCACCGTGGGACTTCTTTTTATCCTCGACAGTAAAAAAACCTGCTCAAATTGATACAATTTTCGCCGCCGGAAGATGTGATGTCAGGGTTCGGCAAACTGGTACAACTCTCCGCCAACCTGGTCTTCGCCTCTGTGGTGGAGGATGGCCTACCTGCGAGCTCTAGCAGTAGCATACAGGGGTTGCTTTCGATAGAAACTAAATCAGACGCATGAAACTTTGTATAGAAGCTGATGGAGATAACTTTGAAAAGGTAAAATTTTCTGAGTGCCTTGCGTCAAATTCGTTTGAATATGGTTGAAAATAGTTCTCTTGTTTGTGTTGAGGTGGCAGTTGGCTGGCCACTTTACGCCGAAAAACCGATAGTCAATGGAGTAGTTTCGAGTGGTTGTCCACGAACAGGCAAACTTAGTGGAACCTACTAGCTTGCTGGACTGACGGTCTCATTTCTGGCAGTAGCTCGATGTCACCTAACAGAGTCCAACGCTGCTGCAATTGCAGTAGCCAACTATCGGGCAGGAAAAATATCAACTGGTTGAATTTTTGACACGAAAAGAAGAAGAACAAGAGGTTGGATGAGAATGGCCGAAGACAGAAGGAAGTATCTAGCGTGCCATGTCCAGCTGCAGTGGTAGATTATGGGATGATCGGTTGATTGTTTAAGAGCTTAGCAGCCCGGGGTTTTATGTAGGCTATGAACGTCCCACTGCAGGGCACAGGCCTACTCTAAAAGTGAGAGAGAATATATGAGGAAATATGAGAGAGAGGCTTAATTACCTCGCGTGCCCACCGCGGATTGGAAATTTCAAGCGCTGAGGTATTTGAACACCTCGGACACTCAGATGTCCTCACGATGGTTTCCTTCACAGTTAGCGAGTAGTGTTGCTAGTGTAGCTTCACAAATGTAAACAACTTAGAAAACGAAATTTGGTTTTGTGAAATGTAATTTAACTAAACTCTTTTTAGCATAGTCTTCCAAGCGAGGATAACAATGAAATCTAAGGTCACATATAGGGCAAAAACGTCTGGAAAGTTGCTGTTGCTGTAAAGTCGAAATTACTTGACATCAAGACTAGAGCCTGTCGCAATAGAGGCTCGTCAGTGAAATGCACAGAAAGATGGTTCCTCAGAGCGAAGAAATCCATCTAGCCGGGTATCTTAGTGCAAGGTCTGTGTTAGGCTCTCGTCACACAGACCTTGCAGAAAAATACCGAAAAAGAGAGAGAGAGAAAGATGAAAGAGATGGTTTTTCCTGGACACCTCCTTTTTGTCCAGATCGCTTACGATTCAAGCCGTTTGGCTTCTGCGTGATTATCTTATTTTTTTTGCCTCGGCGAGGGCTGTTACTCTGTAGCTTCGTGTCGTCCACGATTCTTTTTTAAATGGTAGAATATAACAAAGCAGCCAGCACTCTGATACTTTTGACTCTTGTCGCTGTGTAGCGCCAGTTTCTTGAAACCCATTGTGAAGCTGGAACAAAAAAATTAAATAAAACTGTAAAAACTTTTGGAGAATTAGAGTGGCATAGGGAACCCGTTTTCTGTACCGTGTTAGATTGCGTTAAAGTTTCTCTCGAAGGAGTTGGAAACTTAGTTTGCAACTACCCGGAGTTTGAGATCGTACCTAAATTATTAGCGTTTTGAATTTACAATTAAAATGATGGAATATCTTTTGAAAATTTGCTTCGAAATCCTTAGGTTAGCTTTAGATTGCCAAAGCGGGTAATACCAGTATTTCTTAAAGGCCATACGTTAAGGTGAAATTAGTTTAAGGTTGTGTGTCTTCAAAACATGTTTCATGAGACTTTTTTTATAAAAAAATACACTATAAAGAACAGTTTGATTATTTTTACTAATCAATATCATTTTGATCCAACTTATGTGAGGTACGGCAGACGACTTAGTACATAAAACCCGTTGTATCTACTTCTTTCTAAAGATAGTGCAACTCTGCGTAGCAATTCGACATCATAAAGCTTCAGAAATGCTTGCTTCAATTTACAAAGCATGTTACAAATAAAAAACTTACATCACACACAAGAAGTCTGAGGGTATCTTAATAGGAGAACAGCGAGGATGGCCGAGCAAATCGTAACCCAAATCCCACAATTTTCGCTTTGGCGGTAGTGCGTTGGCGTATTAAAAAATTATATTCTTTTTGTTGCACTAACCCGTGCTAACAACTAAGCTAATGGGCAAGTACCGGCATCAGCGGAATTTCGCACCTGTTTACAATATTTTCTGTATCATTTACAGGCAGCGACATCTGGCTGAAGTAATTTGCATCACTTGCAGCCCCGAGTACCTACTAAAGATGTTTTATTCTTCCTCCAGCCAGGCCTTTTCTCGCGAATTTCAGCATCGAGCTGATTAAATCAGTTAAAATAATATTAGTTTGTACTTGTTTTGTAAGGTGATGAACAGGATCCGTTTTGTACCAAAACACCTTTCCGGCAGATGAGACGGGCCATGCTTTCTTTGCACGCGCAGAACTCACTTCTAGCACAGCTTAGACTGTTGTTTTATTTCTGGAGTATATTGGTGATGAGGTATAGGTAATTAGGTATATCTCAGCTGTAGTGATAAATCACTGAAATTGGTTAAGGAGCTACGAGGGAACAAAGAATAGGACATACATACAAACAATCCAGATAATACCCCTCCTTTCCTTAAAAATCGGCTGTATGTGTACAGTCACGAGCATTAACACGTATGCAGTTCAGTACTTTGATAAAGTCGAATAGTCAAATTCTCATACATCAGGCTAGAAAAGGTTAGGGTGAGAAGGTTCTAAGGTGTTAACATATTAGTGCATGCAACTGTACCGGGTCATAATAATATGGAGAGTAAAATTCCATAAAAGGAGGATTTTTACCGGTTATTCAGAACTAACAATTTCATCAAAGTATTTTTCAATGGAATTTGTACAAAGTTTTCATTTTAAAAGATGGTCACGCTATTACTCGTTAACTTGTGAAGTTTAGGTAGCTGTAATAGTTTCCTTTTGAGTTTTATTTTATTTTAGACTCTAGGAAGACTAACAGCTATTACAGGTTTACAATACATAGATAAATAGGACATACTCAGCCAATTAAAAGTCTTCACAATTAGTTTTAGATTAGTATGAACGCAGACTGTTCACGTGATAGCACCATTAACGTAGTGAGAGAAAACTTACACTAAAAATAGAAATACAAATAAATTTCTATTTTTAGTGTAATTATAATGAGTTCATTTGAGTAATTAGACTTCGTTATAATGACGTTTTTTTAATAATCGATCATATAGCTGAAAGAGGAGGTTCCTTGTTAACTACGGTACCCTAAAGACCCACATTCAAGAATAAAACCCAGATGAGTTTGCATTTCCAGTCCCAGCCAGATTTAAAATCCCACCTACCGAGTTGAACAAACGAAGGCCTAATGTTAAATTGGCAAAAAAATACAGCCCATCATCTCAGAGCTAAAACAATTCTCGTTTACGGGTGTGATCGCTATCAGAAAACGTTCTTGAAGGTGCCAAATGACACGTTAAATATTATACTTGTTTCACGAATGTTTATTAAACAAATCCTTTCAGAAAACGTTATGAACTTCAGGCGAGTGTTGTTGTAAACACGCTGCACAAACACGGAATTTCTCACCAGTCTCATTGATGTCGTGAATGAACAAAGAGTCTTCGTATTTTTTGTTCAGCATCAAAGATCAGCTCAAGTCAAATAATAAAATAATGAAGTGTTTCTCATATTTCATCTGCTGTTGTATGTGGATTTGTGCGGGATGTAAGTTTTTATTTGTAATGTGCTTCGTACATTTAGACGTTTCTGATACTTTCGGATGTCAAGTATCAGCATAGTTGCACTTTTTGCAATTACGATTGATAGTCATTAATGTTTCATGTTTCAATCCTATGCATCCCAAGTTTGTCTGGAAGACATCGCTTTAAGAGATAAGACCGCCTAGTGTAAACTAGTAACTTAGATTATACTATTTTTATTTTTAATGCACTAACCCGTGCCAAGAACAAATTTTAAAAAACCTATTTAGAACCTATTTGTCCTTAGCACGGGTTAGTGCATTAAAAATAAAAATAGTATAAACATGTGGGTACAGTGATATCGTTCCGATGTAAAACCTTACTGCAAAATTGGTAGTCGGGGCTGTAAGTGATGCAATTTGCTTAAGCCAGATGTCGCTGCCTGTACGTAATACAGAGAATAGTGTAAAGAGGTTCGAAATTTCACTGATGCCAGTGAGTCGCCCATTGGCTCAATTGGTAGAGCGCTGGCACGGATAGCCAGAGGTTGCGGGTTCGAATCCCGGCATGGGTGAAATTTTTAGCCTCTAAATAGGTTAGTAACTTAGATGTTTAAGTTTTTCATGTGCTCTCAAAATGTATGATATGCAATTAGGTACAATAAATTTAATGTACTATATTTTATCTAGCTCATTATACTAGATTCGTAACATTTATAGAGTGAACATTTAAATTATCCCGAATAAAATCTCACCTTTGCATTTCAGGGACTCAAGGGCCATTTGCACCCCTAAAGCAGATGTCCAGTCACGAGTGCGATGGGCACAACAAAGAATACTTGGTGGAAAAATTCTTCAATTTGATCTTCACCGAATTCCAAAACGTGCCACCAGTTTGCGTATGCGTCCAAATGTGTCCAGATCAACCTACTTACTGCTACCCAAGTGGCTGCATGAGGCCCGTGCATCATAAAAAGTATATTGATAATGGTGGAACTCATGCGGAAAGTACCAACGATAAAAGTATGATTGTCAATGAAGGAGCTAATCCTTTCATTTATTTGGTTGATGGGAACGGGGACAGTGTATTGAACGACTTCGCTCAGCTGGCTGGCAAAGCTGGTATAGTTGGAAATGGTAACCGTTGAAAAGATTAACACATTTGTCATGATTTTGGACAATAAAGTTTTGTTGCAAACAGGATTACATTTGATCATTGTGGCGTTGGAAGCGCTCGTGGCCTAGTCGAACCGAGTGATTGCAATCAATCACTTGAGTTAAGCAACAAGAGGCGCGGTTAGGCGCTGGACGGGTAACCGTCCCGCTAGTGGCATTTTTGCGAGCGCTTCCGTACTTCGCAAGGCACGTTAAGCCGTTGGTTCTGGCGGCCATGCAAAGGCAGTTGTTAAGCGATGTCAGAGGCCTTATGGCCGGTTTGATAATTTCTGACCGCCACGATTGCGTGAGTTGGCTCATTTTTACAGTATTCTTGGTGGAGGAAACATATCCTAAAACATTGATTTTGATTGGATGATAGATATGAGTTAATATAATGTTCATATTATTTTAAAAGTAAGAGTACGTTTTATTTTATTTTTATTAATAGATGTATTGTTTGGACTATCACTGTACAGAAAGTATGAAGTGTTTTATGAAGATAGTCTAAGCAAGGGTCTTTACTCTCTTTTACATTGGATTTACTTTTATTTTATTCGCAGTGAAACCTCATATGATGGCTGGTATATCAGACCTGATGAATGACCGCGCGAAGATACTTTTTAAGTACAAAAAGTTACCTAACGTAGGAGTGCAATACAACTTAAAAGAGCACGTAAAACATGCCATCGACAAACAACAAAAAGATTTGAATCTCAAGAGGACTAACGTTTACGGTGAAAATGTGCCAGCAAAATCATTCAGGTACGTACCTACCTAGACACTTATTTTTGAAGGTACTAAGTATGTTGATGAAGCAGAGGTGACCTGTCAGGCTGTAAGTGGTATGATGGATATGAAGTGGCAGTCCATGGCCTCTGCATACACCTGACTCCTGTATTTGCATGTCTTGTTGTATGAGTATAATAGAATGCATGTTTTGATTAAAATCAATAAACAGAGATAGGAACACCGTTATAGTGATTGAACATCATGTAGGTAGATAAATTTGATATGGTTTTTTCGACAATTTTCATGAACGAAACTTTAAGCCTAAATGACAGACTTCAGGCCTTCACATAATCCCCTACCTATTAACCCATTTGTGTGTTCTGACGCAGTGACATATTTTTCAGGTCTAAAGCTGCAAAGGCTCGTTTCACATCGGATCTTACTTACAAGAAGTTAGGGAGAAACAATCCAATATCACCAATTGCCGCGTTCCTACTGAACGACATAAATAAGAACACATATAATAAGCGCGACTTGAAGAAAAACCTTGAAGGATTGAATGGTTTGAACAGCAACAGTTTAGCTGAAGCAAAACACTGTACCGGGTAATGAAGATAAAACAGTTTATCGATGATGTTATAAATACCACTGTACTGCTGAAATTATTGAAAACGAACAAACCAATGCTTTAAATAATGAAAATGATGCAATGAATGCGAAAGAACAAATAAATTATTTAAGAAATATTTTTTTTGCAGAGGCTTTAACGGTAAAAGAATTGCAATTACTAAAGAAAACTGAAAAAAAATCCTCCTCGAAATCATATAGCAAAACAAAGCTAGAAATGAATGTAATGCGAATTTTGGAAAATCTGCTAAGTTTGAAAGTTTTCCGTATAATGAGAACAGTGAGGCACGGTGTGATCTTCTTCAGGCTATATTAGTCTACTGCTGGACATAGCCCTCCCCTAATGAGCTCCATAGCGCACAGTTGTGCCGTCATTGAGGGGTAATGCCCATAATCCCCACGCTGGGCATGCGGGTTGGGGATCGCAGTTTGGTGGAATTGTACTGCAGGGGGCGCTGCTGCCCACCCCCCGGTTTGTGTCCCTTAGTCGCCTTTTACGACACCCGCGGCAAGAATTTGGGTTGGTGCTATTCTCTAGGCCGACACCACACATACATACCACACGGTGTGATCATTGCACCCTAAAGCTGTATCAAATGAGTAGTTGATTATTATCTATTTAACTGCATTTATTATTGTTTTAGGGGTAACAAATACCTATGTTCCCAGTTCCAGAATGATGCAATTTTAGTACTTTTTGAAATAAAAAAATATTTCATTTATGATGTGCCAAACTTGTATAAATGACCTCAGTCTGGGGTGTATTTCATCTATTTTTGTATTGTATTTCCTGGGTTTATTTGTGATGACCTTGCCTGCTTTGCGTTTAACAGGGTTCTTCGTTTGGCTCGTATTCTCGTTTGGTATCTGGACAAATGATTGTATTGCGTGGAAGTTATAATTACTGATATGTAGTTAAATAATATTACATTCATTAAGAAATGTACTGTGGGTTTGTAAGGGATTCAGATGAGGACTAAGTCTCAGTGATTGGAGAATTGAATGAAAGACGTGGAGAAAACACGTGGCGGTAATGTTCGCTGAGCGCGCGCGGGTCACTCGTTGGTGCCTCGAGTTGAACTGATTTGCAGGGCGAGGTGACCGGCGTATGTGCTTTGCAACATTAAACTCATCCGTACATTTATTAAAACGGTCAAGAACGAAAAAACTTAAATCTAACACAATCGTACATCGTTTTACATAAATATTATTATTGTACATCACATTAACGTGTACGCGTCGTCTACAGGGTTATGATAGTTTTCGCCATTTCCTATTGACTTTTTTTTAAATAACAACGAACAAAGCTGAGCACCTTAAACACTTCGTAGTGATGAAGTGTCACACGCATAAATTAAACACACATACACACACCCACTCACTCACACACACTCACCCACACAAACAACTACACCGAAATTCAATTCCCTCTTAGTATTTAATATTTATGAACTGCATCATTGTCGTCTAGTATTTACCAAAGTTTCATATTTTTTAGCTGTTTTTTATTTAAATTACATGCATTTGCTTATTTTTGTAAAATCTTCGTGAAACAAATTTACTATTTGTGATTCTAACCGTATAAAAAAGTTCGTAATTGGCCTATGTTAAGTCTAATTAATTGTGCACCTAAATTGTATTTACGCTGTGAGCTACTTGTGATTAAATACAATAAATTTCTTTAAATGATACTATATAAACAGGCTGTTTCAAAAAGTAGGTACCTGTGAAATTTGATTCTAGCCTTCTAAGCCCTAGCGTCCTATACATAGGACATTACACATAACATAGTTATATATCAAACGGGTCAAATCGTGATTATTAGGTAAAACGTAATTACCTTATTTCCCGACGTTTCGGCAGCGATACAGTTGCCGCTTTCAACTATAACGCTGCCAAAACGTCGGGAAGTAAGGTAATTACGTTTTACCTAATAAATAATCGCGATTTGACCCGTTAAATCTTCTATGGAGAGTCATCTTGTTGGAATTTGATATTTACTTAGAGATAATTATTAAGATAATTTACTTCGACTAAATAGTTAATACTAGCTGTGTTAACAGCGGTTTATCGGCTTTCCCATGGAAATTAGATACTGTCCCTCAGTAAAACGTAGCCTAGGTATGTCTTAATCCAGGGTGGCAGTTGACACCATGCCAAATTTTATTAAAATCACTCCAGCCGTTTAGACGTGAAGAAACATACACACTCGCAAACTTTTGCCTTTATAATATGAGTGTGATTTTACGGACAAGCAAAATAATAGGGGTTAAAGTATGAAATTTCCGTTTTATTGCAATAGGTTCTTTGAATTGACACAGAATCTTCATGGTCTGAGGTTTTCGAATGAAAATTTTTTCAAATGGTTTCTATGATGTTCTTTTTTTAAAAAATGTGAAACATTTGAATATCGAATTTCAATTGTTTTTGTTATTCAATTTAGACAAGAAAGATGGATACGCGTTTCTTTCTGCAGATCAGTCAAATCATGAGGCACCCATTTTTCTTATTTTTTTTATTTTATTGATTTGACGTAAGTGAGTCAATATTGTGGGTAAGGTAACGTTAAACCATGCCGCTAATTCCTGGGTAGTTTGAATAGGATCGGCTTCCACTATCTCTCTTAATTCATCGTTATTCACCTGTGTGGGCGGTCTTCCTCGTGGCTCGTTCTTTAAGTCGAAATTTCCATCACGAAAGCGTTTAAACCAAAATCGCACGGTGAGTTCATTAGTAGACCCCTCTCCAAACGCAGCATTGATATTGCGGGCTGTTTCTGCCGCGTTAGTTCCGCGTCGGAACTCGTATTCAAAAATCACTCGAATTTTCGCAGTATCCATCTTTCTTGTCTAAATTGAATAACAAAAACAATTGAAAGTCGATATTCAAATGTTTCACATTTTTCAAAAAAAGAACATCATAGAAACCATTTGAAAAAAGTTTCATTCGAAAACCTCAAACCATGAAGATTCTATGTCAATTTAAAGAACCTATTGCAATAAAACGGCAATTTCATATTTTAACCCCTATTAAAAAGTACTCGAAATCGGCGCGTTTGGATGCAGCGCTAATGGATGCTGACGACAGATAACTGTTCTGTCTGGTTCGTGGCAAGTGGTAAACCCTGGTCTCTACCTACTCCCTCGTTATACAGTCGTGAGTTTACGTAATGTAATGTACAGTTTGTCAAACGATGCTAAAACGACTGGCTTATATGCCTCAAGTGTTCCCAAGAACCGCCTAATGGGCGAAATGGAAAAACTTTTCTCTTTGCCCGCGTAAGTTAATAGAAATGCTTCACAGCCCCGTCGTCGAATACTTACGACGCTTTTTTTTTGCGCTTCAACGAACTTTTTGAGTATTCAAGGAATATTCAATCTCGTTTATTGGCTTAAACAGCCATTGTTGGCGTTAATGGTAACAAGTTCGAGTTTTCTGTATTCACACTTCATGGTTCATTATCAATATGATTGCGACATTGATCTCACATTTTTTGCAATATTTTTTTTCCCCTGGTGGCGCTCCTTGCTCCATCATCATCAGCCGTTTGACGCCCACTGCAGGACATGGGCCTCCCTCGTGGTTTTCCAAGCTTCCCGGTCTCACACTGTCCGCATCCAGCGACTCCCCGCCACCGTAACCAGGTCGTCAGACCATCTGGTGGAGGGCCTGACCACGCTGCATCGTCTTCCGCGCCGCGTTTGGCAATTCAGAACTTTTTCGCCCCAATGGCCATCAGTTCTTCGAGCTATGTGCCCCGCGTACCGCCAATTCAACTGAGCCATATGTATCAGTATTTAAAAAAAACTATCTCTTCTTCTGCCGGCTATATTAGTCCACTGCTGGACATAGCCCTCCCCTAATTAGCGTTATAGCGCAAGGTTGTGCCATCATTAGGGGGTAATGCCCATAATCCCCACGCTGGGCATGCGGGTTGGGGATCGCAGTTTGGTGGAATTGTACTGCAGTGGGCGCTGCTGCCCACCCCCCGGTTTGTGTCGCTTAGTCGCCTTTTACGACACACCCGCGGGAAGAATTTGGGCTGGTGCTATTCTCTAGGCCGCACCTGTTTAGAGGCTAAAAAATCCACCCACCCATTAGCATCTAAATAGGGTTTTAAAAATTGCCCTTAGCACGGGTTAGTGCAACAAAAAGAATATAGTAATATATATCAGTAACTCGGGTTCTTTTGTAGATTGTCTCATTACTGATACCACCACGCAGTGAAACTTACAACTGCACGAAACTCCTTAAATGAAATTGCGACAACAGATGTTAATTTGAAAGCAAATAATTGTTAGTCAGATAATGTGACCACTATTAGGAATAACTTGTCGCTCAATTTACAATATCACCATCCAGCGCTAGAAACGCCAATGGTGTTAGACAATCCTACGTTCCCACTTTGCCCCGTTGAATATTTGGGTGAGGAAATTGGATTTTTTTCAAAGTCCTTCCAGAAGAACTTTGGTAGGTAGTTCTTCTATTCATATTGATGAGCAGAACCTCTTGAGATATCTACCACTAGTGTTGGTATCTTAGGACCTTCGTCGATATCCTGTTTTTCCAAATGTAAGTAGGTACTTATGCTAAGACTAAGTTAGGTAGATATTAAATTGCTTCCCACCTAAGGGCCGAAATGAACTTTAAAAATAGAACTACTGTCAGCTGTGAAGAGTTTTGTGTAATAATAGGCTTTTTAAAAAAAAACTAATAAAAAAAAATGCTGCAGCCATGTGAGTTTCTAAACAGCCAGTGTGAACTTAGCGCAAATTTCTTTGAGCGGAATAAGCAGCAACAATTATGCGGTGAGTTCCATATTGAAAATTTAAAAAGTCGACATTAATTGGCGGGTATCTAATCTGTTATAGTACCTATTTTTTATCTTCCCCTTCGCTAATACATTCCCTATTTAGGTGAAGTTAGTCCACCTGGGACGTCCCTTACCGGCCCTTCCACTCACATTTGCAACATATTATTTATTTCATCAATCTTTCTTCTTTCATCCTCCCCACAAGTCCAAACCAACGCAACATTCCTATCTCAATTCTAATAATAACTTACACGCAACACAACCACTTGACATGGTCCCAAAGTAGGATACCCTGTTCTATATAGTAACCAGGCAAGGACGTCACAACCATGAAAATACACAAACTGTACCACTTGCCACTTGTACAAATGTAGATAGATAGATAGAATATTCTTTATTGCATGTACACCAAGGATTACATAAGAGACTTATAAAATAACAGTGGCGGCCTTATTACTAAAAGTAATTTCTTCCAGACAACCATTGACATGTACAGCGGCCTCCAGTCGGAATCGAACCCACGACCTCTGTATACCCAAGGGCCTTAACGGCTTGACCACCGAGGCAATCAATAATGTTAACATACCTAGTACTTGAAACAACATTCAATCATGCACGTGGTTATCTAAAGCGTGCGTCAACTTATCAAATAACTATGCAGTAACCAGTTAATATAATATATTAACTGGTTAACTCATAGTTATTTGATAAGTTGACGCACGCTTTAGATAACCACGTGCAATAACACACAAATTTCGCCTTTATAATATTGTTATTAGTATATTATACTAATAACAATATTATAAAGGCGAAATTTGTGTGCTAGTGTGTATGTTTGTTACTTTTTTTAAAACCTATTTAGAGGCTAAAAATTCCACCCATGCCGGAACTCGAACCCACACCTCTACAATACTCTGTGTATTACTTACAGGCAACGACATCTGGCTGAAGCAATTTGCATCACTTGCAGCCCCGAGTACCTACTTTGCAGTTTATCGCTGAACCCACATGATTATATTCTTTTTGTTGCACTAACCCGTGCTAAGGACAATTTTTAAAAACCTATTTCGAGGCTAAAAAAATCCACCAATTCCGGGACTCGAACCCGCGACCTCTGGCTAACCGTGCCAGCGCTCTCCCAATTGAGCTAATGGGCAAGTACCAGCATCAGTGAAATTTCGAACCTCTTTACAATACTCTCTGTGTTTTAAATTATTTATTTAGAGGCTAAAAATTCCACCCATGCCGGGATTAGAACCCGCGACCTCTGGCTATCCGTGCCAGCGCTCTTTCCAACTGAGCCAATCTCTGTGTTACTTACAGGCAGCGACATCTGGCTGAAGTAATTTGTATCACTTGCAGCCCCGAGTACCTACTTTACTTTTAGCCTCGAAATAGGTTTTTAAAAAATGTCCTTAGCACGGGTTAGTGCAACAAAAAGAATATACCTTTCTGGTAACCAGTAAATGTATACTAATCACAATATTACAAAGGCGAAAGTTTGTGAGTGTGTGAGTTTGTATGTTAGTTACTTCTTCACGTCTATACAGCTGGATTTGGTATGGAGTTAGCTGAAACCCTGGATTAACACATAGGCTACGTTTTACTACGGGAAAATATATTATTCTCGTGGGAGAATCGAAAAACCGCGGGAAACACCGCAGGGCGCAGCTAGTTATTAGTAATCGCAAGCCTTGCACGCGGCATTGAATTTAATTAAATTCAATGCACGCGGTTAAGGAAGTATGTACCTACAGTAATTATTTACAATCACGTTAGGATGAACACACACCGTGCAACACAGACTCTATATCCAATCAGTGTCTAGGTAAATGTCATCTTACTATGTTACAAATAGCTAGAATTACTAATACCTAGAAATGCGAGTAGATGTTGAGTTGTTTGCAAATTTTTCCATTGAGATAAAAATAACTTATGATGAGTTTATATTACACTGCTGGGGCACGGGTCTCTTCCTGCATCGCAGGAAGGTTAGGCCATACTCCACCACGGGGGCCAAGTCCGGGTTGGTGGAGGATTGTAAGACAGTGGCGGACCTTACTGTCAGAAGTTATCAAGCCGCCCTTAAGGCCTCTGACATGGCTTAACGACTGCCATTATATAACAGCCGGCAACAACGGCCTAACGTGCCTTGCGAAGCACGGAAACGCTCGGATAAATGTCACTAGCGGTAGTCACGGGACGCTCACCCATCCTGTACCTGACCGCACCTGTTGATGCTTAACCAAGTGATTGATTCCAATCACTCGGTTCACCTAGGCCACGAGTTTATATTGTTAAGGCGCTTATGGACGCTAGCTAGCGCCTCCAATAAAAACCTTGTTTTATAATACGTTTTTTTTTTCAAAAAGCGAACATGAGACATCTTAATATCTGTGGTAACTATTTTTAGAACACACAGCCTAGACCATGGATAACTTGTTTCATACTATCATACTATCTCCTATTTGGTCGATGCATGTCCGCCTGGGACATCCCTTACCAGCCCTTACACTCGTTTAATAATACGCTTTAATCCAGAAGTGAACGTGAGAAATCTTAACAACTGGGACAACCATTTTTAGAACCTGCAGAATAGAAGCTAAGGTGAATATACTAGACCTACCGGACTTTGATCGATTTTCGCTAAAAACGGCCGTTTTTGACGGAAAATTATTAAAGTTCTTGGTTGTTGATTCTAGGTTCTAGACTGATAGCGGTGTTACCTGCAATAAACCGCAGGTAACACCGCGGGGCACAGATAGTTTATCATAATTACCTGTACATCGAATAATTTGGAGAAGATACCAAAATGATTATGTACTTAAGTAATTTACTTTTTTAAATTACAACTATGTACGTTCTTTCCACCAAAAAACCACAAGTCAAGATGGCGGCTCCATTTTTTTTTATAGTGACGTCATCACACGAAGCTTTCATACCTTCATGATAATTTAGATCTAATAGAATTTCCTTCTTATTTCATTCAGCAACTTTCCGTCGTAAGGTTGTCTGGAAGAAATTGCTTTCAGCAATAAGGCCGCCAATTGTACTTTGTATCTTTACATGTTTTATAATATGTGCTCTGGTGTACAATAAAGAATATTCTTATCTTATCTTAAAGTTAATTTATGTCTTAGTAAGTTAGTCAAATTGAATTGTCTCAGTACTGTTAAATGATTATTACTAAAAATATGCGAGTTCTTACTATATTGCTACTATAACTTGGAGAACAAAATCTTTGGTACACGCCCCCACCGGGAAACGAACCTAAGTCTCTCGCTGTCGAGTCCATTGTTCTACGCACTAGGCTAATGCCGCTACTTTACATTTGAATACACCTCATAATTAAGTGAAGTATTATCACGTGCCGTAGGTAAACACTCAAGTGGACTAACAACTGTACATTTAGATTTATCATCAATTATCATCAGTTGCAGTAAACAATTATTATCATCTATACACATATAATATGGTCGTAGCGACGACGAGTTTGTACGCAAAATATTTCAAATGAATAATAATAATAACGAGCGAAGATTATCTGTCAGGATCGGGGCAAGTGGGAGTGCCTGGTCTCTGCCTACCCCTTTGGGATACAAGCGTGAGGTTATGTATGTATGTAATAATAATGGTGTCGGCTGAAATCGTTCCTATAGTCCTGTCCGCGAATGGGTTAGTTCCAACCAGTCTCGCTAACCTTCCCGAATTCTTCCCGCGGGTGTCGTAAAAGGCGACTAAACCAGGGGGTGGGCAGCAGCGCCCCTGCAGTACAATTCCACCAAACTGCGATCCCCAACCCGCATGCCCAGAGTGGGGATTATAGGTATTACCCCCCAATGATGGCGCAACCTTGCGCTACGGCGCTCATTAGGGGAGGGCTATGTCTAGCAGTGGACTAATATGGTCTAAAGAAGAAATCTCTCTAACCATCTAAGGCGGTTGGAACTGCGTGTGGGCATGCTTTAATAATAACTTCCACATAACACAATCACTTGTCCTGGTCCCAAACTAGGATACCCTGAACTACGGTAACCAGACAAGGACGTCACAAACATAAAAATACACCTAGACTGAGGCCACATGTACTATGTACGGAGGCCCCAGAAGGAATCGAATCCACGATCTCTGTCTTGGTACGGCTTAGTGACTAGACCAACAACAGTCTGCAGTAATTGTGGTATTTTGGACGTGAGGATGGTAGACCGTGTCCAAAACACAACACTACGCGCAAAGACCGGAATAATCGACGTGGGTGTCCAGTGAAATTAAAGTGGCGCTAGGCTTCCTGTGATGCAGGAAGGGAGCCGTGCACGAGTAGTAGGTACATTAAAGTGTTGATATCGTATTGGACTGGTCATGCCAGTCGAATGCACCGGAGTAAGTGGGCGAAACTCATCAACGAGTAAGTGCCACACGACGGACATCGACGTAACGGCCGGCCTAAGAGACGGTGGAGAGCTGATCCCGACCAACATCTACCGGAGTGGTCTGAGATGTCTCAGGACGGAAAACTCGGGGCTGAATTGACCTTTGCCCAGCAGTGGGATACAAATATTGAGGCTACGTAAAAAATGTTTTAATACCTACCTGTTCCTACGACACAAAAGCCGAATCAAATCTATCAGTCCGTTCGTCCATCTACGTCTACGTCTTTCTAACAGTCTCCAACCGTCTGTCAAAGAGCCAAAGCTCATTTCAGGTGGAATAGAAAGTCCAATGCTGTATGCAGCTATCTATATTTCATCAGTCAAATTATCATTTCTATGCACACTGTTACCTGGCTTACATTATTAAAAACCTATTTAGAGGCTAAAAATTCCACCCATGCCGGGACTCGAACCCGCAACCTCCGGCTAACCGTGCCAGCGCTCTCCCAACTGAGCTAATGGGACATCTGGCTGAAGTAATTTGTATCACTTGGCTTACATTTCTATTTATTTTGTTGTTAATTACTATGTAAGAAATCAGAGTGCTGTAAGGAAAACTATTGCGACGACGTCTCTGTTAAATCTGGCATGAAAATTACGAGAAAGAGAATAAAGTACCTTAGCATAACCTCGCACACGTAATGTAAGCATACTTACATTAAGCACGCCCTTGTACATTTACTCATGTAATTAGTGTAATAAAGAATTAAAATAATAAATAATAATGACCTAAGACGATTGTGTAGTATACTTTTTATTTCGTTTATATGCAAATGAAGTCGCGAACACATCTAGTCTCTCTTTAACTTACTAGCAGCTAATCTAGAAAATATTAAAGCAGTAGCAATCAGTGTCTTGCGCGATAAACATGTTGCTAAATATATTACTACTCGGTGTTATCTTCTTGTTTTCATTCTCGTACATAATTTGTTCGTACAACGAAAGATATTGGAAAAAACGTGGCGTGCCTTACCATGGTGGGAAAAACATGCTGGGTATATTTTGGGACTTTTTGATTGGGAATAAAGCGTTGTTTGTCCTAATAGATGACATATACAATGAGTTTTATAACGCACCAGCCGTGGGCATGGCATCAATATTGGTACCAACGTTGCTTGTGAAGGATCCAAAGAACATTCAACATGTTTTGGCAGAGAATTTCAAGGCGTTCTTTCACAGAGGTGTCGAAGTAAACCCTAATGATGTTTTGGCGGATAACGTTCTATTTATGAACGGGCCTCGATGGAAGTTGACAAGGCAAAAGATGACTCCACTATTTACAAGTGCCAAATTGAAGAACATGCATTACATTATGGATAAAAGTGCAAGGGATTTTGTCGAATACCTATTCAAAAATGATCTAATGAAAAACTCGACTGCCTTTGACTCTCTGCGTCTGTTTTGCTGTGCTTCAATTGGAGCAGCAGTTTTTGGTGTTAAAACTGGAACATCAACTTTTGAATCACCATTCCTTAACATTGCTACTAAAGCCGGAGAGCCGAATATGACAACGAACTTAAAGTTTGCTTTAGCCACTGTATCACCGGCATTGTTTAAAGCATTCGGCGTAAAATTCTTTGCTGAATACGAAAAACCATTCGTTAGTGCCATAAAGCAAATTTTAAGAGAGCGCAAAAATGATGTAGGAAAATATCACGATTTCGCTGATCTCGCAATTTCAATACAGAAAAATGGAATAATGAAGGATGACACCACCGGCCTAGAAATGAACCCGACTGATGAGCTAATGGCAGGACAAGCATTCTTTTTCCTCATAGCCGGTGTAGATCCAACGGCTACAGGAATGCTCGCCATCCTATTAGAACTTTCCCGCCATCCAGACATACTCAAAAAGGTTCACGATGAAATTGACAACGTTTTTGAGGAGCACAAAGGTGTAATTACGTTTGATGTCATTACAAAATTGACATACTTGGAACAAGTAGTGGAAGAGTCTCTGAGAATGCATCCACCAATCGGCCAAATAGGGCGGAGGTGTACTGAAGACACAGTTTTGCCCGTCGGTAATATCAAAGTGGATAAGGGTACTCATGTGACAGTGCCAGTATTCTCTCTACATTATGATCCTCAGTACTATCCAAACCCAAGCGTCTTTGACCCTGAGAGATTTTCACCTGAAGCTGTGAAAAAGAGAGAGAACATGACATTCATGCCCTTCGGAGAAGGCAACAGGCTATGTGTGGGTAAGCATTGCAGTTTATTCTAATTAGTTTTTTAGGATTCTGTACCATATAATCTTACTAAGGGACCGTTAACTGAATATTTTTTTAAAAACGCTCGTGACTTAGTCAAACCGAGTGATTGGAATCAATCCATTGAGTTAAGCAACAACATGCGCGGTCAGGTGCAGGATGGGTCACCGTCCTTTAACTACCACTAGTGACATTTTTCCGAGCGCTTCCGCACTTCGCAGGGTTACGCCGCTAAGCCGTTGGTGCCGGCTGTCATGCAATGACAGTTGTTAAGCCAAGTGAGAGGCCTTATGAGCTTGATAACTTCTGACAGTAAGGCCCGCCACTGTCTTACAATCCTCCATCAACCCGGACTTAACCCCTATGCTGGAGTATGGCCTAACCTTCCTGCAATGCAGGAAGAGACCCGTGCTCCAGCAGTGGGTACATACCAAGGGTTAATACAGTTCTTTTAAATAAATCACATGTGATTAAATCACCAGGGGATTTTATTCAGCGACCCAACGCAAATGCATTTCTTTTTAATTTAGCATGCTTACCTCAGTACATACGGTTTCAAACTCTATGGGAAATGGGACTTACCTAGAATTCTATAGCCGTCTCGTGGGAGGACGGGGAAAAGGTCCGGTGTTTCAAGACAGTTTCAAGGTTTTGCCTAAATCACTATATGGGATCCATAAGTTGAAGTTTCTTTCTCTTTCAACCACTGAAAAAACTGGTACACTTAATTTTTCACAGACGAAAGCACGGAAGTGGGTCAGTAACAATCGCGTTGATGATCACACGCATCCTCACACTATATCGAGCATTACATAACTGCGCGTCTAACACAGAATGCATTCAAGAGCTGGTTTTGATCCCGATGCACATGTAGCTAAGCCAAGAGAAACAACTTATCACCATCCCATTAGAATTACGTATCTAGGTACCTACTTATATAGTTTAAGGTAAATAGTATCTTAAACTATAGGTGCACACAGAAGAACCTCTAAGACAATTTGTTGATGTACGATGGTATTTTGTTTCAGGCTCCCGTTTCGCTTACCTGCAGATGAAGACTGGCTTACTGCATATTCTACGCAACTTTTCAGTGAAAATAGACGACCCAAACATGACAGTAGAGTATGACAAGTCACCAGTGGCTCTGAGGATAAACAACGCCAACCTTAAGTTTGTTTTGAGAGACAGTAACTAAATACATAAAAAAATCGTATTGTGGCCTCCACCCTGTCACATTGTTGAACGAGGTAAGACAAATACGATATTATGGAGAGACACTTCGTCTTACTTCTTCCAACCTCTGCTCGCTTCAGGCGACTTCCATATCTCAGTTTTTGCGCCCGAATCGAAGGACTCGTGCCGCGCGAATGAGTTCCTCGCGAAGTTAAACGCGTCTGTAGCGACGCACTTCGGACCTCGGTCAACTTTCCTGAGTACATTGTCGAGGGACTTCTTGATTAGTCTGGAGGCGACATAATCAACATTATCATTTTCATCATCGTAATCAGCCGGTGACAGCCCACTGCTGGATATAGGCCTCTCGCAAGACACGTCACTGAGCCCGATCTTCGGCTCTTCTCTTCCAGTCACTGCCTACCGCTTTGCGAATGTCGCTCCCCCTGGTTACGAGGCGTCTTAGGTACGTTACGTTTGCCGATTCGCGGTCTCCGCTGTAGAACCAGTCTACCTCAATGAATATCGGTCTTGCCCGTCCTGTTTCGTTTATTGTCTGAGCTAAAAGGGTCAACTGTGGTAAAGTCACTGGAAGCCTTCCAAATTTGAAATCGCCTTTTCACGTTATTTTTACAAGCACTGTCTTACAACCCTCCACCAACCCGGACTTGGCCCCCGTGGTGGAGTATGGCCTAACTTTCCTGCGATGCAGGAAGAGACCCGTACCCCAGCAGTGGGGACATACAAGGGTTGATAACAAATGTTATTTTTATCACATTGTATGTTATGTTTTTATTAAAGTGTAACAAACCTTTCATAATATTGTAACCTGTGAAACAGTAAGTGCAGTCACGTGGTACGAACACGTTCCATTATAGTAGCGCCTTAGAATGTAATGTGGCGTTTATGAATATTTCAGATAGGTATAATGTTTTTGCAGTTGTAAAATAAACTTTTTATATGTACCATTGCTAGAAAAGGTTTAGAATTCAACGTGAAACTACATCTAATAAGTTTTTACTTAATGATTGATGAATGATAAGTTAATGATTGTTTTTGTTATTCGTAATTTCCAAGTTGATTTTCGACCGCATTGCCTAATGATTTGTAAGGACGAGGTTTAGGTACTGTGTGATAAATTTAAGAGTCTATTGTCACAAGGACTGTTGTTATCTCTCAAATTCACATTGTACCAAATTCAAAATCAAATCAATTTATTTCAACGTAAAGAATTTCCATTCTGTTTGCTGAATGTCAATGTACAATATAAAATGTAAGCCGCTGCCTTCGGGCCGTATCGTAGTGGAAAAAAAGGCTACCATTTAATATAATATAATAAATAATAATAATGTAGGCTATATGCGTCTACTTTAGGCACCTGCCTTAATTTATGAGGCATAAGATAAGATATTATATTCTATACCAGAAAAATAGTTACAGATACAGGAGATAAGCCTTATTGCTAACTGTAATTCCTTCCAGGAAACCTTAAATTCTAATATAATCTAATCAGCGTCTAATATATTCTAATATAAAATTATAATAATATTATTTAACAAATTAGAATATTCTAGATTGTATACGAGAGCAATTAACACTCTTGTAAATTTTCGGCACTATAACTGTATTTTTCTTTCTATTGTAATTGTTAATTTACGTTTCCTGTAATGACTGTTTGTTGCCAAAATAAAAAAAAATAAATGAATTATCTACCGTATAAAATCTCGAGTATTATTTATAAAAAATGGGCGGGAGAACCAGCCAAGTAAGTGGGTTGATTTTGAGGAGTCTACAATAAAAATTAACGTGTTACAATATAAAACACTGTGCTGAAAACATATAGTTAGTTTAGAAACAATTTTATAGGTGGCATCTAGATATTTTTTTAGGATGAGTATGCAATGATCTTAAAAACCTATTTAGAGGCAAAAAATTCCACCCGCGACCTCTGGCTATCCGTGCCAGCGCTCTTTCCAATTGAGCTAATGGGCGACTCACCGGCATCAGAGAAATTTCGAACCTCTTTAAAAATAATATAATCATGCAATGATTTTTGAACGAAGAACAGGAAATCGAAGACAGGAGAGCCAATTCACACTTCATTAGCAAACAATTCGTATACGACTCTAAGGCTTATGATTTGAATCCTATATAAAGTCGAGCGACTTCCTAAATATTGGATTGGAAATATATTGGATTCAAATGAAAAATAAATGTCTAATGACGTTATCGAGTTATGTTATTTTTACGCGACAAGTGTCTTAGGCCCCTCGCCCACGGGCGACTTTTTGTAGCGATGCAGTCGCGATGCTGTCGATACAGACGCGAAGCGGTCGCTAGCTGTGTGCCCTCGCCCACGGGACCAGATTCAGCCGCGATGCAAACGCGATTCGTTCGCGTTGCAAACGCGATTCGGTCGCGATGCAAACGCGATTCAGTCACGAATGCAGTTACGACACAAAAATGTTGCAAGATGGACTCCGTTGAGGCCACATTAGTCACGTTGTCTTTGGTGCTGCTTTTACGTAAGCAGCCGAAGCGTATATAAGCAACGAAAGCAGCGTCAATATTGGATGCATTCATTTAATAACCAGAGATTACTTTGTGGACATCATGTAACAACATTCAAAATACTCAAAATACCCTCCCCCCTCCGTTCGCTCTCCGATGTCGTCCGAAGCGGTCGCGCGTTTGTATCGATACTATAGCGATGTAGTAGTGCGTTAGTAGCGCGTTGGCATCGTTTCTGTAGCGCGTTGCAAATGCGACTTAAGCGAGTTCGTAGCGATGCTGTTGGGCGTTTACGAAACGCGCGACAGCATCACTACAAATAGTCGCCGTGGGCGAGGGCCCTAAGACGGATGTCACCTAACAGAGGCCAACGCTGCTGCAATTGCAGTAGCCAACTATCGGGCAGGAAAAATATAAACTGGTTGAATTGTTGACACGAAAAGAAGAAGAACAAGAGGTTGGATGAGAATGGCCGAAGACAGAAGGAAGTATCTAGCGTGCCATGTCCAGCTGCAGTGGTAGATTATGGGATGATCGGGCAGCCCGGGGTTTTATGTAGGCTATAAACGTCCCACTGCAGGGCACAGGACTACTCTAAAAGTGAGAGAGAATATATGAGGAAATATGAGAGAGAGGCTTAATTACCTCGCGTGCCCACCGCGGATTGGAAATTTCAAGCGCTGAGGTATTTGAACGCCTCGGACACTCAGATGTCCTCACGATGGTTTCCTTCACAGTTAGCGAGTAGTGTTGCTAGTGTAGCTTCACAAATGTAAACAACTTAGAAAACGAAATTTGGTTTTGTGAAATGTAATTTAACTAAACCCTTTTTAGCATAGTCTTCCAAGCGAGGATAACAATGAAATCTAAGGTCACATATAGGGCAAAAACGTCTGGAAAGTTGCTGTTGCTGTAAAGTCGAAATTACTTGACATCAAGACTAGAGCCTGTCGCAATAGAGGCTCGTCTGTGAAATGCACAGAAAGATGGTTCCTCAGAGCGCAGAAATCCATCTAGCCGGGTATCTTAGTGCAAGGTCTGTGTTAGGCTCTCGTCACACAGACCTTGCAGAAAAATACCGAGAAAGAGAGAGAGATGGATGAAAGAGATGGTTTTTGACACCTCCTTTTTGTCCAGATCGCTTACAATTCAAGCCGTTTGGCTTCTGCGTGATTATTTTATTTCTTTTTGCCTCGGCGAGGGCTGTTACTCAGTAGCTACGTCGCACATTGACAACATAAGTGACACTATACAAAAAATGGCAATTTTGAGTTAAGTATACAGTTAAAATATTTTAAACGAAACGCACCTAATGCAAAGACCCCCGTTGCTCTAACGCGCAGAAATTTCGCTAGATGTCGCTAGTGTCACTTATTACTTTGTCACAACGAGTCCTGTCGGTAACTGATAAACCGGCACAACGCGAGTTCGGACGGAGTCGCCGGAGGGAGTCCTTGTCGAGGTGAGTCAACAAGTGGCATTTTGTGTAAAAAGCCACTTATTCTGATATTTCTACTTTCGAATATTAACAATAAGTAAATTCGTAAGTGGCACTTTGAGTAAAGAGCCACATATTCAATAAATATTGTTAGAATTTTGTATTGAAGCGTTCGAAATTAACGGCATTTTTTGTAAAGTGCCATTTAATTGATAAATTTGCTTTCGAATTTTCTCATTGGTAAATTGCAGAAATGGCAGTTTGAGTTCGTAAGTGCCAGTTGTTCATTAACTTTTATTGTTATTTTGTAGCTAGGCAAATCAAATAACGGGCTTTATCTGTTCAGTGTCATTCGATGGATTTTTTTTAATCAAAATTCTAAATCTGTGAGTATCTGAGTTAAGAACTAGTTATTCTTAATTTTCTATTTAATATTTACGTAGGTTTATCTACGTAAATATTAAATGGAACTCTTTATACGTATCTATATCTACACCAAT
Source organism: Yponomeuta sedellus (assembly GCA_934045075.1). Taxonomy (NCBI): domain Eukaryota; kingdom Metazoa; phylum Arthropoda; class Insecta; order Lepidoptera; family Yponomeutidae; genus Yponomeuta; species Yponomeuta sedellus. The sequence goes on from OW203728.1 coordinate 20,583,609, forward strand.
ATTATAAATTTGGAAGTAACTCTGCCTGTCTGTTTGCTTTTTAACGCCTAAACGGCTGAATGATTTGGATAAAATATTGTTGGTAGTTACCACAGGACCACGAGACGGACTTAGGGTACCTACTTTTTATCTCGAAAATTGTATTATAAATTATATAAATTTTAATTTAAATACCTGGTGTAACCTGTAGGTTTTCATTAACTACTTTGAATGGAAAAATATATCTTTTCGTTGCAAACCGTTAGTAGCTTATGCGTTCTTTTTGAAATTTTATAAATTAACTGTTATTTGAATATTAACTTATAGGTGCAACGTTGGCTACCTATAGTTCTCTAAGGTTTGTTTTTTGTTTAAGGTTTTAAAACATCGTGAATCCAAAGAAAAGTAGGTGTAAAAGGATCTTACAATTGACATTTCAAAACAACAATGACGATGAACACTCTCAAAGTATTAAGTCTGCTTCTAAAAGACATTACGATATTGCTGAGCCCCTTTCGACAATAACCGAGTCTGATTTGAATATCATGAGAAGTCCACCCTCGACCAGCATTTTGTTACAAATAATTTGTGAGAGCAAGATTTTAAAAATTACATTTTGTATAAATGACGTAGTAACGTATCTGTTTCTGTTAGTTTCATAATGTTTTTCTTGTTTCCTATCCTACCCTAACAACTCACGCCTGATTTTATAGAGCTTTGCTGGTACCTTATGTGCGTATATTTTACATTTTCTACTTGGACATACTCCTAAGTTAAGTTCAATCGCTTCATTGTTGTTGATTTATTGATAGTGAAAACAAAGTTTTGATACAGTTTGTTTTTTTGATGTTACGTTACAAAGGTTTTTGAAAAAATAGGTTTTTATTTACTGTAAGGATACTATAATACATTTTTTTATCTCAGAATATTAAGCCTAACGACTGATTAAAGAATAAGGACCTTATAAAATCTGTTTATTTTAACTGTTACAGCTAATACTTTGGAAGACTTTTAAACTAGGTTAAAACTAGATTTAAGTTGATTTACCTGGAATACAATACAAATTATGCCAAAGTTATTCCAAGTTTCTTATTTTTTGATAATACTTTTATTGATCTCGAGCCTAATAAAAAACTGACTTGTTAATGGAAGGTGTTTGAAACTTGTGTTAAAGCTGTGGGCATATGCAAAATAAACAGTTTTTTTAAATATTTTAGTAATTTTATTGTATTTTTTCTATCTTTTTAATCATTACGATATAGGCAAAATAACAACTTACGAAGTTATTAAGCAAAAAAAATTTATAACCGTGAATGGAAAACAGACACTATGATGAACTTTTTTTAAAAATGCATTTCTATTGAAAACTAATTACAAATTTAATTTTACGAAACTGGACACTGAAAGAACGTTAGCTAAAGAATTTTTTAAAACTAATTGTAAAGCATTTTTGTACATTTTCGGTTCCGTAACACCGATAGAATATTTTGGAAAACTTAAAACGGCCATACTGTAAAATTAAGTTTTTAGCTTAGTGCCATTTATGTTTTCAGTGTGCGACGTGTCGTCCAAAATTTTTTTTTAAATGGTAGAGTAGAACAAAGCAGCCACCACTCTGATACTTTTGACTTTTGTCGCTGTGTAGCGCCAGTTTCTTGAAACCCATTGTGAAGCTGGAACAAAAAAATTTAATAAAACTGTAAAAACTTTTGGAGAATTAGAGTGGCATAGGGAACCTGTTTTCTGTACCGTGTTAGATTGCGTTACAAGTTTATCTCGAAGGAGTTGGGAACTTAGTTTGCAACTACCCGGAGTTTGAGATCGTACCTAAATTATTGGCGTTTAGAATTTACAATTAAAATGATGGAATATCTTTTGAAAATTAGCTACGAAATCCTTAGGTTGTAAGCTTTAGATTGCCAAAGCGGGTAATACCAGTATTTCTTAAAGGCCATACGTTAAGGTGAAATTAGTTTAAGGTTGTGTGTCTTCAAAACATGTTTCATGAGACTTTTTTATAAAAAAAATACACTATAAAGAACAGTTTGATTATTTTTACTAATCAATATCATTTTGATCCAACTTATGTGAGGTACGGCAGACGACTTAGTACATAAAACCCGTTGTATCTACTTCTTTCTAAAGATAGTGCAACTCTGTGTAGCAATTCGACATCATAAAGCTTCAGAAATGCTTGCTTCAATTTACAAAGTATGTTACAAATAAAAAACTTACATCACACACAAGAAGTCTGAGGGTATCTTAATAGGAGAACAGCGAGGATGGCCGAGCAAATCGTAACCCAAATCCCGCAATTTTCGCTTTGGCGGTAGTGCGTTGTCGTATTAAAAGATTATATTCTTTTTGTTGCACTAACCCGTGCTAAGGACAATTTTAAAAACCTATTTAGAAGCTAAAAATTTCACCCATGCCGGGTCTCGAACCCGCGACCTCTGGCCAACCGTGCCTGCGCTCTCCCAACTGAGCTAATGGGCAAGTACCGGCATCAGCGAAATTTCGCACCTGTTTACAATATTTTCTGTATCATTTACAGGCAGCGACATCTGGCTGAAGTAATTTGCATCACTTGCAGCCCCGAGTACCTACTAAAGATGTTTTATTCTTCTTCCAGCCAGGCCTTTTCTCGCGAATTTCGGCATCGAGCTGATTAAATCAGTTAAAATAATATTAGTTTGTACTTGTTTTGTAAGGTGATGAACAGGATCCGTTTTGTACCAAAACACCTTTCCGGCAGATGGGACGGGCCATGCTTTCTTTGCACGCGCAGAACTCACTTATACCACCACCACAGCTTAGACTGTTGTTTTATTTCTGGAGTATATTGGTGATGAGGTATAGGTAATTAGGTATATCTCAGCTGTAGTGATAAATCACCGAAATTGGTTAAGGAGCTACGAGGGAACAAAGAATAGGACATACATACAAACAATCCAGATAATACCCCTCCTTTCCTTAAAAACCGGCTGTATGTGTACAGTCACGAGCATTAACACGTATGCAGTTCAGTACCTTGATAAATCGAATAGTCAAATTCTCATACATCAGGCTAGAAAAGGTTAGGGTGAGAAGGTTCTAAGGTGTTTACATATTAGTGCATGCAACTGTACCGGGTCATAATAATATGGAGAGTAAAATTCCATACAAGGAGGATTTTTACCGGTTATTCAGAACTAACAATTTCATCAAAGTAATTTTCAATGGAATTTGTACAAAGTTTTCATTTTAAAAGATGGTCGCGCTATTACTCGTTAACTTGTGAAGTTTAGGTAGCTGTAATAGTTTCCTTTTGAGTTTTATTTTATTTTAGACTCTAGGAAGACTAACAGCTATTACAGGTTTACAATACATAGATAAATAGGACATACTCAGCCAATTAAAAGTCTTCACAATTAGTTTTAGATTAGTATGAACGCAGACTGTTCACGTGATAGCACCATTAACGTAGTGAGAAAACTTACACTAAAAATATAAATACAAATAAATTTCTATTTTTAGTGTAATTATAATGAGTTCATTTGAGTAATTAGACTTCATTATAATGACGTTTTTTTAATAATCGATCATATAGCTGAAAGAGGAGGTTCCTTGTTAACTACGGTACCCTAAAGAACCACATTCAAGAATAAAGCCCAGATGAGTTTGCATTTCCAGTCCCAGCCAGATTTAAAATCCCACCTACCGAGTTGAACAAACGAAGGCCTAATGTTAAATTGGCAAAAAAATACAGCCCATCATCTCAGAGCTATAACAATTCTCGTTTACGGGTGTGATCGCTCTCAGAAAACGTTCTTGAAGGTGCCAAATGACACGTTTGATACTTGTTTCACGAATGTTTATTAAACAAATCCTTTCAGAAAACGTTATGAACTTCAGGCGAGTGTTGTTGTAAACACGCTGCACAAACACGGAATTTCTCACCAGTCTCATTGATGTCGTGAATGAACAAAGAGTCTTCGTATTTTTTGTTCAGCATCAAAGATCAGCTCAAGTCAAATAATAAAATATGAAGTGTTTCTCATATTTCATCTGCTGTTGTATGTGGATTTGTGTGGGATGTAAGTTTTTATTTGTAATGTGCTTCATACATTTAGACGTTTCTGATACTTTCGGATGTCAAGTATCAGCATAGTTGCACTTTTTGCAATTACGATTGATAGTCATTAATGTTTCATGTTTCAATCCTATGCATCTCAAGTTTGTCTGGAAGAGATCGCTTTAAGAGATAAGACCGCCTAGTGTAAAATAGTAACTTAGATGTTTAAGTTTTTCGTGTGCTCTCAAAATATATGATATGCAATTACGATTAATTTAATGTACTGTATTTTATCTAGCTCATTGTACTAGGTTCGTAACATTTATAGTGTGAACATTTAAATTATCCACCTCTATATCACCAATAAAATCTCACCTTTGCATTTCAGGGACTCAAGGGCCATTTGCACCCCTAAAGCCACGAGCCAGTCACGAGTGCGATGGGCACAACAAAGAATACTTGGTCGAAAAATTCTTCAATTTGATCTTCACCGAATTCCAAAACGTGCCACCAGTTTGCGTATGCGTCCAAATGTGTCCAGATCAACCTACTTACTGCTACCCAAGTGGCTGCATGAGGCCCGTGCATCATAAAAAGTATATTGATAATGGTGGAACTCATGCGGAAAGTACCAACGATAAAAGTAAACTGATTGTCAATGAAGGAGCTAATCCTTTCATTTATGTGGTTGATGGGAATGGGGAAAGTGTATTGAACGACTTCGCTCAGCTGGCTAGCAAAGCTGGTATAGTTGGAAATGGTAACCGTTGAAAAGATTAACACATTTGTCATGATTTTGGACAGTAAAGTTTTGTTGCAAACAGGATTACATTTGATCATTGTGGCGTTGGAAGCGCTCGTGGCCTAGTCGAACCGAGTGATTGCAATCAATCACTTGAGTTAAGCAACAAGAGGCGCGGTTAGGCGCTGGACGGGTAACCGTCCCGCTAGTGGCATTTTTGCGAGCGCTTCCGTACTTCGCAAGGCACGTTAAGCCGTTGGTGCTGGCGGCCATGCAAAGGCAGTTGTTAAGCGATGTCAGAGGCCTTATGGCCGGTTTGATAATTTCTGACCGCCACGATTGCGTGAGTTGGCTCATTTTTACAAGATTCTTGGTATAGGAAACATATCCTAAAACATTAATTTTTTGATTGGATGATAGATATGAGTTAATATAAGGTTCATATTATTTTAAAAGTAAGAGTACGTTTTATTTTATTTTTATTAATAGATTTATTGTTGGGACTATCACTGTACAGAAAGTATGAAGTGTTTTATGAAGATAGTCCAAGCAAGGGTCTTTACTCTTTTTTACATTTGATTTACTTTTATTTTATTCGCAGTGAAACCTCATATGATGGCTGGTATATCAGACCTGATGAATGACCGCGCGAAGATACTTTTTAAGTACAAAAAGTTACCTAACTTAGGGATGCATTACAACTTAAAAGAGCACGTAAAACATGCCATCGACAAACAACAAAAAGATTTGAATCTCAAGAGGAATAACGTTTACGGTGAAAATGTGCCAGCAAAATCATTCAGGTACGTACCTACCTAGACACTTATTTTTGAAGGTACTAAGTATGTTGATGAAGCAGAGGTGACCTGTCAGGCTGTAAGTGGTATGATGGATATGAAGTGGCAGTCCATGGCCTCTGCATACCCCTCACTCCTCTATTTACATGTCTTGTTTTATCAGTATAATAGAATGCATGTTTTGATTAAAATTAATAAACAGAGATAGGAACACCGTTGTGATTGAACATCATGTAGGTAGATAAATTTGATATGGTTTTTTCACCAATTTTCATGAACGAAACTTCAAGCCTAAATGAGAGGACTTCAGGTCATGACATAATCCCCTTTTAACCCATTTGTGTGTTCTGACGCAGTGACATATTTTTCAGGTCTAAAGCTGCAAAGGCTCGTTTCACATCGGATCTTACTTACAAGAAGTTAGGGAGAAACAATCCAACATCACCAATTGCCGCGTTCCTACTGAACGACATAAATAAGAACACATATAATAAGCGCGGCTTGAAGAAAAACCTTGAAGGATTGAATGGTTTGAACAGCAACAGTTTAGCTGAAGCAAAACACTGTACCGGGTAATGAAGATAAAACAGTTTATCGATGATGTTATAAATACTGAACTGTACTGCTGAAATTATTGAAAACGAACAAACCAATGCTTTAAATAATGAAAATGATGCCATGTCTAAGAACGAACAAATCAATGCTTTAAATAATGAAAATGATGCAATGAATGCGAAAGAACAAATAAATTATTTAAGAAATAAATTTTTTGCAGAGGCTTTTACGGTAAAAGAATTGCAATTACTAAAGAAAACTGAAAAAAAATCCTCCTCGAAATCATATAGCAAAACAAAGCTAGAAATGCATGTAATGCGAATTTTGGAAAATCTGCTAAGTTTGAAAGTTTTCCGTATAATGAGAACAGTGAGGCACGGTGTGATCTTCTTCAGGCTATATTAGTCCACTGCTGGACATAGCCCTCCCCTAATGAGCTCCATAGCGCACAGTTGTGCCGTCATTGAGGGGTAATGCCCATAATCCCCACGCTGGGCATGCGGGTTGGGGATCGCAGTTCGGTAGAATTGTACTGCAGGGGGCGCTGCTGCCCACCCCTCGGTTTGTGTCCCTTAGTCGCCTTTTACGACACCCGCGGGAAGAATTTGGGTTGGTGCTATTCTCTAGGCCGACACCACACATACATACCACACGGTGTGATCATTGCACCCTAAAGCTGTATCAAATGAATAGTTGATTATTATCTATTTAACTGCATTTATTATTGTTTTAGGGGTAACAAATACCTATGTTCCCAGTTCCAGAATGATGCAATTTTAGTACTTTTTGAAATAAAAAAATATTTCATTTATGATGTGCCAAACTTGTATAAATGACCTCAGTCTGGGGTGTAGTTCCTCTATTTGTACTGTATTTCCTGGTTTTATTTGTGATGACCTTGCCTGCTTTGCGTTTAACAGGGTTTTTCGTTTGGCTCGTATTCTCGTTTGGGATCTGAAAAAATGATTGTATTGCTCGGAAGTTATAATTACTGATATGTAGTTAAATAATAATACATTCTTAAAACTGTTTTTATACGGATTTATGCTCGTTTATTACATTATTACAATTTTCCAACGTTTCGGCACTTTTTCAGGTGCCGTGGTCCCGGATGACTGAGGTGACAGGTCCGTCCGTCGCGGAGGACGTGTCAAACCGGACACAGTCGAGCGAGTTCCAGCCTACCTGCCTTTCGTGAGAGGAGTGACTGACAAAATTGGGAGTATTTTGAAACGCGCCTCAATCAGAACCATCTACCAGCCGCCAAGAAAGATACACCAATTCATGCGAAGTGTCAAGCACAGGATTCCCTTACAAGAGGCAGGAGTATACAAGCTTGACTGTGAATGTGGTTCCTCGTACATTGGTCAAACGAAGCGTACCATAGCTGAGCGGGTGAAGGAACATATCGCTGATGTGAAACATAAGCGCTCTGGTAGATCTGCAGTCAGCGAGCATACACTTAGCGGTACCAACCACTTTATACATTTCGATAAAGTTAAAGTTCTAGCAAGAGAAGACCGTTTCTTCCCTAGAATGATACGTGAGGCAATAGAGATCCGCCGGCATCCAAATTTTAATAGAGATCGTGGTTGGAACATACCGGTAGCATGGGAACCAGTGCTTACGTAAGTGCATGAGACCCCCTTGCTAGAAGTGTGACTGTAGAATAAATAATAAAAAAAAAAAACAATTTAATTTCAATTAATAATCGGTATCTTTAAGTTCATATAAAGTAATAAGTTTATAAATTTAACTTTAACTTCAATTACTAATAATCAATATTGTTGACTTTATATAAAAAATAATTAGTTTGTCTATTTTGGAACGTAACTTCATAATTAACTTTTGTAATTTTTGCCGAGGGTAGTAAACTAACCGTTAATGATTTCTAAAAGACACCTGTCACCTCAGTCATCCGGGACCACGGCACCTGAAAAAGTGCCGAAACGTTGGAAAATTGTAAAAATGTAATAAACGAGCATAAATCCGTATAAAAACAGTTTTAATTATGTCTACTGCTCGTGTTAACCTTAGAAAATACTAATAATACATTCATTAAGAAATGTATTGTGGGTTTGTAAGGGATTAAAGATGGGCGTTTTCGAAAAACATTTTCGAAATTTTCGAAAATGGTTGTTATTCAAATGTTTCGAAAATATTCTTTGTTATTCGAAAAGAATAACTAATTTGGTGCTGTTTCATTTGCATGAAAGCAATATTATGAAGACAGCATTGAACTAACAAAACGCACGCGACTCGTGTAAAGTCGTGTCATTCCGCCACGAATCGTGTTTTCGAAAATTGGGCCGATATGAATTTCGAAATGACTAACGTCTTTGAAATGACTCGGGGCATCTCGACAGTCACTCAACTACATCTGTTGGAGCCCTACGTCACTGAGCGGTGCCCCGCGCCCCGCAGGCCAAAACCGGCCGGACAACTTGCGAGCGGGACGGCGGGCAGCGCCGCGGCATGCGGCACTTCACACCATCCGACGTGTCGATACACACTAATTTTGAATTATCTTCTTTTTCCAATTAAACCATCAATTTATACAGTCCACTTGCTTATTTATCTCGATATCAAGACCCTGAGCTAACAACATCTCAACATGCGAAATATTCGAAAATGGCTCGCTTTCATTCTTGCATGCATGCGTCACATTCGCGCAATCGCGGATTAGTAAGTTAGTAATATTAGTAAAACTTATTCGAAAATGAATGTTAGTAATTTACTAATCTTGTTTTCGAAAATCAAAGTTAGTAAATTCAGATTATTCGAAAAGAGATGTCATTCACAATCGCCCATCTTTATAAGGGATTCAGATGAGGACTGGGTCTCAGTGATTGGAAAATTGAATGAAAGATGATATACGGAGAAAATACGTGGCGGTAATGTTCGCTGAGCGCGCGCGGGTCACTCGTTGGTGCCTCGAGTTGAACTGATTTGCAGGGCGAGGTGACCGGCGTATGTGCTTTGCAACATTACCCTCATCAGTACATTTATTAAAACGGTCAAGAACGAACAAACCTAAATCTAACACAATCATACATCGTTTTACATAATTATTATTATTGTTCATCACATTAATGTGTACGCGTCGACTACAGGGTTATGACAGTTTTCGCCATTTCCTATTGACTTTTTTTTAAATAACAACGAACAAAGCTAAGCACCTTAAACACTTCGTAGTGATGAAGTGTCACACGCATAAATTAAACACACATACACACACTCACTCACTCACACACACTCACCCACACAAACAACCACACCGAAATTCAATTCCCTCTTAGTATTTAATATTTATAAACTGCATCATTGTCGTCTAGTATTTACCAAAGTTTCATATTTTTTAGCTTTTTATTTCTTTTAATTACATGCATTTGCTTATTTTTGTAAAATCTTCGTGAAACAAATGTACTATTTGTGATTCTCACCGTATAAAAAAGCTCGTAATTGGTCTATGTTAAGTCAAATTAATTGTGCACCTAAATTGTATTTACGCTGTGAGCTACTTGTGATTAAATGTAATAAATGTCTTTAAACGATACTATACTCGTATAAACAGGCTGTTTTAAAAAGTAGGTACCTGTGAAATTTAATTCTAGCCTTCTAAGCCCTAGCGTCCTATACATAGGACATTACACATAACATAGTTATATATCAAACGGGTCAAATCGTGATTATTAGGTAAAACGTAATTAGAGAGAGAGGGAGAGAGAAACAATTTATTTAAAGGAACAATACTTTAAAAACAAAACCAAACGGTAACAAAAAACATAAAAAACGAAAACACAAAAAAAAAAAATTACCTTATTTCCCGACGTTTCGTTTATTTCGTTACAGTTGCCGCGTTCAACTATAACGCTGCCGAAACGTCGGGAAATAAGGTAATTACGTTTTACCTAATAAATAATCGCGATTTGACCCGTTTAATGTATAACTATGTATGAGTATCGCGAATCATTAAGAAATACTATTACACATAACTTTCTTAATTCACACCCAATGTTCTTATACTAGGAAATCTGATAGACCTTCTGTTCTGAGTTCAATATTTCAAGCGGTGGTGGCGGCGGAGCGGTAGGGCACTGGCTTCTCAAGTGGAAGGTCGTGGGTTCGAATCCCGTGACTTGTACCAATGACTTTGTTTTCTAAGTTATGTAACTTTGTGAAGTTATAGTACCAATATCACTCGCAAACGGTGAAGAAAACATCGTGGAAACCTAGACACTTAGGTTTCCACGATGTTTTCTTCACCAAGTGTTCAACTACCTCAACGCTTTAAACTGCCAAACCGCGGTGGGCACGCGTGGTAATTAAGCCCATACTCTCTCTTTCTGAGAGAAGATCTGTGCCTTGCAGAGGGACATATATAAGTAAATAAATTAATAAAATAGCCTTTATTAACACTCTCTTAGATAACACTATAGCAGGATCTTAGATAGAGAACACTTTTGTACATAAAAATGGAAATTACACAGATATTTCTTAACCTAAGAGTGCAGACGGCGGCCTTATCACTAAAAGTGATATCTTCCAGACAACCTTTGGATGGACTGGACTAATATATTGAAGAAGGAAGTCGATGTAGGTACAAATATACAAGATTATTACAAAGGTATAAATGAATACATGCCTAAACAACAGTGTGTGTACATTTAATATACTATTTTTTTTTTAATGCACTAACCCGTGCTGAGGAGGCTAAAAGGCTAAGAGGCTAGAGGTTAAAAATTAGGTTAAAGATATAAAGTACAATTGGCGGCCTTATTATTAAAAGCAATTTCTTCCAGACAACCTTACGACGGAAAGTTGCTGGAGGAAATAAGAGACGGGTAGTCGGTGCAAATATGAATATATTAATACACTACTTATATAAATAACAATATACCTACATAAACAGTTACACACATAGTTATGATAAACTTACATAAACGCGTTATACGAGTAATAACAATCTACGCGATGAGGAAATAAATACAATATTGTGTACCTATCCATATGGGTACACAATATTGTATTTATTGTATATTTAATATTGTATGTCTCCATAGACATACGGAAAAGACAAAATGAAAGGGACAATGCACGAATACTAAACTTGCAGGGACAGATAAAACTCCTTAACTTTGCTTTTAAAGACAGCTGAGGAAGGGGAGCGCCTTATTGATACCGGAAGATCATTCCACAGCCGAGTGGCCGTTACGGTAAACGAGTCGCTGAAGAACCTCGTCGAGTGAGTTGGAGTCTTCAGCGACATATACATAAACACTTAACCGATTATACATATTGAAAGGACATAACAAAAACACAAACAACAACAGATCAATATTACGGATTACTTCAGTGTTATAGTGGACTAGCGTGATAGAGCTCCTTTACCATAGCCTTAAAAATGGGAAGGGATTTGACTTTCCGCACCTCCACCGGCAAGGCATTCCATAGTCGGACTGCCTGCATAGTGAAGGATCAGCTATAGAAAGTGGTGTGATGGGAAGGGATTTTTAGGAGTAGATTTTGGGAAGATCTTAATTTGGTTAGTAGGTATGTTAATTTCTTAGAGCTACAATATTAGTTAACAATTCGTTAGTAATTTAAAACTCATCAACTTGATGATGATGATTGCTCCGACTGATTTCGGCCATGGCGACCACTTTGACCCCTAATCACATATGTGGCGCTGGTGCGCTCGGAGATGGCTTATGTAGCCTTCGCGGCGAAACTCCGTGCACACTGAGAGCATCAACTTGAGAGTGCCCATAAACGGGTGTAGGCCTCCTTCATCTGAGTCCAGGTGACTCTATCTCGGGCAGTGCGCGTCCAGCATCTACCTGCTACCCTAACAATATCGTCACTCCAGCGTAGTCGCGGTCGTCCTCGACTTATACAGGGCGTCCCAAAGTTATGGGCCATGAAGGGAAAGTACCTTAAATATCGTAGATAGGGTATTTTGCTGAAAGATGACTTTATAAAAAAACCTGTTTAAAGGCTAAAAAAATACCCACTCAATTGACTACGGCAGTTTCATGTATGTTTTTAATTTGATTAAAATGATTAATTTCACGCTGTTACTTTCTTTTTTTTAAATACTATGTTACTTAAGAAGAGTTATTGGCCATTTTTGGCCATTATTTCGATTGGCATCATAAAAGTAGGGGTGTTTTTTTTAAATTTAAGTCGGTTCGATTCCCAGACAAGGCAAGTAATTTTTAGAAAATCTTTGATTGCAGAATTACTTACAAGAACTTTTAAAAATAACATAAAGTCTTCTTTCAGCAAAATACCCTATCTACGATGGTAAGGTACTTTCCCTTCATGGCCCATAACTTTGGGACGCCCTATATAGGCTACTTAAATAAATCTACTATAGAGAGTCATCTTGTTGGAATTTGATATTTACTTCGAGATAATTTATTAAGATAATTTACTTCGACTAAATAGTTAATACTAGCTGTGCCCCGCGGTGTTACCCGCGGCATATCGATTTTCCCATGGGAATAAGGTATTTTCCATCAGTAATACGAAGCCTAGGTATGTGTTAATCCAGGATGTCACCTAACTCCATACCAAATATTATTAAAATCACTCCAGCCGTTTAGACGTAAATAAGTAACAAATATATACACTCACAAACTTTCGCCTTCATAATATTAGTGGGATTTTACGGACAGGCAAAATAAAAAGTACTCGAAACCGGCGCGTTTAGATGCAGCGACTAATGGATGCTGACGAAAGGAAACATTTCTGTCTGGATCGTGGCAAGCGGCAAAACCTGGTCTCTGCCTACTCCCTCGTTATACAGTCGTGAGTTTACATAATGTAATGTACAATTTGTCAAACGATGCTAAAACGACTGGCTTATATGCCTCAAGTGTTCCCAAGAACCGCCTAATGGGCGAAATGGAAAAACTTTTCTCTTTGCCCGCGTAAGTTAATAGAAATGCTTCACAGCCCCGTCGTCGAATACTTACGACGCTTTTTTTTGCGCTTCAACGAACTTTTTGAGTATTCAAGGAATATTCAATCTCGTTTATTGGCTTAAACAGCCATTGTTGGCGTTAATGGTAACAAGTTCGAGTTTTCTGTATTCACAGTTCATGGTTCATTATCAATATGATTGCGACATTGATCTCACATTTTTTGCAATATTTTTTTTCCCCTGGTGGCGCTCCTTGCTCCATCATCATCAGCCGTTTGACGCTCACTGCAGGACATGGGCCTCCCTCGTGGTTTTCCAAGCTTCCCGGTCTCACGCTTACCGCATCCAGCGACTCCCCGCCACCGTAACCAGGTCGTCAGACCATCTGGTGGAGGGCCTGACCACGCTGCATCGTCTTCCGCGCCGCGTTTGGCAATTCAGAACTTTTTCGCCCCAATGGCCATCAGTTCTTCGAGCTATGTGCCCCGCGTACCGCCAATTCAACTGAGCCATATGTATCAGTATTTAAAAAAAACTATCTCTTCTTCTTCCGGCTATATTAGTCCACTGCTGGACATAGCCCTCCCCTAATTAGCGTTATAGCGCAAGGTTGTGCCATCATTAGGGGGTAATGCCCATAATCCCCACGCTGGGCATGCGGGTTGGGGATCGCAATTTGGTGGAATTGTATTGCAGTGGGCGCTGCTGCCCACCCCCCGGTTTGTGTCGCTTAGTCGCCTTTTACGACACACCCGCGGGAAGAATTTGGGCTGGTGCTATTCTCTAGGCCGCACCTGTTTAGAGGCTAAAAAATCCACCCACCCATTAGCATCTAAATAGGGTTTTAAAAATTGCCCTTAGCACGGGTTAGTGCAACAAAAAGAATATAGTAATATATATCAGTAACTCGGGTTCTTTTGTAGACTGTCTCATTACTGATACCACCACGCAGAGAAACTTACAACTGCACGAAACTCCTTAAATGAAATTGCGACAACAGATGTTAATTTGAAAGCAAATAATTGTTAGTCAGATAATGTGACCACTATTAGGAATAACTTGTCGCTCAATTTACAATATCACCATCCAGCGCTAGAAACGCCAATGGTGTTAGACAATCCTACGTTCCCACTTTGCCCCGTTGAATATTTGGGTGAGGAAATTGGATTTTTTTCAAAGTCCTTCCAGAAGAACTTTGGTAGGTAGTTCTTCTATTCATATTGATGAGCAGAACCTCTTGAGATATCTACCACTAGTGTTGGTATCTTAGGACCTTCGTCGATATCCTGTTTTTCCAAATGTAAGTAGGTACTTATGCTAAGACTAAGTTAGGTAGATATTAAATTGCTTCCCACCTAAGGGCCGAAATGAACTTTAAAAATAGAACTACTGTCAGCTGTGAAGAGTTTTGTGTAATAATAGGCTTTTTAAAAAAAAACTAATAAAAAAAAATGCTGCAGCCATGTGAGTTTCTAAACAGCCAGTGTGAACTTAGTGCAAACTTCTTTGAGCGGAATAAGCAGCAACAATTATGCGGTGAGTTCCATATTTAAAATTTAAAAAGTCGACATTAATTGGCGGGTACTAATCTGTTATAGTACCTATTTTTTATCTTCCCCTTTGCTAATACATTCCCTATTTAGGCGAAGTTAGTCCGCCTGGGACGTCCCTTACCGGCCCTTCCACTCACATTTGCAACATATTATTTATTTCATCAATCTTTCTTCTTTCATCCTCCCCACAAGTCCAAACCAACGCAACATTCCTATCTCAATTCTAATAATAACTTACACGCAACACAACCACTTGACATGGTCCCAAAGTAGGATACCCTGTTCTATATAGTAACCAGGAAAGGACGTCACAACCATGAAAATACACAAACTGTACCACTTGCCACTTGTACAAATGTAGATAGATAGATAGAATATTCTTTATTGCATGTACACCAAGGATTACATAAGAGACTTATAAAATAACAGTGGCGGCCTTATTACTAAAAGTAATTTCTTCCAGACAACCATTGACATGTACAGCGGCCTCCAGTCGGAATCGAACCCACGACCTCTGTATACCCAAGGGCCTTAACGGCTTGACCACCGAGGCAATCAATAATGTTAACATACCTAGTACTTGAAACAACATTCAATCATGCACGTGGTTATCTAAAGCGTGCGTCAACTTATCAAATAACTATGTAGTAACCAGTAAATATATACTAATAACAATATTATAAAGGCGAAATTTGTGTGTTAGTGTGTATGTTTGTTACTTTTTTTAAAACCTATTTAGAGGCTAAAAATTCCACCCATGCTGGAACTCGAACCCACACCTCTACAATACTCTGTGTGTTACTTACAGGCAGCGACATCTGGCTGAAGCAATTTGCATCACTTGCAGCCCCGAGTACCTACTTTGCAGTTTATCGCTGAACCCACATGATTATATTCTTTTTGTTGCACTAACCTGTGCTAAACACAATTTTTAAAAACTTATTTCGAGGCTAAAAAATTCCACCAATTCCGGGACTTGAACCCGCGACCTCTGGCTAACCGTGCCAGCGCTCTCCCAATTGAGCTAATGGGCAAGTACCAGCATCAGTGAAATTTCGAACCTCTTTACAATACTCTCTGTGTTTTAAATTATTTATTTAGAGGCTAAAAATTCCACCCATGCCGGGATTAGAACCCGCGACCTCTGGCTATCCGTGCCAGCGCTCTTTCCAACTGAGCCAATCTCTGTGTTACTTACAGGCAGCGACATCTGGCTGAAGTAATTTGTATCACTTGCAGCCCCGAGTACCTACTTTACTTTTAGCCTCGAAATAGGTTTTTAAAAAATGTCCTTAGCACGGGTTAGTGCAACAAAAAGAATATACCTTTCTGGTAACCAGTAAATGTATACTAATCACAATATTACAAAGGCGAAAGTTTGTGAGTGTGTGAGTTTGTATGTTAGTTACTTCTTCACGTCTATACAGCTGGATTTGGTATGGAGTTAGCTGAAACCCTGGATTAACACATAGGCTACGTTTTACTACGGGAAAATATATTATTCTCGTGGGAGAATCGAAAAACCGCGGGAAACACCGCAGGGCGCAGCTAGTTATTAGTAATCGCAAGCCTTGCACGCGGCATTGAATTTAATTAAATTCAATGCACGCGGTTAAGGAAGTATGTACCTACAGTAATTATTTACAATCACGTTAGGATGAACACACACCGTGCAACACAGACTCTATATCCAATCAGTGTCTAGGTAAATGTCATCTTACTATGTTACAAATAGCTAGAATTACTAATACCTAGAAATGCGAGTAGATGTTGAGTTGTTTGCAAATTTTTCCATTGAGATAAAAATAACTTATGATGAGTTTATATTACACTGCTGGGGCACGGGTCTCTTCCTGCATCGCAGGAAGGTTAGGCCATACTCCACCACGGGGGCCAAGTCCGGGTTGGTGGAGGATTGTAAGACAGTGGCGGACCTTACTGTCAGAAGTTATCAAGCCGCCCTTAAGGCCTCTGACATGGCTTAACGACTGCCATTATATAACAGCCGGCAACAACGGCCTAACGTGCCTTGCGAAGCACGGAAACGCTCGGATAAATGTCACTAGCGGTAGTCACGGGACGCTCACCCATCCTGTACCTGACCGCACCTGTTGATGCTTAACCAAGTGATTGATTCCAATCACTCGGTTCACCTAGGCCACGAGTTTATATTGTTAAGGCGCTTATGGACGCTAGCTAGCGCCTCCAATAAAAACCTTGTTTTATAATACGTTTTTTTTTTCAAAAAGCGAACATGAGACATCTTAATATCTGTGGTAACTATTTTTAGAACACACAGCCTAGACCATGGATAACTTGTTTCATACTATCATACTATCTCCTATTTGGTCGATGCATGTCCGCCTGGGACATCCCTTACCAGCCCTTACACTCGTTTAATAATACGCTTTAATCCAGAAGTGAACGTGAGAAATCTTAACAACTGGGACAACCATTTTTAGAACCTGCAGAATAGAAGCTAAGGTGAATATACTAGACCTACCGGACTTTGATCGATTTTCGCTAAAAACGGCCGTTTTTGACGGAAAATTATTAAAGTTCTTGGTTGTTGATTCTAGGTTCTAGACTGATAGCGGTGTTACCTGCAATAAACCGCAGGTAACACCGCGGGGCACAGATAGTTTATCATAATTACCTGTACATCGAATAATTTGGAGAAGATACCAAAATGATTATGTACTTAAGTAATTTACTTTTTTAAATTACAACTATGTACGTTCTTTCCACCAAAAAACCACAAGTCAAGATGGCGGCTCCATTTTTTTTTATAGTGACGTCATCACACGAAGCTTTCATACCTTCATGATAATTTAGATCTAATAGAATTTCCTTCTTATTTCATTCAGCAACTTTCCGTCGTAAGGTTGTCTGGAAGAAATTGCTTTCAGCAATAAGGCCGCCAATTGTACTTTGTATCTTTACATGTTTTATAATATGTGCTCTGGTGTACAATAAAGAATATTCTTATCTTATCTTAAAGTTAATTTATGTCTTAGTAAGTTAGTCAAATTGAATTGTCTCAGTACTGTTAAATGATTATTACTAAAAATATGCGAGTTCTTACTATATTGCTACTATAACTTGGAGAACAAAATCTTTGGTACACGCCCCCACCGGGAAACGAACCTAAGTCTCTCGCTGTCGAGTCCATTGTTCTACGCACTAGGCTAATGCCGCTACTTTACATTTGAATACACCTCATAATTAAGTGAAGTATTATCACGTGCCGTAGGTAAACACTCAAGTGGACTAACAACTGTACATTTAGATTTATCATCAATTATCATCAGTTGCAGTAAACAATTATTATCATCTATACACATATAATATGGTCGTAGCGACGACGAGTTTGTACGCAAAATATTTCAAATGAATAATAATAATAACGAGCGAAGATTATCTGTCAGGATCGGGGCAAGTGGGAGTGCCTGGTCTCTGCCTACCCCTTTGGGATACAAGCGTGAGGTTATGTATGTATGTAATAATAATGGTGTCGGCTGAAATCGTTCCTATAGTCCTGTCCGCGAATGGGTTAGTTCCAACCAGTCTCGCTAACCTTCCCGAATTCTTCCCGCGGGTGTCGTAAAAGGCGACTAAACCAGGGGGTGGGCAGCAGCGCCCCCTGCAGTACAATTCCACCAAACTGCGATCCCCAACCCGCATGCCCAGAGTGGGGATTATAGGTATTACCCCCCAATGATGGCGCAACCTTGCGCTACGGCGCTCATTAGGGGAGGGCTATGTCTAGCAGTGGACTAATATGGTCTAAAGAAGAAATCTCTCTAACCATCTAAGGCGGTTGGAACTGCGTGTGGGCATGCTTTAATAATAACTTCCACATAACACAATCACTTGTCCTGGTCCCAAACTAGGATACCCTGAACTACGGTAACCAGACAAGGACGTCACAAACATAAAAATACACCTAGACTGAGGCCACATGTACTATGTACGGAGGCCCCAGAAGGAATCGAATCCACGATCTCTGTCTTGGTACGGCTTAGTGACTAGACCAACAACAGTCTGCAGTAATTGTGGTATTTTGGACGTGAGGATGGTAGACCGTGTCCAAAACACAACACTACGCGCAAAGACCGGAATAATCGACGTGGGTGTCCAGTGAAATTAAAGTGGCGCTAGGCTTCCTGTGATGCAGGAAGGGAGCCGTGCACGAGTAGTAGGTACATTAAAGTGTTGATATCGTATTGGACTGGTCATGCCAGTCGAATGCACCGGAGTAAGTGGGCGAAACTCATCAACGAGTAAGTGCCACACGACGGACATCGACGTAACGGCCGGCCTAAGAGACGGTGGAGAGCTGATCCCGACCAACATCTACCGGAGTGGTCTGAGATGTCTCAGGACGGAAAACTCGGGGCTGAATTGACCTTTGCCCAGCAGTGGGATACAAATATTGAGGCTACGTAAAAAATGTTTTAATACCTACCTGTTCCTACGACACAAAAGCCGAATCAAATCTATCAGTCCGTTCGTCCATCTACGTCTACGTCTTTCTAACAGTCTCCAACCGTCTGTCAAAGAGCCAAAGCTCATTTCAGGTGGAATAGAAAGTCCAATGCTGTATGCAGCTATCTATATTTCATCAGTCAAATTATCATTTCTATGCACACTGTTACCTGGCTTACATTATTAAAAACCTATTTAGAGGCTAAAAATTCCACCCATGCCGGGACTCGAACCCGCAACCTCCGGCTAACCGTGCCAGCGCTCTCCCAACTGAGCTAATGGGACATCTGGCTGAAGTAATTTGTATCACTTGGCTTACATTTCTATTTATTTTGTTGTTAATTACTATGTAAGAAATCAGAGTGCTGTAAGGAAAACTATTGCGACGACGTCTCTGTTAAATCTGGCATGAAAATTACGAGAAAGAGAATAAAGTACCTTAGCATAACCTCGCACACGTAATGTAAGCATACTTACATTAAGCACGCCCTTGTACATTTACTCATGTAATTAGTGTAATAAAGAATTAAAATAATAAATAATAATGACCTAAGACGATTGTGTAGTATACTTTTTATTTCGTTTATATGCAAATGAAGTCGCGAACACATCTAGTCTCTCTTTAACTTACTAGCAGCTAATCTAGAAAATATTAAAGCAGTAGCAATCAGTGTCTTGCGCGATAAACATGTTGCTAAATATATTACTACTCGGTGTTATCTTCTTGTTTTCATTCTCGTACATAATTTGTTCGTACAACGAAAGATATTGGAAAAAACGTGGCGTGCCTTACCATGGTGGGAAAAACATGCTGGGTATATTTTGGGACTTTTTGATTGGGAATAAAGCGTTGTTTGTCCTAATAGATGACATATACAATGAGTTTTATAACGCACCAGCCGTGGGCATGGCATCAATATTGGTACCAACGTTGCTTGTGAAGGATCCAAAGAACATTCAACATGTTTTGGCAGAGAATTTCAAGGCGTTCTTTCACAGAGGTGTCGAAGTAAACCCTAATGATGTTTTGGCGGATAACGTTCTATTTATGAACGGGCCTCGATGGAAGTTGACAAGGCAAAAGATGACTCCACTATTTACAAGTGCCAAATTGAAGAACATGCATTACATTATGGATAAAAGTGCAAGGGATTTTGTCGAATACCTATTCAAAAATGATCTAATGAAAAACTCGACTGCCTTTGACTCTCTGCGTCTGTTTTGCTGTGCTTCAATTGGAGCAGCAGTTTTTGGTGTTAAAACTGGAACATCAACTTTTGAATCACCATTCCTTAACATTGCTACTAAAGCCGGAGAGCCGAATATGACAACGAACTTAAAGTTTGCTTTAGCCACTGTATCACCGGCATTGTTTAAAGCATTCGGCGTAAAATTCTTTGCTGAATACGAAAAACCATTCGTTAGTGCCATAAAGCAAATTTTAAGAGAGCGCAAAAATGATGTAGGAAAATATCACGATTTCGCTGATCTCGCAATTTCAATACAGAAAAATGGAATAATGAAGGATGACACCACCGGCCTAGAAATGAACCCGACTGATGAGCTAATGGCAGGACAAGCATTCTTTTTCCTCATAGCCGGTGTAGATCCAACGGCTACAGGAATGCTCGCCATCCTATTAGAACTTTCCCGCCATCCAGACATACTCAAAAAGGTTCACGATGAAATTGACAACGTTTTTGAGGAGCACAAAGGTGTAATTACGTTTGATGTCATTACAAAATTGACATACTTGGAACAAGTAGTGGAAGAGTCTCTGAGAATGCATCCACCAATCGGCCAAATAGGGCGGAGGTGTACTGAAGACACAGTTTTGCCCGTCGGTAATATCAAAGTGGATAAGGGTACTCATGTGACAGTGCCAGTATTCTCTCTACATTATGATCCTCAGTACTATCCAAACCCAAGCGTCTTTGACCCTGAGAGATTTTCACCTGAAGCTGTGAAAAAGAGAGAGAACATGACATTCATGCCCTTCGGAGAAGGCAACAGGCTATGTGTGGGTAAGCATTGCAGTTTATTCTAATTAGTTTTTTAGGATTCTGTACCATATAATCTTACTAAGGGACCGTTAACTGAATATTTTTTTAAAAACGCTCGTGACTTAGTCAAACCGAGTGATTGGAATCAATCCATTGAGTTAAGCAACAACATGCGCGGTCAGGTGCAGGATGGGTCACCGTCCTTTAACTACCACTAGTGACATTTTTCCGAGCGCTTCCGCACTTCGCAGGGTTACGCCGCTAAGCCGTTGGTGCCGGCTGTCATGCAATGACAGTTGTTAAGCCAAGTGAGAGGCCTTATGAGCTTGATAACTTCTGACAGTAAGGCCCGCCACTGTCTTACAATCCTCCATCAACCCGGACTTAACCCCTATGCTGGAGTATGGCCTAACCTTCCTGCAATGCAGGAAGAGACCCGTGCTCCAGCAGTGGGTACATACCAAGGGTTAATACAGTTCTTTTAAATAAATCACATGTGATTAAATCACCAGGGGATTTTATTCAGCGACCCAACGCAAATGCATTTCTTTTTAATTTAGCATGCTTACCTCAGTACATACGGTTTCAAACTCTATGGGAAATGGGACTTACCTAGAATTCTATAGCCGTCTCGTGGGAGGACGGGGAAAAGGTCCGGTGTTTCAAGACAGTTTCAAGGTTTTGCCTAAATCACTATATGGGATCCATAAGTTGAAGTTTCTTTCTCTTTCAACCACTGAAAAAACTGGTACACTTAATTTTTCACAGACGAAAGCACGGAAGTGGGTCAGTAACAATCGCGTTGATGATCACACGCATCCTCACACTATATCGAGCATTACATAACTGCGCGTCTAACACAGAATGCATTCAAGAGCTGGTTTTGATCCCGATGCACATGTAGCTAAGCCAAGAGAAACAACTTATCACCATCCCATTAGAATACGTATCTAGGTACCTACTTATATAGTTTAAGGTAAATAGTATCTTACACTATAGGTGTAATTTGGTGTAAACTCTGTCTAAGCCTTCAAATATTTTGCGTCTACGCTTTCAACCGGCATGGGCGAGAAATAGCTCCCTGATTTCCGACCCCAACAGAATAGGAGAAACCGAATCCTACCGACTCCATTGGCTCGGTCACTTACAAAGGATGAGAGAGGATCGGGCGGAGAGGAGGGCATATCTGGGGGATGCAAGCCAAAAGCCAGATGGTCGCCCCAGATATCGCTAGAAGGATGAATGGGCCAAGGAGCTGCGTGAGCTCCAGGGGGGGTCACCCCCCGCGGTCTCTTGCCAGTCATGGCAAGAGACCGCGCATGACGGAGACAAGTGGCAACTCCTTGTGTTGGACGCTAGATCCACTTCAGGTCACTTGGCCAGCAAAGTAAGTATGTGATGGACATTACGCAATATAGGTGGTTTGTGATAAATTTATTATGTTAGGTACCCAATATTATTTTATAAGAAGGTAAAATTCAGAGTGCCTTCGATATCAACCCTTGTGTGTCCCTACTGCTGGGGCACGGGTGTCTTCCTGCGTCACAGGAAGGCCATCTCCACCGCGGGGGCCAAGTCCGGGTTGGTGGAAGATCGTAAGACAGTGGCGGGCCTTACTGTCAGAAGTTATCAAGACGCCCATAAGGCCTTTGTCAAGACTTCACGACTACTATTACATGACAGCCAACCGCTAAACGTGGAAGCGTTCGGAAAATGCCACCAGCGGTAGTCACGGAACGGTCACCCATCTTGCACCTGACCGCGCCTGTTGCTTAACTCAGAGTGCCTTGCTACTTTTTGAATATAGTGTAAACCAAGTTTGGGAAAGAGTGAGCACTTCTTAGCACATTACGGCCATATGCCAATAGCTAATCAAGCATCAATTATGGTCAATCGCTTAATTTCTTGTTAAGTAAGTTTTATGTTAATGTGGATGGAAAGCAGCGATAGAATTATTCCGTTTCATACCAAGAGTAAGGTGACAATTACAATTGAGCCAAAACAATTACGGTGATTAAAATCTTTTACGCTTACCTTACTCGTTGTGTGCGACGCACTGCACTCGCCAGGAGACTTAATTATGATGTAGACGCCAATGTATCGCGGCACCCCGTGACTTGCGTTCGTGACGTTCGACTGTAGCTCGATTTATATAATTTATAACTTGAAAGTCTTGTGGCGACATCCAACCTTTGATTCCGGTTAGACCCTCGGGTTCTTCAAATTCCGTCTGGCTGATAAAAGAACCACTTCAAATATTTGTCGCCTGCGCCTCAATCACATTTGCTCCCCGGTTTTCCTAGCTAAAATTCATGTCAGAGACAGTTCTATCTGCGAGTGTGGTCTTGAGGATGGTACCCCGGATCATATTTTCTTTAACTGCCCAAATTTGTCCTGTTCTCTTTACGATCTTCTGTCCCCTTATGTCCAAAGACCGGCTACATTTAAATTTGTCCTGAAATATCTTACAAAAGGGGTATCTTTGTCAAAACCCTAGCTTAATTTTTTTGTCCTAACAATATTAAACTGTAAAGCGTCTGCCATATTTTACTAATATTCTAACCCTGGTGATAGTATAATGTGTGACATCCTTTAAGTTCTAGGTTCCCTATCGCATCACACGTTGGAATCCAGTTCATGAAAGGATTTTTTAAACCGACCAAAGCCGAAGCGTCACAGGTCACTCCCATGACTGACTCGTCATTGGCAGAAATAGTCGCCCAAATTAGGACCGATTTGAGTTGCCATTAACTAAAAAACAAAACTTGAAAGTCAAGGACGCAGTGATGGGGTAAATGGTAGGTTTTGTACTTATCGATATAAGGTAAATCGCGGTACCCCGATCTTCAGAGAATAAATTACCTTTGTCCTTGACGTTTAATTCGAGATGAAACTTTTAAACTAGTGACTATTGAACATTGTAGCCGAAGGCAGTCATTAAAAATCGTTGTTATGTGATCACTGCCTTTTGCGGCAGATTTTTTCCGCATAAAGTTATGTGAATTGTCAGCACTAAAAAAATTACGATGTCTGAGTAAACGTTAGTGTTCCGAAGTTTCTTTTAGGTGGATAATTTGAATCAAGTAATAGAAGAGATAATTTCACCATATTTTTAGCAGTTGAGCTACTCCAGTTGACAGTGATTAACATATTATCATAAGACATGTTAAACCGACACGAAAGCATAATCAACATTGAAAACCCTAACGGTAAGGATTTTGGGACCCAACTCAAAAAGTCACTTTATATCGATAGTAATAAGGACTTAATTGATAGGCAGAAATAATACTTATATTAGTATCTGAAATAGCCGATTGGATACCAACTGTTTCCTAGGCTAGAGTTGCTGGAGTCTTAATAACAGAGTGGAAACTGCAAGGAGAGCAACGTCATGGCCCCGGGGCATGAGGCAAAAACTAGCATTTCTATCCTAATGTGTAGCCAGGAATATAAGTAGTAGCATGATAATCTGGTCTCGTTGGCTGCAATATCATCAATACATAGCCATGTTTGCGTACTTAATCACAAGTCTAAAGTGGGTCATAGACATGTTTGTGTGACACGCATGTCACACAAACACGAAGTTTAAAACCGCCGAGAAAGTTTGTTGGTGATCTAACAGGTATGAAGTAAGTCACTCAACACTTCTACTCTTGAACGAATGCCATCAGCATTCCAGTTATTTTTTCTTGATTTACTACCACACATACTGGCCTAAGTGAGTAAAAAGCAATACGTATTGGTAAAGTTGAGTGACTTAGAGCTGTATTTTGATGTTATTATCGTAAACGAGCCCAGATTATCCCAAAAAGCTCGATCGATATCAATCTTTATGTCCCCATTGCCGGGGCACGGATTTCTTCCTGCAAGGAAGGATAGGTCATACCCCCACCACCACAACGCAGGAAGGTTAAGGGCCAATCCCAAAATGCTATTACTATAAAGAGTTTTATAATAATAGCGCACTTCTAAAAATATTTTGTTTAATATTATTAGAAGTGCGCAGATCAGACAGTCAGACGAAAAACAGATTGACTAGACTATAATGTTCCTCGTTGACTATGGAACCTTACAAGTTCTTACAGTTTATTTTGAGTGGACCACTTAATTTAAGTGTAAGTTCATGTATTCGATAGACGAACATTTTTAAGGAACGTTCATCACATTGCATAGTAGGTAATAACATTATAGCGGATAAAGCAACTGTTCCTAGGTGAACTACCTAAACCCTCATTATGGACTTGCAACATACTATAAAAAGAATGCATAAAAAATTGCTAAGATCACGAGACCCCAATAACTTGATTGCCTTAAAACCCCGTATTAGGTATTATAGCAATTACGCTATTTTTATTTTTAATGCACTAACCCGTGCTAAGGAACAAATTTAAAAAGTCAATTATTTATTTAAGTCAATTATTTGTTTATTTAAGTCGCCCATTGGCTCAATTGGTAGAGCGCTGGTACGGATAGCCAGAGGTTGCGGGTTCGAATCCCGGCATGGGTGAAATTTTTAGCCTCTAAATAGGTTTTTAAATTTGTTCCTTAGCACGGGTTAGTGCATTAAAAATAAAAATAGTGTAATCATGTGGGTACAGTGATATCGTTCCGATGTTAAAACCTAACTGCAAAGTAGGTAGTCGGGGCTGTAAGTAATGCAATTTGCTTAAGTCAGATGTCGCTGCCTGTACGTAATACAGAGAATATTGTAAAGAGGTTCGAAATTTCACTGATGCCGTGAGTCGCCCATTGGCTCAATTGGTAGAGCGCTGGTACGGATAGCCAGAGGTTGCGGGTTCGAATCCCGGCATGGGTGAAATTTTTAGCCTCTAAATAGGTTTTTAAATATTATAGCAATGTTCAAGATACAATAACATAATTTATCACAATTAAGATAGCAAAAAAAACACACACACAGGCATTCCGGTTTATCAATGGCAACCAGTTCTTATTTTGTCAAATTATATAGTAGTGAACCGGACTCTGTGGACATCAACAGTCATGTTGCTAACTATTTTATTGCTCAGTATTATACTGTTGGTGATATTCTCGTACGTAGTGTGTTCGTGCACTGAAATTTATTGGAAAAAACGCGGCGTTCCTTACCATGGTGGTAAGAATATGCTAGGTATATTTTGGGAGTTTTTCATCGGTGAAAAACCATTTTTTCTGCTACTAGATGACATTTACAAGAAGTTCTATACGGCACCAGCTGTTGGCACAGCGTCAATGTTTATAACAACTCTGCTTGTGAAGGATCCGAAGAACATTCAGCATGTTTTGGCAGAGAATTTCAAGGCATTCTTTCACAGAGGTATAGATGTGAACGAAGGTGATGTTTTGGCGGATAATGTTCTATTCATGAACGGGCCTAGATGGAAGTTGACAAGGCAGAAGATGACTCCCCTATTCACAAGTGCTAAACTGAAGAACATGTATTATATCTTAGATAAGAGTGCGCGGGATTTCATTGAATATCTAAAAGAGAACGATTTAAAAAGAAACGCAAATGCTTTTGACACTCTTCAGTTGTTTTGCTGTGCGTCCATTGGCGGAGCAGTATTCGGTGTCAAAACTGGAACGTCCACATTTAAGTCACCGTTTTTGGGTCTAGCTACAGAGGCTATAAAGCCCAAAACGAGCACAAACGTGAAGTTTGCCTTACTCACAATAACGCCAACAATTTTCAAAGCGTTGGGCTTAAAATTGTTTGGCGAATACGAAAAAAGCTTTATTGGCGCTATAAAGCAAATTTTAAATGAGCGAAGGAAAGATGGTGGAAAGTACCATGATTTTTGTGATCTTGCTCTGTCAATACAGAATAATGGCAAGATGAGGGATGACACTACAGGCCTAGAAATGGACCCGACTGACGAACTACTAGCAGGCCAAGCGTTCTTTTTCCTCATAGCCGGCGTGGATCCATCAGCAACAGGAATGTTCGGGACCCTGTTTGAACTGGCTCGTCATCCAGACATACTGAAAAAGGTTCACGATGAAATCGACAAAATTTTCGAAGAGCACAATGGCATAATTACTTTCGATGTCATATCCAAACTCACTTATTTAGAGCAAGTTATAGAAGAGGC
Organism: Yponomeuta sedellus; assembly: GCA_934045075.1. Classification (NCBI taxonomy): domain Eukaryota; kingdom Metazoa; phylum Arthropoda; class Insecta; order Lepidoptera; family Yponomeutidae; genus Yponomeuta; species Yponomeuta sedellus. Next base: position 20,610,797 of record OW203728.1, read on the forward strand.
TCTGAGAATGCATCCACCTATCGGTCAAATTTCTCGGAGGTGTACTGAAGACACTGTTTTGCCGGTCGGTAATATTAAGGTGGACAAGGGTACTCAGATATTTTTACCAGTGTTTTCTATTCATTACGATCCTGAGTACTATCCGAACCCGAACGTGTTTGACCCAGAGAGGTTTTCGCCCGAAGCTGTGAGAGAAAGAAGGAATATGACTTACATGCCGTTTGGTGAAGGCAACAGATTGTGCGTCGGTAAGAATTACTACTTATTTGATTGCTTCCTTTCACCATTATCGCATACCAAATAATTAGGCTGTAATTATAATCATATCAGTTCCATCATTATCGCAGTTATCAAGCTCGATGATTCACTTGATTATGAACATACTGGGCGATTTTTGGGTTCCGTAGTCGACAAGGAATTCTTATAGTTTCGTCACATCCTTTCGTCAGTCTGTATATCTGTCCATCTGCCGTCTTGCAGTCTGTACGAGAAAGCTGAAATTTGTCATTACGATGAGTCACTCCGACAAAACGGTAGAATAAAATCATAAAAATATCTTAGGGCATTGCACATCGATCTTAATAATTAGGGTTGCTGTTTCTCTTCTCGCCTGCAACATAGTGTTTATCTTTGGATGGGTGGCTTAAAAACATTGTGAATTTAGACAGATATTTTTTTATTAAAGGTGTTATTAGAAAAATATTAAGTTTGAAGAGCAATTTTTTGTCAAAATAAGACATTCCCGCTTTCCTGAATAAACAGTAAATGTACAAATGTGAAAAATTTCAGAATAGTAGTACCTACAGTAACGAACTTAAAAGGAAAACTATCACGGATAAGTAAGTTTTACATGTTAATGAAATATACAAAAAACTATCACGAATTTACAAATTAATCATATATAAAAATGGGGATACTTCGAACAAAATCCACGGAAAATTACGTTGATGAAGTTGTGAATTCTGCAAAACCAAGAATAGCCATTCTTTCTAAGGAACCCTACACTACGCGTGACGCGACACACACTTGGCCAGTTTTTATCTATAATATAAAAATGAATCGCTGAATGTGTTGGTAAGCGCAAATCTCGAGAGCAGTTAAACCGATTTCGCTAATTCTTTTTTTAGAATATTCCTTGAAGTACGAGGATGGTTCTTACGGAGAGAAAAATAAAAAAAATTAAGAATCTACTGTTAGGCGGTACGAAGTTCGCTGGGTCAGCTAGTTAATTAATAAATTGAATACTTTAAATTTTATAGAATAGGCCGAATCTTTTATCGATCATAATGGCATTTTCTTTATTTATTCACTCGAAATTAATTGAATCATAAGTACAAAATAATAATAATAATTCATCGTAAGCGTCGTCAAGAGATCATTATATCCTCCTAAGCCCTGGAGGTAACTGTTACTTCAAGTCTTTTATAAGTACGTAGATTTTTAAGAACCTTTTCTTCTTGACCAAAAACTGATGAGCAAAATATTGGACCTGAAACAGTAAGTTTTCCGGACTTCCTACTAAATCATTGGATATAAATTAAGAAAGTTATCCGTGATGTCCTATTTCTAGAACGCCAGGGCTTAGGAGGATATATTATTAATACTAAAGTTATTATTAATAGGCACCGGTGGTAGCCCAGTGGGTAGAACAGTGGACTTGGAAGCGAGGTACCCAGGTTCCATTCTCAGAGCGGGCTTGTACCAGTGAATTTGTTTTCTATCTCATTTTTCATTTGTGAAGTTATAGTACAATACCTCTCGCTAACTGTGAAGGAAAACATCATGAGGAAACCTGAATGTCTGAGGTGTTCAAATACTTCAGCGCTTGAAATTTCCTATCCGCGGTGGGCACGAGTGGTAAATAGGTACATATTCTCTCTCTCTCTCTGAATTGAGAAAGGAATGTTGCGTTGGTTTGGACATGTGGAGAAGATGAAGGAAGAAAGATTGACGAAACAAATAAATATTGCGAATGTGAGTGGAAGGGCTGGTAAGGGACGTCCCAGGCGGACGTTACGTTATCAACCCTTGTATGTCCCCACTGCTGGGGCACGGGTCTCTTCCTGCATCGCAGGAAGGTTAGGCCATATTCCACCACGGGGGCCAAGTCCGGGTTGGTGGAGGATTGTAAGACAGTGGCTGGCCTTACTGTCAGAAGTTTTCAAGCCGCCCATAAGGCCTCTGACATGGCTTAACGACTGCCATTACATGACAGCCGGCACCAACGGCTTAACGTGCCTTGCGAAGTACGGAAGCGTTCGGAAAAATGCCACTAGCGGTAGTCACGGGACGCTCACCCATCCCGTACCTAACCGCGCCTGTTGTTGCTTAACCAAGTGATTGATTCCAATCACTCGGTTCGCCTAGGCCACGAGCGCTTCACAGGCGGACGTACATCGACCAAATAGGGGATGTATTACCAAAGGGAAGATATAAAGTACCCGGAACCGGCGTGCGTGTATGCAATGACTTAAGAACGTCGATGAAGCGAAGGTGATCTGTCAGGATCATGGGAAGTGGCAGTCGCTGGTCTCTGCCTACCCCTTTGGGATACAGGCGTGAGGTTTTGTTTGTATGTGTATGTATGTCTCTCTCTCTCTCTCCGAGAGAAGGGCTGTCCCCTGCAGTGAGTCGATTATAGGCTACATTAAAAAGTCCTCTCATGATAATAAAAAAACTTTTCTAATCTTACTATTTTTATTTTTAATGCACTAACCCGTGCTAAGGACAAATTTAAAAACCTATTTAGAGGCTAAAAATTTTCACCCATGCCGGGATTCGAACCCGCAACCTCTGGCTATCCGTGCCAGCGCTCTTCCAATTGAGTAAGATTTTCTAATCTTTTCCAGGGTCTCGATTCGCTTACCTGCAGATGAAGACCGGCCTTCTGCATGTCCTGCGCCACTTCTCAGTGAGAACCGATGATATGGACACGAAGATACAGTATGAGAAGTCACCGGCACCACTGAGAATGAAGAACATCAACTTTCAGTTTGTTGTGAGGGACAAAAAGTGATTGTGTATGCGTAGATACTAGCGCAAAACTTTATTTAATCTCAGTTCTCACTTTCAAAATAATAAGGGGTTTATAATGTAACCTCAGTTTTGACCTTGAAAATAACAGTCGTTTTCTAATGTTTCTCAGTTTTAACCGTAAATAAAAGAATTATATTATTTTTAATGCACTAACCCGTGCTAAGGACAAATTTAAAAACCTATTTAGAGGCTAAAAATTTCACCCATGCCGGGATTCAAACCCACAACCTCTGGCTATCCGTGCCAGCGCTCTACCAATTGAGCCAATGGGCGACTCACCGGCATCAGTGAAATTTCGAACCTCTTTACACTATTCTCTGTATTACGTACAGGCAGCGACATCTGGCTTAAGCAAATTGCATCACTTACAGCCCCGACTACCTACTTTGCAGTTAGGTTTTACATCGGAACGATATCACTGTACCCACATGATTATACTATTTTTATTTTTAATGCACTAACCCGTGCTAAGGACAAATTTAAAAACCTATTTAGAGGCTAAAAATTTCACCCATGCCGGGATTCGAACCCGCAACCTCTGGCTATCCGTGCCAGCGCTCTACCAATTGAGCCAATGGGCGACTCACCGGCATCAGTGAAATTTCGAACCTCTTTACACTATTCTCTGTATTACGTACAGGAATAGGTGACGTAATTTAAAATTTTTATTTAAAAATGTAAGTCCAGAAATGATTATAATGTAAAAAATGGTGGAAAAGGGTTTGCACAGTTACACGCTCTTATTTTGCTGCTACTAGAGAGTGTGTTAGAAGAATTAAGCTTTTAAGAAAAATTAATTACCGTGCCTTTGCCCAGCAGTGGGACACAATCGAGGCAATATAAAAAAAATACCGTGCTTCATAAGGCACGTTAAGCCGTTGGTGCCGGCTGTCATGTAATGGCAGTCGTTAAGCCATGTGAAAGGCCTTATGAGCGGCTTGGTAACTTCTGACAGTAACGCCCGCCGCTGTCTTACAATCCTCCACCAACCTGGATTTAGCCCCGTGGTGAAGTATGGCCTAAACTTCCTGCGATGCAGGAAGAGCCCCGTGCCGCAGCAGTGGGGACATACAAAGGGTTGATATCTATGTAAGTATCTACTTTGAACGCTTAGAGGTGTGCCGAAAACCTATACCGCACAGCAAATCTTTGTACAAACTTTGAACACATTCAAAGTTCCGTGCCACACATAGCAAACAAACACGTGTTCAAACAAGTGAACATTTGGCGCCGGCTTAACCACTTCCCTGTCCAAGAGTCGGATATGATTCAGCGGAGTGTATCAATGGAACAAGTTCACGAGTCACATTTGACTCATTTTCAATACAATCTTCGCGCATACAATTGTCTAAATGTGGACGTGGGGTATAGGAATTGAATTATATGTGGACAGGGAAGTTGTTAACGCAATCACCAGTAGAGTTGAGTGCAACTGCTATAAATGTAATTGTGACCTTGTGTCGTCATGTGTAAACTAGTACCTACATTTAAGTGCATCCGGGCAGCGCACAATTTTTTGCATAAGTGTATCTAATTAGGTATATCGCTGTTGTTCAGGATGAGCGATATAAAAAACAAGCTTCAATAATCACTGTTGGTATGAATATAAAATAATGATACGGAAGGAAAACAGTGCACGTCACTGATAAATGAAAAAACGAAATAAAAACCGTTGAACGGCGTGTCGGGTCACGCGCAGTATAGGGTTCCGTAGACAGAGTCGGAAGGTTTTATCAGCTTTATAGAACTAACATCCTTATCAATGTAATTTTCAATTTTAAAACCGTTGAACGGCGTGTCGGGTCACGCGCAGTATAGGGTTCCGTAGACAGAGTCGGAGGGTTTTATCAGCTTTATAGAACTAACATCCTTATCTAAGTAATTTTCATTTCTTTTAGAATTTTAGCTTTCCTTTTCAAGGTTGGTCGCCTTTTACTTTAAAAACCTATTTAGAGGCGAAAAATTCTACCCATGCCGGGACTCGAACCCGCGACATCTGGCTATCCGCGCCTATTACATGCAAAGCCTACTTAGCAGTGATAGTTTAACTTCACCCCACGCCTTCATACATTGACAGGTTAGTTAGTTAGTTGGACCTGAGATATCCGCACTTAGATATATTTGGGCTATTGTACGTAGCAAGCGCTGAGGTATGTTAATACTTTAGAGACTAGGGTTTCTTCACAGTTAGCGAGTGGTATAATAACATGACAACATAACATTTACATACAGGCACATACATTGCTTCTGGCCCCACACTAGGATACCTTGCGTCGTGGGAACCAGAAACAACGACATCACAAACATGTAAACATCCAAGACCTGGGGTTTTTTTTGTTCCCAGCCGGGATTCGAATCCAGGACCTCTTGCATGGAAGGTAGATGGGCTACCGCTACGCCACAGAGGTCGTCAAGTTATTGTTGGTATTGCTACTATATAACTTCATAAATATAATTAAAACTGTTTTTATACGGATTTATGCTCGTTTATTACATTTTTTACAATTCTCCAACGTTTCGGCAATTTTTCCGGTGCCGTGGTCCCGGATGACTGAGGTGACAGGTGTCTTTTAGAAATCATTAACGGTTAGTTTAGTACCCTCGGCAAAAATTACAAAAGTTAATTATAAAGTTACGTTCCAAAATAGACAAACCAATTATTTTTTATATAAAGTCAACAACATTGATTTATTAGTAATTGAAGTTAAAATTAAATTTATAAACAAATTACTTTATATGAACTTAAAGATACTTTATATGATCATAAATATACACAACTTAGGAAACAAAGTCAATGAATGGTACATGCCGGGATTGGAACCGCCGACTTCCCGATGGAGAAGTCGACGTTCTGCAGCTCCTCTACCGCCGCTCCCATTGGCAGGTATGAAAACGAAAAAAGGTTTAAAAATGGATTTTCAAATAGTATCAGACACATAACACGAAACGGTAACTTTAAGCCTAAACAGAAGTAAATACGTCTAGATTACTCAATAAAGATACCATTAAGCGTTGCCTATAAACTCGGCTGATTGAAAGCTTCCCTGGGAAACAGGAACAAAGTATAAATATTGAACAGAAGAAACAGAACTTTCCTGTCCCCCTACAACGCATTTTGCATTTCGAAAATAGAATAGAATATGAGTCATATGTGACTCATGAACTTATTCCATATACTCGTCTGAGTTATGCGAATATACAATAGATAAGTTATTAAAGATGGTGTTAGTTTGGGAAACATAAGTGACGATGATGAATTTAATTATTTGATCAAAATTTTGTACTCGTACAATAATTAATTCATAACTTAATTAATTCCTAACTTTTTAACTCAATTCTTTGCTTTAAAATTGGAAGTTCTCAATATCTATCTCCGAAAATGTTCAGTAAACATCACCAAATCACCTACTTTTACACCGCATTCTATGAAAAATATAATTAAAGGATGGTCACGCCTTATTTATAGCTTCTAATGGAGAATTTCACTCCCCATCTCTGAAAGTCTTCATCAGATCTTCGCCAAATAAAATGGGAGTAATGACATGTTATATCTATTCGAACAAAAATTTGAAATCGGTTAAGATTTGTTGGAGTTATGCGAGAACATACACAAAAAAAAAACAAGAGATATACACATCGAAACTGAGAACCTCCACCTTTTTGAAGTCAGTTAAAACATTGATAAAAAAACTCCTTGTCTCTTTCTATGAACCGTATCGCTAGAAAGCTCAATGTATCTTCAGGGATTTGCGAGTTCCATCAAATCAGCTTCCTGTGAAACTCTATGGGGCAGGTTTATCATCCAACAGCGTCATCCTGAACGGTTCCAATCGGATATACTAATTTGGACGATTGGAACCGTTCAGGATTTTGTGAGCGTAACATAGGAGCTGTTAACACATCGCAGCATTTAAAATTGCCATCAATGTGTTGGCAATTAAATATGCTCTCTTATCGGGGCTGCAAGTGATGCAAATTACTTCAGCCAGATGTTGTTGCCTGTACGTAATACAGAGAGTATTGTAAAGAGGTTCGAAATTTCACTGATGTCGGTGGTCGCCTATTAGTTCAGTTGGGAGAGCTCTGGCACAGTTAGCCGGAGGTCGCGGGATCGAGTCCCGGCATAGGTGGAATTTTTAGCCTCTAAATAAGTTTCTTAAAATTGTCAGCGCATTAAAAAAAAAACATCGTCTTTTATAGGCAATACCCCCTATGATAGCACAACGTGGCGCTCTTTAGGGGAGGGCTATGTCCAGCAGTGGACTAGTATAGCCTGACGATGACGACGAATCATGCTCTCTTATGTCCACCGCTCACAAAATCCTGAAAACTGAAATTGTATCTTCAGGGATTTGCAACTTCTATCAAGTCGGCTTCCTGTAACAGTCTATGGGACAGGTTTATCACCCAACGGCGTCTTGATTACATCCCTGTAAAGATGGATAGTAAAGATTTACGACGCATTTAGACTTGGATTACTTCGCGAGGAACTCAATTTGGAACACATTGGCATCATGTCGGTCGATGTACGTATTTGTATTGAATTTCAGTCAAGATCTTAACAAAATACTCGTAAAATGGTCATGCGTGCATTCAGCGAGCTCAAATCGCTGTTCAAGTGAATGATTTGTTACAGTTTTTATTATTGTAAATGAACTTGTATAGAATCAGGCGTTACTTTGCGGAAATCCGTAATAGCATTAAAAAGTGAAAATTACTTTGTTAAATTCCGCCAAAAATCCAACAAGCACCATGCGGTTAGTTGATGCACCGCCTTTCCTCCCACTTTACAAGCAGAAGAAAGACACGAACACACCAACACGGACACCAACACTTGTGTGAGAAAAAACGCGACGCGTTTCGCTTCTAACACGAGGCATCCCAAATGCAAGTCAAACTTCACTTTTTAATGTAAATGAACTTACTTTAAACGGAAAGCACAGTCTATAACTGTGACCTAATTATGTGCACAAATTATGTCGGAATCCTGCCGTTTGCTGCACTAAGTAGTACATATAAAAATTTAGGTTAGTTTTCATTTTATTTATTAAGGCGCCCCATCAGAACACATTCCACAGTAAGATTTAAAAATTTTAGGGCCTACAACATTTCAATTAATCTTAATTAAAATGAAATCATATCGAAGCCTACAACTATTATAAATAATAAATTTATTTATTCAGACAACTCAGGCCCAAGTTATTATTAAAAAAAGAATTGCTTAAAAACTTTGTAAATATACATAGTTTAAAAACCTATTTAGAGGCTAAAAATTTCACCCATGCCGGGATTCGAACCCGCAACCTCTGGCTATCCGTACCAGCGCTCTACCAATTGAGCCAATGGGCGACTCACGGCATCAGTGAAATTTCGAACCTCTTTACAATATTCTCTGTATTACGTACAGGCAGCGACATCTGACTTAAGCAAATTGCAAATTGGTGAAATTTTTAGCCTCTAAATAGGTTTTTAAATTTGTTCCTTAGCACGGGTTAGTGCATTAAAAATAAAAATAGTGTTATATACATAGTGTTACTTACTTATATTCATTTGTAATTCATATGCTGTTAAATAAAGATTTTCTTGAAAAAAATAATATAATTCAATTTAATTTTTCACAATTTAAATACATTTAAAATTCGATTAGTGAATAAAACAAAAACAAAGATTTAAAAAATGATATTTCAGTTTAATTTTATTTCATTTATAAGGAGCATCAACATAATGCATATTAACAATTTTTAGGTCTAATAAGACCTGCCTAATAATGGTGCAAAATAATGCACCCCTTTAACAGACGCCCACAACATATCATTAATCTTAACTAAAAAGAAATAATATGAAAGCTTACAACTGCAATAAAATTATGTAACTATCAAGGTACAGCTGAAGCTCTAATCAAATCAAAATCTTTATTATACCCTGTAGTGTTCAATATGTCACCGTTTCTGAGTAAGATATTCCAAAATCGCTCTTAAATAAAGAAATTAAAATAGGCATAATATATCCAGTTGTAATGATACACATCCGTAACATTTGCTAATACATGTGATTCCGGACAAATTTTACATTTAGTTGATTGGAATCATTCATGTTTTGGAGTGCTTAATAGAGGAGCAGCTATTAAATTACGCGTAATAAATCCCGAACTATTCCAATCGTCTAAATTTCAATTTAGCAGTTATTCGAGTGGAATCGCTCAGGACGCGCATAGTTATCGATTTGTTGCTTATTCGCTCATACGTAAATAGCAATGATGTGTTATTTACTGGACATCAGAATTTCATCTCGAATAAATTTTTCTATGTACGAAAATAAAAAGAGGAATGCCTATTTTAGTGCTGTTGGAGCCCTACGTCACTGAGCGGAGCCCCGCACCCCGCACGCCAAAACTGGCCGTACAACTTGCAAGCGGGTCCGCGGAGCGCGCCGCGCCGCGGCAGTTCACACCATCTCGCCAACGTGTCGATACACAGTTTACTTGGATAGGCATGGTGAAAGATTTTTAAATTCTCTTCCATGATGTGGGGAGACATTTACAAAAAAACCATATTTCAGTATTAAACTAAACTTTAACGAAGTTCACAGCCATTCTTCTAAAACTATTTTAAATCTGTGGGGTTTATTTCCCTCGCAGTGTCACGGCGTCAAATCTGATATCACGCTTAGGTAAACAAAATATCAAAGGTCAAATATGCCTACACGCTGCCAAAGAAAATAAACAAATGTTTACCTAAACGTTACGTCACTGGGTGTTCTTGGTGTTTCAGTAAAAATGGCTGAAAGCCGTATTCTTTTATTTCATTGAAAAGATTGATAATCTAATTTTTTTTAGTAAAATTAAATCGGTGTTTTAAATCTTTTAACGTAATTTCCCCTAATCGCGCTAATATTATAAAGGCGAATGTTTGTGAGTGTGCATGTTTGTTACTTCTTCACGTCTAAACGGCGGGAGCGATTTTATTAAAATTTGGGATTGAGCTAGCTGACACCCTGTATTAACACACAGGCTACGTTTTGCTGCGGGAAAATATCTTATTCCCATAGTAAAATCGATAAACCGCGAGTAACACCGCAGGTCACAGCCTAGTATCATTAAATCTTTGATTATTTGATACTGTCTTGCTTACAATGTTCATCTCAACAATAAAACCCTGAGCTAACAAGTAAACTCCCTTTATTATAAGATATATATGTATAGTTAGAATATTTTCGGGGCTTTATCGCGTAGTAATTTATTGCTACTTTACCTCGACGTTTCGACGACGTTACAGTCATCGTGGTCACGAGAAGACTGATGGCTGGCACCCGTTCGCATCTTCGGCTGATGAGGTTTCAGACTACCCTCAATCAGCTATCACAAAGCACTATTAGGGTTGCGACACACTACACTGACAATGTCGGACGATAAGCCATGCGACTTTTTTCCACTCGAACACATCTTGATGAACGGACTATCTATGTGTACAAGTCGCGAAAGTTTAAAATATGTTATATATATGTATGTTTATAATAAATTATAAGTTTATGGAAGTAACGGTATGTAAGTGTTTTATTATTAAGTTTAAGTATGTATCAATATTCAAATTTGCACTGGCTACCCGTCTTTCAAATTTCCTTCAGAAACTTTCCATCGTAAGGTTGTCTGGAAGAAATTGCTTTTAGCAATAAGGCCACCAATTGTACTATGTATATTTGCAATCGTTTTGTATTTGTTGTTTTTCCAGTGTACAATAAAGAATATTCTTATCTTATCTTACACTCCAATAAAAACGGCCAATCTTATTACACTTGGACTCTTTTCTATCCATTCGCGCTGACTCGAATGTATTTAGTATTTAGTTAATTAAAAACCTATTTAGAGGCTAAAAATTTCACCCATGCCGGGATTCGAACCCGCAACCTCTGGCTATCCGTGCCAGCGCTCTACCAATTGAGCCAATGGGCGACTCACCGGCATCAGTGAAATTTCGAACCTCTTTACACTATTCTCTGTATTACGTACAGGCAGCGACATCTGGCTTAAGCAAATAGGTTTTTAAAATTTGTCCTTAGCACGGGTTAGTGCATTAAAAATAAAAATAGTATAATCGAATGTAATTGCTAAAATAACAAGAAGGATCACCCGAGTCTCGTAAGAAATAATGAACAGGAAGTTTGTGGAAGCATTGCTCCTATATATTTATCTAATAAACGGGTCTAATCACGATAATTTATTAGGTAAACTTACCCTAATTCCCGACGTTTAGTTCTGGTCGCGGATAGATTGAAGTGGCAACAGTGCAATGTTGCCGAAACGTCGGGAATTAAAGTAATTAAGTTTGTTGACCTTATGAAGCTGATGATTGTGTTTCCGCTTCTATTTCCGTACGATTTTGGTCTACTTGTGGGGTATGCAATGAGTAGCCCATTTTATTATTCGAATATTTCGAATAGAAAATGGATGCATATGGGTGCGTGTTTGGAATATACCCAAAAGTGGGTATATACCTGGTTACGTGCCCGTCTCTAATTTCAAATAGTAACAAATGCATTTATTCGAATAAATCGAATTTTTACAGCATTAAAATGAATAAAACAATAATAACAAACAAAAAAAAATAAAAAGGAATTTTTAAACATCATGAGAGTATGTTTTGTTCATTGTGAAAAATAGTATTATCAATGATTACTTCAAATTCAATGGTATTATTAAAAAATCATCGGTAATGGTACAAAATTTTTAGAAATATTTATTATTACCTTCCGTTTGCAAAAAAAATAAGACACCCATTTATTTTAAACCAGTGCGGTATGTTTCTAAAGCATGGTTAGAGTGTCCCTTAAAATTAGTCAACTGTTATATATCGTTAATTAGGATATAGTTATTAAGGAAATTTGATTTATTCATAGATGTATGTGCAGGCAGAAACACGTTTAGGCTAGGCGCATGCTGAGACGCAGGCGACGCAGCACAGTGCAGCGTAGATTTTGTAAAGCATGGAACATCATTGAGCTACGTACGCTGCGGCGCAAAAACGTGCGACGCAGACATGTGTTTGACCTGCTCTGCGTTTCGTTGTAGTGCCGGCCAAGATTTCTGCGCGACGCGTGCACGTCGAGGAGTGTTTACTAACAATTTTGTTGCAATGACAGAACATTTAATTGAATTAGTTCGCTGTGAGCCTAGTTTGTACGATACAAATCATCCAAACTATTCAAAAAAGACATTGAAAGAGTTATTATGGGTGAGAATTGCCGGGGAATGCAGCGAAAAGTTGCGCTGCAGCATGCGGAGGGGGCCTATGTCTGCCTCAACTGCCCTGCTTTGTACTGAACTGTCCTGAGGTGAACTGAGTTGCCTGCATTTCAGCATGCGCCTAGCCTTATTTTGCAGCACAGACACAGAACAGTTTTTGATAGTTGCACGCTGTTATAATATGCAGCCTAAGACCACGGACAACATCAAACGAATTCGTTTTCACTCTGCAGAACTGGGAGTCGATTCTCGTCCATGCGAATTGAAAGCGTAGACGTAAAATATTCGAAGGATTTGTATTTCTTAATGATTTGCGATATTCATACATATATATTAAACGGGTCAAATTGTCAGTCTACCCGAGACCACGATAACCACGATAACGATTTTCGTTATACCTCCTGCGGTTGACTGGTAGAAAATGCTTATGGCATTAAGTTCGCCGCATTGTACGATTTTATGGTGCAGTAAATTATTAATAATAATAATAATAACTGTAACGCTGCCGAAACGTCGGGAAATAAGGTAAATACTTTTTACCTAATAAATAATCGCGATTTGACCCGTTTAATATTAACTATTCGAAGGATTAGTCATTTGTCGCATAAAAATAGGATAAGATAACTCGACCGAGTCATTAGACATTTATTTTCTCATTCGAATTTAACCTAGCATGACGTTTAAAATACAGATTTTGGTTGTCAGTCGACTTTTTTTGTAGAATTTAAGTCATAAGCCCTAAGAGTCGTGTACGAATTATTTGCTAATGAAGCGAGAATTGGCTCCCTAGTCTAGCAAAGATGTAAAGGATAACGATCGTCTGCCCTCACTCAAGGCAACACAACGTCCGAAACTTATTTACAACAAACGAACGAGAAATCTTTTCCCGGACAACCGGCATCCCCGTGATTTACGACCGCAGTCGCCGCCGAAACATAGTTTACTTAGCGACTTACGTTATTTCATTAGCGCCTAATGGGAAAAGTCGCCGGGACGTCTTTCTTGCCTGTCCGTATCATATGGGTGAGAAGGGGTGGCGTCTATTGGTCGAAGGGTTTTTTGTTGTGTTTGTGTCTAAGTGGTTTTTTTCCTTTTTTTATGAAGCGCTCGTGGCCTAGCCGAACCGAGTGATTGGAATCAATCACTTGAGTTAAGCAACCACAGGCGCGGTCAGGTGCAGGATGGGTGACCGTCCCGTGACTACCGCTAGTGGCCTTTTTTTCCGAGCGCTTCCGTGCTTCGCAAGGCACGTTAAGCCGTTGGTGCCGGCTGGCATGTAATGACAGTCGTTAAGCCATGTCAGAGGCCTTATGGGCGGCTTGATAACTTCTGACAATAATATAATAATAAGTTTATTTCTATAAAAAAAGCATTACAAGAATTATAACATAAAAACAGTTTCGATCTTACACACTTATAAAATAATATTGAACCCTGACCCCTGAACTAGGTTTTAGGCCTGTGTCTCAGGGGTCAGTGTTTTACAATAATCCTAGTGCTAAATAGTGTGCTATTGTGCTGTTTACAAGGGCATTTTATTGTTTATGGGTTTAAGAAAAGAAAAATAAAATAAAATTTAAATTTTGTGTGCGGTGTGTGTGTGTGTGTGTGTGTGTGTGTGTGTGTGTGTGTGTGTGTGTGTAGTATGTGTGTATCTGTAGTATCTGGGTATGCGTGAGCGCAAGCTAAAAGTATTTATGGATGTGTAAAAGTGAGTGAAAAAATTAGTGTTTATGTGTAAGACCTGTATGTGTGTTTGTGAGTGAAGGCGTGGCTGATTGATTGCTTTATCTATTTACAGTTAGCAATAATTCTGTATTAGCGTAGTCCACGCTCAGAAGCCATATTTTCAGTTTGGTTTTCAGCTCGTGTTTTGTGAGAGGATGAAGTAGAAGTTGTTTTTCAATTTTATTATAAATATGTGAGCTCATAACATAATACTGTTTAAATGCAAAGCTGGTTCTATATTTGGGAAGAGGGCAAATACGGTGACTCCTGCGTCTACTAGGGCCGGTATGGGCAGGCACTTGTGAGTGTTTACGCAAGATAGTCCGACGCACATACAACTGGCGTACAGTGAGTGAGTGGCGCACTTCAGCTAACATATATAACTGAGATGTTGTAAGGCCCGCCACTGTCTTACGATCCTCCGCCGACCCGGACTTGGCCCCCGTGGTGGAGTTTGGCCTAACCTTCCTGCGATGCAGGAAGAGACCGGTGCCCCAGCAGTGGGGACATACAAGGGTTGATAACGATGTAGCCTATCGCTTTTAGCCCCGGCTACCTGAGTGATCTTAAGCGATCACAAAGGCTAAGCAACATGGGGAGCGTTCAGTGCATGGATGGAAGACCGTCTAACACAAACGCTAGTGGCATTTTTCCGAGCGGTTCCGTACTTCGTAAGGCACTTTAAGCAGTTGGTGCCATCTATCCATTTATTCTCGAAAGTGATCAAGATTTTGAAATGGACACCTAGTTTGAATTGTAGCGTTCATTAAGCCGCAGTTTCTGCGTAACTTTGAATAAAACCTTTTCATTTCATTATCGACGGCAGCCGTTAAGCCAAATCGGAGGCCTTAGCGTGGCTTGAAAACTTCTGACAGTAAGACGAGCCACTAGTCTTGCAAGCCTCCACCAATCCGGACTTGGCCTCCGTGTTGGAGTATGGCCTATACCTACCTTCATTAGGGAAGATGGGGACATACAGGGTTGACGATCATGATGATGTAGCCTTTAAACGTCCCACGACAGTAAGACCAGCCACTAGTCTTGCAAGACTCCACCGATCCGGACTTGGCCTCCGTGGTGGAGTATGGCCTGTACCTTCCTCAGGGGAGAGACCCGTGTCCCTTGGTGGGGACATATTGGATTGATGATGATGATGAGCAACGTCTTGCTGCAGGGTGCCTTCTCTCAGAGAGAGAGAGAGAGAGTATAAGCTTAATTAGATATCGCGTGCTCAATGCGGAATAGCATATTCTAGCGCTGAGGTTTTTGGCACCTCAGACACTCAGGTTTCCTCGCGATATTTTCCTTCACAGTTAGCGAGTGGTATTGATACTATAACTTCACAAATGAACATAACAATTGAAAGTGTTTAAAAACCTATTTAGAGGCTAAAAATTTCACCCATGTCGGGATTCGAACCCGCAACCTCTGGCTATCCGTACCAGAGGTTGCGGGTTCGAATCCCGGCATGGGTGAAATTTTTAGCCTCTAAATAGGTTTTTAAATTTGTTCCTTAGCACGGGTTAGTGCATTAAAAATAAAAATAGTGTAATTGAAAGTGTGCTAGAAGAAAATTAACAACGATGTAAGAAGGATTAAATGTAAAGATATCTGATCTAATTAAAAAAAACTGGAACAAAAATTAATCAGCTGGTGATTATTACTTTAAATATTTTTGAACTAAAACTTTCGTAAGCACAACACATTGTAGGCTTTTAGTCCGGATCTACTTACGGGTGTTGTTATATCGGAACAGTCCGACCAGGTTTCGCTCCGATTCGCAGTCGTCGGTTGCTCGTCTCACACTCAAGACGAGCAACCGACGACGCGAGCTCCGTCTCTGCTCACTATGATTATGCGAATCGGAGCGAAACCTTGTCGAACTATCTCGATATAACAACACCCGTAAGTAGATTCGCATTAAAAGCCTACTTTCAATTAATACTAAAAATGTTTTCCAACTTTTACGTTATCTTAGCCCTAACGCACTTCACTAACCTTTTCACCCGATTACGGCGGTGCCCAAAGACAGTGACAATGATGTCTGGAATTAAAGCCAGAACATACAATGCGCGTGTTCTGTGTTTTATACCAATTACGTAAACTCTGTTAATGAAGGACCGGTCCGTATCATATGGGTGAGAAGGGCTGGCGTCTATTGTTCTAAGGGTTTTTTGTTGTGTTTGTGTCTAAGTGTTTTTTTTCCTTTTTTTATGTAGGCTATCGCTCATAGCCCCGGCCATCGATCACAAAGGCTAAGCAACGTGGGGCGCGCTCAGTGCACGGATGGGTGACCGTCCAAGCTAACGCTAGTGGCATTTTTCCGAGCGGTTCCGTGCTTCGTAAGGCTATTTTTTCTATCTATTTTTTCTCTAAAATGATTTTGAAATGGACACCTAGTTTAGGACTTGTAACTTTCAATAAGCCGCAGTTTCTGCGCTACTTTGAATAAAACCTTTCATTTAATTTCAATTCATATTGAATAGGTAGGTACTAAATTTAAAAAATGTAATGTCCTATTTAATATTTCGTGTGCAATATAGTATAATAATTAATTAATTAATTTAATAAAATACTAAGACGACTCCGGTTCAAAGCCATTTCTATACATTTATTTCCTCTAATGGTTCCCGAGGTGGACAGTAAGTACGTACAGAGAAGCCAGGAAGTGACTACCTATGTTAGACTCAGCTTATGACAGTTCACTTCTGTGTCAATACTTTGGGAGTGCTCTCGTTTATGATTTTGAAATGATGCTCATTTCCTAGTTATATATTTATATCAACCCTTTGTATATCCCCACTGCTGGGGCACGGGTCTCTTCCTGTCTCGCAGGAAAGTTAGGCCATTCTCCACCACGGAGCCCAAGCTCGAGTTGGTTGAGGATGTTAAGGCATTGGCGGTCAATGCGGTCAGAAGATATCAAGACGCCCTTAAGGCCTGTGACATGGCTTAACGACTGCCATCACATGACAGCCGGCACCCACGGTTTAACGCCTTGCGAAGAACGGAAGCAATCGGATGAATACCACTAGTGGTAGTCTCGGGATGGTCACCCATCTATCCGCGCCTGCTGTGGCTTAACCCGAGGGATAGATTCCAAGCGCAACAAGCCCTTCACCTTTTGGTGCGCCATTTTGATAACTTAAGGGACCTATTTTTTTGGAATCAATCACTTGGTTAAGCAACAGCAGGCGCGGTCAGGTATGGGATGGGTGAGCGTCCCGTGACTGCCGCTGGTGGCATTTTTCCGAGCGCTTCCGTGCTTCGCAAGGCACGTTAAGCCGTTGGTGCCGGCTGTCATATAATGGCAGTCGTAAAGCCATGTCAGAGGCCTTATAGGCGGCTTGATAACTTCTGACAGTAGGGCCCGCCACTGTCTTACAATCCTCCACCAACCCGGACTTGGCCCCCGAGGTGGAGTATGGCCTAACCTTCCTGCGATGCAGGAAGAGACCCGTGCCCCAGCAGTGGGGACATACAAGGGTTGACAACGACGACGACGAAGGGACCTATTTTTCTCCCTGGGTCCAGGCCTATTTTTGTACACACGTATTTTTATAGTTTTTCTGAATTAGTGTGTCCTGAATAATAAAACATTAGACACCAATTGGAGACAGCGCTCATGGCCTAGTCGTACCGAGTGATTGGAATCAATCACTTAAGTTACCCGTGCTGGAGTATGGCCTAGCCGTCCTGCGATGCAGGAAAATACCCGTTACAAAGGGTTGATATCGATGTATCGAAATGGATGGCTGTCATGTAATGGCAGTCGTTAAGCCATGTCAGAGGCCTTCTGACAGTAAGGCCCGCCGCTTAAAATCCTCCACCAAGCCGGACTTGGCCCCCGTGGTGGAGTATGGCCTAACCTTCCTGCGATGCAGGAAGAGACCCGTGCCCCAGCAGTGGGGACGTACAAAGGGTTGATATCGATACACCAACTGGAGTCACCCAGTCGGATATCAAAAAGTTAACGCGTACGTCCGGTTTTCTATTAATCTTAGTCCACAAAGAGAGCTATCAGCCTCAGTCCCGAAGAGTTATTGGGAGCGCGACTATTGTCATCGGAGCAAGGTGAGCACGCGTCCGCAGATTAAACGGAGGAGGTACAGTGGGTAGCGGAAGTCTCCGTGCCGGCCCTCAGACAGGTACAGTGAAGCCTTCTTCATACGGATTTTACTCGTTTATGTTTTTACAATTTTCCGACGTTTCGGCACTTTTTCAGGTGCCGTTGTCTCGGAAGTCTTCCGGCACCTGAAAAAGTGTAAATAAACCACGGCACCTGCGACCGGCTTTTGTTTCAGCTATAGGTATGAAACGAAAATGAACGAGCGAGGTACAATAAATCCATATTATGAGACAAAGTTAAGCCGTCGATGCCGGCTGTCATGTAACGGCAGTAGTTAAGACATGTCAGAGGCCTTATGGGCGGCTTGATAACGCCTGACAGTAAGGCCCGCCACTGTCACTTGGCTCCCGTGGTGAAGTATGGCCTAACCTTACTTCGCGATGCAGGAAGAGACCCGTGCCCCAGCAGTGGGGACATACAAGGGTTGTTATCGAAGCGCTAGGAGTGTTTCTACGCTGACTGTCGCCTAAGGGGTGGCAGTCAACTTGGAGATAGATTATTATTTTTGCTGCCGGCTCGTCGGCGACGACATGAGACGATAGTCTTTTGTTCGAGTGAGCGAGCTAAGGCTGCGACCGCCTTTTGTTTGAGCTGTAGGTATGAAACGCGAATGGACAAGCGAGGTGCAAAAAATCCATATTATGAGTTGATGTTAAGCCTTCAATGCCGGCTGTCATGTAACGCAGTAGTTAAGCCATGTCAGAGGCCTTACGGGCGGCTTAATAACTTCCGAGAGTAAGGCCCGATACTGTGTTGCAATTCTTCACCAACCTGGACTTGGCCCCCGTGGTGGAGTAAGGCCTAACCTTCCTGCGATGCAGGAAGAGACCCACGTCCCAGCAGTGGAACATACAAAGGATTGATATCAGATATCATGAGTCGATGGACAGCATTGGACGGGTTCATACTGGTCTTTGCATCTGCGTAATGAGATGATTTATATAGCATCCAGTCCATCCCTTTCCACCCTTTCCATCCTACTTAGTCGCACAAGCACCTATATCATCCTGCTTAGTCGGCCATGAACATAATTATAATGTAGTCTACATACATCCCACTGTAGGGCACAATCCTTCTTTCGGAGAGAGAGTATTTGCTTAAGTATCACGTGTGCCCTCCGCGGATTGGCAAATTCAAGCGGTGAGGTATGTGAACACTTCAGACACTAAGGTTTCCTCACGATGTTTTTCTTAGTTCACAGTTAACGAGTGGTATCGCTATAATAATTCGATTTACACAATTTATGTGAAGTTTACATTGAGGTAAGAATAATAATAATAAATCTTTATTCAATAAGCAGCGGTTAGAGTTTACACGTCTTTGGGGCTCTGTACTAAGTCGAAACCTGTGTTACAGATACCCCGCTCTTCCTTATTATTACATTGTTAAGCTTAATGTAATGAGTAAAGAACATTCTAAAGGACATTGTCCACTTTGTATGGGCGATTTGGCCAAACGTGAACAGTCAATTGAATCAAAACTAAGTAGTAGGTTTGGTAGTATGAGTTAGTAAGAACCCTATTACAGTAATAAATTTGCATCAATATACCCGCATTGTGAGTTTTTTGGTGCAAGGTGTCCGATGATTTGCTTGCTTTATTTGCCTACCACAAAGTAATTCCGGTACAAAATCCGTGGAAGACGTGGGGTCATCAATAAACGAACAATTGCGATTCATTTTTAACAAGCCAAAGTAGTAATAAAATAAACAATATTCACGAGAAGCAAAGAAACAGCAAAAACATTGAATGAATGAATCGTTTTGTTTTTTAGCCGGTGATAATGACAATTAAAACAACTTTTTTTTTGTCTAGTGTTGCCATAAATAAATAGTTTACCCTCAAATCGAGATTATTTCTTTTAATAATAATATTCGTTTTGAAATTAATTATAATCAGGGGTTATTTCGATTTTTCTCTTACATTCTGTCCACGTTTGGCCCAAAATGGACAATGTCCTTTTGTATAGTATTTAGGTTTACATGCATGCAGAATGAATTGAAATCTAAACTAAAACAAATAATTGTACAAAACGTAATTGATCGTTTTAAAATAAAAACTTTGTATATTTTAACTATAGGAGTGTGTGTGTTTGTGCATGCGAGGGTGTGTGTGCGTGTGTATGTGTGTGTGCGTGTGTATATATGTGAATAAATAATAAAATTATCACCATTTTTGATGAGTATGAGCAGAAACTATCTATGATTTATAATGTGCCTAGTTATATTAAACAGGTCCAATATTAGGTAAAACATAATTACCTTAATTCCAGACGTCACTTTTTAGGTAATAAATAATTGCAATTAGACCCGTTTAATATAACTATGTAAATTGTTCTCTATCAATATCTGTTACAATTGATATAAAGATTAATTTGTAAAGAAAGGGAATTATTATTATTACCACTAAAATTCTTTATTGCTTAAAAATTTTGGACATAGGCGAGCTTAATGATACTTAGCATTATCTACCAGCTATCCTAAGTTTTAGAGACAAGATTAGCAGGTAGTGCCATAAGGAATGATGAAGATATACGAAGGAGGGGAACATTTACGCCGAGTTAAATTTATATTATAATTTAAATAGAAAACACATCATGTGCAAGTTTAATTTGTTCACTCACGTTATCTCGACTGCTGCACGCGGAGGGCTATTCGCGAAACTACCTCATCAGGAATCTCTCGAGATCCTGAAGTTCCATCAAAGCACAAAATGTACGGCAGGACCTACAAGTTCATGGCTCATCATGGAAAATACAGCTAGGGTAAGGAAAAAATAATTAAGTGTACGATTTTATTTGAAGCATTTTTTTGTAAATATTTAAATCCTGTTAAGAATTAATATTGTATAATAGTCATCGTCAGGCTATACTAGTCCACTGCTGGACATAGCACGCCCCTAAAGAGCGCCACGTTGTGCTATCATAGGGGGTAATGCCCATAATCCCCAAACTGAGCATGCGGGTTAGGGATCGCAGTGGAATTATACTGCAGGGGGCGCTGCTGTCCGGTTTGTGTCCCTTAGTCGCTTTTTACGACACCCGCGGGAAGAATTGTTTCTAGTAATAGGAAAATTTATTAGTTTCCTTAGTATAATTGTAAATAAATGATTACCTAGACAAAATTAAACGTGCCAACTGAAATAATAAATAAAACCATACCCAAAATAAATATTTGGACTCCAAAAACTTTATAATCATTTCATAAATGTATAGCAAAAAAAATGTTTTGGATGGCGGAAAATTATTTTGTAAATAAAAGTGGAACAATAAGAGTTCAGAAAAGTGAATAAGTAGAGCAAGGAAACAAAAGTGAATCAAAATTATATATTTCGAAATATTAGGATTAACATAAGGTAAAATATAAACGAATATTCTTTATTGTACACCAGAGTAAGCGGTGGTAGCTCAGTGGGTAGAACCATAGACTGGCAAGCTAGAGCCCCAGGTTCGATCCCGAGTGCGGGCATGTACCAATGACTTTGTTTAATTTCAAAGTTACGTACATTTGCGAATTTGTAGTCGCAATACCACACGCTAACTGTGAAGGAAAACATCGTGAGGAAACCCGCGGCTTGGTTGGCTCCGCACGTATTGACTAGTCTTTCCTGTGGGCTAGGCCGACTAAGCTGTCAGGATGGTATAGGTACTGGGCAAGCCTACACCATCTATTAAACCATGTCCTAGGCACTACAGCGTCGAAGTGGTCCCTTCACCCATCTAGTGTGAGTGAAGATACCACTGGACGCTGTATAAATCATCTCATTAAGTAGATGCAATAAGGCCAATATTACACCAGAGTAGTAAAAATGAAGGTCTTATTGCTTAACGCAATTTCCTTAAGACAACCCAATTTTTTAACGCTTTATGCACAACTGCGCTTAACTAATTCCACCAATATCGCTGTCTCTTAAAAAAATATGTCTACGTAGAAGTCCTATTGCAAAGTAACATATCAAAAGTTGTAGTAAATGTAGTGGTAAAAACTGTAGTTACTTTAATAGACGTGTTCCAAATGAGTATTTTAGAGGTATAGGAAGCTATATAAAATGGCATTGTCCAACAATTTTAACAACAGAATATGTTTTTCCTAAAAAGAAAATATTAATATATTTTTTACCAGCAATGCCTTATCGCAGATTGGATATAATAATTATGCCTACAATACGTTACAAGTTGCCGCATCTTTTCACAATGTGAAACGTAGTAATTTCTGGAATAGTCCCCCACCGGAAGGTTGTTTTCATATGCTAATTACTGTCTACATACGTACGCTCTGTATGGGAAACTTAAATGGGGTCCTATTGCTTTATTGCCATTTTGATGGCTGTATAAAGACGTTTCAGCTGACTATGAGGCGAGGATGTTTATGTGTTTACTTGGCCTAGATTAACAGATCCGATTATTTGCCCGGTTGAGGGACTTTTGGCCAAAAGTCAAAGGGTTTTCTGTGCGATCGTTGACTTGGAGATGGCATATGATAGATTAGTAGAAGTAGAAGAAATACCTTCATTTATTTGCAACAATAGTCACACACGACATCAGCCCTAGTATGTCCCCACTGCTGGGGCACGGGTCTCTTTTTGCATCGCAGGAAAGTTACGGGTCTCTTTTTGCATCGCAGGGGTCCCATACAGAGCGTACGTATGTAGACAGTAATTAGCATATGAAAACAACCTTCCGGTGGGGGACTATTCCAGAAACTACTACGTTTCACATTGTGAAAAGATGCGGCAACTTGTAACGTATTGTAAAATAACGTATTGTAGGCATAATTATTATTTCCAATCTGCGATAAGGCATTGCTGGTAAAAAATATATTAATATTTTCTTTTTAGGAAAAACATATTCTGTTGTTAAAATTGTTGTACAATGCCATTTTATATAGCTTCCTATACCTCTAAAATACTCATTTGGAATACGTCTATTAAAGTAACTACAGTTTTTACCACTACATTTACTACAACTTTTGATATGTTACTTTGCAATAGGACTTCTACGTAGACGTACGGATTTTGAAGTTAGAGTTAGATTGGAATCATTCAGAATTTGGTGCGCATGATAAAGATGCTGGTCTACCTTACGAAATGAAAGCACCTTTAACTTATGAACATTTCAATACATCAATATTCGAAAAAGTACGAAGAGCCCGAAGTATTGCGCCAATCACGCTAACTTCACTTTAAATGTAAAATCGAGTTAAGTTGTTTGATCCACGAGGCTCTCGATTGACGAAAGACCTTCTAGAAGTTTCTTTTTACCTTTCGTGTTTACAGTTCGTCTTCAGTCAGTTTGCTTGCAGTTGAAGGAGGGAACTGCTGCGGATCTTGAGTGAAAAATTAATCCAATACGTAGCAAAAATTAATCGATAGCTAATAACCATCGTCAGACATGTCCCTGCACAGCTGGAAATACCCCCTAGTTCACGTAACATTTAAAAAATTTCGATATCAACCCTTGTATGTACCCACTGCTGGGGCACGGCCTGAAGGCTAGGCTATACTCTACCACCGGAGCCAAGTCTGGGTTGATAGAGGATTGTAAGCCAGTGGCGAGCCTTGCTGTCAGAAGTTACCAAGCCGCCCATAAGGGCTCTGACATGGCTTACCGACTGCCATTACATGACAGCCGGCACCAACGGGTTAGCATACTTGCAAAGCCACTAGGTAGGTAGTCACGGGACGGTCACCCACCCTGTACCTGACCACGCCTGTTGCTGCTTGACTCAAGTGATTGATTACAATCACTCACTTCGACTAGGCCTATAAATTCTTAGAAGGCCTTTTCGGGATCTTATATTGCGTCAAGTAGGTCCAGTGCCTGAAGACTACAAAGTTATGATGTCTCGCCCCTTTTGTATTTTTAGCGTGGGAAGTTGCTAAGTTATTCTTAGCGCTTAAACTTTCCCAGCCATTAGCGGGGTTGGTATTCAGTCGGGGATCTCTAATATTTCTTGCTAGATGTTGCTTGCAACTTTGTACTCGATGAAAGGTTTTTTACAACTATCTAAAGCATGTTTTGGAAAAGTTTAGTGAAACTCGCGAGATAAGATGAGAATATTCTCTAATCAGTGCGTCCTACCTGTGTTGACCAACGGAGCCGAGACACTCACGAAAGGGCTGGTCCACCAGTTCAAAGTCGCTCAGCAAGCTATGGAGAGAGCTATGCTCGGAGTTTCTCTGAAGGATAGGATTCGCAACGTATGCATCCGACAGAGAACCAAAGTTATCGACATAGCTCAGAGAATTAGCGAGCTGAAGTGGCAGTGGGCTGGCCATATCTCGCGAAGAACTGACAACCGTTGGAGTAAACACGTTCTTGAGTGTAGGCCGTGACTCGGCAAACGTAGTGTAGGACGCCTTCAGACTAGGTGGGATGACGATCTGCGAAAAACTGCCGCCAGATGCTGGATGCGGCAAGCTGAAGACAGGGCGCTATGGCGCTCATTCGGTGGACTAACATGTAGCCTGAAGAAGAAGAATTGTCTTTTTATTTTTTTTATTTTATTTAGGAGGGTTATTCCCATCACCTCTATTATTTTCATAAAGAAGGTTATTCCCATCGAGGAGGGTTCTATTTACCAATTCACGTAAGCTCTGTGATAGCGAATCAACGAGAGTTCGTGGGTTCGAATCCCGCCATGTACCAATGAATTTGTTTGTTTGTACGTAAAGTTATGTACATTTGTGAAGTTATAGCAATACCACTCGCTAATTGTGAAGTAAAATATCGCGAGGAAACCTAAGTCTGAAGTGTTTAAGTATGTCAGCGCTTGAAATTGCCAATCCGCGGTGGGTACGCGTGTTGATTAAGCCCATACTCTATCTTTCTGAGAGAAGCCCTGTGCCCTGCAGTGCAACGTATATAGACTACATAAAAATATAAATAACTTTCATTAAGAGATTAACTGACAGAAAAAAAGTAAAAGCAAGTAGGTAGGCAATGCTGGATTTTGGGTGTTTGATAAAGCTACTGATTTTTAGTACTTAACAAAATCTTCACGATGATAGAGCAGAAAATATATTTAATTGCTTCAGAAATTAACCATAATACATATTATGGTTAATTTCTGAAGCAATTAAATATATTTTCTGCTCTATCATCGTGTCATCTTAATACAAATTAAGATAGGAAGTAGGACATCCTACTTCCTATCTTAATTTATATTATAGACGCGACAGTTTGTAAGTGTGGATGGAGGTTTTTTACTCTTTGACGCGAAAATTACCGGAAGGATTTTAATGAATCTTTACAATAATATAGCTTATACATCACAATAACACACAGGCTACAATTTATGAAGATATTGTGTGAATTGTCCAAAATAAGTGTCAAGTAAATAAGGAAAAAACCACCAACTGCGAGCTATTCTGGCGTGCGATGCCAAAACCGCTAGAGTTATACTTATTGAATGCGATGGAAATGTTTAAAAAAATCGTTCTATTTAAAAACCTATTATACTGTTTTTATTACGTTCTATTTAATTTATAAGAGCATATTGTAACGGTGCAAACCTCTTTACAAAATTTTTCATACTATTTTTATTTTTAATGCACTAACCCGTGCTAAGGACAAATTTAAAAACACGTAATACAGAGAATAGTGTAACGAGGTTCGAAATTTCACTGATGCCGGTGAGTCGCCCATTGGCTCCATTGGTGGAGCGCTGGCACGGATAGCCAGAGGTAGCGGGTTCGAATCCCGGCATGGGTGAAATTTTTAGCCTCTAAATAGGTTATTAAATTTTTTTATCTATCATTTTCAAAAATTAAAAATTTTGTTACACATTTTCGACATTTCCCTCATTTTTATCATAAGTACTTTACATCTTGACTAGACCTGACTATTTTAGCTGTTTATTCTGTTTTCATCCAGTTTTCTGTTTTATTATAAATATAAAATAAATAAAACAGTACAAATAAAGCACAAAGTTAAAGTCGTTCCAGTTTTATTATTTAAAAAAGTTCTACAACACCACAATTCTAGTAACTACCAATAGGCCTATGATAAGGGCCTCGCAATGCTTATTTACCGCATTTTGACAATATTGCTACGTTATTATAGTGCGACTGTAACATCTAAATATTTTTCAAATGCGACCCAAAAAAAATATGTGATAATTTTAATGTCTTAATGTTAGTTCTTTTCAACGCTACTTTTAAAGCTAATCTCGCCGCTGAATTTAGTCGCCTTTTTATCACTAGATTAAAAACCTTGGGACACCTCATCCCGCACTACCTACTTCGACTTCCACTATACGCCTTAGAAATCGTAACATCGAGACAGCATGGAATTCGCATCAGAAACTAATATTCTAGACCCTTCAAACTAACAAGTGTAATAACAGTTCGGATTCAGACAAAGTTCTCTTGGGGGGAACTATTTTATAAATGCTTGAGGCACTAAGTATAAATCGGGATAAGGGTAGAGGTGTACTTGGAGCTAAATTGTCATGATGAATCAGCATTTATTATCATAAGCGGTCTTTGTCTTCTTCTATCTGTGTCTCTCCACTTAGAAGAGATAGTTGGCCATCAGATGTTCATATGCTTCTTTGTTTCTGGCCTAGAAAAATATATAGGACAAAATATATAAGTAACAATATATAACAATGGCAAGAGGCCTGACGGAATGACTCTCATTCCATGGAAGAATGGGCGGTCGCTGGTCTGGGACGCAACTTGTGTTGATACGCTTGCACAGTCCCATATCCATGCGACCGCCTGCCATGCAGGGGCGGCGGCGTCTAACGCAGAGTCGAATAAGAGGCACAAATATGCAGCCATAGGGCAGGGCTATATATTTGTGCCTTTCGGAGTCGAGACTCTGGGGCCATGGGGTCCGGAGGCGAGACTCCTCTTTAAGGAGATCTCGTCGCGCCTAGTCGACGCTTCGGGAGACCCGAGGGCTGGTGCTTACTTTGGCCAAAGAATAAGCCTAGCCATACAGCGAGGCAATGCCGCCAGCCTTCTTGGTACTCTGCCGCTCGACAGCGATCTGGCTCAAATATTTTATTTAAATTAGAATGTTTTAGGTTTAGTTCCATTTTTATCATTAATTATTACTATTATAAATATTTAAGCTATCATAATGTTTGTATAATATATAATATAATAAATAAATAAATATATAACAATATATTGTTACTTATATATAAACACCAGAAGCGCTGGTGGCCTAGTCAAACCCAGTGATTGGAATCAATCACTTGAGTTAAGCAACAACAGGCGCGGTCAGAAGCTGGATGGCTGACCGTCCCGTGACTACTGCTAGTAGCGTTTCTTCCGAGCGCTTCCGTGCTCCGATTTTTTCATTTTCACCGTTTTAGGTTTCCGTTGAAGAAAATGAATAATGGTTGCCTGGCAACAATTAATTTTAGTAATTAGGCCGCCAAATTTACTGTACTATGTAATTGTTTGACCCTCCTACGTAATTGCATTAAAAAGTTAAAATTCCCTCCTATGTAATTTCTGCTGTACATACAGTAAAACTGCCGGCAGATTTAAAAACCTATTTAGAGGCTAAAAATTTCACCCATGCCGGGATTCGAACCCGCAACCTCTGGCTATCCGTGCCAGCGCTCTACCAATTGAGCCAATGGGCGACTCACGGCATCAGTGAAATTTCGAACCTCTTTACACTATTCTCTGTATTACGTACAGGCAGCGACATCTGACTTAAGTAAATTGCATCACTTACAGCCCCGACTTCCTACTTTGCAGTTAGGTTTTACATCGGAACGACAGATGCTAGCTGCGGAAAGCTGAAGACAGGGCGCTATGGCGCTCATTAGGGGAGGGCTATGTTCACCAGTGGACTAGTATAACATTGTATAACCAGCCAATCGTATAACATTACTTAGATTTAAGAATGATGGCTGTAATATTTTTCTGGCTGTGCAATAAAGTGTTCTCTATCTCTATCTGTCTATCTAATATAGCCTGAAGAAGAATAAGAGGATACAATAAAGGAAATTCTATCTATCTTTCTATGAGTTCTTGAGCTTCCCCGGACGACGTGTTAACTGAGCCCGTACGTCTGACGCACCCTGGACAACGATGAGCGAATCCTTCACACTGATTGGCAAATCTTTCACCACTATGGCTTGCCTTAGACACGGTATGAAAAAGAAGAATGAAGTTCTTCTGATTGTAGACTTTTAGTCCGGATCTACTTACGGGTGTTGTTATATCGGAAGAGTCCGACCAGCTTTCGCTCCGATTCGCAGAGCTTAATCATGGTGAGCAGAGACGGAGCTCGCGTCGTCGGTTGCCTACAATGTGTTGTGCTTAAGAAAGTTTTAGTTCAAAAAAAGTTATTCTGAA
The DNA here is from genome assembly GCA_934045075.1 of Yponomeuta sedellus. NCBI lineage: Eukaryota > Metazoa > Arthropoda > Insecta > Lepidoptera > Yponomeutidae > Yponomeuta > Yponomeuta sedellus. The sequence continues at coordinate 20,639,250 of OW203728.1, forward strand.
AACCTATTTAGAGGCTAAAAATTTCACCCATGCCGGGATTCGAACCCGCAACCTCTGGCTATCCGTGCCAGCGCTCTTCCAATTGAGCCAATGGGCGACTCACCGGCATCAGTGAAATTTCGAACCTCTTTACACTATTCTCTGTATTACGTACAGGCAGCGACATCTGGCTTAAGCAAATTGCATCACTTACAGCCCCGACTACCTACTTTGCAGTTTGGTTTTACATCGGAACGATATCACTGTACCCACATGATTATACTATTTTTATTTTTAATGCACTTACCCGTGCTAAGGACAAATTTAAAAACCTATTTAGAGGCTAAAAATTTCACCCATGCCGGGATTCGAACCCGCAACCTCTGGCTATCCGTGCCAGCGCTCTTCCAATTGAGCCAATGGGCGACTCACCGGCATCAGTGAAATTTCGAACCTCTTAACACTATTCTCTGTATTACGTACAGACAGCGACATCTGGCTTAAGCAAATTGCATCACTTACAGCCCCGACTATCTACTTTGCAGTTAGGTTTTACATCGGAACGATATCACTGTACCCACATGATTATACTATTTTTATTTTTAATGCACTAACCCGTATAGTATTTTCTAAGGTTAACACGAGCAGTAGACATAATTAAAAGTGTTTTTATACGGATTTATGCTCGTTTATTACATTTTTACAATTTTCCAACGTTTCGGCACTTTTTCAGGTGCCGTGTGTCCGTCGCGGAGGACGTGTCAAACCGGACACAGTCGAGCGAGTTCCAGCCTACCTGCCTTTCGTGAGAGGAGTGACTGACAAAATTGGGAGTATTTTGAAACGCGCCTCAATCAGAACCATCTACCAGCCGCCAAGAAAGATACACCAATTCATGCGAAGTGTCAAGCACAGGATTCCCTTACAAGAGGCAGGAGTATACAAGCTTGACTGTGAATGTGGTTCCTCGTACATTGGTCAAACGAAGCGTACCATAGCTGAGCGGGTGAAGGAACATATCGCTGATGTGAAACATAAGCGCTCTGGTAGATCTGCAGTCAGCGAGCATACACTTAGCGGTACCAACCACTTTATACATTTCGATAAAGTTAAAGTTCTAGCCCGAGAAGACCGTTTCTTCCCTAGAATGATACGTGAGGCAATAGAGATCCGCCGGCATCCAAATTTTAATAGAGATCGTGGTTGGAACATACCGGTAGCATGGGAACCAGTGCTTAAGTGCATGAGACCCCCTTGTTAGAAGTGTGACTGTAGAATAAATAATAAAAAATCAATTTAATTTCAATTAATAATCGTTATCTTTAAGTTCATATAAAGTAATTAGTTTATAAATTTAATTTTAACTTCAATTACTAATAATCAATATTGTTGACTTTATATAAAAAATAATTGGTTTGTCTATTTTGGAACGTAACTTCATAATTAACTTTTGTAATTTTTGCCGAGGGTAGTAAACTAACCGTTAATGATTTCTAAAAGACACCTGTCACCTCAGTCATCCGGGACCACGGCACCTGAAAAAGTGCCAAAACGTTGGAAAATTGTAAAAATGTAATAAAGGAGCATAAATCCGTATAAAAATAGTTTTAATTATGCACTAACCCGTGCTAAGGACAAATTCAAAAACCGATTTAGCCTTTTTTTTAGCCTCTAAATAGGTTTTTAAATTTGTCCTTAGCACGGGTTAGTGCATTAAATATAAAAATAGTATAAGTTATTCTGAGTTTGTCAAATAACGGTATACGCTTGACGGAGCAATGGCGGGTATTTTAAACCGTTTTCGTTGAATCAAACTCTCGTCCAGGTGTGCTTCGGGCTTAAACTAGTGGCCCTCTTCGAATGAAGACATTAGGACAAGCTGTGCTCTGAACGTGAGAAGAGCTTCTAATGAGTGTGTGTCGAGCTTTGCTATACTTTCACAAACGCCAAGTTCGGATAGTAAAGTAAGATTTCACTTTTCAGCACAACCAAATTTGATAGGAATGACATTTCAGATTATGTGTAAGAGTAAAACTTCAGCTTTAGGCACGTCTGTTAGGCCTGGAATCATCATCATCGTCAGGCTATACTAGTCCACTGCTGGACATATCCCTCCCCTAATAAGCGCCATAGCGCCCTGTCTTCAGCTTGCCGCATCCAGCATCTGCCTGCAGTTTTTCGCAGATCGTCAACCCCCCTAGTCGGAGGGCGTCCCACACTACGTTTGCCGAGTCGCGGTCTCCACTCAAGGACACGTTTGCTCCAACGGTTGTCGGTTCTTCGCGAGATATGGCCAGCCCACTGCCACTTCAGCTTGCTGATTCTCTGAGCTATATCGATAACTTTGGTTCTCTGTCGGATGCATTCGTTACGAATCCTATCCTTCAGAGAAACTCCGAGCATAGCTCTCTCCATAGCTCGCTGAGCGACTTTGAACTGGTGGACCGGCCCTGGAATGCTCTGTTTTAAATCTTTAATATTACATTAATATTTTCGTTTTCATTTTCGTCACCTTCTCTATGTCATCTGTAGGTTGGCTAGAGCAAATGCTATTTAGTGTTAAGCCCCCAAGTCGCACAATGTTTACTAGGACAGTTCAGAATTTAATAATAATAATAGTGTATGTTTAAAACCTATTTAGAGGCTAAAAATTTCACCCATGCCGGGATTCGAACCCGCAACCTCTGGCTTTTGCTCAATTGGTAGAGCGCAGGCACGGATAGCCAGAGGTTGCGGGTTCGAATACCGGCATGGGTGAATTTTTTAGCCTCTAAATAGGTTTTTAAATTTGTCCTTAGCACGGGTTAGTGCGTTAAAAATAAAAATAATATAATAGTGTATGTTGTGCAAGTGCATAAACCCGTTTCACATCTCCACTCCGACTCCCCAAGGTTTGCTGGAAGAAATCTCTTACAGCGATAAGCTCGCCTTTGTGAATGTATTTTCTGAACTAAAACTTTCGTAAGCACAACACATTGTAGACTTTTAGTCCGGATTTACTTACGGGTGTTGTTACGATGCGTGCTCCGTCTCTGCTCACAATGATTAAGCTCTGCGAATCGGAGCGAAACCTGGTCGGCCTTTTCCGATATAACAACACCCGTAAGTAAATCCGGACTAAAAGTCTACAATGTATTTTCTTGCATTGTATTTCTTTTTTGTGTTTTTCGCGTGCAAAGTGTAATAATAATATTTTTTTTGTGATTTAAACAATAACACCGCACGCGCCCACTGGCGATTTTAGCAAAAATCTTAAATAATCTCTGAGGCCGAAATTTTTAGTTCAGAAACTGGCCCTTAAAGAGCGTGACAGAAATTTTTAGTTTAGAAACTGGCCCTTTATGCCAGTTTCTGAACTAAAAATGTTGCTAAATAAATTGTAGAATTTCACAGAAAAGAGCGTGACAAAACTTTATTTAAGTATTTATATAGGTAGGTACCTCTGAAATGATAATTTTCTATGTTTTTTTGTACATCTACTTCCTTCTGTAATGTATTAGTCCGCGGGTCCGAGGTCGTGGGTTCGAATCCCGGCATGGGTGGAATTTTTAGCCTCTAAATAGGTTTTAAAAAATTGTCCTTAGCACGGGTTAGTGCATTAAAATAAAAATAGTACAGATCACTTTTAGTGATAAGGCCGTCTGTACTCTTAGGATAAGAAATATCTGTGTAATTTCCATATTTATGTACAATAAAGTGTTCTCTATCTATCTATATTCTATCTATCTCTTTACTTACGGCCGGTCTTAATATCCTATCGACCTTTAACTAAAGATTAAAATAGCTACCTTTAGTAACTATAGGTGACATTTTGCGTTTCAATAAACAAAGATAGATAGCAATAACACACCGTGACTTCGATCCATCTTTCGGAGTGCCCACCGCTTACCATAGGTAAATAAATAAAAAAACGCTTGAGCGTTTCAATATCACTTTCGAGCTTACTGTCGATGCGTCAGATAACTAGCTGTCAGTTTTGCGCCATCGCCCGATTTTGAAGGATAAGTGGGATATATAAAGGATTTACAGTATTTTTACATAAATAAATGTATTTTAAAAATAAAAATGGATATGTTCAGTGATGAAAGTGACAATGAAATGTTTGAGCACGGTGTGTTTTATTCAAACTACGATGTTGCAGATTTCGAGGATCACCGGGTCAGCGCTCGAAATGAAAGTGAACTTTCTGACTCAGAATTTGTTTACAGATTTCGATTAAATAAAACGTCGGTAAATGACTCTTTTAAATCTCTTTTAATTTAAAGTAGTATTTGTTATTACTTTATTTAAACTGATCTCATCTTTTCCAAGAGGTCTGGTCTTTATCTGAAAAATAAAATCATAAAATGTTTGCATAATTATGTCTTTTATACAGGCTACATTTTGTACGAAATCACAAAAGTGCAAACCTTTTGTGATAAAAGCGAACAGTCATTATCAAATAACTTCATCAGTAAAAAAATACTTACGGTCAGTTGTTGTGATTGAAATTTCAGTTGGTTTTGTTTGTTCCTTCTTTCGCGCGCATCTTCTTGGAGAACATGACATTTACCACAGATCATTGACATGATACCCGTCACTGCTCAGCGTCAAAGCGTTTCGTTGCGTCTTAAGAGTTGTAATTTGAAATTATTTAATCGTCGCAAACCAAAAATAACTGCCGTATTTTTTAACGTTTAGTCGTTTTAATATGAAAATACTTCTACACAACTAATTTGGACCTTGAATTTAATGTTTATAGTTATCTTAAAACGTAACGCGATGAAATTCAATTCGAAAAATAAAACGTTTAGGGAGGGTCGCACTTACTTAAGTAGTGCTATGTATCTTTGATCCAGACGAGGGTGGCATGATTTTTAATATTGAAACGCCAGTTAGAGATAGATTAAGGTTGACTGTTTATGAAGGATAGCGATCCATTGTTAACTAGAGGTGGTTTATTGAGACCGGCCGTTAGTGAGATTCTCAATTCAGAAATCGGCCCTAAGTCCCTCGTTCGTCGTTGAGGGAGAGGTGAATGCTATCGTGCATGCAAGGTCAAAACGTGCATGCTATACATACTGGTACTGATGCTAATAACAAAACATGAAAATAGACCACAATAAAACGTGAAAAATTAAAACTCCCAACTTTCCGGAACGCTTGGTCGTTCACTACCTACGTAATCCGTTTGTAGCAACTTTTCGAACTTTTTCAATTAAAAAGCGTAGCATGCTGACAATACTTTTTTCAGTACCTAGTTAGTTATACTTATCTACTTTATTTCTGTGAACATTCCTTTAATGAAATTAATCGTTTTCACGGCCATATTTGCTGTTTTGTGGCGGGTTCCCGATTTGGTGAATTCGCTAATCTTAAAAAACCTATTTAGAGGCTAAAAATTCCACCCATGCCGGGATTCAAACTCGGGACCTCTGGCTATCCGTGCCAGCGCTCTTCCAATTGAGCTAATGGGCGACTCACCGGCATCAGTGAAATTTCGAACCTCTTTACACTATTCTCTGTATTACGTATAGGCAGCGACATCTGGCTTAAGGCTGTAAGTGATGCAATTTACTTACGCCAGATGTCGCTTCCTGTATGAAATTTCACTGATGCCGGTGAGTCGCCCATTAGCTCAGTTGGATAGAGCGCTGGCACGGATAGCCAGAGGTCGCGGGTTCGAATCCCGGCATGGGTGGAATTTTTAGCCTCTAAATAGGTTTTTTAAAATTGTCTTTAGCACGGGTTAGTGCATTAAAAATAAAAATAGTAGAATTCGCTAATGCTAACATTTTTTTAGTTACCTATTTCTGTATCCCACAGACGTCCCTCTGCATGTTAGAGGGTTACACTGAGGGAGAGGGTACGGTCTTAATTACCACGCGTGCCCACCGCGGATTAGCATCTTTTCAGGGAAATTCGAACACTACAGTTAACTATTTACTTAACGAACTCCTCAATTCAGAAACCTTAGGAGTACTTGCCATGTCAAAAGTACGACCATAGCAGCCGAGACTCGAGGCAGTCAATAGACTGCGGTATTCCTTACCTAAGAGTAGTTATTGCCTTATTTAATAAAGGTACATACATACATACGTTCGTACATAACCTTACGCCTGTATCCCAGAGGGGTAGGCAAAGACTAGGGACTGCCACTTGCCACGATCCTGACAGATCACCTTCGCTTCATCAACGTTCATAAGTCGTTGCATGCACGCACGCCGGTTCTGGGTACTTTCTATCTTTCCGTTTGCTAATACATCCCTTATTTGGTCGATGTATGTCCGCCTGGGACGTCCCTTACCAGCCCTTCCACTCACATTCTCAATATGAATTTGTTTCGTCAATCTTTCTTCTTTCATCCTCTCCACATGTCCAAACCAACGCAACATTCCTTTCTCAATTCTAGTCACTACATCCTCTTTCAGACCACAACGTTCTCTAATCAGACTATTGCGTATCCTATCTTTCAAAGTAACACTACACATACTTACAAATAAATAAAAGAGTTAAATAAAACTGTTTCTATACGGATTTATGCTCGTTTATTACATTTTTACAATTTTCCGACGTTTCGGCACTTTTACAGGTGCCGTGGTCTCGGATGACTGAGGTGTAGGCGTCTTTTTGAAAGCATTAACTGTTAGTTTACTACCCTCGGCAAAAATTACAAAACTCACTGCGTCACTGCGGGCCGCGGACGCTGATTGGCTACGTATGTTAATTTAGCGCGTCACTACGCGCCGCGGACGTTGATTGGCTACGTATTAATATAGCGCGTTACGCATCGCGGACGCTGATTGGCTACGTATGTTAATTTAGCGCGTCACTACGCGCTGCGGACGCTGATTGGCTACGTATGTTAATTTAGCGCGTCACTACGCGCCGCGGACGCTGATTGGCTACGTATGTTAATTTAGCGCGTCACTACGCGCCGCGGACGTTGACTGGCTATGTACTCGTATTTACACGTTTACATTGGGATCACAGTGAGCCTGCTCACATTCGGCGGCTGATTATACGTTTGGTTTGAATACCGCCTTACAAATACGAGTACTTTTCTCATAAACAGAGGCAGACTCTGAATCAATTTGGAACATTTTTAAACTTTAAAGTTTGGAACTGTCGCAGCCGAGGCATGGCGAAGCGGTAAAAATTTAATAACGCCACAGTCCGCAGGATTGCGACAAGTTCCGTGGAATTTGCACCTGGTGGCCTACTCAGTTACTGTACTTGCGTAACAATAGTAGATTGTTCGCCAATAGCGCAAATAAAGTTTTCGAGTCGACGTTGTGAAATTGAAGCGTGAGCGAACTGAGGGACAAGGCTTCAACTAAGAGTCCCGAAGGAGCAAGGGATTCAACACTACCAAGACCGAAAACATTTTACGCCCGTGACGAACACTCTGTTTTTCACTACATCTGTGAGGAATGCAATAAGAAATTAAACATACTAAATGCGCGCCAATGCAATTGTTGCAAACGTTATCCAATGAAAAATTGGCCTTCCAGATTCAAATTTTTGACATTTTTATTTCCAAGAAGAGAGCAAAAAGTTTCGATGCAAGGAGATTGGGACACAAAGCAGTTCCATGCTCTGGTTTAAAACTTCTTGCTTGCTTAGAGCGTAAAAGATATAGGTCAAGTCCTCAAGAGTGAATGAGAGGTTCGATATCTCAATAAAACGTGATAGCGTAGGTACATAAATTCATAATTGGATTTTGAATTTATATAGTACCTATTTTTTACCAATTTTGAATTTATTATTTTCTTTATATAATCTTTATAAATTCTTTATTATTTATATAAATTCAAAATTGGATTTTGATTTTATAAGGAAATCCAATTTTGAATCTATATACTTACCATACATGTTTGATTGGATAGCAATAGCTTGTTTTCGGCCCTAACTTTAAGGATCAAGGACAAGCACGTCATTTCGAGCAGATGGAGTGAAAAAAATTTTGACTGCCTCGTTGGTCAAGCCGTTAAGGCACTTGGGCACCAAGAAAGAGGGTTCAATACATTTATACAAGTGGCCTCAAGCGTATTTTCACGATTGTTGACTTCCTTGTCTGGTTACGGTAGCACAGGGTATCCTAGTTTAGGACCAGGTCAAGTGATTGCGTTGTGTGGAAGTCATTATATTTATTAATTCTCAGTGGGGTGGGCACATATCAGGACTTTCCACTTGCCGTGATCCTGATAAACCTGCTTCATCAATATTGCGTTAGTTTGGATGTAAGTGAGTGAGTGAGTAATAAACGCTCAGATGGACATCAGATGGACATTCTTTGACCAATAAGAGGACAGGTTAGCAAAAAGTTCAATAGTTCAATTAAATATATTAAAAATAAATAGTTCAATACAAATAAAATGTACTCGTAAAGGGGTCAATTCAAAAGTTATATGGTCATTCGAGGAAACATAGATCTTGAGTAGCCTTGAAGGCTTGGAACGAGGTTACACTATTTTAATTTTTAATGCACTAACCCGTGCTAAGGAACAAATTTAAAAACCTATTTAGAGGCTAAAAATTTCACCCATGCCGGGATTCGAACCCGCAACCTCTGGCTATCCGTACCAGCGCTCTACCAATTGAGCCAATGGGCGACTCACGGCATCAGTGAAATTTCGAACCTCTTTACAATATTCTCTGTATTACGTACAGGCAGCGACATCTGACTTAAGCAAATTGCATTACTTACAGCCCCGACTACCTACTTTGCAGTTAGGTTTAACATCGGAACGATATCACTGTACCCACATGATTACACTATTTTAATTTTTAATGCACTAACCCGTGCTAAGGAACAAATTTAAAAACCTATTTAGAGGCTAAAAATTTCACCCATGCCGGGATTCGAACCCGCAACCTCTGGCTATCCGTACCAGCGCTCTACCAATTGAGCCAATGGGCGACTCACGGCATCAGTGAAATTTCGAACCTCTTTACAATATTCTCTGTATTACGTACAGGCAGCGACATCTGACTTAAGCAAATTGCATTACTTACAGCCCCGACTACCTACTTTGCAGTTAGGTTTAACATCGGAACGATATCACTGTACCCACATGATTACACTATTTTAATTTTTAATGCACTAACCCGTGCTAAGGAACAAATTTAAAAACCTAAATTTTAAGTCAGATGTCGCTGCCTGTACGTAATACAGAGAATATTGTAAAGAGGTTCGAAATTTCACTGATGCCGTGAGTCGCCCATTGGCTCAATTGGTAGAGCGCTGGTACGGATAGCCAGAGGTTGCGGGTTCGAATCCCGGCATGGGTGAAATTTTTAGCCTCTAAATAGGTTTTTAAATTTGTTCCTTAGCACGGGTTAGTGCATTAAAAATTAAAATAGTGTAATCATGTGGGTACAGTGATATCGTTCCGATGTTAAACCTAACTGCAAAGTAGGTAGTCGGGGCTGTAAGTAATGCAATTTGCTTAAGTCAGATGTCGCTGCCTGTACGTAATACAGAGAATATTGTAAAGAGGTTCGAAATTTCACTGATGCCGTGAGTCGCCCATTGGCTCAATTGGTAGAGCGCTGGTACGGATAGCCAGAGGTTGCGGGTTCGAATCCCGGCATGGGTGAAATTTTTAGCCTCTAAATAGGTTTTTAAATTTGTTCCTTAGCACGGGTTAGTGCATTAAAAATTAAAATAGTGTAATCATGTGGGTACAGTGATATCGTTCCGATGTTAAACCTAACTGCAAAGTAGGTAGTCGGGGCTGTAAGTAATGCAATTTGCTTAAGTCAGATGTCGCTGCCTGTACGTAATACAGAGAATATTGTAAAGAGGTTCGAAATTTCACTGATGCCGTGAGTCGCCCATTGGCTCAATTGGTAGAGCGCTGGTACGGATAGCCAGAGGTTGCGGGTTCGAATCCCGGCATGGGTGAAATTTTTAGCCTCTAAATAGGTTTTTAAATTGGAACGAGGTGTCTCGTGATCTCGTGACATTCGAAATTTAAATATTTTCGGTCTTATTTACAAAAACAAGATTCCTTTAAAACACTCGAAAAATGCTGATAAAAAAATGGTAGAGATTTTATAAGGAAAAACGTAACCACAAACTAATTTAACTACATCTGAGGATTAATAAATAGATAATTCGTTTATTTAACGGTGCAGTACTGAAAACACAACATACTTACATACAATACAACAACATAAAAACGGAATTAGTCATAAATTTATAGCAAACGTTAAAAAGACGTGCTCGTGGCCTAGAGAAGCGCTCTTGGTCTACTCGAACCGAGTGATTGGAATTTAATCACTTGAGTTAAGCAACTACAGGCGCGGTCAGGTGCAGGATGGGTGACCGTCTGAGGGTTTTTTTTTGTTCCCAGCCTGGTTCGAACCCGGGACCTCTTACATGGTAGGCAGATGAACTACCGCTGCGCTACAGCCGCTACAGAGGTCAATTGCTTTCTTCCTTTTTAAATTTTTCTCCACACTTTGTTTGATACTTGACCCCAGTAACGCCTGATGGTAAGAGAAGACGGGGTCAAATTTTTCATGCTTACTTGTTAAATGCCAGTTGAGTCTAGTTTTACAGACACCCACGCAACAATAACAAAATTTACATACAGGCTCATACATTGCTTCTGGCCTCACACTAGGATACCCTGTGTCGTGGGAACCAGAAACAACGATATCAAAAACATGTAAACATCCAAGACCTGGTGTTTTTTGTCCCCAGCCGGGGTTCGGACTCGGAAACTCTCGCATGACATGGCTTAACGTCTGCCATTACATGATAGCCGGCACCAACAACTTACCGTGCCTTGCGAAGCACGGAAGCGCTCGGAAAAATGCCACTAGTGGTAGTTACGAAACGGTTACCCATCCTGCACCTGAACGCGACTGTTGTTGCTAACTCAAGTGATTGATTCCAATCACTTGGTTCGACTAGGCTACGAGCGCTTCATGAATCAATGCTTCTTCATGAATGACTCTCATACCTAGTCTCTGCCCGCTCCGTAAAGGCGGTAAAAGTTTTATTCTGAATCACTTTAAAAAATAAACAATTATTAGAATTCTATTCTAGCGTTGAAACTTGAAATCTACGTGGGAAATGACGATTCACGAACATTCCCAATTCCTGGCGGAATGCGCGCGGGACACTGAGCGATGGGTCCTCGGGTGTCCTCGTTCGATTTATCACTTCTGGCGCCAGGGACGAACTTAGGTGTGAAATGAGTTTTAACAATATTTTGCTTTATTCGACCTGGTCGGAATCTTCCGACGACAAATCAAGTAAGTTAATTCGGATTTTAATCAATAAAATGTACTGCTTACGAAAGTTTTCCTTAAGTCAGCGTGTTACATTGCTCCAAAAATACGCTGATAAAATAACATAATGTCGCGATGCTATCGCGAAACATCTAGAATAGAGCCTTCTGGAAGCCTATCGAATAGTCGCCGAATGCTGCGCTTTAGTAACACTGCAAGCAATAATGACTCGTATGTCTACTACAATAAGGCTCAAAACTTTATGACATGAAACTGTTCTAGAATCGTTGCCACGTGCACCGAGAGTAGGTCCGTACGGGAATATTCGAGATCCCTTGCCGGTGGATACAAAAAGCGGCCGCCGCGGCGAGCAGTCAGTTCCGTTTGGTCTAGCGAAGAGTAAACTTCGAGTGAACATACCGAAACGAGTGATAAACTATGATCTCAGGGATAGTATTGGCCTTCGATTGGAATCTACGTGTGGACTTCGTGTCGTGAAGACCTGCAGACCAGACCCTGCGTGAATAAATCCTAAGAAGTTGCCATTGGCGTTTTAGCTCCAAATCTAGAACCCTAGCCCGTCAATGACATTTACATATAAGCACATTTATGGCTTCTGGCCCCACACTAAGATACCGTGTGTCGTGGTTACCAGAAACGGGGGTTTTACGTAATGTAATTTGGATAATAAACAAAAAAATACATGCCTGGGCATGCTTTCTTGTCAAATTTTGTTTACCTAACAACGAATATTTACCTAACAACGGCCCAGTCGAGCACCCTTTCTAAGCTAATACCCCAAGAGAACTTCGTCACGTCTCTACTGCAGGCTGCAGACTCGTAATGTCTGACGTCACTATACGGCAATACGTCGAGACAACCGTCAGCGAACGTTTTGTTCCGGCAATCTGATTTGAAGCAATCCATAGAATGTATAGAATATTGCGTCCCTTTCCTTCTAACGTGCTATGTGTCAGTCCATCTTTTTCTTTTGGACACGTGTGCTTTAGTTTCCCCTCTGTACCAACGACCTCTCAGAAATATAATAATAAATAAATAATAATAAATAAATAATAATAAATAAATAAATATTCATGGACATATTACACAGATCTCGTTAGCCCTATACCAATTACAACTAAATGACTTGTGTTAACATCCTAGATAACATCCTATACATAGATAACAACCTAGACCCGAGACAAACTAGAAAAGTTCGTTTCCTAGTTTGACCCGGCCGGGGATCGAACCTGAGACCTTCGGTTTTGCAGTCAGCGTGTCAAACCGCTGCGCCACCGAGGCCGTCAGTACACATCCTACTAGTAATGAATGAATGAATAAATGTGAAAGGTTGTGAAGATGGTTGGATGTTTTTTACTCAATCACTGATTAACGGGTTAACGGGCTTACATGAAAGTTGACATACTTGATATCCCGGCAATGCGCTTCCGTGGGATAATTGTATGAAACAAATTAGCAAAGCAAATTTTATACAGAAAGCACCTGTAATTCGAAGCGCTCGTGGCCTAGGCTAACCGAGTGATTGGAATCAATCACTTGGTTAAGCAACAACAGGCGCGGTCAGGTACGGGATGGGTGAGCGTCCCGTGTCTACCGCTAGTGGCATTTTTCCGAGCGCTTCCGTGCTTCGCAAGGCACGTTAAGCCGTTGGTGCCGGCTGTCATATAATGGCAGTCGTTAAGCCATGTCAGAGGCCTTATGGGCGGCTTGATAACTTCTGACAGTAAGGCCCGCCACTGTCTTACAATCCTCCACCAACCCGGACTTGGCCCCCGTGGTGGAGTATGGCCTAACCTTCCTGCAAGGCAGGAAGAGACCCGTGCCCCAGCAGTGGGGACATACAAGGGTTGATAACGATAACCTGTAATTCATGATAAATAGACAAGGAAACTAATAATAATAATAATAGTCATTTATTACAGGCAAAGGGACCTATCAATACAAATAATTATTACAAGTGACTAAAAAAACTAAAAAATAACAATAAAGGTAAGACAAATTACCTAACGTCTCAAACTACTTGTGGTTCGCGCTCATCTGCACTAAGAACCAGTGACTATATATAGGACTTGCGAGGTCGTCATAAACGGCTTGCAGAATTACATTATTGGTCCCACGTAGCCTAAACCAGAAAGAGGCGATTCATGACCGCAGGGTAGCAAAGAAATCAAGAACCCTTGCCTCCGCAAACATGCTCGACGCGCTACAGAATCTTGGCTTTTTCATGAGTATACGAAATGCATAATTATGTTGTACCCTCATGATACTCAAAGATTTTCTAGTGAATTCGACCCACAGGTGGCATGTGTACATACTTTGACAATACGCTTTGAAAAGTTTTTGACTTTGACCTGCTCATTGCACCTGTGGAATCTGCGCGCGAGCATGTTGCGTCTAACAGCAAGGGCCCGCCTTTCTCGCTCTATATCATCATCGTCCCTACGGTCCTCCGTGAGCACGTGGCCAAGATATCTAACATAGTGCACCCGACGTACCGGAGTATCATTAAGAAACACATTGGGACACCTCTCCGGACCCCTCCCTGCCTTAAAGATAATCATCTCTGTCTTCTTCAAATTATACTTCAGACCGTGCTTACTGACCGACCGACCGTGCTCAAACTGTCGCGCACGCTACTAATTCACTCCCGTATAAGTCTGGCATATAATAGTTTATACTTTTATTTGAAAACGTGACTGATTAACGGGTTAACGGGCTTACATGAAAGTTGACATACTTGATATCCCGGCAATGCGCTTCCGTGGGATAATTGTATGAAACAAATTAGCAAAGCAAATTTTATACAGAAAACACCTGTAATTCATGAAATAGTTTTCAAATAAAAGTATAATAGTTTATACTTTTATTTGAAAACGTGACGGTTGCTGCTTTCACGTATAATAATCTTATCTTTTATAATATTTTATAAAAAATTATATAATATTTTTCTTTGTTCTTTCTTTTCTTATTTGTATTATTTTAATATCGTTATGTGTGTTATGTGTATTGTATCTTTGTGGCTTCAAATAAATGTCTCTCTCTCTCTCTGTCTCTCTCTTTTGCACTCGGTGTGTATGTGTGTGTGTGTTTGTTTGTGTATATGTGTGCGTGTGTGTGTATGTTTGTGTGTAAAAGCGATAAAATTATATCCGCTATGTCCGTCACTATACATCATGGACTCATGTAGTTCAAATTATCTCAGCAGGGGGACGGACGAAGAAAAAAGTGCTCTGGTAATCTACTTCTTCCCAAAAATCACTTTTTGTAGCCTACAGTCTATTCATCCTTACTTGTCTAATTTAGTTAACAAGATTCTAACGGCAAAGTATGACTTTTTAGTCGTAAACTGCCATATTCCCATACATGAAGTAATCTGGGACACCATTTTGGATAACACGCTGCCATGTTTATACGAGTAAACAAAGTGCACGAACTGGCATAAAATATCTAGTTTCGGCATTTAATCGCGTTCACTCACTTAAGAGTTAAATTTAGAAAAACGGTGAAACACGTTTTTAATCAATTGTGTTGAAGAGTATTTATTACAAGTTTCAAGAAAATTAGACAGCATTCTTGATACCTCCCATACAAATATTAGCAACCCTTTACGCCCCCTTAGGGGATGAATAAAAAAAAAACGTTGTTATTCCTTGCCTACATTATATATAGACCCCCTTTTTTTAAATTTTAGCTTCTTAGGTCCAACGTCTTTTGCTGGGGGTTGATGAGTGAGTCAGTCAATCAGGACTTTGAATTTTATTTATATAGATAAATGCAATGCCATGACTAATGAACGTCAATGAAGCTGACGTGATCTGACAGTATGACAAGTGGCAGTCTCTAGTCTCTGCCTACCTGTGGGTACAAGCGTGGGTATATGTTATTTTGAAGCGCTCCTGGCCTAGCCGAACCGAGTGATTGGAATTAAACACTTGGATTAAACAACAACAGGGGCTGTCAGTGCTGGATCAGTGACTATCCTGTGACTACCGTTAGTGGCATTTTTTCCGAGCGCTTCCGTGCTTCGCAAGGCACGTTAATCCTTTCTTCTTCTTCAGGCTATATTAGTCCAGTGCTAGACATAGCCCTAATGAGTGCCATAGCACAAGTTGTGCCATCATTGGGGGGTAATGCCCATAATCCCCAAGCTGGGCATGCGGGTTGGGGATCGCAGATTGGTGGAATTGTACTGCAGGGGGCGCTGCTGCCCACCCCAAGGTTTGAGTCCCTTAGTCGCCTTTACGACACCCGCGGGAAGAATTTGGGTTGGTGCTATTCTCTAGGCCGACCCCACACAGCAAATCCGTTAATCCTTTGTATTATTATTACTATTAATATTAATACTTTATTGCAAATACTTTTAATTTCAAACAGTAATTTAGAGATTTTTTAAAAGCATCATAGTTAGGCTTTGGTTTAGATTATTATTTGTTAACGGAGATAGTAGACGCTGTCCGCTGTAATACAGGTGATGAGCCTAGCACAGCAGCGGATGCTCAATAATTTTAATTATAAACCAAAACATGTATGTGGAAATTTAGTTATAGTCTGGTATAAGTCAGAAATAAATTACTTACTTAAGTAAAGCAACAACAGGCGCGGTCAGGCGCAGGAAGGGGGACCGTCTCGTGACTACCGCTAGTGGCATTTTCCGAGTGCTGCCATGGTTCGCAAGGCGCGTTAAGCCGTTGGTGCCGTCTGTCATGTAATGGCAGTCGTTTAGCCATGTCAGAGGCCTTATGGGCAGCTTGATAACTTCCGACAGTAAGGCTCGACATTGTCTTACAATCCTCCACCAACCCGGACTTGACCTCCGTGGTGGAGTATGGCTTAACTTTCCTGCGATGCTGGAAGAGACCCGTGCCTAACAGTGAGGACATAAAAGGGTTGATTTAGGATATCGGTTCAGTCGGAGCACTAATTCCAGAACCCAAATAAAATCAGCGAATACACGTTTACACGGCGCACCGCGAGCGATTTTTCGATTCAACCGATCCGGTCGCTGATTCGCAGGAATTCATTACCGCTTATAGCCTTTTAAAACAAAGAACAAAACAAATGGAACAACGCACGCACGATTTGTTTGTTCATCCCAAAATTTCGGCAGCGGAGCGCGAAATTTTCAATACAAGGGGCAATTAACAGAATAATCCATTAGTCTGACCAGAAATGACACTGAACCTCAATGTTTTCAGTTCATATGGCTCGAACATTTTTTTAGGTAGCCTTATAAACGTCTCACTTCGATTTCGATTCGATTTCAACCCTGTATATCCCCACTGCTGGGGCACGGGTCTCTTCCTGCGTTGCAAGAAGGTTAGGCCATACTCCACCACGGGGGCCAAGTCCGGGTTGGTGGAGGTTTGTAAGACAGTGACGGGCCTTACTGTCAGAAGTTATCAAGCCGCCCATAAGGCCTCTGACATGGCTTAACGACTGCCATTACGTGACAGCCGGCACCCACGGCTTAACGTGCCTTGCGAAGCACGGAAACGCTCGGAAAAATGCCACTAGCGGTAGTAACGGGACTGTCACCCATCTCGCACCTGACCGCTGACCTTTACCGCAACGTCCCACTTCAAGATAATCGAAATAATGGCTACTTTGCTCTCTCTACTCAATGATTTAGAAATGATCTGCACACGCCTCCTAGTGCCTAAGTTACAGCCCTCGTTGAGGCGACAATTTTCGTTGCATGCGATCTCAGCAAGTGACCCCACACTACCGAACTAAAAGTAATTCACGTCAAAAAGAAGAAGTATTCACGTACCACTGAAACTTCAGATTCGCCGATATAGCAAGCCTTAGAATCGGGGCGACATTTTTCGCCGTGGCTGCGTATGAATGTTTAAACTTGCCCCAGTCCAGGCAGGTTTGAAGCGGAGCAGGCTCCGAATCTAAAATTCAGTTCGGCCGGATTACGTGATTTTCGGACATGCTTTTTATCAATTTCGCCTTAAATGTTTCATTCCGTTTGCGCAGCGGATACCCGCTCGCTTTCGATTGTTTGTTGTACCAGTCATAAAGTGTAGTTTGCTGAAAATACTTGTGACCATTTTAATTCGGTGAAAAGTTATACTGTTACGAGCTGACTCGACGTTGTTTTGCTATCCAGACCTGGGTGCTCGTTCTAGAAAGAAACTATTCCTTTTACAACGGGCTTGCAACGTAAGGACGGAATGTTGCATATAGTCCTTCACGTTAGAGAATAGAATACCAGCGCAGAAAAGGCCTAGACACTCAATACTTGTCTCTAACACAAGTATTGAATGTCCTTTTGGTCTAGCAGTATTACATCTAATGATTCGCGCGGGTCTCCTACGCCAAATCGAATAGCAATACATCGATTTAAAAACCTATTTGGAGGCTAAAAATTTCACCCATGCCGGGATTCGAACCCGCAACCTCTGGCTATCCGTGCCAGCGCTCTACCAATTGAGCCAATGGGCGACTCACGGCATCAGTGAAATTTCGAACCTCTTTACACTATTCTCTGTATTACGTACAGGCAGCGACATCTGACTTAAGCAAATTGCATTACTTACAGCCCCGACTACCTACTTTGCAGTTAGGTTTAACATCGGAACGATATCACTGTACCCACATGATTATACTTGGGTGAAATTTTTAGCCTCTAAATAGGTTTTTAAATTTGTTCCTTAGCACGGGTTAGTGCATTAAAATAAAAATAGTATAATACATCGATTGCCAATTGATCGACAACATTAGATCGACAGTTCATTACATCGGAAACTTTATAAATCAAATGTTCAAAAAATCGCTGTATCAATGTATCGAATATTTAAAACATCGATATTTCATTTATTCATACGTTCGTTAGATCGAAACGTCCAACATTCGCTGAAAGTGCATATTATCTCATTTTATTTGGACTTTTCTCATTGAACTTGACTTAACCATCTTCTGTACAATCGTACCGTCTTATTGCATGTGGTGGTTCAACCTAGTTTTGATCAACCATAGAACTCAAGAACTTAATTGTGATACCTAACTGAAATTGAGTAGAACGTGAAGATAATTAGTAGCAATAGTACGAGTATTATTATTATTTGGCTCTTCCACCTTGCGAGAGGAGCGAAAAATATGCAGAGCTGACTGCCAACCTTCGCTAGTCGGAGAGGCACCATATGAAGAAGAAGAAGAAGAATTCATTGAAGAAAGGAAGAAATTAGATACTGATAAGATAAAACATTTTATTTGCGAAAGCATGGTAAATACATTAAGGGCGAGATAAATAGTCGTTTCTTAGCCCAAGTCCGTACTCAAGCTTCCCTAAGCATTACTTCAGGCTAAATTAGCTAAGTATCAAAGTAGACGTTTGCTTAGCTAAGCATGTTCTTAGGCCAATGCTAAGAATTAGTCCGGGTTTCACGACTAAGAGAGTGCCCAAGTACTGTCTTTGATAGACAAATCGATTCTAAAGCAAGTGCTTTCGCTAAGACTCGTTCTTAGAAGCGACTATTTATCTCGCCCTAAGTATCTGTTAAAGATAAGTAAAGGAACATGCATGCTCTACAAGTTAAGGTGTGCCAATATTAGAGTAGAATAATCTAAATCTAAAACAAATACAATCTTAGAAACAATCTGGTATATAAGTATATAACATTTAAAAACATCTTATCAATGTATTAACTCGATATAGACGGCATAACCAATGCAAGCTAGTGTAAACTAGTTGCAACCAATTCAGAGCGATCTTTTGAGCTAGGTAGAGTCAGTTAAATCAACCATGATTTTTAGAAACCTACGATATTGACGTACTCAATTGAACATTGTTGAACTGTATTTTAATCTTGTTATTAAAAAGAGGCTGAAATATACTATAAGTAGCGTTTATTCATAAGTCCTATTTCAGGGCTCTTTTAGTAATTATGTTGTACTCCCAGTGATGTTATTATTTATATATAATATTGTATCGGAATTATTAAGAAGCATTGTGTGATATCAAGATAATATTTAATACGTTTGATAATACTATAATATAATTAGAATTATAATTCTTCTTCTTCTTCTTCAGGCTATATTATCCCACTGCTGGACATAGAATTATAATTACATAGGCTATTATAAAAGCCTCCTATAATATTGCGTGCCCTACAAGGTCCATAAAGCTCCATACAATTAGGTTTCAATATCATCTGTATATGCTTGAGGAATGCGATAAACGATGATTCGATTTCAAGTGCATATGTTTGTATGTAAATATCTCAACTAGGTATCACATTTCTACACCTTAGGAAAAAAATAAATTGTCTGATTTGTTTAACGTCTAGTATCTTTCTTAGGTAAATATTAAAGGAAACCAAAACATACTAAAGCGAAAAAAAAAACGTTTAATTTTCTCTCAAATCCCTGCAGAACGAAGCGCGAGCAAAAATATCTTTAATTAAAAACGTTCTCCCACAATTAGCATATTAATCCTTATCGGCTAGGTATTAAGGGCCAGTGTTACAATGGGATTACGAGAGGATCCCGCCGAGGTGTCTGCTGAAAAATGAATTGTTCCGAACTTAAACATTTTTCGGTCCGTTCCGGAGTTTTACTTATGCAAATAAGTTTGGACAGATGGAAGGAACGGAGCGTTAGTGCAAGTAACACAGGTGGTATGGAGACGCTTTTCTGTTATGCTTGATTTCAATTCATATTTTACGACATTTTTTTTATGTGGCCTCTATGTTTGTGTCCCACTGCTGGGTAAAGGCCTCTCGCAATTCAGTCCAAACTTTCCTGTCCTGGGCCACCTCAGACCACTCCGGAAGATGGTTACGACATAGTATTTGTATAACTAGTTCTACTAATATTACCATCATTTACCAGAAGCGGTTAAAAATTGTCTAAAGCCTTATTGACATTTCCTTTTTTTTTCATAATTTTAAGCATGCTTTACATAGAGGTAGAATAGCGTCGAGGCGTGGACATGCGTAAAAGACAGCAAATTTTTTAGGGTAACTATACGAATAAAACAAAGGCACAGGCCTTCTCTTAGAGAGAGAGAAGAAGCAACTTCTGAAGTTCGACTTTGTCATATCAATACCTACTATAGGATTCGTAACGAATGCGTTCAACAGAGAACCAAAGTTATCGACATAGCTCAGAGAATCAGCAAGCTGAAGTGGCAGTGGTCTGGCCATATCTCGCGAAGAATCGACAACCGTTGGAGTAAACGTGTTCTTGAGTGGAGACCGCAACTCGGCAAACGTAGTGTAGGACGCCCTCCGACCAGGTGGGATGACGATCTGCGAAAAACTGCCGGCAGATGCTGGATGCGGCAAGCTGAAGACAGGGCGCTATGGCGCTCATTAGGGGAGGGCTATGTCCAGCAGTGGACTACATAATATAGCCTGAAGAAGAAGAAGAAGCCAATACTGCCAATCTTTTGCCAATTTTCGCAGCATTCTTCATACGACCTACACATCGAGAAGTTTAACTCACTGATCTCCTACTTAAGTCACTTAAGTCAAACTTCAGCTGTTGCTCAGCATCGGTATCCCTCGGCGCAAATTGTATTATTGGGAGACTTTAACTTGAGACTTCTGGTAGGCCACTCCGATTGGCTAGTCCCTTTCGCGTGAACCATGCTGGGAAGTACGCATACCTACTAGCTCGTATGCCAACCATCGTGAATACCTGATGTTGTGAGCCAAACTGTCTTGACCTAATCACACGCGCCCATCGCTGAAACCCAAAACTAGGGATAGACCTGCGGTTCAATTCCATACTCGAATTGTTTAACTGTCAAATTTCATACTAATTCGACAGACGATTGGAATCGTTCAAGATTTAGTGCTCATAATTGGGCACCCAAATTCTTCCTGCGGGTGTCGTAAAAGGCGACTAAGGGATTCAAACCGGGAGTGGGCAGCAGCGCCCCGTGCAGTACAATTCTACCAAACTGCGATCCCCAACCCGCATGCCTAGCGTGGGGATAATGGGCACTACCCCCCAATGATGGCACAACCTTGCGCTCATTAGGGGAGGGCTATGTCCAGCAGTGAATTAAAAAACCCCTAAGAAGAAGAAGAATTAGGCTCCAGAAGCCCGGTTTCGATTCGATTGGTGCGCGTAGCATAGGAGCTGATCGACGTGTTGGTGGTATGAAGAATGCTGTGGATATTGGCAAAATACTGGCAATATTGGCATGACGGATAAGAGGCTTATGCCCAACTGTTAGCTTCGTCGATAGATAGATACAATTGTTACTTATTGAAAAGCGATGGCCAACTAGCCTAGAGATGTTGGGTTAGCTTTCTCCAACACACAATTATTATGATCCTACATTAGTATTGGTAGGAATTGCTACAAAGTTTTTGCAATAAAAATCCTCAGGTACTTAAACTTTTGGGTCTGAGGACTTAGGTCAGGAAATACCTGTGTAATTTACTTTTGTTTGTAAAATAAAGTTTTTTCTATCTTTCTAAGAGAGCCTTGATTTTTTTAGTCGATTTTAGTACAGTAACAGGCTTATAGTCGGGTCACGTGACAATGTTTTTTTCATTTCATTCAAGCCTAGATGTCTTGATATGCGCGCGCGCGATTGTAGGATCATAAACAAAACATAACCTCACGCCTGTATCCTAGAGGGGTAGGCAGAGACCAGAGACTGCTACTTGCCACGATCCTGACATATCACCTTCGCTTCATTAGTCGTTGCATGTCTATCTGAGACGTCCCTTACCGGCCCTTTTAACTCACATTCGGAAAATATATTTGTTTCGTCAATTTCTATTCCTTCATTCTCTCTACATGTCCAAACCAACGCAAAATTCCTTTCCAAATTCTAGTCACTACATCCTCTTTCAGTTCACAACGTTCTCTAATCGGGCCATTGCGTATCATGTCATTCAAATTAACACTACGCATACTTCTCAAGGATCAATGATATAAAATCGAGTCGATATCATGCAATTGTCGTTTTACTACAATCTATGTCTATCTAGCATCCAGGTAGTTTCTCTTACAGCCCTGTCACAAATTTGACGGCCTCGGTGGTGCAGCGGTTTGGCACGCTGACTGTAAAACCGAAGGTCTCGGGTTCGATCCCCGCCCAGGTCAAACTAGGAAACGATTTTTTCTAGTTTGTCTCGGGTTTTGGATTTTATCTATGTATTTATTGTATTAAATCTATCGTCGAGTTAGCACCTGTAAAACAAGTCATTCGGTTGTACTTAGTATAGGGCTAACGAGATCTGTGTAATATGTCTAAAAATTGTAGTTCTTAATGATTCGCGATACTCATACATAGTTATATATTAAACAGGTCAAATATGTCGGCCAGCTGCGAAAAATTAATAGTGACTACCCACAATAATTGACTGTACTCGCCACTTCAGTCTACCCGAGACCACGGCAACTGTAACGCTGCCGAAACGTCGGGAAATAAGGTAATTACGTTTTACCTTATAAATAATCGCGATTTGACCCGTTTAATATATAACTGTGTGTTGGCGACAGACCTTTTTTATTTTGACGTTTTGTACATATATTGTCTTTTTTACTTAAGCCAGTTTTTAAATTTAGTTTCTGTCTATCATGTATTAATTGTTTTGTGAAAATACTATGATCGAATAAACACGAAAATATAAATAGAAATATAACATAACATAACATTTACATACAGGCACATACATTGCTTCTGGCCCCACACTAGGATACCCTGTGTCGTGGGAACCAGAAACAACGACATCACAAACATGTAAACATCCAAGACCTGGACTTTTTTTTTTGTTTCCAGACGGGATTCGAACCCGGGACCTCTTGCATGGTAGGCAGACGCGCTACCGCTACGCCACAGAGGTCGTTAGTGTATATAAATATACACTATATATATAATATATATATATATTACCGCACAATTTTTGGTGTAGAAACAAATGCAAGGCAGCTCCATGCCACCCCGTGCCCTATGTCAATTCCGATTCGCGGTGAACTTTTTGCAGACCCGCCCGGGCTCCGAAGCCGATCTAATGACGTCACGTTGTCTCGTCGATATGCCGATTTCCGCGAACTGTAGATTCTGAAATTCTCTATTTTATACAGCTACAAATAATGGTTTACTGCAAATTGTTTTTATATTCTTTTTAATGCACTTACCCGTGCTAAGGACAATAAAAAACCTATTTAGAGGTTAAAAGTTCCACCCATGCCGGGACTCAAACCCCAACTGAGCTCAGTTGGGAGAGTGCTGGCATGGTTAGCCAGAGGCCGCGGGTTCAAGTCCCGGCATGGGTGGAATTTTAGCCTCTAAATAGGTTTTTAAAAAGGTTTTTGTCTAAAGTAGCCGAGAAACCGAGAACTTTACTAGTTAAACTAGGTGTCCATTTCAAAATCCAAATTATTTCTTAAACAAAGTGGGCAAAAAAACCTCAAACTTAGTAGATTGGTTAAAAGACTGCTACGCAATGCGTACCGACTTGTCTTAATGAACTATGAATTGTAATTACCATAACATTACATAGGCTCCCGCCTGTATCCCAAAGGGGAAAAACAAAAATATTTAAGGAAAAGTGTTCAGTGTTAATTGTCCTCCCTCTATGTGTGTGAGTAAAAAAAATGTAAATGTGAATGCATAAGTGTGTATGAGTGTGTAAGTGTGTGAGTTTGACATAGAGAGGGTGAGTGATTGATTCTAATCACTGTTCGACTAGGCCACGAGCGCTTCACCGTTCTGTTAGGTTAAGAAATATCAGTGTCTATCTACATTATTTATTATGGACTTGCAGGCTTCTTATTCTAGGCTTCGTACGTATCACTTGAGCTTCTGAAGAATTCATGCGCTACTCTGCAGTGGACCCAGTAAGCTTTCTCTTAAGAAAAGCCTGGCCACTGCTTCTGTAATTTAGAAGCGATTGCCAAGCCACTGTTCGCGGAAGTTTTTATCCCGTTACCGCTTCAAGTTCACTGGCATAAACACGACAAGCTTTTGCAGCCTTAATGACGGCCTCGAAGCGGTTTGGCACGCTGACTGTAAAACCGAAGGTCTCGGGTTCGATCCCCGGCCGGGTCAATGTAGGAAACGAACTTCTCTAGTTTGTCTCGGGTCTTGGATGTTATCTATGTATATATTGTATTTTTATTTTATTAATTAGGTACACCAACAGCAAGCACGCAAACATGATAAAGCTTATACTAAAAGTGACTTAGGGCTAGCGATTATGCCAATTAAAGGTATACACAGCATTTTTAGACTAACATATACGCAGACAACTAGAAATGTAATATTACAATACGTTGCCAATATAGATGTTATTACCACGTAAGATAAGAATTTTAAGAATTTTGTATTAAATATATCGTCGAGTTAGCACCTATAACACAAGTCATTTAGTTGTACTTAGTATAGGGCTAACGAGATCTGTGTGATACTTATGTCCATGAATATAATTTAATGTATTCTAACATAATATGACTATAACATCTATCAAACTCAGTGCTCTCCAATAGTTTTATAAACGTATGTCTTAACAAAAAGCCTCTCTGAAGTGGGATGCTTAGCTAAATGTAAGAAGATTATCAAGATTATTATACTATAGTGCACTCGAAACAACAGGACATTACGTAAGAAATATTCGAATCGACGGCCTCGGTGGTGCAGCGGTTTGGCAGGCTGACTGTAAAACCGAAGGTCTCGGGTTCGATCCCCGGCCGGGTCAAACTGGGAAACGAACTTTTCCAGTTTGTCTCGGGTCTTGGATGTTATCTATGTATTTATTGTATTAAATCTACCGTCGAGTTAGCACCTATAACACAAGTCATTTAGTTGTACTTAGTATAGGGCTAACGAGATCTGTGTAATTGTCCATGAACATTTATTTTATTTATTTATTAATTTATTTTATATGTTGGATAACATAACATAACATGACATGACATGACATGACATGACATGACATGACATAACGTAACATAACATAACGTAACGTAACGTAACGTAACGTAAAGTAACGTAACGTAACGTAACGTAACGTAACGTAACGTAACGTAACGTAACTTAACTTAACGTAACGTAACGTAACGTAACGTATAGTATCGTATCGTAACGTAACGTAACGTAAAGTAACGTAATGTAACGTAACGTTACGTAACCTTACGTAACGTAACTAACGTAACGTAACGTAACGTAACGTAACGTAACGTAACGTAACGTAACGTAACGTAACGTAACGTAACGTAACGTAACGTAACGTAACGTAACGTAACGTAACGTAACGTAACGTAACGTAACGTAACGTAACGTAACGTAACGTAACGTAACGTAACGTAACGTAACGTAACGTAACGTAACGTAACGTAACGTAACGTAACGTAACGTAACGTAACGTAACGTAACGTAACGTAACGTAACGTAACGTAACGTAACGTAACGTAACGTAACGTAACGTAACGTAACGTAACGTAACGTAACGTAACGTAACGTAACGTAACGTAACGTAACGTAACGTAACGTAACATAGCATAGCATAGCATAGCATAGCATAGCATAGCATAGCATAGCATAGCATAACATAACATAACATAACATAACATAACATAACATAACATAACATAACATAACATAACATAACATAACATAACATAACATAACATAACATAACATAACATAACATAACATAACATAACATAACATAACATAACATAACATAACATAACATAACATAACATAACATAACATAACATAACATAACATAACATAACATAACATAACATAACATAACATAACATAACATAACATAACATAACATAACATAACATAACATAACATAACATAACATAACATAACATAACATAACATAACATTGTACATACTGGCACATACATGGCTTCTGGCCGCACACTAGGAAACCCTGTGTCGTGGAAACCCGAAACAACGACATCACAAACATGTAATAAAAGCGAGTTTATCTCTGAAACAGATTTCTTCCAGTAAACCCTAGAAAGTATTAGTAAGTGATCAGCATGCCTGAAACCATGAAAATATATTGTAGCGTGCCCACAAAAGTGTTACGCCAAATGATTTGCCTTCGCATCTAGCAATTAGGGTAAGTTTTGGCAGAATAATAACTCCTGTGCCTAGAACCTTTGAGGGGTTTCGACGGCAAAGCCTTTGAGCCCGCCATTAGCGTAATCACTATCAATCAGCGCTGCGGGGACCTAGTTTGCATCTTATTAAAGGCAATTCACTACCAAGAACGTAAAGCCTCCCACACACAGTCGGAATTTCGTTTCGGGATTCCGAATGCAGTAATTGTATTTTTTTTGGTTGTGCAGTAATGTTTTCTATCTTAATATTTAAATTAATACAAACCTATGGATCTACTACATGTAAATGGTAGTTTTTCCGTACGATTTTTTTTCGAATACATTCCATATTCATGCACATTCACTCCATTTTCATGCACAGAGAATATGGGTACTTTTATTCACCCGTCCTCACTGCTGGGGCACGGGTCCCTTTCTGCATCGCAGGAACGTTAGGCCATACTCCACCATGGGGGCCAAGTCCGGGTTGGTGGAGGATTGTAAGACAGTGGCGGGCCTTAGTGTCAGAAGTTATCAAGCCGCAACGAACGCAATAAAGTAAATTACAATTAAAAAGTACAAAAAAGACGCTAGGTAAAAAAGGACATGAAAAGTTGACACTCAAAAATACATGCATTAATGTGAGCTTAACTTTGTGAGAGTTTTCTTTCAGCAAACCTTGAAGCGCTCGTGGCCTAGTCGAACCGACTGATTGGAATCAATCACTTGAGTTAAGCAACAACAGGCACGGTCAGGTGTTGGATGGGTGACCGTCCTGTTACTGCCGCTAGTGGCATTTCCTGAGCGCTTCCGTGCTTTGCAAGGCACATTAAGCCGTGGGTGCCGGCTGTCATGTAATGGCAGTCGTTAGCCATGGCAGAGGCCTTATGGGCGGCTTGATAACTTCTGACAGTAAGGCCCGCCACTGCCTTACAAACCTCCACCATCCCGGACTTGGCCCCCGTGGCGGAGTATGGCCTAACCTTCCTTCAATGCAGGAAGAGACTCGTGTCCCAGCAGTGGGGACATTCAGTGTTGCAATCGCAAACTTTGGGAAGTCGGAGTGGAGGTGTGAAACGGGTCTATGTGTGCCTGTGGACATGATATACTACATACCTAATTACATTAGCGTCTCTCAACTGAGCGTTGCTATTCTGAACTGAAAATAGACATTTCTCTGTGTTTTCGCGCCATAATCATCTTATGTCTTGCACTATGTGTATGTGTGTGGTATTTGTGTGTGTGTGATTTATTTACGGAATTCCGGACTTATATTCCGAATCAAAATTCCGAAACCGTATTCTTATTGAATGTCGCTGACCTAATACAGGTCGTATCCAAATCCCCTCAGCCTCCCAAAAGGGAAGGGTTCTACTTATTAATGCGTACAACTTTCATTAAACTTCAAATTCATGTAAAAGTATCGCTGTACCATATCAAAGTTTATTTCTCTGTACAAAGACCTAGATAGCTGGAATAGATATAGAGAACACTTTAATGCACAACCAAAAAAAAAAAGAATTACAACCCGGATTTCTTAAATCTAAGTGATGTTATACAATAGGTTAATATGTGAGTGGTATTTTTGTTATTTTCCTTTCAATATGGAATAGACTGTTATTTATTTAAAATTAGGTTTAAATTTTAATTTCACCCAAATATTTTAATGTGTTTTGTGTATGAGTTTTCTTTTTTTGTGTTTAGTATTAATTTCATCCAAATGCTTAATGTGTGTCTTGTGTATGAATAAAGCATTATTTTATCTCATCTTATCTTATTTAATATATACGTACATACACTTACGCCTGCACCCCGAAGGGCTAGGCAGAGACAAGGGTTTGCCGCTTATACAGTAAAATTCACTTAGCAAATGTACTGGGTGCTGAATGATACTTATACTCGTAGGGAACGTGTACGTGAATTTGGCACCCCCTTAGGTGGCCGCCTAGGGCGGGTACCCCCTCCCTGCCCGCCCTAGATACGGCCCTGCAACTTGTCACGATCCTGACAGTCCTCTTTGTTTAAATTCTTTTTAACGCACTAACCCGTGGTAAGGACCATTTTAAAACCCTATTTAGAGGCTAAAATTACGTAATACAGAGAATATTGTAAAGAGATTCGAAATTTCACTGATGCCGGTGAGTCGCCCATTAGCTCAGTTGGAAAGTTGGAAAGAGCCAGACGTCGCGGGTTTGAATCCCGGCATGGGTGGAATTTTTAGCCTCTAAATAGGTTTTTTAAAAGTCTTCTTGAACCCAACGTGTTCCACAACTTTGCCGTTTTCTGCTTTTATATTCGCAATATTTTTTTATTTTTTTTTCTCTAGCGGAGAGTAAGGACCTTGCGTCTGAGCTGACAAAATTGTTCAAAATGGTGTAAGTAAAAGACTAAACATATTTCTCCATACATCGTTTTACACTTGACCCAGTCA
The DNA here is from genome assembly GCA_934045075.1 of Yponomeuta sedellus. Taxonomy (NCBI): domain Eukaryota; kingdom Metazoa; phylum Arthropoda; class Insecta; order Lepidoptera; family Yponomeutidae; genus Yponomeuta; species Yponomeuta sedellus. The sequence continues at coordinate 20,667,943 of OW203728.1, forward strand.
CGCCTGATGGTATACCAAGACAGTAATTAATATATAATAAATAAATAAATATTCACGGACAGAGTCAAAGATGTTACGTGCTTACCGGTTAAGTGCCGGTTGGCTGTAGTTTTATAGATGTTTCCGGGAAAAACAGACGACAGCAACGTGTTTCACAACTTTCCCGTTCACTGCTGTTATATTTTCATAATTTCTTTACCTTTCTCTCTAGCGCACAATAAAGGCCTGTTCGAGAAAACAAAATTGTCCATAACTACGTATATATATGAAAGACTAAACGTATTTCACCACGCATTTACGTGGAAGCTCGGAATTTTAGCCACCAGCTAAACGCAGACGACTATTGTTATTGTGATGGGATAATGGCTTTAAAGTGGAAGGGGCACTTGCTGAACGGACTAACGAACGAAGGCAACAGCAGAATGGGAACCTCTAAAGGGAAAGCGATCAGTGGACCGACTACCAGCCAGATGGTCCGATCGTAGGTAAGATAAGATAAGAATATTCTTTATAATACACCAACGCACGTATTATAAAACGTGTAAAGATACAGAGTACAATTGGCCGCCGTATTGCTTAAAGCAATTTATTCCAGCCCACCCTAGAGACAGACATCGTGTAGCTACTTGTCCGTACTTTTTTGTACGTCTACATTTTGAACACACACACACAGAAAACATCCACACATACTCGCTTAAACCCGCACACATACATATCGTTTCGTTATAAACCCTTGTATGTCCCCACTGCTTGGTCTCTTCCTGCATCGCAAGAAGGTTAGGCCATACTCCACCACGGGGGCCAAGTCCGGGTTGGTACATACATTCACTTATTCATTTCGTTATCAATGAATAAGTGAATGTATGTACCAACATTCATTGTTGGTATGAATGTTGACAAGTTTGACAGTGACACTCCCTCGGTTTTCTCTACTTACCGTGACCACTTTGCAAACCCAAGTTCTTATTATTATGTATTTATACAGTACAGTCAACGGCACGCCTTTATTATTTACTTTACGGACGATATTCGATCATCGATATCAAGCATTGTATGTCCGCACTGCTGCATTTCTGAGATACCTACCGATTTCTGAAAACACCTTTGTCAGTCATCAGTCCTAGATATTTTCTCAACAAAAGTTAGTGCGTAAAATATTCCCTAGTAGTGTCTGGTTACAATACTGTGTATTAAAATAAGCAAGTGATAGTGTTAAGTGTTGAAAAGCCAGTGTCAAATAACAGCAACAGTTGAATCAAGTGCATTGCAAACTTTGCAAAAACCATTTACCAAAACGCGTAAGCGACGCGATTTGCATGGCGCTTACGTCCTTTTGGACGGAGCCTCCATCTGTTATTGCGCGGATTACCCACCGAACTGCGAGATTCGTTGATCGTTGCAATGCCTACTACGCCCACACAAAATACATGCTCAAAATGTCGCAAAACCCTAGAAAAGAAGGAATTCCTGAAATGCAAAATTTGCAATCATGGATATGGCTTGGATTGTGCGAATGTTTCTGCAAAGCGGTTTAATCTTATGACCGCAGAGAACCGAAAGGATTGGCAGTGCACTATGTGTTCGTGTGGAGGCGATGACGCTGAGGATGCCCCCCGTCGTCGCCGCAACAACAAACCTGTTGATGATAAATTACCGGAGCTAATTCGTACAGAGATTTCGAAATCTTTAAAATCTGAGTTACCCAAGATTCTCCGTAAAATTTTAGCCGTAGAACTGGCGCCAATCAGGGAACAACTTTCAGCCCTGTCAGTTTCCGTAGAATTCGTGAACGCGAAATATGATGAGATCAATGTTAAGATGCTTGCACGTGAAGGTGAGCTTCAGAAATCATTAAGTACGAACGAACGGTTGCGGGCAGATGTAAGGGACCTGACCTCACGTCTGGCTTCTATAGAGCAATACTCACGCGAGGCGAATTTAGAAATACAGGGACTGCCTGAAAATAAATCTGAAAACTTGCCACATACAGTTATTAGCATCGGTAACGCCATTTCTGTGCCTATTGATGATAAAGATATCCTCTCATGCTTCCGTGTCCCTAAGATGGAGGGAAATAGCAAGCGCCCTCGAACTATAATCGCAAAGCTGAGAAGCCCTCGCTACCGCGATGCTATGCTAGCGGGCGTCGCAAAGCATAACCGGGACAACCGGCAGGGTAAACTGAATACCAACCAAATTGGAATTGAAGGTGAGCCCTCTCCAATTTTTATGAATGAACATCTGCCACCTGAGAAAAAGTTAATCCATGCCGCGGCCAGAAAAAAGGCCAAGGAATTGTCCTATCGATTTGTCTGGGTAAGAAACGGAAAAATTTACATGAAAAAGGACGAAAACGCCCAGGCGCATATTATCTACAGTCTGGATTCTTTAAATAAATTAGAATAATATTATTAACTATAAGTACCTATTTTGTTTGATGTATCTGTATTTTTAGTGCGCAAGTATTAGCTGAGTTGCTCTAATTATGTTAAAGTTACGAAATTTTACACTCGGGCTATTAAATATCGGTACTTTAAACACGGGTTGGGACGAGCTAGTGGAAACCTTTAAATGTATAGACTTCGACCTACTCTGTCTTAATGAAACGTGGCTTAAGCCTGATTCCGACACGCGTAACTATTTAATACCTGGTTATACATTGGTTCATATGCCGCGTGCTAGCCGTGGTGGTGGTGTGGGCGTTTATGCAAAGAATGGTCTGCGTGTGCGCAGACTTACACACCCGCCGGGTCGACTCGAGCAACTGTGGATTGAAGTTAAATTGCCACGCCACAAGATACTCGTCGGGGTAGCATACCGCCCACATTCGGTCTGTCAGGGCACGGCCATTGATTGTCTTCATGAGTCTCTCTCTGTATTTGCTCCTAAATATGATGACTTATTTTTGGTTGGCGACTTAAACATAAATTGTTTTCTTGATGGAAAAGCAATTTTACCAAACAGTTTCCAAAATTTTGTTACTTCTTTTAATTTACATCAAATAGTCCGGGAGCCCACCAGAGTGACGTTGACCAGTGAGACATTAATAGATTTGATATTTTCAAGACCTCACATCTCACCAAAACGAATGTCAGTAATACATAACGACGATTTGAGTGACCATGGCCTTGTTGTTGCAGAGTTTGCACTGAAGGTAGAAAAACCCCTACCACGTACTGTAACATATCGACCCATAGCGGATAACGCCACTGTCATTAATCGTGCGGCCCAGTTCACTCCGTGGGATCTTGTACAGCATTGTTCTAATATTAACGACATGGTCTCCTTTTTTAATTATCTGGTACTTGATTTATTCGACACTTTTGCCCCCACACGAACACGTATATTTAAAAAACCACCTACACCCTGGATGACAGATACATTAACGAATATGCGTTATCTTCGCACTCAGGCATGCAAAGCAGCTAAGCAAACCAGAACTGATTCCGCCTACCAATACTATCGGGAAATGCGAAATCTAGTGAACACGGCTATTAACGCAGAAAAGCAAGCTTACGTCACGCAATTTGTTATTAAAAATAAAAATAATCCCAGTAACATGTGGCGTCATATTAATCGTATTATCAAACCTAATCCTGGTCAACAAATTCCTCCACATCTATCTGACCCTAACTCTCTTAATTACCATTTTATTAACAGTATCCCAACGCAAACAAGTAACTATGGTGACACGAATGTAGATGATAATCACTTGCCGGGTCCTGAGACTGGATTTAATTTTAAAGAAGTTGATGAAATGACACTCGAACGTATGATTCAGAAATCAAGCTCAAATTCGTTAGGTTCTGATAATGTTTCAATGTTCATGCTAAAGATCACATTACCGTACTCCCTAACAGCTATCTCGGCCATCGTTAATAAATCGATCTTGCACGGCGAATTTTCAGATATCTGGAAATGTGCCTATGTAACACCTATTCCTAAAAAATGTAAAATTGAAGAGTACAGTGACATAAGACCAATTTGCATTTTGCCTGCACTGTCTAAGATTGTAGAAAGGGTGGTTCTTACGCAAATTACTCCTTATTTAGAACACAACCAACTCATACCCACACTGCAATCTGGATTTCGTAGGAAACATAGCACGTCAACGGCTCTTCTCAACATAGTTGATGATATCTTATCTGCCTCAGATAAAGGACGTGCTACACTACTGGTCCTGCTGGATTTCACTCGGGCATTTGACTGCGTAAACGTTGACATGCTCTTATCTATTTTAAAAAACATGGGTTTTTCAACGACAGCTATTATCTGGTTTAGGTCTTATTTTTCAAACCGTAGTCAAGTAGTGCAATGCATTAACGATCAGGGATTAACGTCTAGATCAGAGCCGCTAGCCGTTACGCGAGGTGTAATCCAAGGTTCAATTCTCGGGCCCACCTTATTCTCCCTGTATACATCTAGCATGTGTCGATCTATCCAGTTCGCAAGATATCATATGTATGCCGATGATACGCAGATGTACATACACACTACAGCTACCATACCCAACTTAGCAGATTCAATTAATCAGCTCAATTCAGATTTGGAAGCCATCGCACTATGGTCTATTAAACACAGTCTAATCCTAAATCCAAACAAGAGCGTTGCCATTATTTGTGGGACTAAACACCAGGTTCACTCCCTAAAACTATTAGATCCTGTAATAAAAATTGGAGGTAATACAGTACCTATTTATGATTGTGTCCGTAATCTGGGTCTTATGATGGACGAGTCCCTACGATTCGAAACCCATGTCCAGCAAAAAATTGGTAAATGCTTTGGTTCACTCAAAACGTTGTATAAAATCAGACCATTTCTAACTAATGAGATTAGATATCAGCTGTGTAGTAGTCTGGTTTTATCGCAGTTGGGCTACTGCGACATAGTGTATGGTCCCTGTATTTTTAAGAAAACGGCTTGTGCAATACAGCGTGTCCAGAACGCTTGCATGCGTTATTGCTACCAAATCCCCAAAAGAGACCACATCTCCCCTCATCTTCTAGCAAAGGGGGTCTTGAATATGGCGAACAACAGGACATTAAAACTGTCTTGCTTCTTGTTTGATGTATATAAGACTCGCATGCCGACATACTTGTATGCGAAGTTGGCCTGGTCCGTCAGAGCACGTAGTTCATTGCTACTTATACCCAAACACTCCCTCAGCAGTACCAAGGGTTGTTTCAAAATTGCAGCATCGAAATGTTGGAATGACCTGCCGCCGCCTTTGCACGCTGCACGAACCCTTCCAGCATTCCGAATTAAATGTCGTAAATGGCTGCTGCACAAACAATCCTTGGCTTCTGGTGTCTTTCAAGGGCTGTAGTGGATGGAATTTGTGTACCTATATTTTAAGTTTTTACATCTGTCATCATCATGCGCGTGTGTTCTTTATAACATTAGTTTAATTATACCCAGATAGGTATAATTTAGTTTAAGAAAAGGCCTTGCCTGAAAATCGGCAACTAGTTGCATATTGGTGTACATTAGTTACAAGCCGAGGCACAGACCTTTTTGTCTTCATTTGTTATTTATAAGCTGTTAAATAATTCATTTGTTATTTATAAGCTGTTAAATAATAGTCTCTTTAAACTGTCATTAATGCCTCTAGTATAAGTGATTGTTGTGTCTTATTTCGCTTGAAGACAAATAAATATATTCTATTCTATTCTATTCTATTCTATTCTATTCTATTCTATTCTATTCTATTCTATTCTATTCTATTCTATTCTATTCTATTCTATTCTATTCTATTCTATTCTATTCTATTCTATTCTATTCTATTCTATTCTATTCTATTCTATTCTATTCTATTCTATTCTATTCTATTCTATTCTATTCTATTCTATTCTATTCTATTCTATTCTATTCTATTCTATTCTATTCTATTCTATTCTATTCTATTCTATTCTATTCTATTCTATTCTATTCTATTCTATTCTATTCTATTCTATTCTATTCTATTCTATTCTATTCTATTCTATTCTATTCTATTCTATTCTATTCTATTCTATTCTATTCTATTCTATTCTATTCTATTCTATTCTATTCTATTCTATTCTATTCTATTCTATTCTATTCTATTCTATTCTATTCTATTCTATTCTATCAACCCTTGTATGTCCCCACTGCTGGGGCACGGGTCTCTTTCTGCATCGCAGGAAGGTTAGGCCATACTCCACCACGGGGGCCAAGTCCGGGTTGGTGGAGGATTGTAAGACAGTGGCGGGCCTTACTGTCAGAAGTTATCAAGCCGCCCATAAGGCCTCTGACATGGCTTAACGACTGCCATTATATGACAGCCGGCACCAACGGCTTTACGTGCCTTGCGAAGCACGGAAGCGCTCGGAAAAATGCCACTAGCGGTAGTCACGGGACTCTCACCCATCCCGTACCTGACCGCGCCTGTTGTTGCTTAACCAAGTGATTGATTCCAATCACTCGGTTCGCCTAGGCCACGAGCGCTTCTTCATTTACTCACGTAATTATCATACTACGGTTTCTATTTGTTTCACAAAATTGTTACAATTTTTTATGCCATGTTTCGATAATCATCATTATGTGACCATAGATTGTATGATAAGTTCTGCGCCATGTGAACAAAACAATTTTTATCTGTTGTGTAGTTTTTAATAAAATCCTTTTTAAAGTAAAGTATTAGTTTTTATGTTCCAGCTTGTCCCTTCAACCACCGCGGCATTTCCCCTTTTGCGCAGCTTTTGCTCGAGTGTTTTGCATGTACTTCGATCGATGTCAACCCTTGTATGTCTCCACTGCTGGGGCACGGGTCTCTTCCTGCATCGCAGGAAGGTTAGGCCATACTCCACCACGGGGGCCAAGTCCGGGTTGGTGGAGATGTAAGTAACTTTAGATGTTAGTAACTTTAAACATAAAAAAAATGCTTAGGTACATGCCTGCACTGGGAATCGAACTATGTACTTCGCTATCGAGGACGTTAGAAAAACGGTTCCATTAATAGCTCCAACGTAGCTAAAGATCGAGAGCCTTCCATTCGAGCTCACAATTTCATTTCGTATAAACTTCGGAATTCAAAAATAGTTCCGATATCACCCGAGTGTCTGCGGGGACGGATTCCGAGCGAGTTACCATACGGGACGAAGTTTTAGGGAATGCACACCGGGATATTTTGTCGGGTACTGGTACTGGTTAGAATTTACTAGATTTTTTTTGTGGTAAGTAAAGCATAGAATTTTTTTAAACTTGATAGATAAGAATATTCTTTATTGTACGCAGAAAATACAGTGATAGAAATTATATAAGAATATAGTAGAATTGGCTGCCTTATCACTAGAGGACCATCCAGACCATGCAGACCATCTAGAGGAGGGCATGCTCACACAGCGTTGTCCGGTCCGTGATCTTTAGATCAGAACCTTTTCGCACCAACGGCCCGTTGCTCCGGGTAAGGAAATGAAGAAGCCAGCGTTTTGCAGTACCTAAATTATGTTATTTTAATTTTAAAAAAATCTACAGTGATTTGCGTCGTATCTATCGATAATCGAAACAGAGACAAATGGGAACACGGCGTGGTTCTTGTTATGGAGCTCGAGAGAGGGAATACCAACAGAATCCATCTTCACAGGTATTGCCTTGACAATCAGTACTGAATAACAACTTAGTATTAAATATACATGTATACTTATAACAATTCTGGTCAGCTGTACTGTGCTCAGTGTGATAGAATATTTAAGGCGAAATTCGGCCTTGCTCTAACAGTCTATCTAAAGAGATAGTTTTCATCGCTTTTGTTGGATACGCGGACATACAGTCTCCGCCGCAGTCGTGTTATAAGAGTAAGGCAATACGATTGTCGCGCCGCCGCATTCTGTCGCGCCACTAAACTCTCCACGTGCGCTCGCTCTCGGAGTTTTAAAACCGTACCGAAAACGTACGCTTCTTCTTTTTAAACTAGGTTTATTTGCTTTGTAAGTGCACAGAACGATATTTCCCAAAGGCTCCGGGCGTTAGCTCTGCGATGTATGCCCGGTTATTCGGAATTGGACAGAATCGGCGCACAGGTGCTTTATTCAGGGTTTTGTCACATGTACGAGAGGTCTGGGCCACTTTTAATAGGTAAAACTGAAGTTCTAGGTAAAAGGAATTTGTGGTTATTTCAAGCGTACAGTAAAGAATATTGTTAACTTATCTTACTTTCTCTCTGAGAAAGGGCCTGTGGCTTGCAAAGAAATGGTTATAGGCTAAGTAGAAAAAAAAACAAAACACGGCATACCCTGCAATATTTTACATTGCATTTAGGGCTTTTGGTTCTGAAATGAAATGGAACGAAACGAAATGAAAAGGTTTTATTCAAAGTAGCTCAGATTACAAGTCAAACTAGGTGTCCATTTCAAAATCTAGATCATTTTGGAGTAAAAATGGGCAAAAACACTCCAAACTTAGTCTTTTCAAATTCCTTAATTAACAGAGATTACACAAATTTTACAAAACTCATGCATTTTACATGCTTGAATTTCAGACATAATTGTCATCTAAATAATCCTTAATATTATAGTAGCTCTTTTGGCACAAAGTGTACTTTACACATTTTTTGAACCGCGCTTCAGTCAAACTTAATGTATCTTCAAGGATTTTATCGTAGAACCGTTCTGACTGAAAATCAGCGCTAAGAACAGCTCACACCCCTAGCGTTATGCTTACACAGCTGCCTACTGCATCAGCAGACACACACCGCGACAAAGTTCGTTCCTGTTATTTTATTATTATAGTTTTAGTGTCCATATTTTGCTCCAAGTTTTAATTAATTTATCTGTAACTGTTGCAGAAAATGTTTCTCCCTCTTTCCTTTCAAAATTACTTATTTTCCGTACCTTTGAAGATATTTTATACTTAGCCCTCAATGTAACAGCCTTTCAATGGAGATAAAGACAGTATTTTCTTAGTGGAATGGGACCGACTAAGGGAACAGTGCCTCTATTTATAGAGTTTATTTACGATTGGAAACACGCATCGGTTTCTTTACAGCGTTAAGGGGCGGGACAGTCTTTGTTCTGTTAACTTGTTCGGACATGTCTCGGTGAGGATATTGTACCATGGCATCGCAAATGGTGAAGATATTATCTATCTTAAATAAAATAAAATTTATTTGCTTAGAACGTGGTATTATTATTATTATTAAAATTCTTTATTGCATAAAAATTTTGCACATAGGCGAGCTTAATGCTACTTAGCATTATCTACCAGCTAACCTAAGTTTTGGAGATAAGATTAGCAGGTAGTGCAATATTAAACAACATAAAATTAACTAATTATATCTACTTTATGTATTAACTTAAAAATGTTAGGAGAATATTATATTACATTCTATGTAATAATTATTATATTACATTATATTATATTACATTTATGGTACATTCTAATGACATGTTATTAAAGTTTATTTATATTATTGAAATGTCAAAATACAATTATGACATATTGCAAATGTCAAATCTGTCAAGTGCTAAATGTACGTTGTTTATCTTATACAATGTCAAGGTGAAATATAGCTCTTGAAATGTCAGTTGCGTTATAAGTAAAACAGATTCAAATAAAATAATTAAAATCCTTTAAGCTACTTCCTAAATTAGATGAAAATGAATGAATGAACGAACGAACGAACGAACGAACGAACGAACGAACGAATGAACTTTCATCATGAAAAATCAGTGGAGCTGTTTGTTTTATAAAAAACTAAGTTTTCGTAAATAAATGGCGCCATCTTTGTTCCTAAGGGATGTAAGTGTTGCTGCAGCGGTTGACATGGTTTATTTTAAACCCTACTATTACTATGCGATATGGCTAGCTTCCATCACAAAAAAAAAATACTGTTAACAGTTACTATGACGCGAGGTCAACAACCCCGCTTTACCAGCTCACGTAAAGTTAAATATTTCCTAATCTATTGAAGATATCGGCATGATCTTTTATTTAATGCAGTATTAAATTTCTAAAAATATGAGTTGTAAATAATATACCCTCTTCATACCTTTTTTTCATGATTGACTGAAAACTGAAAATTCCCAAATAAAATGTAACAAAACGTAGGATTTTCGGCAGTTGTCATGGTTTTTTTTTTAATAATACATTGAGTTATTTCCTTTTGGTTAAGATATTAATCAATGTAATCGTTTCATCCGTTAGCGTGTCATAATTGTTCAAAGTGTTTTTCGAAGAAGTGGCGCCCTCTCTCTTCCTAAGGGGTGAAACTTGTGCTGCTGCGGGTCAAATCGCAAATGTTATCCCTACTATCACAAAACGGCTTGCTTTCATCACAAAATGCAGCTTTTTTTCATAGCTGCTAGGATTAACTAGCTATCTCGAGTCTCGGCTGCGTCCACGACCACGGCCTTACTTTCGACATGGCAAGTACTCCTAAGTCTCTCACTCGATGTCGAGAGAGAGAGAGAGATACAAAATATGCGTGCTATGTATACTGGACGAGTGATTGTGTTCTGTGGAAGTTATTATTATTATATTGGTTCCGTTTTGTTCCATTCCGTTTCTCTCCGTTATGTCCAGTTCCGTTCCGTTAAGTTTCGTTCCATTTGTGACGGCTCCGCCTTAACCATTCATAATGGATGTACTCGGGGTCCCGGAGCGTGGTTTATCTCCGTAATTTATTGAAAAGGATACACATTAATGAGTATAAACCGAGTTTTGTTAGGGCCCACATACGGCTCCTGAATCTTAAGTGAGTAGACGCTTTGTTCCTTGAGGGGGTTCTGAAGAAGCATTTAACATAACATTTAAAAACCTATTTAGAGGCTAAAAAATCCACCCATGCCGGGATTCGAAGCCGCGACCTCTGGCTATCCGTGCCAGAGAATACAGAGAATATTGTAAAGAGGTTCAAAATTTCACTGATGCCGGTGAGTCACCTATTAGCTCAGTTGGAAAGAGCGCGAAATTTTTAGCCTCTAAATAGGTTTTTAAGATTGCCCTTAGCACGGGTTATGGTGCATTAAAAAAAAGAGTATTAGCATTTAGGTACATACAGGCACAAACATTGCTTCTGGCCCCACACTACGATACCCTGTGTCGTGGGTACCAGAAACAGCTACATCACAAACAAGTAACCATCCAAAATCTGGGGCTTTTTTTTGTCCCCAGCCGGGAATCGAACCCGGGACCTCTTGCATGCCAGGCAGGTGCGCTACCGCTGCGCCACAGAGGTCGTCAAGAAAGAAGTAACAAAGCAACGGGTCTGATACGACTGATCTAATTGAGCATAATATAATTAAAACTGTTTTTATACGGATTTATGCTCGTTTATTACATTTTTACAATTTACAATAAACGAGCATAAATCCGTATAAAAACAGTTTTAATTATGTCTAGTGCTCGTGTTAACCTTAGAAAATACTGTACTGAGCGGAATATTTTTGATGCAGTGTTCTGCCCTTAATGTAACGCACCGGAACGACAGGCGAAACTCTGAAAATTATCATCGTCATCAGGCTATACTAGCCTGGACATAGCCCTCACCTAATGAGCGCCTTAGCGCCCTGTCTTCAGCTTTCCACATCCAGTACCATCGTCTGAAAACTATGCATCGAATGAATTATTTATTGAATGAATGAATGAAAATTCTTTATTGCACTAAAACAAATTTGTACAAAGGCGAGCTTAATACTAAATAGTATTTTCTTCCAGCTAACCCACGATAATGCGGACAGTAGAAGAGGTAGTGCCTATAAGAGTGATATATTACATAACCTAGGTAACTAAATATAACAAAAATAATTTAAATACACATACGTAATTACACTATTTTTTTTTTAATGCACTGTACGTAATACAGAGAATATTGTAAAGAGGTTCGAAATTTCACTGATGCCGTGAGTCGCCCATTGGCTCAATTGGTAGAGCGCTGGTACGGATAGCCAGAGGTTACGGGTTCGAATCCCGGCATGGGTGAAAATTTTTAGCCTCTAAATAGGTTTTAAAATTTGTTCCTTAGCACGGGTTAGTGCATTAAAAATAAAAATAGTGTACACATACGTATATAAAATTGCACAAAATATATAAAATTATACTCAAATACATATTTACTGCAATCTACGTAAAATACGTAACATTTATTCATCCAATCTTGCTACCATGCTACTAGTTGCAATTAAATATCATATAAACTAATTTGAGTAAATATTGCAAGATAGTTTGGATTTTGTTTCTTTTCCTCTGCGTCTCCACTAGTGGACGTTGGTCGTCGGGTAAGGTTGTTTATCTACATATATCTCTATAATATAAAAATGAATCCCCGAATGTGTTGGTAAGCGCAAATCTCGAGAACGGCTGAACCGATTTCGCTGATTCTTTTTTTAGAATATTCCTTGACGTACGGGGATGGTTCTTACGGAGAGAAAAATTAAAAAAATCGACTGCGATACGAAGTTCGCTGGGTCAGCTAGTCTATAATATAAAAATTAATCGTTGAATGTGTTGGTAAGGGCACATCTCGAGAGCAGCTGAATCAATTTCGCTGATTCTTTTTTTAGAGTATTCCTTTAAGTACGGGGATGGTTCTTACGGAGAGAAAAATATAAAAAAATTAAAGAATGGTCTGTTAGGCGGTACGAAGTTCCCTGGGTCATCTAGTAACTTATAATTTCAGTTTTTATTATTACCACGCAGAAGGCCTATTACCGCTCATATTATATTGCCGCTTAAATCCAAGCGGAATTAACTTACGTATACTTTTCCTGAGGCACACGAGATGTGTCCTATAGGGAGAGAAAACTGCTAGGCTTTCAGCCGGAAAATCTTTCCTTGGAGGTGAAAAAGAAAATGGCTCACCGACTAGTACATTGTGCGGTACATGGCGCAGGGTGTCCCAAAAGGATTTGCCTATACAACCACTGGGGACTACTCGCGATCTGTGGAGGCAAAGCTTCGATCGATGTAATGAATTTTTTTATTGCACATGTCTGTGGGACGCTACGTGCGTTTGCACCTTTGCGCCTTCCCATTTGGGTTTGACTGCTGCGTCTGCGAGTGCTACTGCTGAGGCGGCAGCAAAACTAAAAAAAACGAAAGTATAGCCAGCTTATGCGTCACTATTTGTTCGTCCCACTGGCCGTGGAAACAATGGGGGCATGGGGGGATGAGGCAAAACTTTTTATTCGGGAGATCGGTAGGCGCCTGAGGAGTCGGGGGTATGACGTTCGTTCCGGGGCATACCTGATGCAAAGGATGGCAAAGGTGCAACGAGGTAATGCTGCTAGCGTCATGGGAACTTTTGGGTCGGGTGTGTCCCGGGGCGGTATTTTTGATTAATTTAGTTTATTATACTATTTTTATTTTTAATGCACTAACCCGTGCTCAATTGGTCGAGCGCTGGCACGGACAGCCAGAGGTTGCGGGTTCGAATCCCGGCATGGGTAAAGTTTTTAGCCTCTAAATAGGTTTTTAATTTAGTTTGGTTTTTTTTGTATTGTGCTAGTTTTTAAGACGAAGCTTTGTGCGAATTTTCAGATTGCGTAATGCCTCTTATTAATTAATGTATGAATGAATAAATGAATGAATGTATGTATGTATGTATGTATGTATGTATGTATGTATGTATGTATGTATGTATGTATGTATGTATGTATGTATGTATGTATGTATGTATGTATGTATGTATGTATGTATGTATGTATGTATGTATGTATGTATGTATGTATGTATGTATGTATGTATGTATGTATGTATGTATGTATGTATGTATGTATGTATGTATGTATGTATGTATGTATGTATGTATGTATGTATGTATGTATGTATGTATGTATGTATGTATGTATGTATGTATGTATGTATGTATGTATGTATGTATGTATGTATGTATGTATGTTGTGTGTGTGTGAGTGTATATATATGTATTTAGGTAGATTAGTAAGTATACTAATACTCTTAATTTGAAGTTTGTATAAAACTCAATAAAAATACTTTATTTAATATTTTTTAGTCTTTTTAACCTACTTAAAATTTTTTTTTACTAACTATGGACAAAAATCATCTTTTATAACGCATCTTTGAAAAATTATGTGTCACAATAAATATAGTAGCTATGTTTAGAAGCTACTGAAAAGACGGTAGGTCCAAGAGTTTATGACTTCACAGCAGTTTTGTCTTATCCATTTCACATCGATTTCCGTTGAAAACCGACGTTTTTAGCTGAAATCGGCGTAAGCAAATTCTAAGTTGTGTTAGGTTCTAAAATAGTTGTCACTGTCGCTTTTATTCCTCACACTACATTGTTAATGGAAGCTGGTATCTATATTACAGACCTAGTCCAGCTTAGACATCAGCTGTAACTTTAAATCTGAAACCTCAACGACATCACATCTTCATAAGTATTTTAATTTTAAATTTTAAGTTTAACAAACAGTGTAAAGCAATGTGAAAGGTTTTTTTCTCTGCCCAATAAATTTAATTTCATTATTAATGATATTCACTTCTTGAAAAAATTACATCATATTAACATCTCCAAATGTACGTACATACTGGCACATACATTGCTTCTGGCCCCACACACTGCATCGCGGGTACCAGAAACAGCGACATCACTAACATGTAAACACCTAAAACCTGGGCCCCAGCCGGGGATCGAACCCGGGACCTCCCGCATGGTAGGCAGATGCGCTACAGCTGCGCCACAGAGGGATTTTATAAAACAAAAAAGTGCGATTTTTATTCCGTTAGTAGCGCTAGTAAGCGTAGCGACTTATAAAGAATCTTATTAATCTTATTATTATGTAATCCTTGGTGTACATGCAATAAAGAATATTCTATCTATCTATCTATCTATCTTATTATACAACCGCATTCGTTACAGAGTAGAGGCCGCGCTCGACTAAAATATCACGTATCTGTCCTAAGATAATATTATATTTAACCAAGTATGATATTGTTAGGACTAAAAGCAAGACCGTCGGAGTACCAATTCTGCTAGAAAATGATGAGGGCACTCTAAAGGTTTCCCAAAGACTGATTAGACCTATCTTTTTTGGGCAAAACGATGTTTAACCTTGAAGGTTGTGAACTCAATCTCGGGATTTCGAAGGTTGTGCAATATTATTTTTCGTCTTGAACATAATATTAGTTTGATAAATCGAACGTTTTGAATGAAATATTGTATAATATTAATGTACGAGTAGTTTCATATACTTCAACTTTGCGTCTACGTATACAGAGTTCAGTGCATCTTCACTCACACTAGATGGGTAAAGGGACCACTTTGACTCGGTTGGAGTAGGTTTGCCCAGCAACTATACCATCCTGACAGCTTAGTCGGCCTACCCCACAGGAAACACAAGTCTTTACGTGCGGAGCCACACAATACGTGGGTTTTATCACGATGTTATCCTTCCTCCACCGTTAGCGTGTGGTATTGCTAATACAAATGTACGTAACGTTCTTGATTGAACCTAGGTCTTGCTTCCGAATCCATTGCTCTACCCTCTGCGTCAGGGGCGGATCTGTATCCGGATCTATAACTAGGTAAGACAGTCAATATTTTTCTTTTTAGTCACAGGCCATTCCTAGCTTCATAGAAGTATCCAAGCTTAGCCAGAGCAGTTCCGGGAGGATTATGCAAATGATTATCCCACTTAATGAAGAGGGAGCCGTGTTTAATGCCAGTGCATGCCTGTCTGTGTACAGATAATAACGACACTCACATTTGACCTTATTCTCTTCGTCATAAGGGTGAGTTTAAAATGTAATTTCATTATCTGTGTTGTGTATTAATATAATGGACAAGACCAACTCTGACGGAGTCAGATAACGTATTAAGGCCAGTTTTTGAATTGAGAATTTCGCTAAGTAAGAAGGGCACAGGGGAAGAACATGCAATGTCGCATTTTTAATTTTTAAACTGATAATGCCACTTAGTTTTGTCCATGGTTCATTTCTACCTTTGTCGCTGAACACTAATACTATTTATTAAAAAACCAGACATTTGTGTAATAAATCACATAAGTAATGTTTATTTTATAGAGGTTTGAAATCTATTATTGGCATTATCTCAGTTCAATGTCGGTCGGACATAGCATGTTCTTCCCTTGTACCCTTTTACAGTCTATTTATTCTTACTTGGCCAATTTAGTAAACAAGATTCTAACCTCAAAATTGATATTTGATGCCAAAACGACATATTTTCTGGCAACTTAATGAATTTTGTTAATAAAATTGACAGCGTATTATCTAAAATAGTCTCCCCGATTACATTATTTACGGGAATATGGCGCTTTACGACTAAAATCCATACTTTACGGGTAGAATCTTGTTTACTAAAATGGACAAGTAAGGATAAATAAACTGTACTTACGTAACGTTCTTTCACGCTCTTTTCTGAGAAATTTGAAGGGACAGCACTACAGTTAACATTTTATTTAGTGAAATGCACAACATACAAACTGGCCGGTAGTCACTGGTTTGATCCGGTTATTTCTCGTGTGGTTTAGAGGAATAGTAAGAAAAAAAAAGAAGAGCGATTCCTTCGTCTGTCTGGACACACTTTTCAACTGTATTAATAAGAGATAAGTTTATTCGAAACGTGGTAGCAGAGTGGTATAACGTCGGCTTCTCATTCAAACGGTCGTGGGTTCAAATCCCGGCTTGTACTTTATTCTCTAAGTTCCGTATATTTATGAATGAATTAAAATTCTTTATTGCACTAAACAAATTTGTACAGAGGTATTTGTACAACTTAATACTAGATAGTATTTTCTTCCAGCTAACTCACGATAATGCGGACAGTGGAAGGGGTAGTGCCAGTAAACAATATAATATAGGAGTGATTTATTACATAACCTAGGTTACCTAAATATTACAAATATAATTTAAATACACATACGTATATAAAATAGCACGAAAAATATAAAATGATACTCAAATACATATTTACTGCAATCTACATACCTACATACTAATAATCAATATTACTTACATACAATCAATACAATGGCCTAGGCAAACCGAGTGATTGGAATCAATCACTTGGCTAAGCAACAACAGGCGCGGTCAGGTACAGGATGGGTCAGCGTCCCGTGACTACCGCTAGTGGCATTTTTCCGAGCGCTTCCGTGCTTCACAAGGCACGCTAAGCCGTTGGTGCCGGCTGTCATATAATGGCAGTCCCAGACTTGGCCCCCGTGGTGGAGTATGGCCTAACCTTCCTGCGATGCAGGAAGAGACCCGTGCCCCAGCAGTGGGGACATACAAGGGTTGATAACTTACATACAATACTATAACAATTTATGCGCTTATAGTGATACGCGCCACTAACGGTGAAAGAGAATACCAGGAGGAAACCTTAGGCTGACATTCAGAGACGAATCCCAAGTTCACGCTTAGAGCAGTCTTAGCAAAGTAAACTAAAGTCATACTTAGTAAAGCGAGGAAATTGTCGTATTCACATTCGATCGGGAGCTGGAGTTAAGCCTGAGCTAAGAGAATAACTGTCTTAAGAAAGTCATCTATAAATTGTCTATTATTTTTTAGTAAGTAATTTAGTAAACATAATGCTAATCACAAACTCCAACCAAAACAATACGACACAATGGTAGGTAACCACAAAGTGAAGAGAACCAAATGACAGATGACAAATTTAAGTTCACGTAAAGTCACCAATATTGGCTACTTACACTTAGCTAAGTACCATATCATACTCAACTTGATAAGATTCGATTCTGAATACGAAATATTTCTAAGTACGTGATTTTGACATTCCTGAGACTGGTCTTAGCTTAGTTTTCGTCTCTGAATGTCAGCCTTAGTGTTTGAGGTATTCAAATACAACAGTGCCTGAAATTGCCAATCTTGGCACGCGTGGTAATTAAGCCCACACTCACTCTCGGAAAGAAGAGGCCTGTGCCCTGCAGTGGGAAGTTTGTGGGCTACACAAAAAAAACATACTAATTGTATAGTCTATTTATTCTTACTTGTCCAATTTAGTAAACAAGATTCTAACATTCATATAACCTGGGTGTTTTTAAAAGTAGAGTTAACCGGCATTTAACAGGTAAGCACGTAACATCGTAGGCCCTGTCTTCGCTTACCATCAGGCGTGACTAGGGTCAAGTGTAACCTGTACGAAACTGTTGTACAACAAAACTGTTATAAAAAACATCGAATCCGTGACCTCTGGTTTTGATAATCAAGCGCATTAACCACTATAGTCTATTTATTCTTACTTGTCCAATTTAGTAAACAACATTCTAACCTTAAAATTGAGATTAAATGCCTAAACTAGACAATTTCTCGCAAATTCATGAACTATCATGAACTATGTTTATAAAATTGGCAGCGTGTTATCTAAAGGAGTGTTCCAAGTTACTTCATTTATGGAAAAATGGCAGTTTTGGACTAAAAAGTTACAGTTTACGGAGAGAACTTGTTTACCAAATTGGACAAGTAAGAATAAATAGACTGTACGCAAAGGAGTAGCTATCACTAGTAAAATATACTCCATAGCCGTCGGCGGGACGTATGTTTCAGCAAATATGACCCCCTAATGGGGCATTCCCTTACATTTTACGACCAAGGGGGCGAGAGTAGCCATTTTAAAGACAAATTAAGGTTATAAATCGTCCGTAACTAGTACTTTTCAACGGTCCACGGACTAGACATGATAAATAACCTAATGCTCCTTTGAATAATGGTTCTGTTAGACCGAACCTGAAATTAAGGCGGGCGTGTGCTTTCGGAAGTAGATTTCTCTGTTGGGTCTTCGTAACAAGACATAACATAAATTCACGCCCTTATCCCAGAGGGGTAGGCAGAGACTAGAGACTGCCACTTGTTACAATACAGATGCTTCGCTTCATCAAAGGAGACCATTCAAATTGGGCCCAAAACTCAAAGTGCCGGCCAACGAAAAAAAACATTTCCAAACTGTTACGCACATTGTCCAGAACATTTTGATACTATGGCTCCAAAACAGTGAAGCCTATTAGTTTAGCTACTGTCAGACATTGAAAATCTTATACTCCCATACATTGGACCAAAAATTATTGTAACGTGTTTAGAAAATATACGTATTAGGGTTTGTGTAGGGAGTCTTATACTATTTTTATTTTTAATTCACTAACCCGTGCTAAAGACAATGAGGGAGTCTTCTTCAACACTTTTACAAGATAAAAAAGATAATCTTATAGCGTCTGTTCTGCATTATTAAAAATGTATAGAAAAATCTGACGTTTAACGACTACTAGTACTTAAGGTATTCATTTTACGATATAGGCTTCTTAGTATGAAATCTACAAATGTTTGGGCAAATACAAATTTCATGTTTGGGCCCAACTTAGTATGAAGCGTGAATGGTCTCCTTTCATTAGTAGATGCACGCAAATATAAATAATTAGCACTTTGGGCCAGCCACACAGTCGGAATTCTGTTTTGGAATTTCGATTCGAAGTATCGCTTTGGAATTCCGATCGCAATCAATTTACAAACTTACGTGAAAAAAGAAATACAAACCTATGGACCTACCATAATCATCCACTAGATTTCCGTTCAAAATTTTCTACGACTCGGAATTTCGACCGGCCAGTGCGTTAGGCATGGCGTAAGAATACCGCACTTAGCATCATTGTTGGGGGCTTAT
The DNA here is from genome assembly GCA_934045075.1 of Yponomeuta sedellus. Classification (NCBI taxonomy): domain Eukaryota; kingdom Metazoa; phylum Arthropoda; class Insecta; order Lepidoptera; family Yponomeutidae; genus Yponomeuta; species Yponomeuta sedellus. The sequence continues at coordinate 20,687,555 of OW203728.1, forward strand.
ACTGGTACGTAGCGAGCACTGAGGTATGTTAACTCATGAGACACTAGGGTTTCTTCATGATATTTTCCGTCGTCGTTCATATTCGCTAAAAAATGTCTGAATTACCAGTACCTCTCAACTAAATAGTCAATTGACTAGTCTTTCCTGTGGGCTAGGCCGACTAAGCTGTCAGGATGGTATAGATACACCATCTATAAAACCATGTCCCAGGCACTTCAGCGTCGGAGTGGTCTCTTCACCCATCTAGTGTGAGTGAAGATACCTAAAAAATCACGTGAAGATAAATCATCTCATTAAGTAGATGCAAAAAGGCCAATTCAACTAAATAGCAGGCCTTCCCGAACTGAAATAAACATATGTGTAACGAATTTAGGTAATTCAAACAGTATTGTTTGTGGCCGGCCTTAAAAAAATCCGCACAAAAATAATACCATGAAAAACAAGTTTAATGCGCCTCTACGCCCAAGGCGGGCTGAGCGATGCATTTTCTTAATTCCTCTACTCGGCTCATGACGTCATAACTAAGTCTTAATTGCCCGCCGTATCCGCTCTGGCTGGCCCAAAGGAACCTGGGCAGTGTTAAATTTTCCTTAATAACTAGCTCTATCATACTGCAGTGTATTAAAGGTTGAATGTTAAGTTAAATGTACGAGGTAAAATTATGTGCTTGAAAGCTAAGATACCTTTGTTATACAATAATTATAAACTCTCGATGTATAACAAACTTAAAATGTGATACCTAGTACAACTCATAGGTTTCTCTCAAAGAGTATTTATTGAAGTATTTAAGCGGTGGTAGCTAAGTGGGTAGAACAGTGGACTCGCAAACGAGAGACTCAAGTTCGATCCCCAGTGCGGGCATGTATCAATAACTTTGTTTATAATTATACTATTTTTATTTTTAATGCACTAACCCTAACTGCAAAGTAGGTAGTCGGGGCTATAAGTAATGCAATTTGCTTAAGTCAGATGTCACTGCCTGTACGTAATACAGAGAATAGTGTAAAGAGGTTCGAAATTTCACTGATGCCGTGAGTCGCCCATTGGCTCAATTGGTAGAGCGCTGGCACGGATAGCCAGAGGTTGCGGGTTCGAATCCCGACATGGGTGAAATTTTTAGCCTCTAAATAGGTTTTTAAATTTGTTTATAATTTCAAACGTACGTACATTTGCGAATTTGTAATTTGCAACCCATAATGCCCCCACCGAGGGGCACGGGTCTCTTTCCCGAGGACGGTATAGGCCATACTCCACCACAGGGCCAAGTCCGGATTGGTGAAGGATTTTGCAAAACTAGTGGACAGAAGTTTTTCAAGCCGCATTATGGTATTAGTAGTTTATTGCTCACACAAAAATAATACAGAGAGCACAAAATTATTCAATAAAAAAAGTGTACATGGCGAGCTTATTTAATTAGAAATCTCTCCTTAATGTGGTGACACGGACATTATAAGCGAGAAGTGGAAAGTGTGCAATAATAATTACTAATATTACTATTCATAACGCTCATAGCCCCGGCTGCCTGAGTGATCTTAAACGATCACGGAGGTTAAGTAACATAGGGTGCGTGCAGAGCATGGATGGGTAAACCGTCCTTGACTAACACTAGTGGCGTTATTCCGAACGGTTCCGTGCTTCGCAAGGTACTTTAGGCAGTTGGTGCCGGCTGCCGTCGATAGATGGCAGTCGTTAAACCAAGTCAGAGGCCTTAGGGCGGCTTGGAAACTTCTGACAGTAAGACCAGGCACTAGTCTTACCAGCCTCCACCAATCCGAATTTGGCCCCTGTGATGGAGTATGGCCTATACCTGCCTAAGGAAAGAGACCCGTGCCCCTCGGTGGGGACATAATAGGTTGATGATGACAATTCATATTTTTTTATTTTATTACTAAATAATGAAATAAATAAATATGGACAGTTTGCAGATAGTTCACAAAACTGAAAAGCGTGCGAAAATTTCGCAGTTTTTGGGCCTCAAAAGTTGAGCTCACCTCCTGGGACCGTGCAAACTAAGACTACACGCATTTAGGATCAAATGAAGGTATTAAAATGATATCAAGCTTTCTGGAAATTAATTCCTGGAATTTTCTTTATTTGATTATCCTAATACTATATAAATCCTATATATAATTTTAAATAGCCATCAATAAAAATAATAAATAATATCGATATTATGTTCATCGACTTATTGTCGATACTATGCATTTCACTAGCCTATCCCTACTTGTCTTAGCGACAAAATCTTTGAAGCTGCCTCGCTGCCTCGCCTAAATCGCCGCCTTACCCAGATTACGGGCACATTATGCGCCATCCATAATTACATAAGCCGCGGCAAAATCTAAAACGTCGGTAATCTTTTTGTGAGACGCTTTGACAAGGAGCTCGGGGATTAGCTCTGAGCAAACACTCCAGTCTCAGCGTCGTATGTACAGAAAGTGTTGAGTGTCGTGATTTTGCATGATATGTCTAATTTTATCCATAAGTAGGTATACCGATAAAGGAATGCGCCGTTGGTTTCGACGTGTGGAGAGGATGAAGGATGAAAGATTGACGAAACAATAGTACATTACTGCAGAGGCCGAGAAGTAAGGGATTGCTGGACGAGTTTGGGATAGACTTCTAATCTAATCTAATCGTCTAGAACGAGTCCTGCAATCCCTGTTCCGGCCGAGGATTGTATAATGCTTTTCTCAAACAATGCGAGGAAATATTAATATTAAAATAATTACTAGGTAATTAAGAAATAATAGTTTTTTCTTTACTTTTAGCCGGTAACAGATTCTCCATAGCTAATTTTGCTTCATTTCTCAAATTAGGCGGAGTACAGTCCATAATTTCCGCATCACTCTCGTCACTAGAACTCATTTTCAATATTTTCGATGAAATGATTATCAGAAAAAACAAGCAGAAAAAAGTTGTTTGGTTTGCTTTGCCGCCTTTTTTATTTTTTAAATACACTAACATATTTGAGCACCATGTTTAACCGCACAAAAACCAATACCATAGATTGTTTATTTTTTAATCTTGCAAGTATGCTTACAGAACTTAGTAGGTGGTTGGCTGTATGTAATTTTTCCTTGGTCAGTTTAATTTTAGTTAGTAAATTTAAAAAGTTAGAGCAGGGGACGGTAATGGATTTTCATACTTACTTTACTGGCTTAGGCCAGTAAAGTGAGGCGTGAGCCATAATAGAGAAACTTTGTGGCTTTATTTCATGGTAATAACACAAACATTTCCGAGCATGTTTGAGAAGATATATATTGCGAATGTGAGTGAAAGGGCTAGAAAGGGACGTCCCAGGCGAACATCGTTTGTTATCGTTATCAACTCTTGTATGTCCCCACTGCTGGGGCACGGGTCTCTTTCTGCATCGCAGGAGGTGGAGGCTGGTGGAGGATTGTAAGACAGTGGCGGGCCTTACTGTCAGAAGTTATCAAGCCGCTCATAACACACAAGACGTTGTGTGCAATTTATGTATCCATCGTTCAGTAGAACAAAGTATGTAATGTATGTAATATGTAAAACAGCTGATTGCCAAACTGGATGGACTTGTATTTACGCAATTAGTGATATTATGCAATGATCTTTTACAAACATTAATCATCATAGACATTTACTTCCGTTATGGACTACTTAAGCAGTTCAATTCAATTCAATTTATTTCAACGTAAAGAATTTACATTCTGTTTGCTGAATGTCAAAGTACAATGTAACATGAAAGTGAAAGCCGCCGCTTTCGGGCCGTAATGTAGTCGAGAAAAAGGCAGCGGGAAAAAAAAACTCCACTCTGACCATCTTTTCTCAAGTCTTAAATCTAATACATTAGATACCACCTATACGCATAAGATTCCATGATTGCCATTAATAACTTTAAATGTTAAGGCATTGTTAAATATACATAATTTTTTACATAGGCCGTGAAAACATGACAAGTGCTGCGGCCAGACACACGAACAGCAGCCTAAGATTTTGACGACACAGTGCCTAAGATTTTGACACATTTTTTAGACACTAAAAAGTCAGGCCCTACTGTATTCCAGCTATCGAATCGATCCCAAAAGCCCGCCATGTAACGCTTGGCTCAAACAAAGTACAAACAGCTCGACAAACATTAATAATTTAGATATTGTACGTCTCAAAGTTTACGAATACATTGGTGGGTACGGTTAGTTATTAATTAATTGTAGGTGAATGTGCGTGTGTCTGTGTGTATTCGTGAAAGTAACCCCGAGGTGTTTCGGGTAAGGGTTCTGTCTTACGTTTAGTTTTTTATTTGCTTCTATAATCTTAAGGTGGAAGTATATTACATGGCTTTGGGACAGAAGCGCCATTGTACCGCGATAAAGAATACTGTCAACGCCATCTAGTGGTAAAATTCAATTGAAATTTTGCTCGTAAGAATACTTTAAGTTTTATGTTAAAAATTTGTTAAATTTAAATTCAAGTAGTAACGTGTGTACAAAATTTTGATTTACGAACTATTATGAACTAAAAAAAAATATTAGCGTACTATAGTTTCTGTTTAATGTTTATTTTGACGGCGTTTTTTTTTATAAAACGGCCGGTATTATTTTTCCCCAGGCCAGAATTAAAATCTTTGACAAGTGGAGTAATGCTTAATAATTGGTGTTAGGGGAAGCCACTTTAGAAAGCGCGACCCCGGGTACACTCTTTCCATTTAACAAAGTGTAGTCATTAGTATTTACGTTTTTCCTGTTTGCTCCTTTTTCCCGATGAATAATTGATATGATGTACATTCGCTTCGGGCAGTGTTGCCAGATGTTTGGCGATTGGCTATTTATTTGGGCATTTTGAGGTTTACGTTACTACTATGGGTGATAATGTTCTGCTATTGTTGGTATTTTATTTATGTTCTGTCCATTATTGTTAAGCCTATAAATGTGTGTATTTATTAATAATATATATTTTCATATCACTTCTTATTTATGTATATTATTTGCATGTATCTATTTATAGCTAGTATGATAACTTTCTTAATTAAGCATGTATTATTTATAAGTATCTGAAATAATTTCATTTATTCGTACATTTACTTCCTCCTCCAATCCATCCATCCATGCTCCAGTCCATCTAAAGGTTGACGGAAAGAGATCACTTTTGGTGATAAGGCCGCCGTGTGTACTTTTAGGTTAAGAAATATTTGTGTAATTTCTTTTTTTATGTACAATCAAGTGTTCTCTATCGACCTTTCTACACGCTTCAAAACCTGTGCCTATAATAATAAATTATTTTAAACCGGTCGCTCAGTGGTTTGGCACGCTGATTGTAAAACCGAAGGTCTCGGGTTCTTGGCCAACGTGGTGTAGTATGGCTCCAGCAGTGGGGACATACATAGAGTTGATATTGTATCGATATCGTTCATACTTACTAACCTACGAAATTTTATTAGAAAAAAATATGAATATTATTTTGATTTATACATCTCGCATCATTAGAAAGGTCCTTGCGTTACAGCCAGGTAATATGAGTTTTACGTCTGCCAGTTACACTTAAAAGTTTTGAGACTAAATGTTTTATTTTATTTACGATTATATACTGAGCTTTTGTTCAAAATAAATCAAGAAATTGGGTGTGTAAACGAAATTTTGGGAATTTAGATGAGTCTTTCAGTAAAATTATGGTTATTGCCTATTTGGGTGATTCCAGGAACGCGGTCTGGCAACACTGGCTTCGGGCACTTTTCGCCTCGTGTGCGTGCGAGATCTGCGCTGCCGGCAAATTAGCCAAATTTATGCAAAAGCGTTCGGCCCATAGGCAGGAGAGATTTCAGTGGGGGTGGGAACGGGAAATAAAGAAAAATACGGAGAGCGTACTTACATCATACTGGTGTGCAAAGTACTAAGCTCTTATGTAGCGGTGAGAAATGCTTAGGAATTAACAATTCTTAAAAAGTCAATTACAAAATTTAATATCATTTACTGCATTTAAGTGCTTGTCGTTAATTCTGTTTTTTCTCCTTTATGAAATAAAATAAAAATGAAATGTTATTACAAAAAAAGTTGCTTCTTTTTTTTCAAACAAAAATCACACCTGCTCATTATAAAACTGTTAAATATATTTGCAGAAATGCATTTTGCAAAACTTCTATAAAAAGTTTGACATTTGAAAGTTAAAGGGCTCCATGTAGTAACAATAGCTCCACTAATTGGAAAATACATTTTATTACAGATGGTTTTTTCCAAGAAAGTTTCAGACCAATACCTCAGTGAAGTTAACTAATAGTGGCATAATTATATTATTTTTAATGCTCGTGTTAAGGTCAATTTTAAAAACCTATTTAGAGGCTAAAAATTCCACCTATGCCGGGATTCGAACCCGCGACCTCTGACCTTCTCTGTACGTATACAGAGAATATTGTAAAGAGGTTGGAAATTTCACTGCCGATGAGTCGCCCATTAGCTCAGTTGGGAGAGAGCTGGCACGGTTAGCCAGAGGTCGCGGGTTCGAATCCCGGCATAGGTGGAATTTTTAGCCTCTAAATAGGTGGATAAATATACCAGTGATGATACGGTGGGTTTCAAATTGTAGTTTTAACTAGGTACAGACAGCGTAACCAATATAAACTAGTCGGAACCAATTCAGAGCTATCCTTTGGGGGTAGCTAGCGTCAGCAATTGTTAGCAAAACGCGGTCCTGACAAGAAACAAGAAAAAAGGAGTGAGTTTCAGAGAGGGCTTTATTACATATTGTCGCGGTCCTATCGCGAACTATCTAAAATAGAGCCTTCTGGAAGCCTATCGAATAGTCGCCGCATGCTGCGTAACGCTGCAAGCAATAATGACTCGTATATCTACTAGCATAAGGCCAAAACAATGACATTGTAACGGTGCAAACCTCTTCACACCATTTTTATTTCTTTTTAATACAGTTGCTCAAAAAGTGACGTATTAGGTACAGGGACGTATAGCGTGTGGGATGGGGGCTATTACACACGCGTGATTTTTTTTACCTTTACCTCACTCGTGCCTTTTCTTTCCCAACTGTCAAAATAATGTCTATTAAAAAGAAAAACCAACCATGATGTTTTTACTAAAAAAAATCATAGAAATTTTTATGAGCTACTAATTTGTTTCAATATCAGATTTAATGATTTGATTGAATGAGTTAATTTAGGTTTCATTTCATCTCATTAAATTTAATTTTCATTTCAAATCAATAAAAAAATTCTACTGAAGACTTGGCTGTATGGGCATAGTTCTCTTTGCCTACTAGAATGGGTGAAGAAAAAAAAATGTCTGCTTATATATTTTTACGGTTGGCGCCATTTTCCAAATATTTTTTCTTTATTAAATTGCTTATTTTTTTTCGCAACTGTATTAAAACAGTCGTTCAGTACACGTGCGGAACCGTCATTGCAACTTGTTCCGACTGTCAACCCTCGCCTTCGGCTGCGTCTCGGCTCGGGTAGACATTTGTCGGAACTCTTTGCAATGACAGCTTAGTCGGAAAACATCGTGAGGAAACCCGTGGCTTGGTTGGCTCTGCACGTATTGACTAGTCTTTCCTGTGGGCTAAAATAATATAGCTTGTGCCTGATACATCAGAATAACACATAGGCTACGATTTATGAGGATATTGTGTGAATTGTCCAAAATACGGCGAGCTATTCTGGCGTGCGCTGCCAAAACTGCACTGCCAAAACTTTTTATACGCGACGCTAATATAAGCTTAACTAATCCTGCGCAGACGAAGTCAGGGGCACCAGCTAGTTAACAATATTTTTCCCTATATCTATCTATCTATCTATCTATCTATCTATCTATCTATCTATCTATCTATCTATCTATCTATCTATCTATCTATCTATTTATCTATCTATCTATCTATCTATCTATCTATCTATCTATCTATCTATCTATCTATCTATCTATCTATCTATCTATCTATCTATCTATCTATCTATCTATCTATCTATCTATCTATCTATCTATCTATCTATCTATCTATCTATCTATCTATCTATCTATCTATCTATCTATCTATCTATCTATCTATCTATCTATCTATCTATCTATCTATCTATCTATCTATCTATCTATCTATCTATCTATCTATCTATCTATCTATCTATCTATCTATCTATCTATCTATCTATCTATCTATCTATCTATCTATCTATCTATCTATCTATCTATCTATCTATCTATCTATCTATCTATCTATCTATCTATCTATCTATCTATCTATCTATCTATCTATCTATCTATCTATCTATCTATCTATCTATCTATCTATCTATCTATCTATCTATCTATCTATCTATCTATCTATCTATCTATCTATCTATCTATCTATCTATCTATCTATCTATCTATCTATCTATCTATCTATCTATCTATCTATCTATCTATCTATCTATCTATCTATCTATCTATCTATCTATCTATCTATCTATCTATCTATCTATCTATCTATCTATCTATCTATCTATCTATCTATCTATCTATCTATCTATCTATCTATCTATCTATCTATCTATCTATCTATCTATCTATCTATCTATCTATCTATCTATCTATCTATCTATCTATCTATCTATCTATCTATCTATCTATCTATCTATCTATCTATCTATCTATCTATCTATCTATCTATCTATCTATCTATCTATCTATCTATCTATCTATCTATCTATCTATCTATCTATCTATCTATCTATCTATCTATCTATCTATCTATCTATCTATCTATCTATCTATCTATCTATCTATCTATCTATCTATCTATCTATCTATCTATCTATCTATCTATCTATCTATCTATCTATCTATCTATCTATCTATCTATCTATCTATCTATCTATCTATCTATCTATCTATCTATCTAATCCTCCTATCCCAGAAAACCGCTGTCTTTCACTCAAACTTGTGACGTCAAAGACTCCTAGTCCTTGCTTTGTGCCAGCCGGCGTCACAATCTTAATTCAGAACAGGTCGCGTCATAAATTAGACAAGAGAACGTTGGGTAAGTGACGGTGAGGACTGAGGACCCTTTGTGACGGTGGGGCCCTTAAATTACCTCCGATTAAACAAGTGTCTTCCCTAGGTGTATTTTAGCCGTTCGTATAAATAAACCCACTGGCTCAGATTTTAGTGGTTTTAGAATATTCTGTGATATTTTTCTACTAAGACTTTTGTAAGCACCACAATTTACAGTAGTAAGTTCCGAATCCGGATTTACGTCAATATTGTATGACAATTAAAAGCGTCTGACTGTGATGACTGAAGTTTGTTATACATTTTTGTAGTCATTACCAATGTACTGGAAGAGACTCGAGAGGTGGGTAATAACAACTTATTTTGTTTTATGTGTGTTTTATGGGTCTTACATTGATATCTTAATTTTTTGTGAAAAGTTCTTCTGTTCTCTGAATAATTTTGCCTTTGGTTCCAGTTTTAAGAGATTAGTTACAAAAGAGTTTCATTAATACAGGCCGTAGCACCAGAAAACTATGAAGTTATGATATACCGAAGGTCCGGGTTCAATCCCCGGCCGGGTCAAACTAGGAAACGAACTTTTCTAGTTTGTCCCGGGCCTTCGATGTTATCAATGTATTTATTGTATTAAATCTATCGTCGACTTTGCACCTGAAACACAAGTCATTTAGTTGTACTTAGTATGGGGCTAACGAGATCTGTGTAATATGTCCATGAATATTTGTTTATTTACTTTAATAAAAACGCGTACCCAACGTAGGAATTCGTCGAAGAACCAAGGTCGAAGACGTTGGTAATCGGATCACTAAGTTAAAATGGAGATGGGCGGGACACTTGGCTAGAAGGAAAGACGGCCGGTGGACCAGGGCAGTATCGGAGTGGTGGCTAAGGGAGGGAAGGAGGCAGACCACCGACACGATGTTCAGACGACATCGTGAGGGTTGCGGGTCAGAGATGGATCAGATTAGCACAGGACCGTGAGGAATGGCAGTTAAAAACTGTTGGAAATACCTATACAATTTTAACTTTCTAAAGAAAAGAATGAGTGTCGTAGAGAACCACATAACAATCAGCAATAAATCAGATCCCAAGTTTTTGTGTCCCGAGAAAAAGGAGTGAAATAGCACTATTAACCGTTGCCTAGCAACCGCGGACCGGAAACAGGAAGCGACTCGGTCGCCGCCGGAAGTGACGTCGGTGGGAAACCGGAAGTTAACTCTAGGGGTGAGCTGGGAGCGTGGAATTTCGCGGCATTTTTCACTTCATTGGTATTGCGGTTTGCAATCCTAAGTAATTTTAGGGTTCTCTGTAAGAAGCGTCCTAACAGGACCCTATTACTACCAACGCTGCCTATACAAACGCTGTCTGTCACCTGGATTTGAGTTTGGGTTGTACAAAACGAAACAAATGTTTACTCTATCAGGTTTATCTCAGATCTATTTCTTTTGCACAACCAGTTCTTTTTCTTAAATCAAAGTAGCCGTTACGACAATATTTTAAATATATTCACATAATTTGCGGGATTATACATTGTTACATTATTTTTTATTACATTGTTATATTATAAAATACGCCATTCCTGAAAAATCTCATTACAAAAGTCTACTATATTTATTTATTTATCTTCTATATACAATATATTACTATATTCTTACGTAAATGTTGGTTTTACTCGCTCTACCAATGTTGCAGCCGTCAGTTTCTCCACGATACAGGTATAACTTAGTGTGGAGACCACAGTAAATTAGATACGTCGTAAACTCTGACACGTTAAACAGTTGGTGCCGGCTGTCATGTATGGGCAGTCGATAAGCCAAGTCAGAGGCCTCATGGGCGGCTTGATAACTTCTGACAGTAAGGCCAGCCACTGCCTTACAATTCTCCACCAACCCGGACTTGGCCCCCGTGGTGGAGTATGGCCTAACCTTCCTGAGATTCAGGAAGGAACCCGTGCCCCAGCACTGGGAACATACAAGGATCGATATCGAAAAACTCTGCCATAAAAACTGTAACGCCTTTGTAATGTACCTTCTGCTTGTACACTCAATGTAACATAAGGATAATGCTGTGTTTTTGTGGTTAAAATAAAGATTTTGTATTTTTGTAGTAATTTATAGTGTTAAATTTTAATTTAATTTAATCTTTAAAAACCTACATAAGTAACCCATTGGTTTTAAGCATCGTCAATAAAATAGCGCCAATATAGAGCATAAAACAGCGAAAATTATAGTTTTAATATAGTAAAAACAAATTGACAAAAATAAAAAGACAATAACATTAATAAACAAAAATAAATAATCAAAGTGATAGCACAAACTTTGATCTTTGCATCCTCGTAATGAGATGATTGATACAGCGTCCAGTGGCACCTTTACTCACACTAGATGGGTGAAGGGACCTCTCGGGCGCTGCAGTACCAAGGACATTGTTCTCTTAAATGGAGTGGGCTTGCCCGGCACCTACATTCGTGGAAGCTTATACCATTAAGGTACTTGGGGATGCTAACCAGTGCCGCCAACGGAAAAGAAAGTCATAACTTGGTTTATTATACGTTTTTATTTAAAAGTACACATGATGAAAAGTACCATCTATAAACCATCCATGTCCCAGGCACTACAGCGTCGGAGTGGTCCCTTCACCCATCTAGGGTGAGTGAAGTACCAATGGACGCTGTATAAATCATCTCATTAAGTAGATGCAAAAAAAGGCCAATATTATTTACACATGAGAAATCTTAAGAACTGTGACAACTATTTTTAGAACCATTTACAGTCTAGAACCTAGAATCAACATAGTTAGAATAAAATAGAATATATTTAGTTATATATTTAAGATTTAAAGGAAATAAATTAATTACGTTTTACCTAATAAATAATCGCGATTAGACCCTTTTAATATATAACTATCTATGAGTAACGCGAATCATGCAAAAATACTATAATCAACAACCAAGGACTTTAATCATTTTCCGCCAAAAGCGGCCGTTCTTAGCAGAAATCGATTAAAGTTCTAATCTATTAATTATAGATTCTAGACTGTAAGTTCTAAAAAGAGTTATCACAGTTTTAAGATTTCTCATGTTAATTTTTAGATCCATTTCAGCCTATTGCAGTCCACTGCTGGACATAAGCCTCCCCCAGGGTGCGCCACAAGACCCGATCTCCCGTTCTCGCCATCCAGTCACCACCAGCCACCTTTTTCAGGTCGTCGGTCCATCTGGCCGGAGAGCGTCCTACACTACGTTTGCCGAGTCGTGGTCTCCATTCGAGAACCCGTCTGCTCCAACGATCATTGGTTCTGCGACAGATGTGACCAGCCCACTGCCACTTCAGCCTGCTACACTTCTAAACTACGTCAGTGAATTTGGTTTCTTTTTTCGGATAATCTTGTCGGAATTTTTTTAGATGAAAACGAATTATAAAAAAAGTTATTACTTTTTTATCCGTTGGTTGTGCTAGTTGGCGCCCCGAAACGCCTTTACAGACGATATAACTTTGTACGGGCCGGACAGCAGATTGGGTGTACCAAAGGAGCGAGCGACCACGGAATAGTATTATGTTCGGTTGACAACTTTGAAGACGAACTGAATTGGTATGAAGCGTGCCGAATCCGCTGTTCGGCCCGTACAAAGTTAGGTCGTCTGTTAATGCTATTAGTCGGCCTAGCCCACAGGAAAGACAAGTCAACACGATTACCTCATTACCGCGATTAACTCACGATGTTTTCCTTCACCGTTGGCCTGAACAAAAGCGGTTGTAAATGACGAAATCTAAACGACATGTTTTAAGAACTGGGCAACAGAAAAACCACCCTATATAGGCAAAACTATGCCAGATAACACATTCTTGGTCAACCCATTATGTCCCTACCGAGGGGCACGGGTCTCTTCCCTGAGGAAGGCCAAACTGCCCTACGGGGCCAAGTCCGGATTGACGGAGGCTTTCAAGACTGATCATACTGTCAGAAGTTTCCAAGCCGCCCTAAGGCCTCTGACTTGGCTTAACGACTGCCGTCTATCGACGGCAGCCAGCACCAACTGCTTAGCGTGCCTTGTGAAGCACGGAACCGCTCGGAAAAATATCACTAGCGTTAGTCATTGACGGCTTACACATCCATGCACTGAACGCGCCCTGTGTTGCTTAACCTTCGTAATCGTTTAAGATCACTCAGGCAGCTGGGGCTACGAGCGATTTTAATACATCAACTAAGTATATCATTGTATGTATATTATCAACTATGATATACATATAGACAACCCAATACATATAGACAACCCAATTTAAAGGCTGATGTAGCTATGCTGAATGAAGGGCTAGGTTAATCAAGAACCTAACCAGCTACTAATCTAGACAGCCAATTAAACTTTAGCCTTGGTCCTTCCCATTTTGTTACGTCATGTATGACGTAATAACATATTATCCACTGGGGCATGATTCTAGGGTGCTAAAAGTGTGAAGATGCCCTAAAATTCCGTCCGTCTAGAGGTGCTCACTGATTTGTAAAATGCAATGTAATGCAAGTATTTTTTTATGGAGTCTATAAACGTCCCACTCCTGGGCACAGGCCTTCTCTCAGAGAGAGAGAGAGATAGAGAGAAAGAGAGAGGATGAGCTTGCTACCACGCGTGCCCACCGCGGATTGGCAATTTCAAGCGCTGAGGTTTTAGAATACCTCAAACCCCCAGGTTTCCTCACAATGCCTTTCTTCCCAGTAAGCGAATGGTTTTGAAACTATAACTTCACAAATGTACATAACTTAGAAAACAAAGTCATTGGTACATTGGCATGTAAAAATTGTAAAAAAGGTTACAAGGAATGTACGCTTTTACATTGTACGATAGCTGTAACGTAACCTTGTGACGACACGTCATGTTTGGTTATTTTTCGATATTTGTACGTACGACCTACGACTGCCACCTCTATCAACTAAATAAAACATAATTTTACAAAGGCGAGCTTAATAATTGACAGTATTTACTTCCAGCTAACCTACGAGCCAAAGTCAACATCTCGTAATACCATCCGAGAGCCTTGAAAACCTCCACATCTCACTTTTTGTTTCCGTCACATCAAAGCGGCTAGTCGAGAGAATTGCGGCGTCAAAGGCCTGACCCATTAAAAGTTTTATTGTAAAACTCAAGAAGGACCCAGCTTCGGGTTGCCAGACTGCAGACTTCTGGACTGTACAGGTATTTTAACACCCGTATTCTAAAACGTTCCTCGAAGTTTTCCTCCACTCTTGTTCAAATTTCCTCTAATCGAGCCAGTCTCTCACTCGAGTCGAGTAATGCTAAGGTACCTCGGAACGGAACCTACCTTACAAAGAAAAACTTAGCAATGACATCGCCATTGCCAACATAAAAAGCCAAATTCTCACTCGAGTTAAACCACAGATTATGTTGATTGTACTCACTCGAGTCGCTCCAAATATTGACTGGTAATTCTAACTCAAGGAAATTCTTAAAAACCTATTTAGAGGCTAAAAATTTCACCCATGCCGGGATTCGAACCCGCAACCTCTGGCTATCCGTACCAGAGCCAGAGGTTGCGGGTCCGAATCCCGGCATGGGTGAAATTTTTAGCCTCTAAATAGGTTTTTAAAAATTTGTTCCTTAGCACGGGTTAGTGCATTAAAAATAAAAATAGTGTAATCAAGGAAATTCCTCCACCTCTCCTCAATTCCACCTCCGATGAGTATTGAGTCGAGGAGACTTTGAGGAACGTCTTAAAATACGGAATAAGAGTCCGTAAGCGTGGCGGTTAAACATGTAACAATGACTTTGTTTTCTAAGTTACGTAAATTTGTGAAGTTAAAAATGTAAGGACAGAATGGGAAAAATAAAAAATTGTGCACCGTAACGTCCTGACATTGCTGAGAAACTTTATAGCATTTATAGCGTCTCACAAGCGGTGGTAACGGAGCGGTGTAGAACGCCGGCTTCTCAATCGGGAGGTCGTGGGTTCGAACCCCGGCATGTACCAATGACTTTGTTTTCTAAGTTATGTACATTTGTGAAAATATAGTGGCAATACTACTCGCTGACGGTGAAGGAAAACATCGTAAGGAAACCCTAGTGTCTGAGGTGTTAGCGTACCCTAGCGCTTGCTACGTACAATGGCCCAACTATGAGGCTAAGTGCGGAAATCTCAGGTCTAACTAACTATAGCGTCTCACAACACGTTTTCTCTTATCTAGTGCAAGTGTTTTGCCTATTGCTAAGTTGTAAAGTCGTCGGAGTGCTCGTGGCCTTGTTGAACAGTGTGATTGAAATCAATCACGTGACTTAAGCAGCAACAAGCGCGGTCAGGTGCAGGATGGGTGACCGTCCCGTGACTACCGCTAGTGGGATTTTTCATAGTGGAACCATGACAACTGATTGTGTTTTGTGCTATTTTTTTTCGTTTTGGTTTCACGTATGGCTGCTTAATTTCTTTTTTGAAACATATATTTTTATACTCCTTAAACATCTACGCCCGAAGGAACCTCCAGTTGCGGGTACTGGTAACCCCAGCGCTGTAACTCAATTGAAATGATTCGGCAACTTTTGATAGCGGCTCATTAGATGACTCCATTCGCCTTTTCATCACTCAGCTGGGACTTGTCGACTTGTTCCAGTTAGGCTCTGCAGTTTGAGACTGCAGAAAAAGTCATTGGTACATACCCGCACTGGGTGGTACATACTCGCGCTGGGATCGAACCTGGGTTCTCCCGCTCCAAGTCCATTGTTCTACCCACTAAGCTACCACCGCCTAATATAGTGCACATGCCGCCGCCAAGTGGTTAAGTCAGCTGACGAATTAATTGCCTAGGCTGCTCATGAGGCGGCGGCATTCAATTACAAGCCTAGCCTTTTTATTATATTAGGGGTTAAAGTATGAAATTGCCGTTTTATTGCAATAGGTTCTTTGAATTGACATAGAATCTTCATGGTTTGAGGTTTTCGAATGAAACTTTTTTCAAATGGTTTCTATGATGTTCTTTTTTTAAAAAATGTGAAACATTTGAATATCGACTTTCAATTGTTTTTGTTATTCAATTTAGACAAGAAAGAAGGATACTGCGAAAATTCGAGTGATTTTTGAATACGAGTTCCGACGCAGAACTAACGCGGCAGAAACAGCCCGCAATATCAATGCTGCGTTTGGAGAGGGGTCTACTAATGCCGTTAAACCATGCCGCTAATTCCTGGGTAGTTTGACTAGGATCGGCTTCCACTATTTCTCTTAATTCATCGTTATTCACCTGTGTGGGCGGTCTTCCTCGTGGCTCGTTCTTTAAGACAAAATTTCCATCACGAAAGCGTTTAAACCAAAATCGCACGGTGCGTTCATTAGTAGACCCCTCTCCAAACGCAGCATTGATATTGCGGGTCGTGTACCACTCCGAATTAACCGTTCTGCGATTCTCCAGTGGTATTGTAGCCACATGGCCGTTAATACCAAAAAAGCAGGCCACCATTTGCTTTACAGTGCTTTTTCCACTTTCGTAGGGTTCGGCTCATTTTGAAACATCCAAACTGCTGATTGTTGTTTAGTTTCGGGATCGTACGCGTAGATCCAGGATTTGTCACCTGTGTAGATATTATAAACAGATTTTGAGTCGCCTCAGTTGAATTTTTTTAAGGTTTTCTTGCACTATTCGACGCGAGCATCTTTTTGATTCTGAGTTAAGTTGTGCGGGATCCAACGCGAACAAATTTTTTTTACAGACAAATGTTCATGTAATATACTATGAATGCTCGTCATACATATGCCCAGAATAGCCTCTATCTCGCGATACGTAACATGGCGGTCTTGCATTATTAGTTTTCGCACAGCTTCAATATTTTGTGGCACAACCACCAATTTCGGGCGACCTTCTTTAACTTCTGCGTAATAAATCATAGCACGAATATTTTCGCGAGTGAGTTCCATTTTTTCAGCGATATGACATTTCTTATACACTAACGTATATAAGAGAAAAATATTAGCGGCCAGTATTTAAAAAAAGAACGAATTTGACCATGGAGG
Organism: Yponomeuta sedellus; assembly: GCA_934045075.1. Lineage (NCBI taxonomy): Eukaryota > Metazoa > Arthropoda > Insecta > Lepidoptera > Yponomeutidae > Yponomeuta > Yponomeuta sedellus. The sequence goes on from OW203728.1 coordinate 20,704,521, forward strand.
TCAGACATTGCGTTTAAAATTATTGGAATCCCAGATTCCGCATACATAAGTACAAGCCTATGTATTTTATTTCGAGTACGAAGTAGAGGAGGAATCTACTATAGGTCTACTAAAGACGTCCATCTGGTACTAACCACGAGGCTAGCCATCTTTAGTCAGGTTATAAAACGTTTCGTTCAATCACAAGGCTGAATGGCCTTTAGCCCTTGAATTGGATGCCGCCGCCAAATGCGCGTCCTAGGCAGTTAGTTTGACGGCTAGTTTTACCAGTTGGCGGCGAGTTATACACAATATCAACCCATGTATGTCCCCATTGCTGGGGCACGGGTCTCTTCCTGCATCGCAGGAAGGTTAGGCCATACTCCACCACGGGAGCCAAGTCCGTGTTGGTGGAGGATTGTAGGACAGTGGCGGTCCTTACTGTCAGAAGTAATCAAGCCACCCATAAGGCCTCTGACATGGCTTAACGACTGCCATTGCATGAAAGCCGGCACCAATGGCTTAACTTGCCTTGCGAAGCACGGAAGCGCTCGGGAAAAATGCCACAAGTGTCAGGACGGTCACCATCCCACACCTGACCGCGCCTGATGTTGCTTTTATGACATATACACAGTTATAATTAATATTACGGTAATAAATACAATAAGTTAAGACAAGGACCAAACTCGGATTGTCATATCCGGAATACCCCTTTTAGCTTTCAATGCGGTCTGAATAATTTCCCAACGGTTAATAATGTTCCGAGATTTATTTGCCAAGACGACTGAGCGCTGCCAATTACGCCAAGTCAACAATTGTACTGTAATTGATACAAGTTCCTCGTCATTTTATTGAGCACTTTGACAATGTATTGACATTTGCATGCGTGCACTAACGTTATATTACTGGTTACAACGACGTTGTGGAAGCCGATTGTAATCGAGTGACGTTATATTATTGGTTACAACTACCGTTACCGGTTAACGTTATAATACTGGTTAAAATGACTTTAAACAAGCAGATTGTAATCGACTAAAATTAAATTACTGGTTACAACGACTTTGATGAAGCTGATTGTAATCTAGTAACGTTATTTTATTGGTTACAACTACCGTTAGGACTAACGTTATGTTACTGGATCAACGACTTAAAAAGACCTATGTAATCAAATAACGTTATTTTATTGGTTAAAAGTACCTACCGTTACCGACTAACGTTATATTACTGGTTACATAGACTTTAAGAAAGCCGTTTGTAATCGTCTAATGTTATATTACTGAATACAACGATTTTAATAAAATAACGTTATATTATTGGTTACAAGTACCGTTACCGACTAACGTTATGTTACTGGTTACAACGACTTTTAGAAAGCCGATTGTAATCGACTAACGTTATATATCTGATTATTACGAGTTTACGAAAGTCAATTGTAATAAAAAATAGGGCTAACTCTGTTGGGTGTGAGCGGTGGTAGTGGAGCGGTAGAACGCTCCTGCATCGAGAGGTCGTGGGTTCAAAACTTTGTTTTCTGAGTTATGTCCACTTGTGAAGTTATAGATGCAATACCACTTGCTAACCGTAAGGAAACTCTGAAGGTAAACGCTTTTGATAATTAAAAAAATATTGCCCATTAGAAAAAACTATGCATCTCTGTTAAGAGTCATTTTCAAGTGTGATCGCATTGCTCCGAAACAGGTCATGCTATTCCTTGTCATATTATTTAATCGCACATTCTTTCTATGTGGCGGAGGTCGTAACAAGAATTATTTGTGAATATTATACAAGAATTATTATACCTATAGTTACAGTCAGACCTGAGTGCTTAGTGCGAGTTTTTTAACTACTCGATCGCGTTAACGTAAACTCATATTTCTATGGCATCGAGGAAGCGCCACCTAGCGACAAGTATGGAAATTAAAATTGTTGAGTGTGAGTTGTAATGGTTTACGTTGAGAAGTGAACACGTTTACCGGCGAAAACACGAATAAACGCGAGTGCGAGTTGTACTATTAGAGCGTTTTGCCAGTTCGAACGGTTAACCTACTCATACTCACTACTCAATGCTCGGTTAACGCGGTAGTAAAGTTATTCGATTGGATCTGTCAAACTCGCACTAAGCACTCAGAGATTTCCACACTCAGTAGCAAGCGCTGAGGTATGTTGAAACTTCACACGTTAGGGTTTTCTCACGATGTTTTCCTTTACAATTAGCGAGTAGTATTGCTACTGTAACTTCACAAATGTACGTAACTTTAAACAAAGTCATTGGTAAAACAATTTGCTGGGATTATATTCTTTTTAATGCCCTAACCCGTGCTAGGGACAATTTTAAAAACCTTTTTAGAGGATAAAAAGGTACTCGGTTTAGGTTTAGTAAGGTACTCGGGACTGCAAGTGATGCAAATTACTTCAGCCAGATGTTGCTGCCTGTAAGTAATACAGAGAGTATTGTAAAGAGGTTCGAAATTTCACTGAGTCGCCCATTAGCTCAGTTGGGACTTGGGAGAGCACTGGCACGGTTAGCCAGGGGTCGCGGGCTCGAATCTCGGCATGGGTGGAATTTTTAGCCTCTAAATAGGTTTTTAAAATTAGCGAGTAGTATTGGTACTAGAACTTTAGAAATGTTCGTAACTTAAAACAAAGTCATTGGTATAATCATATGCCGGGATTCAAAGCCTCTTGATTGAGAAGGCGGCATTCTACCGTTCCGCTACCACCGCTTCAAGTGATAATTCGCTTGTTAAACTGCAAAGGGTTTAATGCCTACGGGACTATGATTTCAAATGAGTGGATTTCAGTCTTCAAACAACACAATTGTTGTGAAAAATTACGTAACACCGAATTCAGGGCTTCAGGGCAATTTCCATTCCGCTGTGGTTTTGCGGATCCACTCCCTGAGGGAAGCCGAAGGTGAAATTTAATGTTTGAATTCAGTACAAACGTAACATTTCGTTTTACAATTCAGTGGATGTATGTTAATTAGGTAGGTTGTCTAGAATATACTTCACATTAGGATTATCGTATCGTAGATTTCTGTAATTTATATATAATAAATATCTTTCTTTCTTTTCTTTCTTTCTAATTTACTGTAGTAATATTTCAGGGTTGAAGTAAAATGTTTTACTAATACAGATATTAGTATTTTGCAACAATCGTCAAAGCGGTGTTAGCGAAGCGGTAGAACGTCGGTTTCTCTATCGGAGGGTCGTGGGTTTGAATCCCGGCGTGTACATTGACTTGGTTTTCGATTTTATGTTAATTTGTGAAGTAAAAAATGTAAGGACAGAATGGAAGAAATATTAAAATGAGATGGAAAAAATGCATCATTTCTGCAAAAAAAAACAGGACAAACCTTGTTGATTTTGTATCTGTAGCAATTTTATAGAAAACGGCGAGGATTGGTCGAATCGATAATCCAAGCGAGCGATCCAAGAACTAGAGAGTTGCCTTGACATTTGTTTGTTTACTGACCCAGTGACGTCACTGATGCCTGTTGTCTTCGTCGTCGTCAGGCTATTCTAGTCCACTGCTGGACATAGCCCTCCCCTAATGAGCGTCATAGCGCCCTGTCTTCAGCTTGCCGCATCCAGCATCTGCCTGCAGTTTTTCGCAGATCGTCAACCCACCTGGTCGGAGCGCGTCCTATACTACGTTTGCCGAGTTGCGGTCTTCACTCAGCGACACGTTTACTCCAACGGTTGTCAGTTCACTAATTCTTGTGCGACGCCATATTGTAAAGACCGTTTAAAAATTTACTTTAATTTGCTTTTTTCTAGAAAAAAATACACATGAAATTTAAAAATTAACACTTTCTGAGCACTTCAGTCTCAGAGCATCTGAATTGGTTTTTAGAAACGTGTCAAATAGCCTATTAATCGAATAGATAATAATCTAAGCACGTTTAATTTGCCTGTCCTATGTCTCCATCCGCCCAAAAACCCGCCGCTGACAATATTGTGGACCCGAATTCAATTCAATCCTAGGTTCGTTCCGAAATAACCCGAATTTATGAAAAATTATTTGTTCATGTATCCGGTCTTTTACAACGCATAACGATCGAAAAATATCGCTTGCACGAGACGCGTCTTCTTCGTCTTCGTCAGGCTATATTAGTCCACTGCTGGACATAGCCGTCCCCTAATGAGTACCAAAGCGCCCTGTCTTCAGCTTGCCGCATCCAGCATCTGCCGGTAGATTTTCGCAGATTGTCATCCGGCGTCAAGAGACGCGTAGGCCAAATAAAGAATTCCTGGTTGAGAAACCTAAGGGTGTGTACATGAATTGCACGTGCTTTCGAGCTCTCCCGCTTTGCACGAGACAGAGATAAATATGTGGAGCTGACTGCCTACCTTCGCTACTAGAAGAGGCACCATAACAAGAAGTATCATATAAATGATATCATATACATATAGAACACCTACATTAAAAGTTTTAAAAATATTTATCTATACTTTTCGTTACCCTCGAATCAGACAGTGTTATTTAAAAAAACGTGTTTTTTTATTATTTCTTTTCTTTTTTGAACTAAATATTTCGTAAAATAGCAGTTGTTACCTCACTATATAATAGAAAAAATACTTGAAAAACCGCGAAAGATGAAAAGACTCAATTCCTGATGCAACCTGACTATTTACCTACGACAAGTTTACACAAAATCGAATTTGACCCGTTTTGTTTTACTAGTAATAAAAGTAAGTAATTTATTCATTAAGACGATACGATATTACTTATCATCTGGTTAGCTTTTACGATTAGAGCCTCTGCTTCCTAAAAGGGGGATGAGACCCTGTAGGTAAGGGTACGCAGAGCTCATCCTCAGTTAAATGTTACATTATTTTATAACGATAAAATAAAATAATTCAAATACTGGTAGTAATAATAGTAATAAAGCCACCGTTATCAGTTGGGACGTTCATATAGGAAGACACCGAGACAGCATTTGGGCGCTTAATTAGCCTGCCTCGTTCCGAATTTACTGTACCGAAAAGAATATTTTTGACCCATCGGGAATAGCCCTCACTTCGGCGCCTTAATCATAAAAGTTTTCGAACAAAAATTGAGCGGAACCGGGTTTCAGTTGGATGAAAGAGGGCGTATTATTTTTCCAATTGAAAAGTAGGAAATAAATATTAATTTTCAGCAATGAAATTAAAAATTCCAATACGGAGAGTTTGCTCTTTGGTTCTCTACTTAGCTGAGGGGCATAGAGTGTTCAATATATACAGGGTGTACCATAATCCCGATATATCCAAAACAATTGATTAACTAGAAAGTGCGGTCCGATTAAAAAAAACGTTTCAGCATGACCTCTTCAATGAGATTAAAACTTTTTTAGTGCAACTTGTCCATTAATTTAGGGTATAATATAACACTACTGCCTAAATAATGAAACAAATAACATGAAACACTATTTGCATTTCACCTACTTACACTGAAAAGTAAGGATTCTTTGCGACGTTTTCCTTTCCTAAAGTTCTAAATATAATCATAAGTGTAACTTCATATTTTCATGAAAGTATGAACCACAGATTATTTTTTTAATTTTAGAGAAATCGTGTTTGTATGAAATTAAATAAGTCGGGTAGTTGCTAACCTTGATATTGACAATTCGCATGATTTTGGACAATTTTAATGAAAACAGCGTTACATTAAAATTTGATCATTCTGGCATTGGTTTGAATTGATATTGTTTCTTCGTTTGCTTTATGCAATGCAAAATACATTATCAAAAACTTTATTGTTATAAAAGTGTACAAAAATAGGCACTAATTTTTGTAACTAGATTTGCTTTATCTTTATTGACTAGACTATAGACTTTATCGTTTAATAGGATATATCATTACACTAAAAGTATTCAATAAACTAGAGTCATCATGCCTATAAAATCGGAAGTGCCGTTGTCAATATTCAAAAGTAACCGTTCGTTAAGTTGTCATCCCTGCGAGAAAATATGGCGGCTCGATTACTCGGAAAATTCAGCACGGTTCTGAAGCTATCTCACTTTTACAGTATTCTAGGTGGAGAAAACATATTCTGACACAATATAATATTGAACTAATCATCTAGACACAAAAGGTCTGGTCTTCAAAGGATTCTCTAGGAATATGTACCAGTATTATTAGTTTGAAATAGAGTTGGGTAACTTGGGAGCGACATCTATTCTAATATATATATATATATATAGGTATATTAATCTCGTATCTCGTGTTTGTTATCGAACTTCTCCGAAATGGCTTTACTAGTTTTTTTCGTGTATATTTGGTAGGTCAGAAAATGGGTCGTAGGCTGATCAGTATGGCAAAACTACGTTAGAGGAGTCAGCTAGTGTGATAAGATAAGACAGAACAAGACGAGACGAGACGAGACGAGACGAGACGAGACGAGACGAGACGAGACGAGACGAGACGAGACGAGACGAGACGAGACGAGACGAGACGAGACGAGACGAGACGAGACGAGACGAGACGAGACGAGACGAGACGAGACGAGACGAGACGAGACGAGACGAGACGAGACGAGACGAGACGAGACGAGACGAGACGAGATCTCAAATACTAGATAATTTTGGAGAAAAAATTAACAAAAAAAACTCCACCAACGAGACAAGACGAGAAAAGACAAGACAAGACACGATAAGATTTCCGGTTCGCGGCCGCCACTCTGTGCTGCAGGTCAGTCACAGTGTGGCGGGTCTCTAAAATGCTTAGTTGTTAAACAGAATTAGTAATATTAGTACGGTAATGCTGGTTTCATTCACACTATTGGTAGTCTAGAAACCAATCGCATGGCAATGGTACAACCCATGTTACTCAACTTGGCGCTTCGCGTGATTTCGTGATCTTCTTCACGAGAGATGCCTATTTGATTTGGGCGGGCTATACCGCTGGAACAATATTGTACTGCGTTGTAAACTACGTTGTAGTACTACTAGAAAATGACACCCTTTATCGTGCTTATACCCTTCTATTGAAAAACCATTAAAGAGTAAACGTCAGAATTTTGAAAATAAATTTACTGGACAGTCGCGACTTTTGACATTAAAAACGCGCAACTAGCGTCTTCGTATTACGCAGGGAGGTGCCAAGTAGGATGAGTACTACATTCGAAGACTTTGGGCCGGCTGAATTGAGAATTTCACTGAGTAAATACTTGAGTAACGTTCTGTCACGCTCACTGCTGAGAATTTCGATGAGACAGCACTACAGTTGCAGTGTTTACTTAGCGGAATTCTCAATTCAGAAACTGGCCCGGAATGTCGATCTAGCTGTCAATTACAGATGTACCCTCATATTGCGAATAATAAAACCTGAGTCATAGACTTCAAAGGCTGGGGCGTCGGGTGTGAATATGTCAAACTACTCGCGAATGAGAAAGTGTATTGAAGGTGGACAATGACGGACAGTGTTCGGGATGGGCTGTAAGCATTTGACACGTGGTGTTGAAGGAAAACTGAGAGAATAGTACAGCGACGCTTTGTAACTTTTGCTGAATGTCAAAGTACAATGTAACATGAAAGTGAAAGCCGCTGCCTCCGGGTCTTAGTATTCGATTCCCGGTGCGTGCATGCACCAATGACTTTGTTTTCTAAGTAAAGTACATTTCGTTATCAACCCTTGTATGTCCCCACTGCTAGGGAACGGGTCTCTTCCTGCATCGCAGGAAGGTTAGGCCATACTCCACCACGGGGGCCAAGTCCGGGTTGGTGGAGGATTGTAAGACAGTGGCGGGCCTTACTGTCAGAAGTTATCAAGCCGCCCATAAGACATGGCTTAACGACTGCCATTATATGACAGCCGGCACCAACGGCTTAGCGTGCCTTGCGAAGCACGGAAAGAACGAAGTACATTAGTGAAGTTATATTACCAATACCACTCACTAACGGCGAGGAAAAACAGTGCCGTACACGCTCCTAGATTTTCTTAAAAATGTCTTGGCCCAAGCGATTTTTGACCAATTTCTCCCGTCGAACTTCAACGTTTAGATCAAATTGATATATATTTTCTAAGGGCTCGCCCACAGTGTAATGTTACGCCGGCAATCGATTCCGATTCTATTTGGAGATCGAATACTAGATATATCTCTTGAGTTCCCTTGGCCCGTTGATACAGGACGTTATTTTTATCGATGGGACAGCCTGAATGTTGCCGTTTGAGGAAATCGAATGCGAACTGTACAGACGAGGAAATTTGGGACTACACTTGAGAGGGTCTTATCGTAAACAGCATAAGTGCGAGTTTTGAGAGTTCCAAAAGCTGATGTCAACTAGCGTAAGAGCTAAAGGCAACATTTTTGTTTTATTTTTTGTTAAAACTGTTTTAATACGGATTTCACTTGTTTATTATACTTTTACAATTTTCCGACGTTTCGGCACTTCTACAGGTGCCGCGGTCTCGGATGACTGAGGTGATAGGCGTCTTTTTGAAAGGACTAACTGTTAGTTTACTACCCTGGGCAAAAATTACAAAAGTAAATTATGAAGTTACGTTCCAAAATACGTAAATAATTTTTTTTATATAAAGTCAACAATATTGATCATTAGTAATTGAAGTTAAAAATTAAATTTATTATCCAATTATTTTACATGAACTAAAATATTGATTATTAATTGAATTAAAATTAAATTGTAAAAATACAATAAACGAGTGAAATCCATATTAAAACAGTTTTAATTATGACTAGAACTCGTGTTAACCTTAGAAAATATTATTTTTTGTTATTTATTCAAGAATCCCTCATAGCCTTGGCTACCAGAGTGAACTTAAGCGATCACCAAGGTTTTACAACATAGGGCGCGTTCACTGCATGGATGGGCTATGACTACCGCTAGTGGCATTTTTCCGAGCGGTTCCATGCTTCCCAAGGCACGCCAAGCAGATGGTGCTGGGTGCCGTCGATATATAGCAGTCGTTAAGCCAAGTCACAGGGCTCAGGGCGGCTTGAAAACTTCTGACAGTAAGACCAGCCACTAGTCTTGCAAGCCTCCTCCAATCCGGACTTGGCCCCCGTGGTGGAGTATGGCATATACCTTACTCCTGTAATTTCCTTTTTGATGTACAATAAAGTGTTCTCTATCTATATTTTCGTTTACATAATTTATCTTATACTATTTTTATTTTTAATGCACTAACCCGTGCTAAGGACAAATTTAAAAACCTATTTAGAGGCTAAAAACTTCACCCATGCCGGGATTCGAACCCGCAACCTCTGGCTATCCGTGCCAGCGCTCTACCGCTTTACCACCTCAATGGTGAGTCGCCCACTGGCTCAATTGGTAGAGCGCTGGCACGGATGGCCAGATGTTGCGGGTTCGAATCCCGGCATGGGTGAAGTTTTTAGCCTCAAAATAGGTTTTAAAATTTGTCCTTAGCACGGGTTAGTGCATTAAAAATAGTATAAAAATGTTTGGATTATACTTTCTGAAAATATGAAAACGTCGCGAAGAATCCTTACTTTTCAGTGTAAGTGGAATGCAAATAGTTTTTCAGTTATTTGTTTCATTATTTAATCGGTGTTGTATTATACCTTAAATTAATGGACAAGTTGCACTGAAAAAGTTTTAGTCTCATTGAAGAGGTCATGCTACAACGTAAATAATTGTTTTTCCAATCAGAAAGCACTAACGGGTTAGTCAATTCACGAAAAAAATACTTATTTTGGATATATCGGGATTATCGTACACCCTGTATATATTGAACACTCTATGCCCCTCAGCTAAGTAGAGAACCAAAGAGCAAACTCTCCGTGTTGGAATTTTTAATTTCGTTGCTGAAAATTAATATTTATTTCCTACTTTTCAATTATAAAAGTTTTTAGCCTCTAAATAGGTTTATAATTTATCTTCATAATATAATAATCAAATCAGCCAATGGATGAACTAAGCTAACATCAGCCTATATCAGCATTCCCGACACCTGCCCCTATTGGAGCTCACGTTCTTATTAATTCCATCGAATAGAAATTGGATTCCATTATTGGCAAAACGATTATTCTGTACCATCTCGATGTCTGGGCCTCTACTCGTGACGTATGTTGATATCAACCCTTGTATGACCTTACTGCTGGGGCACCGGTCTCTTCCTGCATCGCAGGAAGGTTAGGCCATACTCCATCACGGGGGCCAAGTCCGGGTTGGTGGAGGATTGTAAGACGGAGCGGGCCCTGCTGTCAGAAGTTATCACGCCGCCCATAAGGCCTCTGACATGGCTTAACGTCTGTCATTCATGACAGTTGGCACATACGGCTTAAAGAGCCTTGGGAAGCATAGAAACACTCGGAAAAAAGCTACTAGCGGTAGTCACGGGACGGTCGCCCATCCATCCCGTTCGACCATTCCGTGGTCACGCATCCAGTACCTGACCGCGCCTACTGTTGTTTAACCCAAGTTATTTATTCCAATCACCGGTTCCACTAGGCCACGAGCGCTTTAGTGCGTAGTGGGTAGGGACTAAAGTCTATTTATTCTTACTTGTCCAATTTAGTAAACAAGATTCTACCCTTAAACTGTGACTTTTTAGTCTAAAACTGCCATGTTTCCATAAATGAAGTAACTTGGAACACTCTTTTAGATAACACGCTGCCAATTTTATAAACATAGTTCATGATAGTTCATGAATTTGCGAGAAATTGTCTATTTTAGGCATCTGATCTCAATTTTAAGGTTAGAATCTTGTTGACTAAATTGGACAAGTAAGAATAAATAGACTATAGTGGTTAATGCGCTTGATTATCAAAACCAGAGGTCACGGATTCGATGTTTCTTATAACAGTTTTGTTGTACAACAGTTTCGTACAGGTTACACTTGACCCCAGTCACGCCTGATGGTAAGCGATGACAGAGCCTACGATGTTACGTGCTTACCTGTTAAATGCCGGTTAACTCTACTTTTAAAAATACCCAGGTTATATGTCTCCGGAAAGACAGACGATGACAGCGTGTTCCACAACTTTGCTGTTCTTATTATAAAAGAGTTCGCGAATCGCTTGGTGCGAATTCGCGGAATTGGGACGACAAATGCCATTGGAGATCGCCGTACTTGACCCTGTCGGGTTTCAATAGTACAGGGTATCCTTGTTTGGCACCAGGTATGTATGTATACTTACATACATACATACGTACATACATACATACATACATACATACATACATACATACATACATACATACATACATACATACATACATACATACATACATACATACATACATACATACATACATACATACATACATACATACATACATACATACATACATACATACATACATACATACATACATACATACATACATACATACATACATACATACATACATACATACATACATACATACAAACATACATACATACATACATACATACATAACCTCACGCCTGTATCCCAGAGGGGTAGGCAGAGACCAGGGACTGCCACTTGCCACGATCCTGACAGATCACCTTCGCTTCATCAACGTCCATAAGTCGTTGCATGGACGCACGCCGGTTCCGGGTACTTTTTATCTACATTTTTAACAACACACAAATAAGTGTTGTTACAATAACACAATTGGGCAAAAACTTTGTTTTAAGTTTGTAAATAAATAATAGGTTTATGATTTGTATCTATCACTCTAATTATTTAGTTTTTTATTTGATTTTGTTATTGTTTTTCTTAATGTAGGTATGTCTTTCTTTTTATCCTCTTTCGGAACTTTATTGTAAATAATGTAAGTTTGTGTATGTTTATAATAAATTGTTTTATGTATTATATGTTATGGTTTATGTAGTTTTAAGTATAAGTATGTATATAAATATTCATATTTGCACCAACTACCCGTCTCACTTTTCCTTCAGCAACTCTCCATCGTGGGTTGCCTGGAAGAAATTGCTCTAAGCAATAAGGCAGCCAATTGTACTGTATCTTTGTAATTATGTTTTGTTTGTTTTTTCCTGGTGTACAATAAAGAATATTCTTATCTTCTTATATCCGTATCTGGAAGCTCCGCTGTTCCACACTAAGAGAAAGCACTACAATTGGTGTTCGTTCGTTCACAATTTCCGAGTTCCAGATTAGAGGCCCTGTTACATCGAGAATCCCGAACGGCACTTCTCGAGGGGACGCCTAATTTATTCCAGATTATAATTGAGGAGTCATTCAGGGAATTAAAATTGCTGTACATGCGTTCAGCCAATTCTTTGCTGGCCAGCGATTTGAGTTCGGTTTAATGGGGAATTGCTAAAGGTTACCACAGTTATTTTATTATACACTCCCTAATTCAGATAGTTCGGCTCTAGAATTGACGTAGTTTTTTTATTTTAGCACTTATGGAGGTGTGTCAGAGAGCGATGGAGCGCAGCATTTTGGGCCTGGGGAGGGTAGACCGCATCCGAAATACCACACTACGCGCAAGGACCCGAATAATCGATGTGGGTGTCCAGACGGCGAAGCTGAAGTGGAGCTGGGCTGGTCATATCAGTCGAATGCACCCGGATAGGTAATCGAGGCCAGCCTAGAAGACGATGGAGAGATGATCTCGACAACCATCTGCCGGAGTGGCCTGAGGTGGCCCAGGACAGGAAACTCTGGACTGAATTGGGGGAGGCCTTTGCCCAGCAGTGGGACACAAACATAGAGGCTACGTAAAAAAAACTTATTGTTCACAAATATCACATTATGGTAAAATATTTATGAACGGCTTGATAACTTCTTCGTCTTAAAATCCTCCACCAACACGTACTTGGTAAACTCTGGCACGTTGGCCGTTGGTGCCGGCTGTCATGTAATAGCAGTCGTTAAGCCATGTCAGAGGTCTCGTGGGCGGTAAGATAACTTCTGACAGTAAGGCCAGCCACTGGCTAACAATCCACCACCAACCCGGACTTGGCCCCCGTGGTGGAGTATAGCCTTACCTTCCTGCGATGCAGGAACAGATCCGTGCTCCAGCAGTGGGGACATACAAGGGTTGATATGGATATCGAAAAACTTAAGGTATATCATCATCATAGACCTCCTTTGTCGTTTTCCAAACATAAGTTTATTTTTAATTAGTTTTATATCAGACGCCATTTCAGACGTATGGAGTCGGAAAGGTGGGCAAAAATTGTCGCTGATTCGGTCCCGTGCGATGGCTACCGACGACATGGCAGACCAAGGCGGAGAGGGTGTGACGACCTAACCAAATATTTACCTGGGTGGGAAGCATTGGCCGTAAACAAAGAGCAGTGGAAATCTGGGCAGTGGGACACAGCCATGGCTAATTAAAAAAAAAAGTTTTATATACCTTAAGTTTTGTTTAAACGATAATTACTATGTATAATTTAAAATTTTAGACAATCTAAAAAAGATAGCACTGTTTTGATAATGTTCAGTTTAATAGTTCAGTCGATAATGTTTTTTCAGGTTACTTTTGTTTTGATTTCAATTTGCTTGGATTTAATTTGTTGAGGAGATCTCTTTATCGACCAAACATGATGTACATAATTTTCTATAATAAGAAGTGCACTAAACTTGAGAACTTTACAAATACGTCTATTTTTATGTTTATTTTCGCAATCCACAAATCTTTACATACAGGCACATACATTGCTTCTGGCCTAACACTAGGATACCCTGTATCGTGGGCACCAGAAACAACGACATCACAAACATCTAAACATCCAAGACCTGGGGGGTTTTGTTTTGTCCCCCGGCGGGGCTCGAACCCGGGACCTCTTGCATGGTAGGCAGATGCGCTACCGCTACGCCCCACAGAGGTCATCGAATTAAGTGCAACATATAGTTACAAATAGTATGTATAGTACAATATACACAAAGGTAAACAATAGTAGGGTTGGTAAACAAAGCTCTCCATGATTAAGCTCTGGAATTCAGAGCGAAATCTGGTCCGTGTGGAAATCCTTCTTACTTTCGACAAAAAAACAAGTAGGCTAATCGAGAAATCAATAAAGTCATTCATTGTGTGTGATTCAATGTGTACAGAACGGTGGAATTGACATATTTAGTTGAGCATATTATGCCATAAGAGGCTCCCACTTTTTCAAGCAGAAGCAAGACACGAACACGCCACCACCGACACCAATACTTGTCTGAGAAAATACGCGACGCGTTTCGCCTCTAACACGAGGCATCCTCAGGCTCAGTGCAAGTGTACGTCACCGTATTTTTTTTATTTTTTTTTATACCTTCTCTCAGAAAGAAAGTATGGGTGTGCCCCGTAATTGGCGATTTCAAGTACTGACGTTTTTTAACTCCTCAGACACTCAACTCTCGCTCATGATGTTTTTCTTCAATGTTAGCTAATTTAACTTCACAGATGTGCATAACTTAGAAAACAAAGTCATTTACCGGGATTTGAACCCACGACCTCCCGATTGAGAAGCCATTGTACTACCGCTCCGCTACCACTACCATAATTGATGTATTCTAATTTATTAGCCTCGCTAAATGCACGAATCTGATCACTTTTATCGTGCATCTTTTTTATTTTATGTGACCTATTAACGCACTGCAGGGCACATGCCTTCTCCCAGAGAGAGGCGGTACGGGCTTAATTACCACGCGTGCCCACCGCGCATTGGCAAATTCAGGCGCTGAGGTATTTGAACACTCAGATTTCCTCACGATGTTTAGCTTCACAGTTAGCGAGTGGTCTTATGGAACTTTCATTTGTCAATTATCATACTTTATTCCACACGAAACATTAAATAGGACATTCCATTAGAAATAACAAGTACAAAGGCGAGCTTATCTCTGTAAGAGATTTCTTCCAGTAAACGTAGGAGAGTCGGAGCAGCAATAAGAAACTGGTCTATATACGTGTACAAAATAAACTACATAGACTGCAAAAATCCTTTATTATTCCCATTTTATTATTCCCCGTGCCTATTGGAATCAAGGCTACGACTTTGCTCATAGAAACCCCCAACGAGGGAACGTTTCGCTAAGATTACAGATGCCTTCTGACACCGGTTGGGGCGACGCAAATAAACTGTTCGACATGGGACGAATGCTTAAGCAGTTGGAGCAAAGAACCTGTTTCTGAATTGGGAATTTCACTAAGTAAATACTTCAATTACATTCTGTCATGCTCTTTTCTGAGAAATTCGAAGAGATAGCACTACAGTTAACTATTTAATTAGCGGAATTCTGAATTCAGAAACTGGCCCTAAGGGTCGGTTTATGAATTGTGAATTGAGTAGAATAGATTGTGAATTGAGAATATCACTAAGTGAATACTTCAGTAACATTCTGTCACGCTCATTTCTGGGAAATTCGAAGAGACAGCACTACCGTTAACTATTTACTTAGCGGAATTGCTCAGTTCAGAAACTGGCTCTAAGGGTTTATGAATTGTGAATTGAGTAGAATAGAGTATGAATTGAAAATATCACTAAGTTAATACTTAAGTAGCGTTCTGTCACGCTCTTTTCTGGGAAATTCGAAGAGACAGCACTACAGTTAACTATTCACTTAGCGGAATTGCTCAATTCAAAAACTGGCCCTAATGGTCGGTTTATGAATTTCGAACTGAGTAGAATAGAGTATAAATTGAGAATATCACTAAGTAAATACTTAAGTAGCGTTCTGTCCCGCTCTTTTCTGGGAAATTCGAAGAGACAGCACTACCGTTAACTATTTACTTAGCGGAATTGCTCAGTTCAGAAACTGGCCCTAATGGTCGGTTTATGAATTGTGAATTGAGTAGAATAGAGTATGAATTGAAAATATCACTAAGTTAATACTTAAGTAGCGTTCTGTCACGCTCTTTTCTGGGAAATTCGAAGAGACAGCACTACAGTTAACTATTTACTTCGCGAAATTGCTCAATTCAAAAACTGGACCTAATGGTCGGTTTATGAATTGCGAACTGAGTAGAATAGAGTACGAATTGAGAATTGCACTACGTAAATACTTCCGTGACTAGAGTATTGGATTGGTGCTCGTCCTCTGCTTCGTTTTGCGTAATTACGGTAAATAAGGTAATTCAGTTTTACTTAATAAATAATCGCGATTAGACCCATTTAATATATTACTATCATAACATCATTAGTAAGAAAAGATAAACCTGCTGAGTAAGTACTTGTAAATAAAAGTAAGCGCAGAATATATAAAGGGGCCATAAAGCGACAAAACTAATCACACTTCAAAGCAGCTCAGCTTTATTAAGACAACAAACTAAGCCGGGTCGGCGACCTGCCGCGGTGTACGTTTCATAAACTCGCAGCTTTCCATCAGGAGGGATAAAAAATAATGCCCTCGTAATAATTTCTATCGTCTCCCGCCTTTCAGAGTCGCTGCGCGTGTTGGGACTGCATAAACTGTAGGCCGGGAGTGGAATAAGCGTTCGCGATTACGTAGTAACTGGTTGGACTGTACAGTGTACATTGTTCAGCCGTTAGCTGAAACGTGTCTTGGTTCTTGCCAAAATAACTCAAGAAAAGTGCTAAACTCCTGGTTATAAACATTCATGAACAATATATTTTTTATTATTATTTTTAATGCACTAACCCGTGCTAAGGACACGGATAGCCAGAGGTCGCGGGTTCGAATCCCGGCAAGGGTGGAATTTTTAGCCCCTAAATAGGTTAACATATATTTTTTATATTATTTAGAACACAAAACAGACAGATTTTGCAAAATTTTCATACATTGATGAGACCTAGCCTATGACCCTAAGCGTGTGTACCTAGCATGCGCTTAGACTATTTATAAATTTAAATTTTAACCAAATTTATTCTTTTAAAATTGTTTCATTTACTTGAAATTATTTATTATATTGACTCAGGGTGCTCGGAGGGTGCCACGGACAGCTTTCATAAAGACGTAAAATTTCGTATGACATAGTGTCAATTTCACACACAATGACTAGCGATGCTCATACCATTAAAAGACTAAGTTTGGATGCAAGTGATGCAAATTACTTCAGCCAGATGTTGCTGCCTGTACGTAATAGAGAGAGTATTGTAAAGAGGTACGAACTTTCACTGATTCCCGTGCGTCACCCATTAGCTTAGTTGGGAGAGCTCTGGCACGGTTAGCCAGACGTAGCGGGTTCGAGTCCATGGGTGGATTTTTTAGCCTCTAAATAGGTTTTTAAAATACATTCATATTGTTTATGGTAGTTAGCCAGTGTCGGCTAGGTCTACCTCATGATGGGCTGGTTGAGAGAGCGGAATGGGAGGTGAAGTGAATGGACTTACTTGGTGATGGTGGATGATGGCTCGCTTTAGCTGTTGGGCAGATGATGAGCGGTGACGGATGAGCTGATACGTCCAGCGCACGGAGAACACTCCTGCACTATACTATTTTTATTTTTAATGCACTAACCCGTGCTAAGGACAATTTTAAAAACCTATTTAGAGGCTAAAAATTCCACCCATGCTGCCTGTACGTAATACAGAGAATAGTATAAAGAGGTTCGAAATTTCACTGATGCCGGTGAGTCGCCCATGTTGCGATCGCGAGTCGCCATGAGTAGTTGGATAGAGCACTGGCACGGATACTCCTGCACTGTTCACTTATAGTCTAATATTGTCAATATATTGTTCTTTGAGCTGATAAAGTTTCTTGGTCACCAAAATGTCTATCACTTCACGAGAATTCGAGCACTTATCACGCGCGTATGTCACAGTGCGAATGTGTGTGCAGATGGATAGATAAATTAGTAGTAGCGAGCGAGCGGCACGAGCGACGGCACCGGAACGAATGAGTGGTGAATGGATGACCACAGATTCATGATTACGTCGCGCGATCGATTCTCGCGCGAACAGTATATATACGTATATATACACATACACACACAAATATACACATACATAAGTTACTTTCTTTTTGAGCTCCGCCGGGTGAAATACAACTCCACGGCAGCATCTTTTGCAACATCCAGCTCCCGGCCTATTCACTCTCCGTCTTCATCTCTGGCCCATTAATCTAGCGATGTGTATAATATTTTCGCACTAACAGATGTTTCTTTGCACAAAGGGGGAAAATATGGTGCTGTTATTATCTATTAAGGTAAACATTTTTGTTAATTGCTTCTTGTGAGTGTGGTGTTGCGTAACGTTTTGTTTTGGAAGAGAGACAGGTTTTTGAGTATGCTATTTGGAAATTTTGTGGACCGTAAGAGGATGTAGTGACTAGAATTGACAACCTCTGTGGCGTAGCAGTAGCGCGTCTGCCTACCATGCAAGAGGTCCCGGGTTCGCATCCCGGCTGGGGACAAAAAAAAAGCCCAGGTTTTGGATGTTTACATGTTTGTGATGTCGTTGTATCTGGTTCCCAAGACACAGGATATTAGTGTTGGGCCAGAAGCAATGTATGTGCCAGTATGTAAATGTTATGTTATATTAGAATTACTAAATCCTCTTTCAACAACTATATTGCGAATGTGAGTGGAAAGGCTGGTAAGGGACGTCGCAGACGGACACACATCGACCAAATAGGGGATGTATTAGCAAAGCGAAAGACATAAAGTACCCGGAACCAGCGTGCGTGCATGCAACGACTTATGAACGTTGATGAAGCGAAGGTGATCTGTCAGGATCGTGCAAGTGGCAGTCCCTGGTCTCTGCCTACCCCTCTGGGATACAGGCGTGAGGTTATGTATGTATGTATTTTGAAATGAGTAAGCGTTGAAGTATCTAACAGCCTACAAGTAAGCTTTAACTACTAAGCAAGTGGGATCAATATAGGTCTTCGCAATTGACAAATTTGGGTCTTGCCTGCTTAGTAGAGCTCAGCGGGCGGGTTGTTATAGTGTTTTATTTTTGCCTTTTCAGTGACTTTTTGTCGGATTAATACTTATTTCATATAACTTATGATACGCGCGCAAATACGACGAATTCATTGAGATATGATTTGTCAAAATCTGAATGTTGGTTAAGGAGTTATAAGGGAAGATACAATCGGACATACTAACATACATAAATACGAGTATCTACGAGCCACACACATTACTCTTGGGTTGGACTCCATCGCAGTCGAGTAGTAAAAGTGGGATTAAGGTCCGTACTGCCGTTATATTAAAGTCCACTTCATGGAACTTATCTTCGAAAAAAAAACACAAAAAAGCGAAAACCTTTAAAAAAATGGTTTAATGGAATAAAGCGTTACTTATTGACTGATTGAATCATTTATTTTCATTTTCACATACACAGTAAGACCAACATTAACCAGACTATAAAGAAACATAAGCAAATGACACATACAAAACACAACAAACAATTAACAGAGGAAGAAAAAATACATTTACAATTTATAGACACAGCACGGGATTATCCAGTGTAAGTAAGTAAAGAGTGTGGCAAATGCAAAAGGAGTCTGACTCAGCATAAGCTGGAGAGTGATACCCCAGCGCCGGTCTTCCGTCAGGACCCGTCAGGCGGCATCAGGAACCTGGAGGGATAGAACGAACCGTAAAAATATACAAGATTAAATTAATAGAATATAAGATAATGGGGTGCGATATTTAATCGAATCAACCCTTGAATGTCGCCATTGCTGGGTCACGGGTCTCTTCCCGCATAGCAGGAAGGTTAGGCCATACTCCACCACGGGGGCCAAGTCCGGTTTGCTGCTGGATTGGAAGACAGTGGCGGGCCTTACTGTCAGAAGTTATTAAGCCGCCCATAGGGCCTCTGACATGGCTTAACGCCTGCCATTACATGACAGCCGGCACAAACGGCTTAACAAGCCTTGCGAAGCATGGAGCGATATTTAATATATTATTAAAATTTTAAGTTTTTATACTAGAAAAAAATACCCGCGCACGCTTTTTATGTTTTTTTCAAAATACCGTAATGAAATGAAAATCGCAAATCTACGGGCACGTATTAATAAATAATAAATAAATAAATATTCACGGATATATTACACAGATCTCGTTAGACCTATACTAAGTACAACTATATTATTTTTAATGCACTAACCCGTGCTAAGGATTAATTTTTATAAACCTATTTAGAGGCTAAAATTTCCACCCATGCCGGGATTCGTACCCGCGACCTCTGGCTATCCGTGCCAGCGCTCTACCAATTGAGCCAACTGGGCGACTCACCGGCATCAGTGAAATTTCGAACCTCTTTACACTATTCTCTGTATTACGTACAGGCAGCGACATCTGGCTTAAGCAAATTGCATCACTTACAGCCCCGACTACCTACTTTTCAGTTAGGTTTTACATCGGAACGATATCACTGTACCCACATGATTATACTATTTTTATTTTTAATGCACTTACCCGTGCTAAGGACAAATTTAAAAACCTATTTAGAGGCTAAATAGGTTTTTAAATTTTTAGCCTCTAAATAGGTTTTTAAATAGCTAAGAATTCCCGCGCGGATTCGGAGAGTGAGCAGCGCATTTTTGGTCGCTCCGTTTATTTATTTCATAAAGTATGTTCAAAAGCTATCAATAGTAGTAAAGTTTGTAAAATATCGATCGTGGGTTATCCAAGAAGTGTTAAAAGTGATAATAAGAAAAGAAGTGCAAGTGTTCGTTTAATATTGGCGATTTACCTAAAGCGCATTCCTCGAGAAACACCACATAAAACGCAACGATTTACTGTCGTCACCCATCACACAATTAAGGTCGGTCATTGAACCCAGGTGTTGGCTCTGAGCTGCCCTCAGTCAATAAAATACAGACAAGTGTCTGAATAGGAACGCGAAATTGAACTTGTTTTCTAAAGACCAATTGCCGCAGCGGTTAACGTGCTACGTCTAACGTGATCACTGATTGAGCTGTGAGTTCGATCCACAGTATACAAACTTCGTTTTTTTTTTGTTTCCTGTTAAACTATGAAACGACAAACCACCATAGCAGACGATAGAATGTCCGGCTCCTGCGACCTTTGCTCAGTCTGTTGCAAGACCGTGGAGAAGGACGCATACTTCAGCTGTACTAACTGCACCAACCTACTTCATACAGGTTGCCTCTACGGCGCGGACGTAGTGAGCACCTCAGACCCGACAGCCTTAACCTGTGTGTGCCAAGAGTGTAAATGTAAACAGCCCAAAGGAGGAGATAATACAGACACGCCGGTGCGCGCATCGATCTCAGTAAAGGATGTTAATTCGAATATCACTCAAAGAAGAAACAGAACAGATGCCTTGTTGAGTCCGCCAGATCAGATGGATGAGTCCATACTGGGTGCTTTGAATACCACTGCTCTTGATCAGACCGCGGAATTATCTCATGGGTCTTTTGTAACAGAAATACGACTCTTTCGCGAGGAATTGGCTGCAACAAGAAAGCAAATGGAAGCACTGAATCAAACTATGTCTAAGTTGGTATCACGGATGGATAACTGTGAAAGTCGGGTCAACAAGCTCGAGGAGCGCATTAACACGTTGGAGCGCCGCTTTGATGGAGGTGAAGAAGCCATAGATGGCTCGCTCCTTGCAACTGTGGAGCGGCTAAAGGCTGACATCAACGAGCGCGATCAGGAGTTGCTGTTGAATGATATCGAGCTTTCGTGCATACCTGAAGAGAAAGGAGAAAGATTGCCACACATTGTCATCAACATCGCGAATAAACTGGGTGTTAGTCTCGAAGAGAGGGATGTAGTTAGCACTAGGAGAGTGGGGCACCCTCCGGAACTATTGGGTGGGCTAGCAACAACACGCCCGCGACACATTGTGGTACGGCTGGCAAGGCGCGTTATACGTGACGAGATGCTGCAGGCGGCGCGGGTCCGCCGCGGCGCCACTACAGAAGGTATCGACTTAACTGGACCGCCACGCCGGTTTTATGTCAATGAGCGGCTGACTCGAACCAACAGGCATATCTTCAGTCGTGCACGAGATATCACGAAACGAGCCAACTGGCGATTTGTTTGGTCGAGGGAGGGCAGGGTGTATATGCGCCAAAGTCAAGGTGCACCACGGCATCGACTGCGCACAGAAGATGATCTTGTTCGTGTTTTTGGTCTCAGTGCAGTTTGTGCGTCAAATTAATAGGAACTGGTGTATGCATGTATGGTTAGAGATAGTGTTGGTGGCTCTATATATAATTTACGAATCAATCGAATTTAACTGTTAACGTCATGCTCTCGGGAAAGGTTTGCGCTGATATTATTGACACTTTATACGGCGCAAACCTATGTGCGCTCCGTAAAAAAGACGGCGGTATCAGGCCCATTGCTATCGGCAATACAATCCGCCGTGTAGTCTCGAAGATCTGCTGTAGATATATTTTGCCTGATTTAGCAGCAGAATTTCAACCTCTACAGCTGGGTTTCGGGACCAAGGGAGGATGTGAAGCCGCCGTACATGCAACTCGCACCTTCCTGAAACACGGCGGAGGCGATGTGCTTCTGAAGGTGGATGTAAAGAACGCCTTCAACTCAGTAGACCGAGGAGCTTTGCTGACAGAAATAAAAAAAATTATACCTGCTACATATGCCTATTTGTGGCAGTGCTATAGTAGGCCGACAAATCTTACATTCAACGGCCACCTACTGCACTCTGCAGTTGGCTGTCAGCAAGGCGACCCGCTCGGACCGGCTATCTTTAGTTTGGCTATTCACACACACGTTAAGTCCTTGGCATCAAAATTCAACGTTTGGTATTTAGACGATGGGACCCTAGGAGGCGACGCGAATTGTGTACTTTCAGATCTCAAAAATTTAATCGAGAAATTCAAGTCTATAGGGTTGGATCTAAATTTTTCAAAGTGTGAACTGTACACAAATGTTTCTTCCACCGAGAGTAAACAACATTTGATATCAAAATTCAATAGTTTGGCACCTGACATTAAAATAATTGATAACGAATCGCTTCGCCTCCTAGGTGCCCCAATTCTGGACGATTCCTATGCAAGCTTCGTTTGTGATCAAATAACTAAATTTAAGGAATCGTCTGGTCGTCTCAAGGAGATAAATCCACACATGGCTTACTGGATCATCAAATTCTGCCTTTTTGTCCCTAAATTCACGTATGCTCTAAGGTGTTCAACCCTTTGGAATCATTTAGATCTTTTACTTTGTCTCGACGAACTTATCAAAACTACTATAATAGAAATTCTAAATTGCCCGTTACAGGATAGGAGCTGGACCCAGGCCACACTTCCGATCCGTCATGGTGGCCTGGGTATAAGAACGGCATCAAGTGTGGCCCTCCCGGCGTTCCTGTCCTCGGTTCATAGCACGATCGACCTCATTGGTAAAATTATTTCCCCGTCTCTTGGAGACGTAGAGGTCGCGTGCGTAGCTGAGGCCAGGAGTGCCTGGACCGACGCAGCCGGTCCGAGCCAGGTAATTCCAAAGATTCTGGGATCGCAAAGGCTTTGGGATGAGCCGCTCTGCATGCGGGTTCGTAAAGAACTCCTTGAAACTGCATGCGACGACGCGGAGCGTGCTCGTCTCTTAGCCAGCTGCGAGCCAGAATCAGGCTACTGGTTGAGGGCCCTCCCATCGGCGAGCATAGGTACTCTCTTAGAGAGAACCACATTTAGTTTGGGAGTTAGTCTGAGGTTGGGAGCCAGGACTAACGAGCCACATCGCTGCCGCTGCGGTGGAGGCGTCGATGCGTTAGGTCACCATGGCCTGGCATGCTGCCGTAGCGCTGGACGTCTGTCTAGACACGCTGCCCTGAATGACATAATCCGTCGGGCTCTTGCCAGCGTAGGCGTGCCTGCAGTCCTGGAGCCCACTGGGATTGCGCGCGACGATGGCAAGAGGCCTGACGGAATGACTCTTATTCCATGGAAGAATGGGCGGTCGCTGGTCTGGGACGCAACTTGTGTTGATACGCTTGCACAGTCCCATATCCATGCGACCGCCTGCCATGCAGGGGCGGCGGCGTCCAACGCAGAGTCGAATAAGAGGCACAAATATGCAGTCATAGGGCAGGGCTATATATTTGTGCCTTTCGGAGTCGAGACTCTGGGGCCATGGGGTCCGGAGGCGAGACTCCTCTTTAAGGAGATCTCGTCGCGCCTAGTCGACGCTTCAGGAGACCCGAGGGCTGGTGCTTACTTTGGCCAAAGAATAAGCCTAGCCATACAGCGAGGCAATGCCGCCAGCCTTCTTGGTACTCTGCCGCCCGACAGCGATCTGGCTCAAATATTTTATTTAAATTAGAATGTTTTAGGTTTAGTTCCATTTTTTTTTCATTAATTATTATTATTATAAATATTTAAGCTATCATAATTTTTGTATAATATATAATGTTATCTTAATAAATTAATAGAATCCATCGAATTTTTGTTAGTGTGCAGTCCAACTGCGATTTTTCTGCTCTGTGTGGATTATGAGATTCTAGAATACCTTGTTCCCATGTGTCAGCTGAATGAAATGATAAAGAATTGTATTAACCAGTATGTAGCTGACGATTACTCCCCAAGGGACATTTTTCTGTATTATTATTTTTCATTATTATTTTCTGTATTACAATATTGTTTATCTATGCCAATGACAGGACTGGTTTGGGTTTGTCTGACTATTGATCAGTTTAAAGATGTCTAAAAAACGGAATAATAACTTTAAGTTAGGTCTTCTAAATGTTAGATCAATGAACACTGGACAAGATGAGTTTTTACACGTTATGAAAATGCATAAACCAGACGTAATCGCGCTCAACGAGACTTGGTTGAAAAAAGGACAAGAACTTGACGCTCCTAAAATACCTGGCTATACCATCAGGCTGAGCCACCGTCCAAGTGGACACCGAGGTGGTGGCATAGGATTTTATATACGGCGCGGTCTGCGCACGCGTACACTGGACCATCCCGTGTCACCGTTGGAGCAAATGTGGATAGAAACAAGATTACCGGGCGCTGGTCGTATGGTAATAGGCACCATCTACCGACCAGATGCAACAGAGAAAACACGCGTGTCAGTGGGGGATGCTATTGACGCTATTAGTGAATCAATAAATAGTTTTGCAGCGTTTCATCACTTATTTATTCTGACAGATTTTAATGTTGATCTTCTTAAGCCTAATGTATCGCCAGCGCCGGAGGTCATAACATTTTTCAATCACCTAAGCCTAACTCAGCTTGTTAAAGAGCCAACACGCGTAAATAATAAATCGGCTACTTTACTGGATTTAGTCATAACAGATTCTCCGCAGCTATGCAAGAGTGTAAAGGTTCACCATAATCCACTTCTCAGTGATCATGCAATGGTCCTCGTGGATTTATCTGTCTTAAAGCCTAGAGAAGTACCGCAATTCTTCACCACACGACTTATTCACAAAGTGAACGAAGCTGACTTTTGCGCGGATCTTAATGCTATCCCTTGGCATGAAATTCTGGAGGAGGTCAATATAGAGTCCATGGTAATACGTTTTAACAACTACGTGTCTTATCTATTCGATAAACACGCGCCACTGAAAAAAATTCGTGTAAGGCATAACCCTCGTCCATGGATAACTGATGTTATAAGAATAATGATGAGACATCGCGATGATGCCTGGAAAAAGGCGATGTCTTCTAAGTGTGAACATAAGTTGAAGTACTACAAAGATCTGAAGAAATTGGTGAACTCTTCAATACACAAGGAAAAACGCGCGTATTTCACCCATTTTGTAAACAATAATATACACCACCCAAGTAAAATGTGGAAACAATTAAGGCAGCTTTCGATTACCGGGAAAAGCAGTCACTCCGTGCCGGATCACCTGAGAAACCCAGAAGCAATAAATGATTTCTTTTTGAAAACACCGGGTAACGCCATTGCCGCGGAAGCTGTACTAGATGTTTATAAAAGAAACAAATATACTGAAAAAATCTTCAACATCGAGAAATGTACGGAGGATGAAGTGAACAAAATTCTTCAAAATATCACTACGAATGCCTCTGGATTTGACGGTATATCAGTGAGCATGATTCGCATGACGCTCTCCGTGACATTACCAATAATCACGGCTATTGTCAATGAATCGATCATGACTAATACTTTTCCAAACGGATGGAAACTTGCAAAAGTGATACCATTACCCAAAAATTCGACCGTACAGGGGTACAACGATCTGCGACCGATCAGCATCCTACCTATTTTGTCCAAGATCATAGAGCGAATAGTGCACAGACAGCTGACAAACCACGTTGAATCCGAACACATCATCCCTCTAATGCAATCAGGGTTTCGTAGCGGACATGGCACGGAGACTGCACTGGCCCACATCACTGATGAAATCATCACGGCCTCCGACAGTGGTCATGCTAGCATTCTGGTTCTTCTGGATTTCTCCAGAGCGTTTGACTGCCTAAATCAGGGGTTATTGCTAGAGAAGTTGAGTCATTATGGGGCCTCTGAGTCAGCTTGTGGGTGGTTCAAATCATACCTGGAGAAT
The DNA here is from genome assembly GCA_934045075.1 of Yponomeuta sedellus. Classification (NCBI taxonomy): domain Eukaryota; kingdom Metazoa; phylum Arthropoda; class Insecta; order Lepidoptera; family Yponomeutidae; genus Yponomeuta; species Yponomeuta sedellus. Next base: position 20,730,776 of record OW203728.1, read on the forward strand.
CGAACACAGTATGTTGAGGTGGCTAGTGAGGAGGGGGAGACCAGGAAGTCAGAGGAGAAGGTTATACTTCGCGGTTGCCCACAAGGTTCCATCCTAAGCCCGTTGATTTTTACAATATACACTGCGGATCTAATTAGCAAAATTGCCTACTGTAAAATTCATTTGTACGCTGATGATACCCAAGTCTACTTCTCTTTTAAACCTGAAGAGACTGAAACAGCAGTACCCAAAATCAATGCTGACTTGCAGGTAATAGACAGTTGGGCAAGGGAAAACTGTTTAGTCCTCAACCCGCTCAAGTCTAAGTTCATGGTATTGGGAACCAAGTGGCAATGTCAAGCTGTAATCGGCCGAAACCCAAACGTTGCAGTAGGTTCTACTTTAATAGAACGAGTAACAAAGGCGCGTAATTTGGGGCTACTGATGGATGCGGAGCTGCGGTTCGTAGAACATGTTGATGCAAAGATACGCAATGCATTCTTTAGGCTCAAGGTTTTATATAATATCAGGCGCTACCTGACAGAAAAAAATAGAATTATGCTTACTGAAAGTTTGGTCTTATCGCTGCTCAACTTTGGCGACGTAGTGTATGGTCCCCGTATTTTCACAAAAACTGAACGTGCTATCCAGCGCGTTCAGAATGCATGCGCTAGATTTTGCTTTGACGTGCCAAGGCGAGCTCATGTCACGCCATTCTTGAATGAGAAGGGAAGGCGTAAAATGAGAGTTCGGAGAGAACTGCACCTGGCCACACTAGTACACAAGGTAGTGCATAAACAGAGACCCTGGTATCTATACAAAAAAATTATATGGGCTAATGAAACTTTCACCCGTAATGTGCGACGAAGGGAATTAAATTTAATGGTTATCCCAAGACACAGATCTACTGGGTACAGGGGTAGTTTTAAATTTGCGGCAGCCAAGATTTGGAACGATCTCCCGCCACCTTTCAGGCAATTCATGACAACTGTTAGGTTTAAAATTAAATTAAAAACTTTACTTTTAGACAAACAAAAAAATCTCTCCTGATTGCCGCTTAGCCTAATTTTTTGGACAACCACTAACCTGAACCAGTCCTGTCAAGTGAAACCTAGGAAATACAGGTGTGACTAAATTTAATTTGAGAGTTCTTGTCATATTTGAGTGGTTTGATAAGATCTTTAATTTATGAAATCTACCATACCATTCAGTGTAATAATTTACATGCTGTACACTTCATAGGTATTCATTCACCTTGTGCCTTTCGTGGGGTGGAAGCTAAATAATGCTTAACAGATTTTTGTTCGATTACAACTGCGGTGTTCTCTTTTTAAAATCCGCTAACTTTTATTTAACTCAGTGAGGACAAGGACGCGACGGGCTGAAAATCAGCGCTGTGATGATGCATGCACTCACAGCACCTAGCTGAGCCCTATCCTTTTTATCACAATTATTGTCACTATTTTTCCATAGTATTCATGTGTTCTCTAATCTGTGTGTGATAAATAAACATTTTTCAATTTCAATTTCTAACATGTCAAACAGAAAATATAATTTTTTTTTTAATTAGCCATGGCTGTGTCTACTTAATTAACTTTATACATACCTATAACATAGTTAAGCGAAAATAAACTTTTTGAAGTTTAAGTTATTTTCTTGGTCTCTTTACATATTTAATATTATAAATTACCCACTTATATTAGAAGTGGTAAGTAAATTTGAAATTACCCACTTCAAGCGAGTGTAGAATTTATCTTAGGTTCTTAGATTTAATTCTGTCGCAGAAACCAACCAAGGAAGGAAAAAACAGAAGAACCTGGAAAAGCTGAGGTTGATATACTGATATACCTAGAATATATTAGATTAGAACTCTTTATTGTACATACTGGAAAATATCGTGAGGAAACGAGCGGCTTGGTTGGCTCCGCACGTATTAAATAGTCTTTCCTGTGGGCTAGGCCGACTAAACCTGTCAAGATGGTAAAGGTGCTGGAAAAACCTACACCATCTAAAACAATGCCCCACGGCACTGCAGCGTTCTAGTGGTCCCTTCACCTATCTAGTGTGAGTGAAGATGCCACTACACGCTGCATAAATCATCTCATTACGCAGATGCAAAGGCCAATTACTCAATTATTAAGGCTTACATTAGCTAAGTTTTACCGTATACATTTAGCGGTTTTATCACTAAAAGCGGTCTCTTTCAGACAACCTTAGATATATTAAATAGATATTTTTCATATACCAAAAGCATCATGAAATCTTTTATTAAACTAAAGGCCTTTTGTCGATATACATCTCTTATAAATTGTATCGAATGACGCACACGAAGGACTAAAAGTACCCCGTACAAAAGTCCCTCAAGTTACCGAGGGCATCAAGAGACCGGACTGGACAAAAGATTGATGTTTTCTTTTAAAACACCCTTTTCTTTTTCAATTTCATGAAAATACAACACAATGTAATTTTAAAAACCTATTTAGAGGCTAAAAATTCCACCCATGCCGGGATTCGAACCCGCGACCTCTGGCTATCCGTGCCACGGTGCCACGTGCACGGGTTAGTGCATTAAAAATAGTATAACACAATATAATCCCAGAATATTTGCTTCCACAGCGTACGCTTCACTCAATTTCCGGGGAACGAATGACCGCACACCGTAGGCGTTGAGTCCGCGACAAGTACTCGGAGGACATTTTTTAAAATACAGAGACTTTTGTACCTTTTGGACGCTAGACTTGTATGGCGCTTTATACATAACTGGTACCGGCCCAGCGCGGCGCTGAGCCGAACATAAATAGTCTAGTCGACACGCGCCCTAATTCCGCATAAACTTACTTGGGTTTTATCTGAATAACCCCGCGTCACGTGTAGCACTCAGATGTTCGCAAGATTTCTTATGTCGTCTTCACGCACGGACTGCCTTTAGTTTTTGATTGCCTTCGTCCTTTATTTGGGTAAGTAAGGGACAACCAAACGGCGTATTGTAACTTCCAGTGAGCTCCCGATCAAATAGCCTTTCTGCCAGAAGGTATTTATTAACGCTCAGTGACGGGAAAAGGGAAAAGTCTAGACTCAGCTGTTTGTTCTTAGCTTATAACGTCGTTGTCAGGCTATACTAGTCCACTGCTGGATATAGCCCTCCCCTAATGAGCGCCATAGTGCCCTGTCTTCAGCTTGCCGCATCCAGCAGCTGCCTGCAGTTTTTCGCAGATCGTCATCCCACCTAGTCGGAGGGCGTCCTACACTACGATTGCCGAGTCGCGGTCTCCACTTATAACGTCCCAAGTCGAATATTCAGTAGCGTCGTGAAACAATTTCGCTGTTGTAGTGCTTACAAAAAGATTGATGAAACAATTTTATTGTTACATCTATTTTTTATAAGCACTTCTTACAAATTATAAACTTAATTGAGGATTCACTTCCTCGTTTTTTGCCGGAAGAGTCCGACCTGGAGGCCGATTCTCGCCTCCATGCCTATTGAAGGCGTAGACGCAATAGACATTTGTCGCATAAAAATAAGGAAAGATAACTCGACAGATTTATTTGAAACTTATTTTCTCATTCGAATTTAATCTAGCATGGCGTTCAGAATACAGATTTTGGCTGCCGCTCGACTTTTTACATATCATTCCAAGTCATAACCCTTAAGAGTCGTATACGACTCATTTGCTAATGAAGTGAGAATTAAGGCCCAGGTTTCGCTTTGATTCGAAGAGCATGGTGAGTAGAGACGTGGCGTCGTCGGTTGCTCGAAATCTATCGAAATCTTTTCCTCAGATTTATCGTTCATTTATTAGCCTGTTGCCGGTTGTCAATATTATATAGATGACAAAACTAGAACTGATTCTTAAGACGTTACTAGTGTAAGAAAAAGTATGAGAGTGAGCTACGCGGCTGCTATTCTATTGCTACGCCGATGCTACGCAGCTGATATCCATTGCTACGCCGATGCTACGCCGATGTTATATTGACCGTTCTCTAACGCTACGAGCTGCTACGCTTTGGCTGTTCTTTTGCTGCGAATAAACTACGCCATGCTACGTGTATGCTATGCTTACACTATTTCGGTTAGTAACATAATTCTGTCATACATTTTTCACTGAGCCACACTTCTGCACTAGTATGCTTGTTTTCTGGTCTTGATCTCTTTCCCGCCTTCAGTTCTCGGTAAATGTAATCTGATATTATTAAAGCTTATCAAGACACTTGGGGGCCGCGTTTGGTCTTATTTTTTATTTAAATATCTTTTTTAATAAGAGCCCAAAGTTACTGGCTGTGAAGCCTTGGATCAAGCTGGTGATTGTGCACCTTAGTAATTGAGATAATTAATTATTACCAAGTGATAAGTAGAAGGCTGGCCTCATATTCAAGGGGTCGCGGGTTAGAATCTTCGATGTTTTTTTGTCCATTTTTATGTTGCAAAGGGCAACATAAAAAGTACCCAAAGGCGCGCGTGCATACAACGGCTAATTAATTTTGATGAAGCGAAAGATGTATATCACGATCGTAGCAATCGGTAAACCTTGGTCTCTGCCAACCCTTTCGTCGTTGAATTTACTTCTTTTAAAACCTATTTAGAGGCCTTAATTTTGACCCAGCCGGGACTCGAACCCGCGGACTTTGGCTAACCGCGCCAGCGGTCTCCCAACTGAGCTAAATGGGTGACTCACCGGCATCAGTGAAATTTCGAACCTCCTTATAATCTCTCTCTCTGTATTACGTACAGGCAGCAACATCTGGCTGAAGTAACGTGCATCACTTGCAGCCCCGAGAACTTACTTTGCAGTTAGCTTAATTACTTGTTTGTTTGATGAATTTCTTCGGCGATTTTTATTATCACCATCATTCATCAACCCATTTGGTCGCTACCGAGGCCCACGGGTCTCTTCCCTGAGGAAGGTTATAGGCTATACTCCACTACGGAGGCCAAGTCCAGATTGGTGGAGGCTTTCAATACTAGTGGTCTTAGTGTCAGCCGCATCTTGACTTAACGACTGCCATTTATCGACGGCAGCCGGCATCAACTGCTTAACGTGCCTTGGACGTTACGCAAAGCACATAAACCCCTACAAAAATGCTACTAGCGTTCTTCATAGACGGTCACCCATCCAGGCAATGAACTCGCCCTATGTTGCTTAACGTTCGTGATCGTTTAAGATCACTCAGGCAGCCGGGGCTACGAGCGATTGTTTATAGTCTCACGGTGTTTTATTTTTATAAACAGACATATTACTATTTTGTACAGCGCTTGTGGCCTAGTCGAACCGAGTGATTGGAATCAATCACTTGAGTTAAGCAACAACAGGCTCGGTCGGAACGGAACGGACTCGCTTCCCTGCTTCGCAGCTTCGCTCGCCCCGAGCATGAAGTAACTATAAACTCACAAACGTGCGTAACTTAGAAAACAAAAACATTGGTACTCGCGGGATTCAATACATTGAGCTTCCGATTGAGAAGCCATCATTCTACCGCTATGCTACCACCGCTCAAGAGTTTGATTATAAAACTAACACTTACAGCCTTTTCACACAGCCCCAGTACTTTATACTTTACAAACTGCCTTCTAAAGCTCCACGACGTGAGGTAAAAATTTAATATCGTGACTAAATTTCCCCTTGAAGCCTTCTTTGGGAAGTTTCTCAATTAAAAGTCTTTTGGTAGGTTCCTTTCTCCTCTTTTTAGCAAACACGCCTCCCTCGCCCGTTTATGTGCTTTGAGCTGACAAGTTAGACCGTACATTCTTAGAGTTACAGTAGTAAGACCAGTCGCGGTGGAGGAACAACATCGTGAGGAAACCTGTGTATCGGTGTTGAAATACCAACCCTTGTATGTCCCCACTGCTGGGACACGGGTCTCTTCCTGTATCGCAGGAAGGTTAGGTCATACTCCACCTCGGGTGCCAAGTCCGGGTTGGTGGAGGATTGTACGTAAGATAGGGGTGGGCCTTACTGTCAGAAGTTATCAAGCCGCCCATAAGGTTTATGACATGGCCTAACGACTGCCATTACATGACAGTCAGCACCAACGGCTCAACGTGCCTTGCGAAGCGTGGTAAAAGTCACTAGCGGTAATCACCTGCGCCTAACCGCGGCTGTTGTTGCTTAACTCAAGTAATTGATTCCAATCACTCGATTCGACTAGGCCACAAGCACTCACTGACTGCAAGAATTGTCTGTATAGTTGACAGGTACCATTTATGGTCCGATATGCCGCATCACGGGTTACAGTTACAGAGGCCAGAATGATAGCCGACATGCGATGGGAAATGGCACCACAAGAAGATTATTTGTCCTTTGAAGGCTTATGACAATGAAACACAACACAAATGCACAAAGCAGTTCACAGATGGCGCTTTCAGCTGTGGCCATAGAAGAACCGGAATACGGCTGTCAAAATTAATCTGCGGTGAGCAACATTTGATAGACGTGACAGTGTTCTTGTATGTGTTTATGTATTAATGTAATAATATATATTTTTTATGCGTATTTATGTAAATTATTTGTATTTATCAGACGATAACTATATTGTGTACACTGTTTTTAGGCATGTATCCATTTACAGCTCTGTAATAATCTTGTATATATGTGTACATCTACTTCCTTCTCCAATACATTAGTCCAGTCTATACAAAGCTTGTCTGGAAGAGATCATTTTTAATGATAACGCCGCCGTCTCTACTCTTAGGTTAAGAAATATCTGTGTAATTTCCACTTTTATAAACAACTAGCTGAAACTAAAACAACTAAACGAACTTCGTACCGCCTAACAGTCGATTCTTTAATTTTTGTTTTATTTTTCTCTCCGTCCATCCAACCGTCCTCGTAGGTACTTCAACGAATATTCTAAAAAAAGAATCAGCGATTCAGCTGCTCTCGAGCGCTTACCAACACGTTCTGTGATTCATTTTTATTTTCTATCTATCTATCTATCTATCTATCTATCTATCTATCTATCTATCTATCTATCTATCTATCTATCTATCTATCTATCTATCTATCTATCTATCTATCTATCTATCTATCTATCTATCTATCTATCTATCTATCTATCTATCTATCTATCTATCTATCTATCTATCTATCTATCTATCTATCTATCTATCTATCTATCTATCTATCTATCTATCTATCTATCTATCTATCTATCTATCTATCTATCTATCTATCTATCTATCTATCTATCTATCTATCTATCTATCTATCTATCTATCTATCTATCTATCTATCTATCTATCTATCTATCTATCTATCTATCTATCTATCTATCTATCTATCTATCTATCTATCTATCTATCTATCTATCTATCTATCTATCTATCTATCTATCTATCTATCTATCTATCTATCTATCTATCTATCTATCTATCTATCTATCTATCTATCTATCTATCTATCTATCTATCTATCTATCTATCTATCTATCTATCTATCTATCTATCTATCTATCTATCTATCTATCTATCTATCTATCTATCTATCTATCTATCTATCTATCTATCTATCTATCTATCTATCTATCTATCTATCTATCTATCTATCTATCTATCTATCTATCTATCTATCTATCTATCTATCTATCTATCTATCTATCTATCTATCTATCTATCTATCTATCTATCTATCTATCTATCTATCTATCTATCTATCTATCTATCTATCTATCTATCTATCTATCTATCTATCTATCTATCTATCTATCTATCTATCTATCTATCTATCTATCTATCTATCTATCTATCTATCTATCTATCTATCTATCTATCTATCTATCTATCTATCTATCTATCTATCTATCTATCTATCTATCTATCTATCTATCTATCTATCTATCTATCTATCTATCTATCTATCTATCTATCTATCTATCTATCTATCTATCTATCTATCTATCTATCTATCTATCTATCTATCTATCTATCTATCTATCTATCTATCTATCTATCTATCTATCTATCTATCTATCTATCTATCTATCTATCTATCTATCTATCTATCTATCTATCTATCTATCTATCTATCTATCTATCTATCTATCTATCTATCTATCTATCTATCTATCTATCTATCTATCTATCTATCTATCTATCTATCTATCTATCTATCTATCTATCTATCTATCTATCTATCTATCTATCTATCTATCTATCTATCTATCTATCTATCTATCTATCTATCTATCTATCTATCTATCTATCTATCTATCTATCTATCTATCTATCTATCTATCTATCTATCTATCTATCTATCTATCTATCTATCTATCTATCTATCTATCTATCTATCTATCTATCTATCTATCTATCTATCTATCTATCTATCTATCTATCTATCTATCTATCTATCTATCTATCTATCTATCTATCTATCTATCTATCTATCTATCTATCTATCTATCTATCTATCTATCTATCTATCTATCTATCTATCTATCTATCTATCTATCTATCTATCTATCTATCTATCTATCTATCTATCTATCTATCTATCTATCTATCTATCTATCTATCTATCTATCTATCTATCTATCTATGTGCAAGCCGAAAAGCGCAATCTATGAAGTACTAGGTGAATTTGTGTTGAAAACGGCTTATTGACATTTTTTTTCTTCTTCTTCAGGCTATATTAGTCCACTGATAACCCTCCCCTAATGAGCGCCATAGCGCAAGGGGTTGTGCCATAATTGGGGGGTAATGCCCATAATCCTCACGCTGGGCATGCGGGTTGGGGATCGCAGTTTGGTGGAATTGTACTGCAGGGGGCGCTGCTGCCCACCCCCTAGTTTGTGTCCCTTAGTCGCCTTTTACGACACCCGAGATTTTTTTTACAGGGTGAGAATACCCGCTTCTGTTGGCGCTTCTTTCAAGGATTTATATGAAACTTTTGTTATTTATAATTTGCTTCTCCTTTCGCGAACTTGAACTGTAAACAATGAAGCCGTTGTTGCGAGTTTTTTAACTGTAACCCAATTAGGACACGAAATAAATAATTACAAAGGCAGGTACAACTTTTGTGCCATTTTTGATAAAAAAGTAGGACCCCAATTAAATTACGAACGTCGCAATGTCCTAGATAGATAGAGAACACTTTACGAGTTTAGTAGAGAAAAATGAAAATTGCAAAGATATTTATCGGCCTTATCATCGATCAGTGATAAGGACGTCTGTACTCTTAGGTTAAAACCTAAGAGTACAGACGGCCTTAGCACTAATCGATGTCATTCATTGTACGTCCCTACTGCTGGGGCACGGGTCTATTCTTGCATCGTAGGAAGGTTAAGCCATACTCCACCATGGGAGCCAAGTCCGGGTTGGTGGATGGTTGTAATACAGTGGCGCGCCTTACTGTCAGAAGTTATTCAAGCAGCCCATAAGGCCATTGACATGGCTTAACTACTGCCAACGCATGACAGCCGGCATCAACGGCTGAACGTGCCTTGACGAAGCACGGAGGCGCTCGGAAAAAATGCCACAAGCGGTAGTCACGGGATGGTCACCCATCCTGCACCTGACCGCGCTTGTTGTTGTCGCGCTTAACTCAAGTGATTGATTCCACACACTCAATTTGGCTAGGCTTCGAGCACTACACTAAAAGTTGTACTAAATGCAACAAATCAGAATATAAATGGTCGGATTAGTGCTGTTATTTGGAATACAGAAGAATGTTTGTTACTTTGGTGAGTCAAGGAAAATAATGAATAACTTCTGCACCATACATTCACTTGTCCTGGTCTTAAAGTAGGATACCAAACAAACATAGAAATACACCCAGACTGGGGCCATATGCATAAATAACATAACATAACATTTACATACAAGCACATACATTGCTTCTGGCCCCACACTAGGATACCCTGTGTCGTGGGAACCAGAAACAACGACATCACAAACATACATCCAAGACCCGGGGTTTTTTTTGTTCCCAGCCAGGATTCGAACCCGGGACCTCTTGCATGGTAGGCAGACGCGCTACCGCTACGCCATAGAGGTCGCCAAATATATTACAGTAGCCTCCCTTCCTACGATGCAGGAAGAGACCTGTGCCCCAGCAGTGTGGACATATTCAAATTCATATTCTTTATTGCTAAATCACATAAATAGTTATAGTACAGGTGGTGTTGGTATTTGTAGGTATGTACATGATACCCTGTGAGGGCACTGCAATACAGTTAGTCTTATTATGTATGACAGATCCTAGACTAATTCAATTTTTGTTATTTATATATTGATTACATTGGTTAAAAAAGAATTCATTCAAATCATAATAACAATTTTTAATTAACATATTTTTGAGTTTTAAAAACCTATTTAGAGGCTAAAAATTCCACCCATGCCGGGATTCGAACCCGCGACCTCTGGCACGGATAGCCAGAGGTCGCGGGTTCGAATCCCGGCACGGGTGGATTTTTTAGCCTCTAAATAGGTTTTTAAAATTGTCCTTAGCACGGGTTAGCGCATTAAAAATAAATATGATAATTTTGAGTTTCTTCGTAAATAAGTGGTCTTTTGTTTCATTTTGTATATTTTCCATATGGTTTTACATACAAGGGTTGATATCATCATTATGGTAGCCTCCGGTGCGATTTGGACGTACGAACATCCTGCGTATAAAAATGACGAAAATCATGTGTTTTAAATGTCAAACGTCGCACTTTCCAGTACATTTATTGTCAAATTCTGTCGTTTTATCGCCATGAGACGCGTATATTTTACACATAGAATATTTTCGGGGTTTAATCAAGTAGTAATTTATTGCTGTTTTACCTCGAGGTTTCGATGAAGTCACAGCCATCGTGGTCACGAGAAGACTGATGGCTGGGACCCGTTCGCATCTTCGGCTGATGAGGTTTCAGACTACCCTCAATCAGCCATCACAAAGCACTATTAGGGTTGCGACACACTACACTGACAATGTCGGACGATAAGCCATGCGACTTTTTTCCACTCGAACACATCTTGATGACCGGATCCCACGTTTGTGACAGTTTGAAAACACATTCCCGATAAAAAAATATGTGTTTCTTAATTTCAACCGCTTCACGCACAATTCGGCTATAATAATGGCGATCGTTGGAAAGTACCAATGGTTTGTGTAATTCTATCCAGTGGTTTGATCCTGATTCAAGCAGATGTTCCGCTAACGCTGACTTTTCGACGTGGCGGTTTTTGACACAATGATGGCATAACCTTGCGCTATGGCGCTCTTTAGGGAGGGCTTTGTCCAGCAGTTGACTAATATAGCCTTGGAACGTTGTATATCCTTTACAAATAATAAGAATTGGACCGACTTCAGGTGTTGTTTTATTTGTAGATAGATATATTATAATAAAACAGAAAAACTGGATAAAATCGGATAAGTAGGTAAAATAGTCAGATCTGGTCGAAGGGTAAAGTAGTAGTGATGAAAATTGAGGGAAATCGAAAAATGTGTGACATAATTTAAATATTTGAAAATTATAGACAGAAAAAGAAATAAATATGGTGTAAAGAGGTTTGCATCGTTACAGCCTGAAGAAGAACCCTAAAACAATAACATCTTTTTGAGAGTATATTGCCACATAAAGAGATCGAAAAGAAAATGTTTTTTTATGTAGCCTATAAACGTCCCACTGCAGGGCACAGGCCTTCTCTCAGAGAGAGGATAGGTAGATACACTTAGAACACATCGCAGACGAATGCATGAACCTACTTTTTTGCATAAAATAATCAGCGGCCAAGCGCATTGTGAGGACCTATTAGAATGTATATCTCTTAAAGTACCAACGCCTAACTCAAGACTAATTAATAAGGACATTTTTTCTCTGCCATTCTGTAGGACTAACATGGGAGAAAATGCTTTGATAATTAGAATGCTAAGAACTTATAATGAATGTTGGAAGGCGTATGATCTAGATGTATTTTGTGATGGACTGGGGTGTTTTAAATCTAAAATCGATCTCAGCTAGCTTTCTAATACCTGTATAAATATTTGTAAGCATAATAGTAATTGTATATCAGTTTATTTGTTAGAATAAGTCGTTAATGTTAAATTGTGAGTGCTGTGCGCACCTGCAATTGGCACAAATGCCAGCCCTCTGTTATTGATTTTAGGTTTTACTAGTAGTGTATTTGTGCTGTTGGTGTGCCCTAATAAATAAAATAAAATACTTTATTGGAAATTAAACGCATATTTTTTAACCTAAGAGTACAGACAGTATGGTATTAATTACCACGCGTGCCCACCGCTGATTAACAATTTCAAGCGCTGAGATATTTAAACACTGTTGTTTAGGCATGTATTCATTAAACCTCTGTAATAATCTTGTATAACATATTTTAAACTTTCGCGACTTGTTCACATAGTTAGAATATTTTCGGGGCTTAATCGCGTAGTAATTTATTGCTATTTTACCTCGACGTTTCGACGACGTTGCAGTCATCGTGGTCACCACGTGTAATTACTACGCGATTAAGCCCCGAAAATATTCTAATCTTGTACATCTACTTCCTTCTCCAATATATTAGTCCAGGCCATCCAACGGTTGTCTGGAAGAGATCACTTTTAGTGATAAGGCCGCCGTCTGTACTCTTAGGCTAAGAAATATCCGTGTAATTTCCATTTTTATGTACAATAAAGTGTCCTCTATCTATCTATCTAAACATCTCAGAGACTCAGGTTTTCTCACAAAGTTTTCCTTCACCGTTAGCGAGAAGTATTGCTACAATAACTTCACAGATGTACATTACTTAGAAAATAAAGTCATTGGTACATGTCTGCACAAAGAATCGAACCTGGGTCTCTCGCTTCCGAGTCCATTGTTCTACCTACGGAGCTGCCGCCCCGAAAAAGTTTACTTCTACAAAAAGTATACGTCATTTTAGGGCTTAAAATCTGATATGTATGGCAAAGATACTAGTTCAAACACTGCACAACATTGGCAAAGCTGTTTTCAACGAGGAGATACAGCGGCATTAGATTAACTCGGCAAACTGTTGGTTTTAAGGGGAAAATGTGGCCTCGCGTATAAATCCATTCAAGTCTCCTTGAGGGAATATATTCTATGACGTAGGAGTTCCCGGATCATTCTTGTTTTGTTCAGTACCAACTTTTTATACGTAAGGCTAACAATGCACTAATGCAAAAAAGCATATTTTGTATGGGACCTACAATCTATAACAAACTTCCAAGAGCCCTAAGAGAACTTGATAACCCTATTCAAATTTAAACTGAACATAACCCTATTCAAATTCAAACTGAAGAAAATGTTATTAGAAAAATGTTAATAAAATGTATTACAGTTTTTGACTGATAGATTGTAGTAGGTAGGTATTTTGACATTTGATATTTTGACATTTGTATTTATGACACTTTTATTTGACATGGTTTAGTTTATTTTATTTCGATTATTTTAATATTTTATTGACATTTTGCACGTATCGTAAAGATATTTGTATTTTCTGTTTCAATGTACCTATTAATTCTGTAAGTAATTTTTTATTGTTATTATCACATATGACCACTGCATGGCGCTCTCTCTTAAAAATATTTGTATGCCTAGGGCAAAACATGCAGAATCTGAATATTCCAAACTGTACCACCTTTTTAAACTCATGTTTAACAAATAAATATCTATACTATTTTTATTTTTAATGCACTAACCCGTGCTAACGACAAATTTAAAAACCTATTTAGAGGCTAAAAATTTCACCCATGCCGGGGCTGTAAGTGATGCAATTTGCTTAAGCCAGATGTCGCTGCCTGTACGTCATACAGAGAATAGTGTAAAGAGGTTCGAAATTTCACTGATGCCGGTGAGTCACCCATTGGCTCAATTGGTAGAGCACTGGCACGGATAGCCAGAGGTTGCGGGTTTGAATCCCGGCATGGGTGGAATTTTTAGCCTCTAAATAGGTTTTTTTAAAATTGTCCTTGGCACGGGTTAGTTGCTTTAAAAATAATATAAAAATAATATTTTTATGCATCTACAAACCTCAGTGTGTGAAGTGTCCAAATACCACAGCGCCTGAAATAGCGAATCCACGGTGGGCACGCGTAGTCACTAAGCCCACACTCTCTTTCTCTGAGAGAAAGTTTTGTGCCCTACAGTGGGACGTTTATAGGCTATATCAAAATGTGATGTATGTACTTATACTATTTTTATTTTTAATGCATTAACCCGTACTAAGGACAATTTTAAAAACCTATTTAGAGACTAAAAATTCCACCCATGCCGGGATTCGAACCCGCGACCTCTGGCTATCCATGCCAGCGCTCTTTCCAACTGATCTAAAGGGCGACTCATCGGCATCAGTGAAATTTCGAACCTCTTTACACTATTCTCTGTACAGGCAGCGACGTCGGGGCTGCAAGTGATGCAAATTACTTCAGCCAGATATCGCTGCCTGTACGTAATACAGAGAATAGTACGAGCGCTGGCACGGATAGCCAGAGGTCGCGGGTTCGAATACTGGCATGGGTGGAATTTTTAGCCTCTAAATGGGTTTTTAAAATTGTGATGTAGTTGCCCGGTAACCATAGCAAAAGGTAAGGCTAGTTTGGGATCAGGGAAAAGAGTAAATACACTTCCTGCCTCCATGGATCGCTGGTCGAGTGGGGGTATCCTGACCTATTAGTGATAAACAAGATTTATTCCAACGACGTTAAGTTTTTATACCCAGCCAAAGTTAGATGTCATATATCGATTTTCGTACAGTCTGCAGCAAGTCCAGCTTCACATTTTTATTGCAAATATAGAGCTCTAGACTGTACTTTTTGAACCCGGGGTTTTTAATATTGTGAACGATTGAAGTTTTGCATGGAAATCGGCATAAAAATGGATTTTAGCATTGCGTGTACCTTTTGAGCTCGCCACGGGGTTATCTAATATTATGAATGTTTAAATTTTTGGATAGATATTGGCATACAAATGGAAATCAGCATTTCTAAATTACTTTTTAGATGGAAATTGGCATTCAAATGGATTTTAGCATTTCTAAATGACTCGCGATGCTCATACATATTTATACTATTTTTATTTTTAATGCACTAACCCGTGCCAAGGACAATTTTAAAAACCTATTTAGAGGCAAAAAATTCCATCCATGCCGGGATTCGAACCCGCGACCTCTGGCTATCCGTGCCAGCGCTCTATCCAACTGAGCTAATGGGCGACTCACTGGTAACAGTGAAATTTCGAACCTCTTTACACTATTCTCTGTATTACGTACAGGCAGCGACATCTGGCTTAAGTAAATTGCATCACTTACAGCCCCGACTACCTACTATGCAGTTAGGTTTTTACATCGGAATGATATCAATGTACCCACATGATTATACTATTTTTATTTTTAATGCACAAACCCGTGCTAAGGACAATTTTAAAAACCTATTTAGAGGCTAAAATCCCGGTGGAATTTTTAGCCTCTAAATAGGTTTTTAAAATCATAAATATTTGTTTAATAAAATTAAGAAATTTGGTTTTATACGTTTTAGTCCTACCTTATAAATAAATAATCGCGATAAGGCCCGTTGAATATATAAATATAGGTAGGTTTTATATGTAGTGTGTGTATGTAAGTGTATTTTCCTTCATTCACTATTGGTAAAGTAAAACATCTTAAGGACACCTAAGTGTCCTAAGTGATGTATACAAAACCTTCAGCGGAAATTGCCAATCCACGGTGCACGCGTAATAATAAAATAAATAAAAATAAATATTCATGGATATATTACACAGATCTCGTTTAGCCCTATACTAAGTACAACAAAATGACTTGTGTTATAGGTGCTAACTCGACGATAAATTTAATACAATAAATACATAGATAACATCCAAGACCTAAACTAGAAAAGTTCATTTCATAGTTTGACCCGGCCGGGGATCGAACCCAAGACATCGGTTTTACAGTCAGCGCGCGAACCGCTGCGCCACCGAGGCCGTCCTTTAAGTAAGCTGATACTCTCTCTCTGAGAGAAGTTTGTGCCATGCAATGGACGTCTATGGGCAACATAAAAAAATCTGACCAAACACAACGATTTATTTTATACCACATCATTTTATCCTCACAAATTTGCATAAATTTCAAATCAAGGTTATTGGTACATGGCACTGGGAATCGAACCCGGGTCTCCCGCTTGAGAGTCCATTGTTCTACATCAATTGATGCCGGCTGTCATGTAATGGCAGTCGTTAAGTCATGTCAGAGACTTCTGACAGTAAGGCCCGCCACTGTCTTACAATCCCCCACCAACCCGGACTTGGCCCCCGTGGTGGAGTATGGCCTAACCTTCCTGCGACGCAGGAAGAGACCCGTGCCCCAGCAGTGGGGACATACAAGGGTTGTTATCAATATTAAAATGAACGGTAAACCAATCTCTTTGCTCTCTTCACTGCCACATGCAAAAAGCGATTATTTCAAACAACCTCTAGGCCCATTCGACTCTGCATCTTTGTATGCTAAACGAAATTACTAACAAAAAGGGTGAAGATTACTCGACGCGGTCGCACGAGCTATCAGGGATTACCTGTCCATGGGAAAGTAATTCTTATGTCCGGCTAAGGAGGGTTGAAGTTAGGTCCTCCAGTGTGTTCTCTATAAAACACATTTGGCAACATAAGCGAGCATGGCTGCTCCCGCCTCCACGCACCTTGGTAAAATTTCCTACTGGAATACTAATTAGTTGGGACCAAATAAATGTTATATCCACGGCCTGTACCCGTCTGACACCTACTTTGTGAATGACTCACATTATGTGCTAGTCCGTTTTAGCCGAGCTGTCATCAAAAGTGGAGGACTATTATGTGTGTCTATTAGCTTTTAGAATATGCCTCGGGCTTTAGTAGGCTTCGGTTTTCGCCGAAAGCATACGAGTGTAATACTACTTCCTGCTCTGTATAAAACTTCTCTTCACACTTTCGTTCCTATTTCGAAATTAAGTGCCATATTAGTTCCGATATTTTTATTATACGAATATATTCGATTCTATCCGATAGTAGCCGAGGTATATTCTAACAGATAGAGTTATTATGAGATAGAGTCGCTGTCCGAGCTTCCTAAGTGAGGCAAAAGAAATTGGTACCTGAATTGGCGTGCTTAGCAAAGCCCAAAAGATTGTTTATAATATTAAAAATAATGCCTACATTCAAACAAAACTAGCGCTCGTGGCTTAGTGGAACCAAGTGATTGGAATCAATCACGAAGGTTAAGCAACAACAGCCGCGGAAGGTGCTGGATAGGTGACCATCCCGTAACTACCAATAAGGGCGTTTTTTCCAAGCTCTTCTATGCTTCGTAAGGCACGCTAAGCCGTTAGACCGTACTCCACCACGGAGGCCAAGTTCGGGTTGATGGAGATATTTATTCGCGTCAAATATGGTACATTTCAGCTGTTATAACTAAATAGTTTGTGGCGAGCACATGTCAATTCTGCGCGCTCACTAACAACTCCAACATTCCTGCATCGCGCAATCAATTGTTTCAATGACATGCCATAAATATAACGTTCGACTAACAACAGTTGGACCAGCCGTCCTCAGGCATGCCTGGCGGGAAATTTCCCTTTTTATTGGAAGAGCACGATCACCCGCTCTTCCCTATAAGTATTTACAACATATACCACCGCTTCTTCGGGGTAACTTAACGGAGTCGGTGCTACAAGGCCCGCTTCATCCCGATCGTAGAGGAGAAGTCCGGATCCAAGGTACGGGGCGAGTTCGTTAGACGCGAACATAACACCCGTGGCGGCAATTTATCCTCTAACCTAATTACTGGCCGACGAAACTGGCTCGATTTATTTACAACTACCCGGTAGGTTCGGCTGGCTGGCTAGCTCCCTGGCTGGCAACGAAATTGACTACGCGGGGTGTAATTTTCATCTCAAGTAACAGACTGAGGCTGGGCGCATGCTGAGACACAGGCAACGCAGCACAGCGCAGAGAAGAGCAGATTTTGTAAAGCATGGAACGTCATTGAACTACGTACGATGCGGCGTTGGCACGTGCAACGCAGACATGTGTCTGCCCTGCTCTGCGTCTCGTTGTGGTAACGGCAAAGATTTCTGAGCGAAGCGTGCACGACGCGGCGTGTTTAGTAAATTTGTTGTTGTTGCAATGACACAACAGTTCGCTGTGAACCTTGTTTGTATGATAGAAATCATCAAGACTGTTCAAAAAAGACATTGAAAGAGTTATTATGAATGAGAGATGCCAAGAAATGGAGAGAATAGTTGCGTCGCAGCATGCGGTGGGCGCCTATTTCTGCCTCAACTGCCCTGCCCCGTACTGAACTGTGCTGCGCTGTGCTGCGTCGCCTGCGTCTCAGCATGCGCCCAGCCTGAGGCCGCCCACGGTTGCCCCCAGTGGGCAAATCCACGATCTCTGTTGTGGTGGCCAAGCGCGTTAACGAATAGGCCAACGACGCAGTCAGGTACGTGGAAAGTGGCAGACCCTGGGAGCCAATTCTTATTTCATTAGCAAATAATTCTTATACGACTCTTAAGGCTTAGGAATTGAATTCTACATAAAAAGTGGAGCAACAGCCATAATCTGTATTCTGAACGCCACGCTAGATGGAATTCGAATGAGAAAATAAATGTCTAATGACTCTGTCGAGTTATCTTATCTTATTTTTATGCGACAAATGTTTAAGCCTTCGAATATTTTGCGTCTACGCTTTCGATTCGCATGGCCGAGAATCGGCTCCAGGTCTCTGCAAGTCGAACCGGCTAAGGTGTGCTTTTAAGGCGTGCTACAGGCGTGAATTTATGTCGTTTTAACATTGGAATCAAATCCTTCGCGGTCAAATTCCTCAGCGCTAGAAATTGCCAACTGAATTGCGTATCCTACTTCCTTCTCCAATATATTAGTCCAGTCCATCCAAAGGTTATCTGGACGAGATCACTTTTAGGATAAGGCCACCGTCTGTACTCTTAGGTTAAGAAATATCTGAGTAATTTCCATTTTTATGTACAACTAGCTGACCCAGCGAACTTTATACCGCCTAACAGTTTTTTTTCTCTCTTTGAGAATCATCCTCTTACTTGAAGGAATATTCTAAAAAAATAATTAGCGAAATCGGTTCAGCTGCTCTCGAGATTCCAACACATTCAACGATTCATTTTTATATTGTAGAAGATAAAGTGTTCTCTATCTATCCGCGGTGGCTGCGTGTGGATATCATCCCATACTCTCTTTTGGAAGGAATGCCCTCCAGTGAAACGTTTATAGGCTGAATAAAAAAAAAACCTTGGATTCACGTTAAAATATAAAAAACCGCATTAAACCTATTTTTATACGGATTCCACTCGTTAATTACATTTTACAATTTTCCGACGTTTCGGCAATTTTTTAGGTGCCGTGGTCTCGGAAAGCATCTGGAATGCGGAAAGCAACTGTTAGTTTACTACCCTTGGCAAAAATAACAACTTTTGTAATGTAATAAAAATTGTAAAAATGTAATAAACGAGTGGAATCCGTATAAAAACAGTTTTAATTATGTCTAGTACTCGTGTTAACGTTAGAAAATACTATCAAAAACGGCGTTAAAATACCAGGGGCATTATTACGTAAGTACTCACTGAGTTGCGTGACGTAATTTTTTACTTTTTTAACTACTCCAGCTGTCAACGCATACATTTTTTGGCACTTAGGAGCCGTCTAAATGCTTCACTCGATAGAGTGGAATGCTACGTAATAGGAGGGCTGGTCTTCCGTAGATTTGAGGCTTAGCTACCTTCACGGGATAGTTTCCTAGCTGCCAAAGAAGTTGACTATACAGTCATGATGTAACAAGATTCCCCCAATCACGGATGACCCCTTTTTCCCCGTAGTTGAGTATGAGCGAAGGAAATGTCATTTACATGGTTAGTATAATTTTATGAAATTAACTTTTTACGCGGCGTACCAATGTCGTCCTTTGGTAAATGATTGTACTGCGTAGAAGAAGTTTCAGACATTACTTCTCAAACAACGCCTCTCGAAAGCATATAAACTGAAAAAAAAAACACAATATTGGTTTGAAAAATGGCCAATTTTTCAAACCAATATTAGACTTTTTTTAGCAAACGTGGCTGACCCAAGCGAAGATGGCGGGTCGACCTCGCGACCCTTCTACCGGGTTGACTCTGTATGACCACACACTTGGAAGAGTAAATAGTAAAGTCAATAGTCTGATTAGAGAACGTTGTGGACTGAAAGAAGATGTAGTGAGAAAGGAATGTGGCGTTAGTTTGGACATGTGGAGAGGATGAAGGAAGAAAGATTGAAGAAACAAATATATATTGCGAATGTGAGTGGAAAGGCTGGTAAGAAACGTCCCAAGCGGACATACAAAGACCAAATAGGGGATGTATTAGCAAAGGGGAAGATAAAAAGTGCGTGCATGCAACGACTTATGAACGTCGATGAAGCGAAGGTGATCTGTCAGTATTGTGGCAAGTGGCAGTCCCTGGTCACCTACCCCTCTGGGATACAGGCGTGAGGTTATGTATAAAACATTAGAACATTTATACTCCAAATAATAAATTATCTCTGTCCAAGATATTGCTCGTTTTAGAAGTACCTACCCCTGTATATTACCGTCTACGATATAAACGAATTGAACTAAACCACGTGAGGGAAAAACAGGATCGCGAAATAAAGAAAGATTATTTCGTAACATACAGTCCACAGTAGTTATAACTTTTTACTCCAAACTAGCCCTTCTGCGCTCCGCTATAAAATCTCCTAAAGGTCAGCACGTGGAGACTAACTGTATAATGCTTATTGCCTACCATTTGTACCTTAGCCTGTTACTTGTGCCTATAATAAAGAATTCTCCGTCTGTTTTTATCTGGGAGAAATTGCTATGACTAGAGCCGTTTCTCCGGTCTAACAGGGAACGAACTATATTTTCGGTGATTCGGCAAATGATAAGCGATAATAGGATCTATGATTGAAGTTTCTATCCTTCCTTGTATGCTCGTATTGGTTGGGGCGGGCCACTCAATTGCCCAGTTACTCTGAGAAATTGCTTGCGGTGCGTAGTTTCCTTAGCGAAGTTGTTTGAGATGAAGTAAGTACAACACTTATAACATTTTGGATATCAAAGAAGAAATATCAAAGAATGAAATTCATTCACGTGAATTTTGGTTTCAGGTATATCAAAGCTAGCCGCAGACTGACATTTATACTTTGACACGTATTGACTGTAAGGCGCAAGTTCCCTCTACTAACGTCCACACAACACAATTACTTGACCTGGTCCCAAACTAGGATACCCTGTACTATGGTTTGCTATTTAACTGCAAGTTTGCTAAAGTTCATTCGAATGGTAGCGTGGTGTTCGGGTCATCTATCTCCCCCCAAAATGGTTGAGACTGATGATGGCTGACCACTGCGTTATGCTCGTGAACGAGTGCTGTTCGTGTGTCTGGCCGCAGCACTTACGTTTTCCCCTACTATTGTGACACATTTGACTAATGCTTTGGCATTTAGGGTTGTTAATGGCAATCATGAAATCTTATTATTAGGTTTACATATGGCAACTGATGTATTTGGGTTTAAGATGATTTGAGAAAAGATGGTCAGTGGAGTTTTTTTTCCGCTGCCTTTTTCTTCACTACAATACGGCCCGAAGGCAGCGGCTTACATTTTACATTGTACATTGACATTCAGCAAACAGAATGTAAATTCTTTACGTTGAAATAAATTGTTTTGAATTTGAATTTGAATTATGGTAGCCAGGCCAGGACGTCACACACATGAAAATACACCCAGACTGAGGCCACTTGTATAAATGTACGGCGGCCCGCAGTGGGAATCGAACTCACGACCTCTTTCTTGATACCCAAGCGCCTTAACAACTAGACCAACGAGGCAGTTAAAATATAGTGTAATAACTTAATAACTACACTAGCCCACCCGTTATTGGAAATTTCGACCCTTTCGAGCACATTTCTAGGCACAATAATATCCGCTATATATGGACCATATTCAGTTTTACAGCCCGACGAAAAGTTCGCTGAAACCATATTTATTTCGGCCCTAATAAAATAAAGGTATGCACAAGTTGCGTTACGAGGGCTTATCAAAGTTTAACAACTTTTATTTATGACGTAGAGCGTTTATCGCTGCCGTATGTCACGCACAGAATGGTACCAATAGACGACGCATTATACGTGTGGGTTGTATTTGACCTACTTTTACTCTGATTTCTAGGCGAGGCATCAGAAACTCACAAAACCTCTTTTAGTGTGTCTCCACGTCAAACCTGTGTGACTCCCACTAGCTTGACGCTTGATGATCTTAGGCACAATATAAGAAACACCAATACGCTTCACTTAACTTGGTCGTGAACTGTGGTATTAGTACCTCATAAATTTGCCTATATTGGTGTATCTCGAGTGGAGATGCCTATCCTGCGCCCAAGCAGCAAATGTTAGTATTGGGCCTGCTCGGACATCTTAAAGATCGCTCCGTACTGTTACATTTGAGACAATGTACTAGTACGGTATATGAGTACTATTAGGACTATTAGGACCTCATAGTAGAACCATCTCAACGTTCACGTTTTGACCTTTCAGCCATAAAATATGCTTTTTTTTTAAAATATCTTTATTTTTACAGGACCATTAATTTATGATTAATATTTTTAATGTTGCCGTGCCACCATTATATTATAAGTAGGTACTTACTATGATAAAAATCAATCAAAAAATATTTTTAGTTCGAGTATTTTTAGGGTTCCGTACCTCAAAAGGAAAAAACGGAACCCTTATAGGATCACTTTGTTGTCCGTCTGTCCGTCCGTCCGTCCGTCTGTCAAGACCCTTTTTCTCAGGAACGCGTGGAGGTATGAAGCTGAAATTTATATCAATTACTCAGGTCTATTGTCCCTTGAAGCTGTGAAAAAATCAAACTTCTAAGCCAACGCAATCAAAAGATACAGCCGTTTATGCCGCAAATTTTCGACACTTGCAAGGGAATCAAAACCTACAGGGTGCTTCCCGTGAACTCAGAATCTTGAAATTTGGTACGAAGCAACGTCTTATAGCATAGATAAAGGAAAAATTACGAAAACCATAAATTTTTAGTTACATCACATAATATATATTTTTTTAATAATTTTAAACTTACTACCCATTTCCTCATAAACGCGTTTAGGTATTAAATTGAAATTCATACCAAATACTCAGGTCTATAATACAGGTTTGTACGGAACCCTCGGTGCGCGAGTCTGACTCGCACTTGGCCGGTTTTTTTTTTTCCTACGTACAATGAAATAATTATTACTATCTAGATTTTCGTAAGCTACTTTTGTTATTTGCTGTTAGTAGCTCGCAGAACAAGATTACTACCATAAAAATAAGCGTCCCAAAGCGCACGAAACAGAAAAATCTCCTTCACCAATAATTCAATATAATAAATAACACAGTGAAAATATTATGTTGTATTCGTTAGAGAAACTAACATCAAGAAAACAATACAGTATTAATTTAAAAAAAGTATCTACTTGGATTAGCGCGCGAACCAGCAGAATTGACACAATGAGTGAAACGAAAATCGAAACAAGTAAAAACAATCTTTATTGTTACGACATACGACCTACTTCTAAAGTTCGGAAAAGACCGACCGGCTGAAGGGAGACCGATCGAAACAATTTTGCTCCGTTCAGTTCAATCACCACACTTTCATGCAGCGTCCGTTCGCTCTCGGCCATATTCGGTCACCCGGTCCGGTTCATTTATTCATTCAGCCAATCCGTGATCGCGAGAGCAATGAACAAATAGAACGAATGTCCGATTATTACTGGGAAACGTTTCTTTTCGTTCATTGCATGGTAACGTATCTTAATCGTACTTCGTACATGACCGACACGATACTAGCAAATGTAGCTTCAGGCTGATGCCATCTGTCTGCACCGGCGTTTTAAGGCAGAATACAGTACAATTATTGGAGGTGATTTATGCACATGTATTGACCGGTAATATTCCTATCCCGATACATGACTGACACTGATTTAAATATCGCTAGGTTACCATTGTTTGTTGTGATGTGGGACGCTTGCTGAAAATATATCAACCGAGCAACATCTAGCGTTTTACTACCGTCCACACTCTGCTGGTAGGATTACAGTATAGACCACCATAGTACTTTCCAATAACAATAAATGAGCATAACATACGATCCGTGCAACTGTCTTACAATCCTCCATCAACCCGGACTTGGCCCCCGTGGTGGAGTATGGCCTAACCTTACTGCTATGCAGGAAAAGTGGCAGTAGAAGCAGCAGTGGGGAGTTACAAAAAGAGTGGAAACAGATACAGTTAAGATTCTCCTCCTTTTATCAGCAAACCTGTTTTTTAAGTCAGGGAAGAATATTTTTTTATGGTTGATATCGATCGAACGCTTGATTCCGTGCAAATCAAGCGTTCGATCGATATCAACCCTTGTATGTAGCCACTGTTGGGGCACGGGTCTCTTCCTGCATCGCAGTCATACTCCACCACGGGGGCCAAGTCCGGGTTGGTGGAGGGTTGTAAGACAGTGGCGGGTCTTACTGTCAGAAGTTATCGAGCCGCCCATCAGGCCTCTGACATGGCTTAACGACTGCTATTACATGACAGCCGGCACCAACGGTTTAACGTGCCTTGCGAAGCACGGAAGCGCTCGGAAAAATGCCACTAGCGGTAGTCACAGGACGGTCACCTATCCTGCACCTTGCCGCGCCTGTTGTTGCTTAACTCAAGTGATTGATTCCAATCACTCGGTTCGACTAGGCCACGAGCGCTTCAAGCGTTACTTTCCGGAAATCTATAATAGCATTAAAGCGTGAAACTTTGCTAAATTCCGCCAAAAATCCCACAAGCACCATGCGGTTAGTTAATGCACCGCCCTCCCTCCCACTTTTTCAAGCTCAGCAAGACACGAACACACCACCACCGACACCAATACTTTTGTGAGAAAATGCGCTTGAAAATACACTTTTCAAAGAACATAACTTTTTACATAGAAAGTTGGCGGCTAGCACAGTTTATTAGCTCCACATATAAGTTTGTCTGAGAGAAGATTTTCCACAAAGTTTCTTAATCGATTACAACTTAGCAACTCAACTGGCGAGTCTTGTTTGCATCTAAGTTTGGAGGGAGCATCAAGAATGGTAATAAGTTTGAAAGTTATTTACGGAGTGGTGCGGGTAAAAAAATAAACTAAGTTTAAATAATTCTACACTGAAATGAAACTTACGAAGTACGCAGCTGCAGCGGTCCCGTATTTCACGAAGACTTACTTGACGATGGACAGGAGTGAACAAACTTTTGTGAAACAATAATTTTGTTAATTCAGACAATTTAATTTTAATTTACTTTCTGCTCCTTGATTTTAAACAACATTACAAAACGAGAAAACTTTTAACGGCAATGGAATAAAAATATTTGGGAAAGACTGTTTATTTACTTAGCGAAATTCTCAATTCAATCTCAGAAACTGGCCCTAAGCTGAGGAGCTCTATTTCAACTGCTTGCCGACTGCGAAGTTGCAGTTCAGGGCCTCGATTCTGATAGTGCATTATATTACCGTGACAGATACATGGTCGGGTCACGTGGGATGTTTCTTCATACCATTGACGCCTAGAAGGTTCGATGTATGTGCGCGTAGACTTGAAGCAGCAACGAAATATGTTTATGCATACGCCATGTTTATGCAACTGTCATTGTACTACTTTAGCAGAGTCTAGGCCCAGGTTTGATTGAACCAACCAAGCAGGGAACTGAACGCAACTTCAATCAGCCTGCTCGGTTCTTTGGAATTTCATTGCAGTCGTGCCAACTTCATTCAAACTGCTTCTGAACTGCAACTTTGCAGTCGGCGAACAGTTAAAAAGCAGCCCGTCGGTGTGCCCGCCTAAGACTTTAAGTTATGTTATAGCTGTAAAAAATATCGGTCGAAAAAAAACGTAATTAGCTTAATGATGCATATTTTATTGTTTCACACCGCAGTCTGTAACGCTCATCAGGTAGAACCTGGCACTGACTGAAAATCAGCGCTGAAGGCTAGTCCATCAGCATACTGCTGACTCAATTGCCATTTATAGCAGCAGGGACACGCCGTGATCTTTCGTTTTTCTTCTTTGTTTTTGTTTTTTGTGAATGTCAAGTTTAGTAATATGTTTTATGTTTGTTTTGTTACTGTGGCGTGTGCACTGTTTCTATTATAAATGTTTTTCTTCTTAATATATTATAACTATGTAGGGACATCGTAAATCATTAGGAATTACTATTTATCGATTGATGATTTCATGTTGATTGGATTTGTCTTTTGTACCTAGATGTAAATCTCACCCATTTTTCAATATCCGTACCATTTTTATTTTTAATGCACTAACCCGTGCTAAAGACAATTTTAAAAAACCTATTTAGAGTTGGAAAGAGCGCTGGCACGGATAGCCGGAGGTCGCGGGTTCGTGTCCCGGCATGGGTGGAATTTTTAGCCTCTAAATAGGTTTTAATATCCGTACCAACCAACTACTCACACTTATTCGACAATAAATGATTGATTGATTTTAAACTACTAATAGCATTGAATTAAATTCAATGCTAATAGTACTCCAGTACTACAGTGTCCGAAGTTTGAATGATACGTGTTTAATTATTCATTCCATTGAAATCGTATAAAACATATGTATGTTTTCTAACCATATTTTCTCTCACAACAGATTAAAAAAAAATTACAGTCTGTTAGCTTTTAGAACATATCTCGGCTACCATCGGATATATTCGTGTAATAGAAATATCGGAACTAATATGACACTTAATTTCACATAACTTAAAAACCTATTTAGAGGCTAAAAATTTCACCCATGCCGGGATTCGAACCCGCAACCTCTGGCTATCCGTACCAGCGCTCTACCAATTGAGCCAATGGGCGACTCACGGCATCAGTGAAATTTCGAACCTCTTTACAATATTCTCTCTCTGTATTACGTACAGAGAGAGAGATTTTTAACCTCTAAATAGGTTTTTAAATTTGTTCCTTAGCACGGGTTAGTGCATTAAAAATAAAAAAGTGTAATCATGTGGGTACAGTGATATCGTTCCGATGTTAAAACCTAACTGCAAAGTAGGTGGTCGGGGCTGTAAGTAATGCAATTTGCTTAAGTCAGATGTCGCTGCCTGTACGTAATACAGAGAGAGAATATTGTAAAGAGGTTCGAAATTTCACTGATGCCGTGAGTCGCCCATTGGCTCAATTGGTAGAGCGCTGGTACGGATAGCCAGAGGTTGCGGGTTCGAATCCCGGCATGGGTGAAATTTTTAGCCTCTAAATAGGTTTTTAAATTTGTTCCTTAGCACGGGTTAGTGCATTAAAAATAAAAAAGTGTAATTCACGTAACTTTTCAATAGTGAAGAAAAGTTTTATAATATTAAAAGTTCTCTCAGAGAGAGAGTATGGGCTTAATTACCACGCGTCCCCCACCGCGGCTTGGCAATTTCAAGTGCTTAGATACATATTAAATCATATTAGGTCTTATCGCGAATATTTATTAAGTAAAACGTAACTGTAGACTTTTAGTCCGGATCTACTTACGGGTGTTGTTCGCGCGAGAATCGATCGCGCGACGTAATCATGAATCTGTGGTCATTCATTCACCACTCATTCGTTCCGGAGCCGTCGCTCGCGCCGCTACTAATTATCCATCCATCTGCATACACATTCGCACTGTGACATACGCGTGTGATAAGTGCTCGAATTCTAGTGAAGTGATAGACATTTGGTGACCAATAAACTTTATCAGCTCAAAGAACAATATATTGACAATATTAGACTATAAGTGAACAGAGCAGGAGTGTTCCCCGTGCTCTAGACGCATCAGCTCATCCATCACCGCTCACCATCTGCCCAACAGCTCAAAGCGATCCATCATCCACCATCACCAAGTAAGTCCATTCATATCACCTCCCATTCCGCTCTCTCAATCAGCCCATCGTGAGGTAGACCTAGCCGACCCTGGTTAACTACCAGGTGTTGTTATGTATATCGGAAGAGTCCGACCAGGCTTCGCTCCGATTCGCAGAGCTTAATCATGGTGAGCGGAGACGAAGCTCGCGTCGTCGGTTGCTCGTCTCACACTGCGGGCAAAACGTAATTACCTTGTTTCCCGACATTTCGGCAGCGTTACAGTGGCCGTGGTCACGGGTAGACTGAAGTGGCGAGTACAGTAAATTATTATTATCATACTTTATTTTATTACACACGATACATTAAATAGGACATTACACAAGGAATAACATGTACAAAGGCGAGCTTATCTCAGTAAAATATTTCTTCCAGCAAACCTTGGAGATTATTGTGGGTAGTCACTTTTAGTTTTTCACAGCTGGCTGACACACAATAAAGGCCAATGGATTAATATGTAACTATGTGGAAGTATCGCGGATCATCTATATAAAATTTGTATGGGAGGTATAAAGAATCTAGGGAGTGAACGGGCGAACAAAAAAAAATCCACGCAGACGGAGTCGCGGGCATAAGCTAGTTAAGAAATATAATTTCAAATGCTGATGTACTTAAACACCTCAGGCACTCAGATTAAATCACGATGTTTTCCTTCAACGTTAGCGAGTAGTTGCGACTATAAATTCACAAATCTAATATTAGGTATATATCTTCAATGTTGATTACATTATAATGTAACCGCTGGGGACACCACGCTTCAGATGGAGACCACCACCAAATTACTGGGTTTTCACATCGATAGTGGCATAACGTGGGAGACCCATATAAACGAGCTCTGCTCAAAGCTAAGCCGAAACTGTTTTGCCCTGCGGCGCCTTGCCGATACCGCGGCCCGTAATGTTGTAGTACAATGCTACCACGCAACCATACATAGCTCCATCACGTATGGTGTAGAGCTGTGGGCTCGAGCCGCGGACGTCGATAGAGCCTTTTCTATGCAGAAGCGAGCAGTCCGGCCCATTGTGGGTATATCCGATGATGAGTCATGCAGAGATCTCTTCAAGGAGCTTAACATTATGCCACTCCCCTGCGAGCTGATATATCACATGGCCCTGTTCACTCACAATAACATTAATAAATTCCAACTCAGAGGCAAAAACGCGTCTCACCCGATGCTCCGCAGCAACAAGCTTTCCCATCTCCTCGCGGCGCCTGATCACAAACTCTGTAAATCGGACAGGTACGTGTACATAATGGGCCCAGCAGTCTACAATAGACTGCCAAACTCTATTAAAAAAGACAGCACCTCCTACAATCAATTTAAAATCAAATTAAGAAAGTGGCTATTAGAACATACCTTTTACAGCTATAAAGAATTTCTTTGTATGCCAATAATCATGTAAATATAAGAATAAATGCTACTGAAAAAAGTATATTCAATAACGTATTTTTTGTACATAGACATTAAATAATAATATTATTACAATAATGATAATAATATGTATGACATGTAACTCTTAATAAGTTATCAATAAATTATCTGTATCTCTATCTGATTGACGCGTAGACATAACATGAATCAGATCGAGATTAACAAGTGAACTAACAAGGAAAGCCCATCGAAGAATTTGCAAGTGTTAATTGCAAATTAAGTAAGAAGATTACTACCCCAAATACTTTAGGGAATTAAGCTGAGGAGTCCCTAAGTGGCCATTTAATTTGATTACGAAAAATTCTAATCGACAGATTTAATCTGTCACAGCGAAGTTTAATGATGTTTTTCTCGAGCACAAAAAATGGGAGTGAAAAATTTAAGGGCCCATCGATGCAGAGGTTTTTTTGGTATCGCAATTTTAGCATTGTTTAACGGATAAGATAAGATTAAATTTGTATTGTATTTATTTCCTCATCGCGTAGATTGTTATTATAACGTATTTATGTAAGTTTATCATAACTATGTATGTAACTGTTTATGTAGGTATATTGTTATTTATATAAGTAGTGTATTAATATATTCATATTTGCACCGACTACCCGTCTCTTATTTCCTCCAGCAACTTTCCGTCGTAAGGTTGTCTGGAAGAAATTGCTTTTAATAATAAAGCCGCCAATTGTACTTTATATCTTTACATGTTTTATAATATGTGCTCTGGTGTACAATAAAGAATATTCTTATCTTATCTTAAATTAGGAATGTGAGTGGAAGGGCTGGTAAGGAACGTCCCAGGCGGACATACATCGACCAAATAGGGGATGTATTAGCAAAGGGAAAGATGAAAAGTACCCGGAAGCGGCGTGCGTACATGGATCGACTTATGAACGTTGATGAAGCGAGGGTGATCTGTAAGGATCGTGGCAAGTGGCAGTCCCTGGTCTCTGCCTACCCCTCTAGGAGACAGGCATGAGATTATGTATGTATGTATGTAAATTAGGAATCTGAATAGGCATGACGAACGATTTTTGGATTCTCATCCATAATGGGGGGGGCACATTTAGCATTTTACAAAAACACTTATATTTCAGTAATAAACTAAAAGAAGGTTCCGAAGGCTACACCCATTTTTCTAAAATTATTTTAAACCTGTGAAAAAACAGCTCACAGTGTCATGGCGTCGAATCTGATGTCACGCCTTGGTAAAGAAACATTGTAATTACTAGCAGTCGCAACAAAGCTCGGGTAAAGTTTCCAAAAATTAACCTAAGCGTAACGTGACGCGGTGTGATGAGTATTTCAGTCAAAATGGCTGAAAACATTATCATAATCTTCTATTTTATTGAAAACTAGCTGACCCAGCGAACTTCGTACCGCCTAACAGTCAATTCGTTAATTTCTTTTTTATTTTTCTCTCCGTAAGAACCATCCTCGTACTTCAAGGAATTTTCTAAAAAAAGCATTAGCGAAATCGGTTCAGCTGCTCTCGAGATTTGCGCCTACCAACACATTCAGCGATTCATTTTTATATTATAGATATTGGCAATCTCTTTGTTTTATTATAAAACTAAATCAGTGTTCAGTGTTTTTAATATGTACTTTTCCCTAATATCGCTAAATCTTTAACTTATTTTATACTGTTGTCACGCCTATTGAACACACAAGAGAAAAAACCACCTTACATGGCTTTGTAGCTAAGTAGTCTTAGTAAGATTGCCTTGTCGTAATGTAATAGTGAGCGGTCATAACGGAACTGAGCGATGTTAGCAGAGAGGCAGAACACGTGTTCTTTATCTGCAGATTGTTGTCTAAGTACCTACATTTGTGAAATTACATTAACAGTACAATTCGCTAACTGTGAAGGAAAAGATCGTAAAGAGAACTGAGTGAGGTGATCAACAACCCTCACAGCCCATAAAACCTTCACTCCAAACTCAATACCTGCAAGGCGAATTTCAAAAATTCCGGTCCTTGTCCCTTTTATTTTCCCCTTTCTTTATAATAAACTTATGATACAGTGTGACTTCGTAAAACTTACTTTCTTTGCGGCCAAAACACATATCACCAAATTTTTGAGGACACTCAGTTATGAAGATACCGAAAAGCTCTTTAGTAAAAATATCTAATATGTATAAGTAAACTCAGTATATATTTCCTATAGTATATTAATTGTAACTCTTAATGAGATGGATCTAATAGTGTAAATTATAGTTTTAGTGCATGCTTTATTAATAATTTTGTAATACATTGTACGCTGTGATGTGCTTAAAATAGTCGTCGTTTAAATTAATATATAATAACTGATAAACGAAAATAAGAGCCCCCAAGATACTGGCTCTGCCTAGTTTGGGGGCTGTCATCGAAACCTAAATATTAATCAAACCATGAACAATCATTCTGTGCATCAAATTTTGTAATTCAACTGCGTCATTTTAAATAAATATTTTTACTTTTACTTTTTGAGAAAAGACATTTGAAACCCAAGTTACTCGTATTTAGTTAGACCTGGGATTTCTGCACTTTGCCTCATAGTTGGGCCATTTTACGTAGCAAGCGTTGAGGTATGTTAATGCGTATGTTAATGAGGTATGTTAAAGTGCTGAGGTATATTAATCTCTAGATATTAGGGTTTCCTTACGATGTTTGCCTTCACAGTTGGCGAGTGGTATTGCTACAATAATTTTACAAATGTACATTTATTGACAAGTGTTGAAAACAAACACATCTCAAGCCATTGTTACAATAATTTTACAAATGTACATTACTTGACAAGTGTTGAAAACAAACACATCTCAAGCCATTGTTACAATAATTTTACAAATGTACATTACTTGACAAGTGTTGAAAACAAACACATCTCAAGCCATTGTTACAATAATTTTACAAATGTACATTAATTGACAAGTGTTGAAAACAAACACATCTCAAGCCATTGTTACAATAATTTTACAAATGTACATTACTTGACAAGTGTTGAAAACAAACACATCTCAAGCCATTGTTACAATAATTTTACAAATGTACATTAATTGACAAGTGTTGAAAACAAACACATCTCAAGCCATTGTTACAATAATTTTACAAATGTACATTACTTGACAAGTGTTGAAAACAAACACATCTCAAGCCATTGTTACAATAATTTTACAAATGTACATTACTTGACAAGTGTTGAAAACAAACACATCTCAAGCCATTGTTACAATAATTTTACAAATGTACATTACTTGACAAGTGTTGAAAACAAACACATCTCAAGCCATTGTTACAATAATTTTACAAATGTACATTACTTGACAAGTGTTGAAAACAAACACATCTCAAGCCATTGTTACAATAATTTCACAAATGTACATTACTTGACATGTTGAAAACAAACTCATCTCAAACCTGGAGACATCTGGATTCGAATCCATGATCCACGATCTCTTGACCGACAATCCCGCGTTTTACCGCTTCTATTTGAAACCCTAACCAAACTAACCTATTTTGTTAATTATTCATGTATTTATATATAATATTCATTTTTTTATTTTTATTTATGTAAATTATTTGTATGTATCTATTGATAATTTTATTTATTCAAACTGTTATTTAGGCATGTATTTATAAAGGTACCTCTGAAATTATCGTTTACCATGTTTTTTTTACATCTACTTCCTTCTCTAATGTATTAGTCCAGTTCATCCAAAGGTTGTCTGGAAGAGATCACTTTTAGTGATAAGACCGCCGTCTGTACTCTTAGGTTAAGTAATATCTGTGTAATTTCCATTTTTATGTATAATAAAGTGTTATCTATCAGTATCAATCTATCAAACCTAAGTTTCTATACAGTCGTCGTATCACTACATATATAATCTCAAGACTTACAGAAGACAAGATTCTACAGTAAATATTCGGATTTCGTGACGCCATTTTTTTTGCACTAAACGAATGATTTTTCAAACCACTTTCTAGTTCGAAATACAAAATTTTCCAAACGAAAAACCGAACATGGACCGTTTGACCGCACGTTCTCCGTTGTTCCTCCTTCATTACGAAGGAAATTATCACCTAGACCCTCGATTGCGCCATTGACAGCCTTAAAGACGAAGTGATAGGGCCTAAGTTCGTCTGAGAGAGTGCAAGTCGCATTTGCAAGGGATTCCAGGCTGCGGTTTGAGGATTGTATCACAGTGGACTGAACTAGACAGAGGGATGAATGTCATGTGGCAACTTTGATTGTTGCATTTAGCGTTGCGGAGCTATAAATACAGAACATTACACGTAAATAAAACGGCTCCAGTAGTTCTTAAGTTAACTCCGGAATTATCTGAATTTTATTTTATATATAATCGTTTATTTCGGACCATACAAATTATTATTAAATTATTGGAAGAAACCGACCACTTTTGGCTTTTATGGCAAAAGCTCGCGCCGTCGGTTAAAAAATGTGAGTAATTACGAAAGTTTTCACTACAGTTATTGTTTAAATAGTCAGAAAGTTCATGAAAAGTGGAAAAAAAACGAAAATTGCTTAGATATTGCGATAAAGTTTCTACTATCATTTAGTCCTATGTAATGTAATTGTTTATATTCTATCGCTTACTTGCTAGTACGCACACAGGCCCCAATTGTGAAAATCGGAAGAAAAAAAGGATTATACGCATCGAATTGATTACCTCCTCATTTTTTGAACTCACCTAATAACTATTTTTATTTTAATCTCAAGACTGAGGAGGTTAATAACCACTTAATTAAAACTGTTTTTATACGGATTTATGCTCGTTTATTTTTCGGCACTTTTTCAGGTGCCGTGGTCCCGGATGACTCGGGACCACGGCACCTAAAAAAGTACCGAAACGTCGGAAAATTGTAAAAATGTAATAAACGAGCATAAATCCGTATAAAAACAGTTTTAATTATGTTTACTGCTCGTGTTAACCTTAGAAAATACAATAAAAACCACTTGTTTTCGTTCAAGGGTTCACTAGCCTCTTGGCTCTCTATCACCAACAGCAAACAAACGACAAAAATCGCTAGTGGTGGTTTGGAGCCTGCATGTACCTAATGACCACGAAGCGCTCGTGGCCTAGTCGAACCGAGTGATTGGAATCAATCACTTGAGTTAAGCAACAACAGGCGTGGACAGTAACTACCGCTAGTGCCACATTTCCTAGCCTTTTCGTGCTTCGCAAGGCACGTTAAGCCGTTGGTGCCGGCTGTCATGTAATGACAGTCGTTAAACCATGCCAGAGGCCTTGTAGGCGGCTTGATAACTTTTGACAATAAGACCTGCTACTGTCTTACAAACTTCCACCAACCCGGACTTGACCCTCGTGGTGGAGTGTGGCCTAACTTTCCTCTCCCCCAGCAGTAGAGACATGCAAGGGTTGACATCGATGTATCTAATACAGGTCCCTAAATCTGATTTTAAAACCTCAACTAGGGGAGCACAACGTTACCAGAAAGATTGATCCGATTATCAGCTAGCACCATCCTGCTTTATTTCACCGCATCAAGCGAGATGCCACTACCCGATAGCAGTATATTTTTTATCTTGAAATGAAATGAAAAGGTTTTATTCCAAGTAGCACAGAAACTGCGGCTTAATGAACGTTACAATTCAAATTAGGTGTCCATTTCAAAACCTATATCATTTTGGAGAAAAATGAACGAAAAAAAACTCCAAACTTAGTCTTTTCAAGGTCCGTTATTAACAGAGTTTACATAATTATTTTAAAACATAGAACTCATGCATTATAGTAGCTTTAACCAGACATAATTGTCATCTTGATAATCCTTTATGTTACAGCAGTCTTTTTGGCACAAATTGTACTAGTTTTTTGACGTTGTGCTCCCTTAGCTGGTTTGCGTTTGCGGGTTCGCTAGCCAGTTGACTTTCTGTCTGACGTCATTTTCAGTGATTGTGGTCAGCAAACGAATGGCGAACAGCTTGGCTTGTGTACGAAGGCTTGTATCATGTGGGGGAGCTCTGTGACTGACGTAGATATTCATATCTACGTAAGAGCCGTAACGCTGGGCCTAGTTTCATAAAACTACAACTCGTAGTTTATTGTAAAAAGTACGTAGTTCGTAGTTTATTGTTAAAAGGCTACTTGGTAATCTGTGGGTTAATCGAATTATCATAGTAAGCCACGAATTGTAGTTATATGAAACAGGAGTTTGAATAAAATGGTAGGTTTGTTTGTTTGTTTGTTTGTTACACACAAAAAAGAAATAAAATTTATGAAAACACAATGTACAAAGGCGAGCTTCTCTTTGTGAGAGTTACACTTTATTGCTCAATAAAAATT
Organism: Yponomeuta sedellus; assembly: GCA_934045075.1. Taxonomy (NCBI): domain Eukaryota; kingdom Metazoa; phylum Arthropoda; class Insecta; order Lepidoptera; family Yponomeutidae; genus Yponomeuta; species Yponomeuta sedellus. Next base: position 20,766,392 of record OW203728.1, read on the forward strand.
AAATAACATAAAAAAGATACAATGTTATCATAACTACGTTCAAAGTCGAACTTATCTCAACAGAAATTAGGTAGGATTATAGCATGATCTTAATAATTTGGTATTTTTTTGTCAGCAATGTTTGTGTTCCACTGCTGAGTAAATGCTTCCTCCATGAGCTTCTGTTTTATGAAACTTAAACTAAAAAAAAAAAAAATACTATCGAAGACCGGTGGTAGCGGAGTGGTGTAGAACGCCGGACTTTCAATCGGGAGGTCGTGGGTTCAAACCCCGGCATGTACCAATGACTTTGTTTTCTAAGTTATGTACATTTGTGAAATTATAGTAGCAATACCACTCGCCGAGTGTGAACCGAGTTCACCAACGGCTGAAATTGACTTGCGAAGCACGGAATCGCTCGGAAAAATGCCACCAGCGGTAGTCACGGGACGCTTACCCATCCTGTACCTGACCGCGCCTGTTGTTGTTTAACCAAGTGATTGATTCCAATCACTCGGTTCGCCTAGGTCACGAGCGCTTGGGGTGCGATGCCAGATTACCTTCTCGTGTGCCCTTCCGCTTCCGTTCCTACTGATTGAACCAGTGGGAAGGGTAAGTGGCAAGGGCCGGTGCACCCTGGGCGCTGGTCAGTAACTTCTCTTTATGGGATCTTGCTGGCCAGCGGCGAAAAATCTGGCGGGAGGGGTCGCGTGGGCCCTGTTTCACCCTGTGGAGCGGGACCCAGGCAACCAACCGACTGAAGGACCGACTGGGGGAGGCGCTGTTGCGCGGAAGCGCGCGCGCCTCGTACCAGTCGGACCAGAGTGGCCGTGGGCGGAGGGTTGAGGGGCCCTCCGCCTCCATCATGGCGGGAGGGGTCGCGTGGGCCCTGTTTCACTTTGTGGAGCGGGACCCAGGCGACTAACCGATTGAAGGACCGACTGGGGGGGGCGCCGTTGCGTGGAAGCGCGCGCGCCTCGTACCAGTCGGACCAGAGTGGCCCTGGGCGGAAGGTCGGGGGACCCTCTGCCTCCATCATGGCGGGAGGGGTCGCGTGGGCCCTGTTTCACTCTGTGGAGCGGGACCCAGGCGACCAACCGAATGAAGGACCGACTGGGGGGGGGGGGGCGCCGCTGCGCGGAAGCGCGCGCGTCTCGTACCAGTCGGACCAGAGTGGCCGCCGGGACGCGGAGGGTCGGAGGACCCTCCGCCTTCATCACGGCTGGACGGAAGGCGCCCTTGCGTGTTCCGAGGGTGCTTTCTGGCACGGAGATCAAGATCTTACGCACTTGGCCCCTATGCGCTCCAACGAAGAGATGCGGCGTTCCCTTGCCCTGTTTCTGCGGGCGGGGCAGGGACGCCGACGAAGGAGTGCCCGAAAGGTCGCCTGCAGACGGGGTCGCGGAAGTGTGCGCAAGCGTCCCCGTGGCCCCGTCCTTTGCGGTGCGGAGGAACACCCCAGGAGTTTTAGTCGGTATACCGCCCTTTTCAGGGCGGGGAGTCCGACATAACCACTGTGCTCCCCCGAGCCGGTGGCACCCGTAATTGGGGTTTCTCCTGGGTAACAAAAAAAAAAGGTCACGAGAGCTTCATAAAGAAAAGCAGCAATAAATAGATAAAGAAGCAACCTACCCTCCACAGGCAATGAAATAAAAATATCGGTTTCATATCAGGGTCTAACAGGGTTGCAGCAAAGTGAATGTGTTTTGTCCACGGTAGGCCCGGAACCGGCTGTCAGTTGCCCCACATTATTCGTTACGTAAAAACAACGCTTGATTATATAACTTTTCACCTATATATCTGTGTGCAAAAAAGGAAATATCTATGGAACTGTGTCGTACATTTCTGTTCCTCAAATTCACTGTCACGTACCAGATAGCCACTGAAATGCCTTTTTCACTATTATTATTATTATTAATACGTTTATTGCACATAAGTAAAAAAATACAATGGCAATGTGGCGGACTTAATGCTAACCCCACCACAGGAGCCAAATCCAGACTTGCTAGACTTGTGGCTGGTCTTACTATCAGAAGTATTCAAGCCGCGCCGTAAGGCTTAACGACTGCCATCTATCGACGGCAACTGGCACCCAACTGCTTAACATGCCTTGCGAAGTACCGCTTGGAAAGATGCCACTAGCGTTAGTCAAAGACGGTCACCCAACCATGCACTGACATGCTCAACCTTCGTGATCGTTTTAAGATCACTCAGGCGGCCCGGGCTGCGGGCGATTCTGAAAGGAATCTTATATGTATTGTGGGCTAACATATCTTTTAATATGAATTCAACGTTATATTACTATCCCTTGATAGATTCCTTATTTTTTCTGGCCTGTGGGCTCTAAAGGTTCGCCCTATACCTACCGTGCTACCTACTTAATCTAAACGGGCTCCGGGAAAAGAAGCCCCGAATCGCGGGGTAGGTATCGCTTTTTGTTATGATATCTCCGTTTCTCAGAGAGTTGGCTTCAATCGAGCAGAAAGTTGATATAGCTGCGAGAAAAAAATATAAAGAAGGAAAATTCCAGCGAAATCTCCCCTTCGGTACAGCTCGTCCAAAAATTCAAGAAACCGGAAGCCAAACTTTGTTAGTTGTATATAACCTCACGCCTGTATCCCAGAGGGGTAGGCAAAGACCAGGGACTGCCACTTGCCACGATCCTGACAGATCACCTTCGTTTCATCAACGTTCATAAGTCGTTGCATGCACGCACGCCGGTTCCGGGTACTTTTTATCTTTCCGTTTGCTAATACATCTCCTATTTGGTCAATGTATGTCCGCCTGGGACGTCCCTTACCAGCCCTTCCACTCACATTCGCAATATATATTTGTTTCGACAATCTTTCTTCCTTTATCCTCTTCACATGTCCATACCAACGGAACATTATTTTATCAATTCTGGTCACTACGTCCTCTTTTGGGCCACAACGTTCTCTAATCAGACTATTGCGTAGTCATTGAAAGTAACGCTACATATACTTCTCAAGGACGTTATAAGTGGTACATACATACATAACCTCACGCTTGTATCCCAGAGGGGTAGGCAGAGACCAGGGACTGCCACATGCCACGATCCTGACAGATCACCTTCACTTCATCAACGTTTATAAGTCGTTGCATGCACGCACGCCGGTTCCGGGTACTTTTTATCTTTCTTTTTACTAGTGGTATTATCGAAAATTAAGACCATTTCATTAAAAGCGCTCGTGGCCTTGTCGAACCAAGTGATTGGAATCAATAACAAAGACTACCGCCAGTGGTATTTTTCTGACCACTTCCGTGCTTTGCAAGGCAAGTTAAGCCGTTGGTGCCAACTGTAATGTAATGACTGTAGTTACGCCATGTCAAGGGCTTTATGGGCGGCTTGATAACTTCTGACAGTAAGGCCCGCCACTGTCTTACAATTCTCCACCAACCCGGACTTGGCCCCCGTGGTGGAGTACAGCCTAACCTTCCTGCAATGCTGGAAGAGACCCGTGGCTCGGCAGTGGGGACATACAAGGGTTGTTATCGAAGATCATTTACTACCTTTGGTTTAGCACAATATTTTTCTTTAATGAAATGACTGTAGTTTTTATTTTGGTAATGTTTATAATTGCAAAAAATTAACTAACACAAACAAAAAGTCTGAGTTAAGCCTTATTCCTTAATTTCTACACTTTTTGGACAGAGTATACGCGGTAGTTACGGCTGGTGATCTTTTTTCTTGGAAGGGATTTGATTACCACCGTGATTGGCAGTGACTTAGTCTGGGGGTATATCCAAGTTTGTGACGTTTTTGCCTAGTACCATAGCACAGGGTATCCTAGTTTGAAACCAGGACAAGGGATTGTGTTGTAAACTATCGAATAATCTGTGAGACAACTTTAGATACATAGATAGATAGAATATTCTTTATTGCACACAGAAATTACAGTAACAGAAATTATTTTAAAAAACAGTACAAATGGCGGCCTTATTACTAAGAGCAATTTCTTCCAGCCAAATATATGTAAGAATGTACGTACATTTACTTTCACGGGATTCACTTTAGTGTGACGGAACATCTTTTTGGGCTTTTTAATACCAAAACAAAAATTATCCATCACGGTTCATTTGATAAGAGAAAATTACTCTTGAGATAGACCCGATGTTGTTAGGAATATTAAAATATTAAATAATTAATTGACTTCAATGTTAAAAACCTATTTAGAGGCTAAAAATTCCACCCATGCCGGGATTCGAACCCGCGACCTCTGGCTATCCGTGCCAGCGCATTTTCCAACTGAGCTAATGGGCGACTCATTTCACTGATGCCGGTGAGTCGCCCATTAGCTCAGTTGGAAAGAGCGCTGGCACGGATAGTCAGAAGTCGCGGGTTCGAATCCCGGCATGGGTGGAAATTTTAGCCTCTAAATAGGTTTTTAAAATTGTCTTTAGCACGGGTTAGTGCATTAAAAATAAAAATAGTATAATCATGTGGGTACAGCGATATCATTCTGATGTAAAAACCTAACCGCAAAGTAGGTACTCGGGGCTGTAAGTAATGCAATCTACTTCAGCCAGATGTCGCCGCCTGTACGTAATACAGAGAATAGTGAAAAGAGGTTCGAAATTTCACTGATGCCGGTGAGTCGCCCATTAGCTCAGTTGGGAAGAGCGCTGGCACGGACAGCCAGAGGTCGCGGGTTCGAATCCGGGCATGTGTGGAATTTTTAGCCTTTAAATAGGTTTTTAAAATTGTCCTTAGCACGGGTTAGTGCATTAAAAATAAAAATGGTATGACTTCAATGTGTTCAAGGGGAGGGCTATGTCCAGTTGTGGACTGCATAATTTAGCCTGAAGAAGAAGAAGAAGAATTAGTTTTACTCTCTCTCTCTCTCTCTGAGAGAAAACCTGTGCGCCTTACAGTGGGTCATATTTAGGCTACATTATTATTGTTTGAGTGTGTTATGGTAAAACCTCACATTTGAGAGGTCGTGGGTTCAAATCTTGGCATGTACCAATGACTTTGTTTTCTACTTAACGAACATTTGTGAATTTGGTAGTAGCAATACAGCTAGCTGTCTGTGAAGGAAAACATCGTGAGGAAACCAGAATGTCTCAGGAGTTCAGTCCGCACTGGGCACGCCAGTACTCTCTCTCGGAAAGAAGGCTTGGTCCCTGAAGTGTGAATAAAAAACAATTTTTATTTGGGACGTACGCGAGTATGTTATGTAAGTGTGTCCAATTGCGATTGCAACCCTGTATATCCCCACTGCTGGGCACGGGTCTCCTCCTGAATTGCAGGAAGGTTCGGCCATACTCCACCACGGGGGCCAAGTCTGGGTTGGTGGAAGTTTGTAAGACGAGCCTTACTGTCAGAAGTTATCAAGCCGCCCATAAGGCCTCTGACATGGCTTAACATAGACATGGTGTCCAATTCAATTTTCCCTTATTCCTTAACTCCTTTTGAACTTCTTTTGAAATAACTTTTTGAACAGATTTATCAGATATAGATTGGTCAGATTTTATCGAATACTATTTCTATCGTTGCCATAGCACAGGTTAACCGAGTTTGCCACCACTGCAAGAGATTATGTTGCGTGAAAGGTAAAGCGGTTGGCACGCTGACTGTAAAACCGAAGGTCTCGGGTTCGATCCCCGGCCGGGTCAAACGAGGAAAAGAACTTTTCTAGTTTGTCTCGGGTCTTGGATGTTATCTATGTATTTATTGTATTAAATCTATCATACAGTTTAGCACCTATAACACAAGTTAGTTGTACTTAGTATAGGGCTAACGAGATCTGTGATAAATATTTATTTATGCTATCATCGGTTATCATGTGGAAAATCTCCCGTTTGATGGACGCAGAGCCTCATTGCCAAGTAATTATTTTAGGAGGCTTCCGTTTGAGTTAAGTCCCTTCCCACTCCAAGGATTAACATTCAATCTTAAGTTTCGGCAGATTGTAATAAAGATTTTAGAGAAAGTCGGTCTATGTTTTGCGCTGGATAGGCAAGTTTTGAGACTTAATTATTTGGACATGATTGGCCAGAAGTTCGCCCAACAAGAAGTAGGCAAATTGGAAAATTTAGAAAGAAAAGACAAAAACAACTATAATCCTACTTAAAATTATAAATGGGAAAGTTTGTGAGGATGGTTGGATGTTTATTATTCACTCACGCATCACGCAATCACTTCCTAGACGATGTACCATCTTTCATCGTTCCCTGCGTGTCCTAACACCTGCACTCACGAGGACCTAATGACTGCAAGTGATAACATATTAAACGGGTTTTCTTTCTTCTTCAGGCTATATTATGTAGTCCACTGCTGGACATAGCCCTCCCCTAATGAGCACCATAGCGACCTGTCTTCAGCTTCTGCATCCAGCATCTGCCGGAAGTTTTTCGCAGATCCCACCTGGTCGGAGGGCGTTCTACACTACGTTTGCCGAGTCTCGGTCTCCACTCAAGAACACGTTTACTCCAACGGTTGTCGGTTCTTTGCGAGAAATGGCCAGCCCACTGCCACTTCACCTCGCTAATTCTCTGAGCTATGTCGATAACTTTGGTTCTCTGTCGGATGCATTCGTTACGAATCCTATCCTTCAGAGGAACTCCGAGCATAGCTTACTCCATAGCTCACTGAGCGACTTAAACGGTTCTTATCGCGATTATTTATTAGGTAAAGATAATTTATTTGTTTCCCAACGTTTCGGCAGCGTTACAGTTGCCCGAGTGTACCGGAGACCACGGCACTGTAACGCTGCCGAAACGTCGGGAAACAAGGTGGAATTTTCTTTTTTATGTACAATAAAGTGTTCTCTATCGATCGATCTATCTATCTATCTAAGGAGCGGCCATGCTAGGCCCCAAATAGAGTATGGAATCCGACGCCGGAAGAAGGTGGTACAATTATTAAAACTATTATTTTTTATTAAAACTATTAAACATTCTTTAACTACTCCAATTGAGAAGTTAAAGAATGGAACAAACTCCCTGAAGAAATAGTGACAGCCACAAGCATTAATATGTTTAAAAACAAACTGGATAAATATCTAAAGGAAACAAAACAGACAAAGGAGTTAAACACAAATGTACATCTGGATACAGACTTCACCAGTTCTAGAACTGCCTGCCTGAATTACAAATAATAATAATAATAATAATATTAGATTGTAAACAATGCCCCTAAAGGCACTGCAGTGTCCGAGTGGTTTTTTTCACACAATGTGAGTGAAGATGCATGTTAGTTAGTTAATCAGACCTTAGATTTCCGGACTTAGCCTCATAGTTGAGCCATTGCACGTAACAAGCGCTGAGGTAAGTTAACACTTTAGACACTAGGTTTTCCTTCACATTAGCGAGTGGTATTGCCACTATAACTTTACAAATACACATAACTTAGAAAACAAAGTCATTGGTGCATGCTGGGATTCGAACCCACGACCTCCAGATTGAAATGCCGGCGTTCTACCGCTTCGCTACCACCGCTATAGAGCGGTGAAGGTGCCAATGAATGTATATAATTTATGATGTCGTAAAGCGTAAATAATGAAAGACTTCCACGTTGTGCTCTATTTAAAATGTGTTTTATTTATTTTAATTATAACTAGCTGACCCAGCAAACTTCCTACCGCCTAACAGTCGATTCTTATTTTTTTTTCTCTCCGTAAGAACCATCCTCGTACTTCAAGGAATATTCTAAAAAAAGTTTATCTTAATTATTCAAGGAATATTCTAAAAAATTAACAAAATCGGTTCAGCTGCTCTTCAGATTTGCGCTGGCCAACACACTCAGCGATTCATTGTTATATTAGCGATTCATTTTTATATTATAGAAGATATAAATAGACCACTGGATAGAAACATAATAAGCAGGAAAAGAAAAATTTAAATGGTCTGGTCTAGTCGAAATGTAAAGTAGTAATTCTAAAAATGAAATCTCAAATGTGTGACGTAATTTTAAATTTCGAAAGTGATAGACAGAATTAAAGAAATATAAAAAAATGGTTTTAAAAACCTATTTAGAGGCTAAAAATTTCACCCATACCGGGATTCGAACCCGCAACCTCTGGCTATCCGTGCCAGCGCTCTTCCAATTGAGCCAATGGGCGACTCACCGGCATCAGTGAAATTTCGAACCTCTTTACACTATTCTCTGTATTACGTACAGGCAGCGACATCTAGCTTAAGTAAATTGCATCACTTACAGCCCCCGACTACCTACTTTGCAGTTAGGTTTTACATCGGAATGATATCACTGTACCCACATGATTATACTATTTTTATTTTTAATGCACTAACCGTGCTAAGGACAATTTTAAAAACCTATTTAGAGGCTAAAGAGGTCCTTAGCACGGGTTAGTGCATTAAAAATAAAAATAGTATAATTATAAAAAATGGTGTAAAGAGGTTTGCACCTTTACAAACTCCTCTGATTGCGTAGATCTCCTTTTTGTCGTATCGATGACCAGCCATGGTGGTGAAACGATTTGCCAATCAGCGTAAGGTACTCGCTGATTGTTGCTCAGGGTGCGCCAGACGTACGGACTCAGTGAATAAGTCAATTGAGAGGGCTAATTCTCCGATTTGAGGTTGCCTGGAAGAAATTACTATTAGCAATAAGGCCGCCAATTGTACTATCTTATCTTCTGTATCTGCTGTTTCTGCATGTATAATTTTTCCGGTATACAATAAATAATATTCTTATCTTATCACGTTTCATGCACCTCATTATGTAGATGAAGGTTTAGATTGTGCGATCAAAACTACAAGTAATAACATAAGTCTTACGTATAATTTGTTTTTCGTGAAGTCAAAAGAAGTTATTTTGGTCGCAGTTGCTGTAAGACCACTTACGGATCTTCAACAGTAGCTTTTATCGTTTTGGACATAAGAGTCAACATTGAAAGAACGAGGATCTCTTAGAGTATTGCAAACTGTACCTCGTCATTTAAAAAGTTAGCGGCTCTTTCTAATATCATCTCGTTTTGCGGTTGTGCCTAGCCGCAATTCACGACTTTATTGTCCTGTGGTTAAGGTCTGAAATTAGTAAGCAGGCTCTGATTGTAAGGCGTTTTGTAATCGAAAAGTTTTTGTATTGAACTTCGAAGTTTCCTCAAAGTTTGTGGTGACATCCATCTCTACACCCATTTACATTCAGTCCATTGCTGCTTACTACACTCTAAGCAGGATGTCACAAAATTCCCATCATAGATAGAATAAGAGATAGGTTTTTTATTCTACACAGAAATACATCCAAAAATGAACAAACAAATAAATAAATAAATAAACAAACAAACAAACAAATAAATAAATAAATAAGACAAATAACTTTTCCTGTGGTGATAAACTCCAAAGAGCGAAAATTGCCATAGGATTAATTAATATGAGACATAGTTTATTATCAATTTAGTAAAATTCACAGCTTTTTCTCTAAATTTAAAGATAGATAGATAGAGAACACTTTATTGTACATAAAAATGGAAATTCCACAGATATTTCTTAATCTAAGAGTACAGACGGCGGCCTTATCACTAAAAGTGATCTCTTCCAGACAACCTTCGGATGAACTGGACTAATACATTAGAGAAGGAAGTAGATGTACAAAAAAAAACATAGAAAACATTAATTTCAGAGGTTCCAAATACATGCCTCAATAACAGTGTGAATAAATAAAACTATCAACAGATACGAGTACGTACAAATAATTTACATAAATAAAAATAAAAAATGAATATTAAACATAATTACATAAATAATAAAGTCCTTTTTTATTTGACTTTTATTTATTTTAATCCTTTGTCGCACTTATTAAACGAGGAAATGTACATGGCCGTGCTTAATGCAAGAAGCATTCTCTTCCAGCAAGCTCTTGGTGTTGAAGAGAGTAATATTAATAAAATTAACATTTCCTTGCCAAAATGCAAAGCAAAGTTACACGTGCAAACTTTGTATTGATGAATGAAACCTCCTTTGTTGTATGACAATTCAATCGATTAATCAGCCGGTACTTGCCTACTGCTGAGTGCTTAGTGCGAGTTTTTTAACTACTCGATCGCGTTAACGTAAACTCATATTTCTATGGCATCGAGGAAGCGCCACCTAGCGACAAGTATGGAAATTAAAATTGCTGAGTGCGAGTTGTAATGGTTTACGTTGAGAAGTGAACACGTTTACCAGCCAAAACACGATTAAACGCGAGTGCGTGTTGTTCTGTGACAGCGTTTTGCCAGTTCGAACGGTTAACTTACTCATACTTACTAGTCAATGCTCGATTAACGCGGTAGTAAAGTTATTCGATTGGATCTGTCAAACTCGCACTAAGCACTCTGGTCATAAGCCTTCTCGAAGGCACGGGGATTTCTTATGCCATCCTCATCCAGCTACTGCCAGCAATCTTTGGCCACGGCCACACAGAAAGAACGTGGGGCGAGGGCGTGGAAAAGACGCACCATCTTTCCACGTTATTTCATGTTCATACTAAATTAGCTGTTTACCCGCGGTTTATAGATTTTACCATGAGAATAAGATATTTTCCTGGTAGCCTATAATATTAGTGCGACGTACTGAAGTGTCAACAACACAACAACGACTTCTATACGTCCGACGTTTTTCTTGTGTGCCCCAGGCCCTACGGAGATGGTGGGCGTCCTATGTTGGGTTTGTCAGATTATGCAGGACTAGCTTTTGCCCGCGACTTCATCCGCGTGGATTTTTTTTGCAACCCCGTTCACTCCCTTAAGGGTTAAATTTATAAAAACGGCGAAACACGTGTTCAATCAATTGTGTTGAAGAGTATTGTTTCAAGAAAATTAGACCACATTATTTATATCTCCCATACAAATTTTGGCAACCCTTTTCACCCCCTTAGGGGTTGAATTTAAAAAAATCCGGTCTTATTCGTTGGCTTCATTATATATAGACCCTCTGTGCAAAATTTCAGCTTCCTAGGTCCAACGGCTTGGGCTGGGCGTGGATGAGTGAGTGAGTCAGTCAGGACTTTATTGAAATAACATAACATAACATTTACATACAAGAACATATGAAATGAAAATGAAATTAAAAGGTTTGATTCAAAGTAGCACAGAAACTGCGGCTGAACGGCAGAACGTTACAATTCAAACTAGGTGTCCATTTCAAAATCTAGATCATTTAAGACATACATTGCTTCTGGCCCACTAGGATACCCTGTGTCGTGGGAACCACAAACAACGACATCACAAACATGTAAACATCCAAGACCTGGGGTTTTTTTCCCCAGCCTGGATTCAGACCCTGGACCTCTTGAACTGGCAGTAGAAGGTAAGTAAATGCGCATCTTGAGTTTCAGCCTTGATACGCGGATGAAATCCAGTCAAGTTAGGTTTACTTTCTGCCTTTAAGATGAAAATAAACAATCAATATTAAATCTCTTGATTAAAACTTTAGGCCTGGCAGAAATTTGGTGGAAATAAGTGGTTAACTTAGGCCAAGACTTTTGCTTTCGTTATTTTGCTGTACTGAATAGAACCTATGAACATGTCGTCACAAATTAGTGTTATAGTCAAAAAACCACCATACAAGTTTAGAACCTGAAAAAGAAGTCCTTTGTACTATATGATTTGCGTATTTTTTTTTATGTGCTTTGCAACTCCTTCATTTTAAAGATGAGATCTTTCATTCGTCGTTGCCCATGTCTGAGCATCCAGGGAACAGTTTTTCATGTACCATCGTCTAGCATCTGGTACATGCTGTCACCGGCTGCCGCTTTTACGGTATACGACCATCTTGTATAGTATATTTGGTTTGAGATTACTTGAGAATAGATGGTCAGAGTGGTGTTTTTTTTCCGCTGCCTTTTTCTCCACTACAATACGGCCCGAAGGCGGCGGCTTACATTTTACATTGTACAATGACTTTCAGCAAACAGAATGTAATTTTTTTACGTTGAAATAAATTGATTTGCCTGTGCCTTTTGAAAGCATTTTATTATTAAGGCATTAACAAATTAATTCAATTTCTAAATTAAGTTATTCATGTCTTGGGTTTTATTATTAGCATTCTTTATTAATAGAACCTAATTCTTTTTAAAGCACTAATCCGTGCTAAGGACAATTTTAAAACCTATTTAGGGGCTAAAAATTCCACCCATGCCAGGATTCGAACCCACGACTGGCTATGCGTGCCAGCGCTCTCCAAACTGAGCTAATGGGCGACCACCGACAACTGTGAAATTTCGAACCTCCTTACAATACTCTCTGTATTACGTACGCGGGTTCGAGTCCCGGCATGGGTGAAATTTTTAGCCTCTAAATAGGTTTTTAAAAGTTTTTCCGAAGTTCTGGGATGTCCAAGCGCCTCGAAGTTAAATATTTTGCATTTTGGACCAAGTTGCCTCCGTTTACTTGTTGCCAAGTTGTACGATCCTATAGTTTTGGTTGTCATGACACTGTGCTTACAACTGTTTGACGGACAGACAAACATACAGACGGAGTACGCTTAGAAACAGGATCCCGTTAGTTCAATTATAGGCATAGTAGGTATAGTCTGCTGGCTTTTAGAAAATCTCAGCTACTATCGGATAGAATCGGATGTACAGTTTATGTGTAATAGAAATATCAAAACCAATGTAAAACATAAAAAAATATTTAAAAACCACTTTACACAAAGTTACAAAGGGTGCGAGAAAGTTAAAAATTAATTGGTTTATGTTAAGGATAAAACGACAATGTTTACCGGCGAGTCCCACACTAGACGATAGTCTGTATAGTGGGGGACTGCTCAAGTAGGTTGGACATTTTAACATTAGGCGACGGTTAAGAAACAGTCTCAGATTAATATTACAATATTAAGGCTGAAAAAAATTAAGGTTAGAATAAATTAAGTTATAAAACACTGTTTAGAGGAGACACTGTCACGTTGTGTGTTTTCTCCAATGCCTTGAATGGCTCAGGTTTCGATTTACTCTGGTAGCACCATAGAATTTTGTAGGCTGACATCTCTTCTTTAGGTCTGTTTTGATGAGAGGCCGCCTGTTGCATTGTTTTGTTGCATTTCAGGGAAAAATAGTAACTTCAGGTATTGATGAATATCATTTATTTAATTAAAAGATAGAAAAATAATAACATAATAAACAAAGACTAAATACAGCTAGTAATGAAAAAATACAAGTAAATGTTTTTCACACAATATGGAAATTTTGGAATATTGTTTTCGGAGATAATAATTTTCGGATTGTGGCCACCCAAGGATAAGATTGAGAGTTGTGACATGAATGGCTGCTTGTATAAATTGGGCTAAATTTGTAGCTTGAAGCATCTGGTGATAGACGGAGGTCTGGTCCTCCATTGTGAGAAGACTTGGCTCAGATGGCGTCGAAGCAGCCCATTTAAATCATATTTGGTAGCAGCAGGGACCCTGAAATATCAGACCCATGCTAAGGGGTTAAGGAGGGATTACCAGCGTTGAGACAATCCTTAGTTGCTAAATGTCTTCGCTGGAAAGGGTTTATTAATTAATTTATTTATTCATTTTACAGCTTTTAGTGCTTGTTGACTTTTGAAGATTTCGTTTGGGGCAGTGTTCTTTTTTCGCTGTAGAGAAACAGCTGCTATTTTTGGCTGCCGGATTGACTTCACAGGAAGATGCTTCTTGACAAGGTCTGTGAAACAATTTAAATTATAAATTAGGGAATTAGGATTAAGAAATATAATTATTGAAATTGATGGCAATCTTTATGTAGGGACTAACAACTTTAGACCGTGTAACTTGTGAACCAATATAAGAACCATTTTTCGTAGCGACCCCGCTCTGCTCTGAGCTTTTCAAAATTTAATTGAGAAATTGTCTGGGTTTAGATACTAAGGTTTCACAATTATACTAATGCTATATGTAAATAAACGTTAGGTAATAAAGATTGTGCTTAATACTAACCGTTTTCTTTCATCCCCTTATATTAAGGCCCTGATATCTCAAAGCTTCCAGACAATCTTCAGATTTTTGGTGGCTCCGGCCACAATTTCAGTTTTAACATTTCTGTTCTGTCGACTACTGTCTCCTCACTACCGGGCAGGAAGTAGTTTTGTCGCAACAGTGGAGAGAGCAAATATATTAACTTAAGTGTGTGTGTGTGTGTGTGTGTGTGTGTTTGTTTGTTTGTTTGTTTGTTTGTTTGTTTGTTTGTTTGTTTGTTTGTGTGTGTGTTTGTGTGTGTGCATTTCGTGTCATATGAGCAAGCAGAATATGTGTGAGTAATGAGATCTATTTAATAATTCTTAGAATGTCCTCGGTGGGCTCGTATCCTAGGCCGATGAAGTAGTTCAAAATATTGAAGAAATGTTTATTACAGAGCAGGAAGTAGTATTACACTCGTGTGCTTTCGGCGAAAACCGAATCTTACTCTAGAGCCCGAGGTGTATTCTAATAGCTAACAGACTAGCTATTATATATTGAAACAAGAATTTTATCAATAAAATACGAGTGTAACATAGCCTAACTAGGGATCGACTTAAACCTAAACAAAAAGTAATGATTCAAATAATTCATTATTTGAGTATTCGTACTAGCCCGTCTTTCAGTACTTTCAGGAAACGGTTGAAAGAGCATTATCTGTCTATATCTTAGCTCCTTGATAGGTATGTATGTAAGTAGGTTCTTATTCTGTATTGTTTACGTATTATTATGTATTGTTTATGTATGTATGTAGGTAGATTTCTTTGATGGTTTATGTAGTTTATTCTTTACATTATTAGCTTTTATGTATTTGGGTAGATATCTATTTTGGCATGATTTTGTTATCTGTGTAAGTGTATTAGTATGTAGTGTATGTTGTGCACGTGCATAGACCCGTTTCACATCCCCACTCCAACACCCCAAGGTTTGCTGGAAGAAATCTCTTACAGAGATAAGCTCGCCTTTGTACATGTATTTTCTTTAATTGTATTTCTTTTTTTGTGTTTTTCGTGTACAATAAAGTATAAACTAAACTAATTCAAACTCTGAACGAAATCTCGTTACAATACCATAAAATGAACCTATTTTCATCATAGGCCATTTATTTTTCTATGTTATTTGTATGAGCCGCGGACTGTAGTTATGTGAGATGGGGCAATGCAGGGCCTTTAAGAGAATTAAATAAATGTAATTATGAAAATAGAAAAATTTTTTATTTCTCCATCCACAAATTAATTTCAAATGGCAGTGGTACAATATCGTGCAATAGAAGTACTTAGCGAAAACAGATCAAATTTGCAATACCTAAATACCTACTCAAATTATTATGGATCTAGGCTAAGTAATTGTTTGGTACCTGCAATTTACAAAAACATCTCAGAGGAATTATGTAATAAGCACCTCAGAAAAGCACAATTTAAAAGTATGATTAAGCGCTTTGTGTTAAGTAGTTTGTAGACATAAAATATTATCGATAATTTTAGTTGTGTAGAAGGTAATGTTGGTTTAGTAAGTTACAAAGAACTGTTACAAAGAACTTGACGATAAACTGCATTAGAAGTTTGACAAACTAATGATGTTGTAATCTTGCATTGTTTTCAGTGAATAAATATATAATATTTATAACTGATTTGTCGACATACTCAGCCCCAAACTAGATTAGAGATGTGTATCTTAGCATGCTAGGCCACCCAAAAAACTAATACAACAAAGTATGAAACATACTGTAGACACTAAGTCAGCCCAAATTTAAATAACAGTTAGTTTCTAGTTATATTAATTGTTGTAAAACAAATTTGGAAGTACCCTGGCTACCCAAAGCACAGGGAAACCTAATTTGGAAGCCTGTGAACACTATCGTAACCCAGCCTTGTTTTTTGTCAGATTCATTCTAAACATGTTCAGTTTCAGGTTGAAATGACGTCTCTTTTTCACACAGACACAGAAACCGCAAGCTTTGCCTGAAGCGATGTTTCTCTATCAGCAATTGTTTAGCAGTTACGCATAGGGATGTGCAGAAATTATCGACATTTTAGTAAAGTTGTACCTTTACTGATTTTGTTTTTTTTTACGTAGCCTCGTTTGTGTTCCACTGCTGGCCAAAGGCCTCCCCCAACTCAGACCAGATGTTTCTGTCTTGTGCCATCTCAGACCACTCCGGCTCGGTCGAGATCGTCTCACCAACGTTTTCTTGGCCTACCTCTCCTGCGACGACCGCCTTGTGGCACCCACTCGGTGGCAAGTCTCGCCCACCTATCCGGCTGATATGCCCTGCCCAGCTCCACTTCAACCTTGCAGTCTGGACACCCACATAAGCTATGCGTTACTTTACCTTTACCTATTACCTTTACTGATAATGTTTGATTATACTATTTTTATTTTTAATGCACTAACCCGTGCTAAGGATAATGTTTGAATTATTAATTTACTAGTAAAAATATAAGAAAGGGGAAAGGAAAATTATGCGCTATTTTTGAAATACTCCCGGCATATTAATGGAAATATTACTTTATTTACTTAAGGGACCTCCAGCTTTAATTTTGTAAACACATACTTTTATAGTTTTTCTGTATGAATGTTTAAAAAAAATCAGAATAAGTTACCAATCAATCGCTACCTAATCTTGTCGGGACAATACTAAGGATATTGAATACTAGATATCCTTTTTGGATATAAGCAAAACGTTGACAGAAATCGTTAAGATAAAGTAAACTTCAATGTTTATTTAGTTAACAGCAGGATTTAGTTCATACTTCGCAAAAATACAAAGAATATGCATACTTATTTTATATATGTTTTCGGAAAAAAGATCGTAAAGAAAAAATTTAAAAGCCACTTTTATTTTCTCTATATTTTGGGATGAGCACCCACTTGAATTCGCCCAAATTGCGCTTTCACAAAAATCTGACTCGAAAGCATCTTTATCACTTCCATTTGATCTGAAAAGACAAAATAACCTAACCTAACTATTACGACTGTTAAATGACCGTGTAAGTTTTATAAGCGAACACAATTTAACAAATTTATTTATTTGACTTTTATTTCTACTAGTGAAGTTGTAGTTGCAAATTAGCTCGCTAACGATGGAAGAAAACATCATCAGGAAACTTGGGTGTCTCAAATGCAAATAACTCAGGGCTTACAATTGCCAATCCGCGGTGGGTAGGCTTGGTGATTAAGCCCATACTCTCTCCTGTGATGGGACGTTTATGGGCTGCATATAACAATTGGAAAGAATGGAGAAAGCTGGTGGCAAAAGATACCCCATAGTCACGTCCCTCAGCCATGAGGATACGACGAAGAGGAAGAAGAAAACAATGTCATTAATTCCATAGATATTCACTATGTATAGCAGAGCCGAAACGGATAAAAGAATTAAATCCACTACCATTAACAATGCCAAACTGGCAAATCAAATCGCTTCCTTAGTGCATCCTAATGCAACAATTTTATTTTCGGCAAGGGCCTGTCCTATCCTTGGTGCCAGCACCGTACATAGATACTTCTGTTACACAAATATCGATATCATATGTTTGCAACCCTATTTGCAGAGCTCGGCGACGGGCTCAGAAAAACGCAATATATGTGTCGCGTCCGTGAAGAGGGTCGGGCGACGTCATTTCAGGCTAGGATCGCTGCTATTTTCATTACTGTCAGTGCCCTCACCTGTCTGTCGGTCTGTTGCGTCCAGATTGTCGGTTCCACCATTAGTTTATTACTGCGCAGCTTTGGTTTATTGCTGATTGATTTCGGCTCTCGATTCAGTGTATTCGATGTTTACCGCTGCGGTACCGGAAACGTACAACGACCTGTTTAGTTGCACGTGTGTATTGCCAATGAACAGTCTATACAGTCTGCAGTCATGATTTTTACACGTAATTTAAATATTGTGTCTAATTGATTTTAGTATTTCAAAGTTTTTTATTTGATTTTATTTACTCTGATACTATAAAACGGAGATTATAAAATCGAAAACAAAACTCTTATACTATTTTTATTTTTAATGCACTAACCCGTGCTAAATAGTACGGGTTTAAGCCTCTAAATAGGTTTTTAAATTTGTCCTTAGCAAGGGTTAGTGCATTAAAAATAAAAATAGTATAATCATGTGGGTACAGTGATATCGTTTCGATGTAAAACCTAACTGCAAAATAAGGTATTCGGGGCTGCAAGTGATGCAAATTACTTCAGCCAGATGTTGCTGCCTGTACGCAATACAGAGAGTATTGTAAAGAGGTTCCAAATTTCACTGATGCTGGTAAGTCACCCAGCAGCTCAGTTGGGAGAGCACTGGCACGGTTAGCCAGAGGTAGCGGGTTGGGTTCCTAGCATGGGTGGAATTGTTAGCCTCTAAATAGGTTTTTAAAAACAGACGGTTATTAATAGCTTATTAGAGTACGAGAAACCGCTAGAAACCTCTTGCCTTAGTAAAGCTTCAGTTACCCATACTGAAAAACTGCTAAAGTTAAAACACCAAATGCATTCCAACCTTCTACGCCAACATTTTTCGTCCAACAAAATCAGAGGCGACAGAGCGGGTTCGCTGTATCGCGCAATAATTATAATTACTCATAATTAATTGAGTGCAAGCGACCTGTGCCGTAGTTAATTTGATGAGGGTGAGTTTGTTAGGACGAGGGCCACTCCGGCGATTGCCGTCTTAAACAAGAAAAGAACAGAAGTGTAGACTATTTTCTGTAACACGCGCGGAGCACCTGGCACTGACTGAAAATCAACGCTGAAAGCTTGCCCATCAGCATATTGCTGAGCCAGTCACCTTTCGTGTTCTTTCCTTTTTTTAAATCTTATGCAGTAATATGACAGCGGTGGTAGCTCAGTGGGTAGAACCATAGACTGGCAAGCGAGAGCCTCAGGTTCGATCCCGAGTGCGGGCATGTACCAATGATTTTGTTTAATTTCAAAGTTACGTACATTTGCGAATTTGCAGTCGCAATACCACACGCTAACGGTGAAGGAAAACATCGTGAGGAAACCCGTGGCTTGGTTGGCTCCGCACGTATTGACTAGTCTTTCCTGTGGGCTAGGCCGACTAAGCTGTCAGGATGGTATAGGTGCTGGGCAAGCCTACACCATCTATAAAACCATGACCCAGGCACTACAGCGTCGGAGTGGTCCCTTCACTCATCTAGTGTGAGTGAAAATACCACTGGACGCTGTATAAATCATCTCATTAAGTAGATGCAAAAAGGCCAATATTATTATTATTATTATGCAGTAATAACCTATTAAGAGGCTAAATAGGTTGTCCTTAGCACGGGTTAGTGCATTAAAAATGAAAATAGTATACTTATGCAGTAATGTGTATTAAGTTTGTTTTGTTATTGCGGCGTGTGTACTTTGGCTATAATAAATGTTTTTTCTTCTTCTTTATTTAAATATATATTTATATATTATATTCTTTATTGCAAATAGTAAATTCGAAATATCATTACATGAAATTGGTTTCAAAGGGGAACTTATCTCTAACAGAGATCTCTTCCAGCCAACCTTAGCATTGGATGTTTAAATTAAGATAGCGGGAGGAAGGGAGAAATATAAGAATTGAGCGAGAAGATGATATAGGTGCTGGATTTCCGTACTTGCCGGACAGCTGGCCAAGCCTACAGGCCTGCGCAGACGAGGGACTATCCCCGGGGTACTTTTTTGTCCGTCGATATAGATCTCTTATAAATTGTATCGAGTAACACGAAGGACTAAATGCACCCCGTACAAAAAGTCCCTCAAGTTACCGAGGTCATCAAGAGACCGGAGTGGACAAAGGTTCGGTGTTCTCTTTTAACCCTTTATAGGGCAAAAGCGAAATTAGTATGGCGGCTGTATCAATTCTAACTTAAAAACCAGTTTCTACTACCTGTTCAGTTCAAACCATTATTGTACTTCATACATACAGATTTAGATTATGATTTATATACCAAATTCAAGGAAAATAAATAAATCATCTATTAACTTACCTTGAAACACGTAAATATCACATTTTACCACTAAATTGTTTAATTATATATCAAACATAATCACTTCTCCTGGTCGTAAACACTTATTGAGACGGAAGACACAAACGTAACCACCACTTTGTCACACCCTACCAAGATCATGTGACTAACTTCACTTTGGTGGTTTCACTTGTTGCTTGCGTCCGTTCAGGGAAGACTCATTTAAACAATAAAGTCGACTACAAATGCAAGCTCACATGAATTATGAGCCTTACAATCAACCTTGACAGGTGGTTACAGCCGCCATACTAATTTCGCTTTTGCCCTATAAAGGGTTAAAACGTATTTTCTTTTTCAACTTCATGTAAATTACAACACAATGTAATCTTAAAATATTTGCTTCCACAGCGTACGCTTCACTCAATTTCAATGGGAATAAAATGACCGCACACCGTAGGCGTTGAGTCCGCGAAAGTACTCGGAGGACATTTTTTACGATTCATGGACTTTCGTCCCTCGGGAACACCCATATCCATGTACCCCCATCGTCTCACAGAAACAATTGACAAAAATGAGATAAGGCACTAAAGGACTCGGACGATCGACATAGCCCATTAGATTATAAAGTTGTAGTGGGTGTGAGCTAGTCACCGACGTTCACGAAGTTTCAGGTGTTTGCCTGGAGCTAATGGTTCCTCTGCCAACAATTATTCGCACAAGAGAGGACAGGAAACGTAACATCTAGAGGGTACAAGAGTTCGTTGCGGGGAAATGCAAGCTCATTCGATAGAAAGCTACAACTTTGATGGTTTCATTGACTTCACTTGAAGAAGTGAAGTCAATGAAATGAAATGAATCATTGAGGGAAAAAAAGGAACCCGCATAGAAGTATGCGGGTTCCTTTTTTTCCCTCAATGATTCGAGTAAGAGTATAAAGAGATAAGGGAACACTATTCCTTGCACTAGACGGCCTTTCTACTAGAGATGCGTGCGATTAGGTCCCAGCTTAAGGTTAGGACGTTAATAAAACTCTCGATTACACACTATGTTTATTTACAATTGCAGAAAACAGTACTCTCTTACACGGCTTACAGGTCTCGTGTCTATACAAGGCCTTATACTGCGCTACACTATTCGATTGTCTTTGTTATCACTAACATACACACTACACTGGGGGGAACAAGTACTTTAATAGGTACTTTAGATGATGATGATGATGATGCACGGGTCTTTTCCTGTATCGCATTAGGTTAGACCATACTCCACCCCTCGCTGGTCAAGTCTGGGTTGGTGGAGAATTGTAAGGCAGTGGTGGGATTTACTGTCAGCAGTCTGATGACTGATGATGGCTGACCTCTGCGTTATGCTCGTGAACGAGGGCTGTTCGTGTGTCTGGCCGCAGCACTTGTTATGTTTTCACGACCTATTTGGAATTTAAAGTCATTAATGGCAATCATGGAATCTTATCATACCTATATGTGTATAGATTTAAGAGTACTTGAGAAAAGATGGTCAGAGTTGAGTTTTTTCCCCCGCTGCCTTTTTCTCCACTACACTAAGGCCCGAAGGCAGCGGCTTTCACTTTCATGTTGCATTGTACTTTGACATTCAGCAAATAGAATGTAAGTTCTTTACGTTGAAATAAATTGAATTGAATTGAAGTTATGAAACCATCCATAAGGCCTCTAACATGGCTTAACGGCTGCCATTACATGACAGCCGGCACCAACGGCTTAACTTATATTAAAGTATTAACTTTTTGGGGTAGCTTGATGCAAGGTTACGTCAAATTCGACAATAATTAGAGTAAATTGGTCTAACTACGAAGTCAAACGTGATTAGTAGACTCCGCTAGATTAGGCAACATTATTGAAGTTAGATAGAAATAAACTTTTTCTGCGAGCAAAACTTACTCGCAGAATTTCTACAACAGGTCATTATTT
Source organism: Yponomeuta sedellus (assembly GCA_934045075.1). NCBI lineage: Eukaryota > Metazoa > Arthropoda > Insecta > Lepidoptera > Yponomeutidae > Yponomeuta > Yponomeuta sedellus. Next base: position 20,788,167 of record OW203728.1, read on the forward strand.
ATTAAGTAAAACGTAATTACCTTAATCCCGATGTCAAAGTGTCTTGAAGGTAGACTAGGCTATAATCATTGTAATAATAATTGACCTATAATAATTCACTGTACCCGGCACTTCAGTCTACCCGTGACCAGGGCAACTGCTACGCCGAAACGTCAGGAATTAAGGTAATTACGGTTTACCTAATACACAATCGCGACTAAACCCGTTTAATATATCTTCTTCTTCTTCAGGCTATATTATGTAGTCCACTGCTGGACATAGCCCTCCCCTAATGAGCGCCATAGCGCCCTGTCTTCAGCTTGCCGCATCCAGCATCTGCCGGCAGTTTTTCGCAGATCGTCATCCCACCTGGTCGGGGGGCGTCCTACACTACGTTTGCCGAGTCACGGCAATAATATATAACTCGGTATAAATAAAATAAATAAATATTGATGGAAATATTACACAGATCTTGTTAGCCCTATACTACAGCCCTGTAGTCCCGGGCATAGAATAGGGCTACGGCATCTCCGGCCTGTCGTAAGAGGCGACTAAACGGAGACCCCGGGGTCGTGGGTGGTGAGAGTGGCGGCTCGAGCCACCGCTCCAAGCGACCCCGTGGAGGCGGCGGTATGTGGTGGCCGCACACCGCCGTTAAAGGAGGCTGTCCAGGCATGGACCTGAACGAGGACGTGTGCCTACGCACAGTGCGCGAGGGCTCCGGTGTATTCATTGAGATCCCGGAGCCCTCCTCCACACGCACGGAGAGGGCCACCGAGGGGGTTTTAGTTGGTAGAAATCCAACATAACCCGGCTTTCCCCCTAGGAAGTCGGGTATCTTTTTGAAGATTTCCCCCCGTCCACAAAAAAAAAAGCCCTATAATAAGTACAACTAAATGACTTGTGTTATAAGTGCTGACTCGACGATAGATTTAATACAATAAATACATATTACATCCAAGACCCGAGACAAACCAGAAAAGTTTGTTTCCTAGTTTGACCCGGCCGGGGATCGAACCCGAGACCTTCGGTTTCACAGTCAGCGTGCCAAACCGCCGCGCCACCGAGGCCGTCGATGAACGTCGTATGACCATCGCGAATCATTCAGAGGTATTTCTACAATAATTGTATCATATCGTGGAGTAAATCTTGTTATCTTTGCCTCGAAACGGATTCGTTATTGAAATCTAATCGGTCTCCTATTTGTGGTTAACATGACGAGGGTACCTCATAAATAGATTACTTTTGACAGCCAGTAAGCGTATTGAAATCCTGAAACGTAATTTATTGTGCGAGTTTTGTAACAATCACCCCAAAAGGGCTCGGCTGTCACGTTGTCATATATTACAGGAGCTGATTGAATTATTGTGCAAGACTCGATGGCCGAAGCGAATTGGTCTCGTTTTCATTCCAATGACGATATCTCGATGTACCTACCTCGATGGTACGTTTTGTCGGTGGGTCATAACATAACCTCGAACGATCAGCACCTCGATGGGTCTTAGCCTCGACAGCACACTTCATCGATGGCTCGTTGCCTCGAAATATCATCAAAACCAAAGTAAATTTCAATAACAACCTAAAGGTGTATTAAAAACCGCAATGTTTATTCTCGTGTGATTCTAAATTTGAAATGAGATTTCGCATTTGGGTCTATAAATAATCGAAACAAAAACATGAACGGAAGTCTCAATTACCCATAGAATATCCTGTCACCGTATTTCTTATGTTGACAATATTATATTGCGACTATCATAGCTCGATATTGTCAGGCTGTTATATTTTTCAAAAGCGACCCAAAAATATTTATGTGATAATTTTAATGTCATAATGTTATTACTTTTCTACGCCACGCTAATACGAGTATAAGCTACTCGAAATACTAATCCTGCTCAGAAGAAGTCGCGGAAACCAGCTAGATTAATGATAAAAATAAAAATATACTATATAAAGTATAAAACATGATAGGTAGGCGTCTTATGTACCTAGTACTTATAAAAACCTATTTAGAGACTAAAAGCAAGTGATGCAAATTGCTTCAGCCAGATGTCTGCCTGTACGTAATACAGAGAATATTGTAAAGAGGTTCGAAATTTCACTGATGCCGGTGAGTAGCCCACTAGCTCAGTTGGAAAGAGCGCTGGCACGGATAGCCAGAGGTCGCGGGTTCGAATCCCGGCATGGGTGGAATTTTTAGCCTCTAAATAGGTATTTTCTAAGGTTAACACGAGCAATAGACATAATTAAAGCTGTTTTTATACGGATTTATGCTCGTTTATTACATTTTTCCAACGTTTCGGCACTTTTTCAGGTGCCGTGGTCCCGGATGACTGAGGTGACAGGTGTCTTTTAGAAATCATTAACGGTTAGTTTACTACCCTCGGCAAAAATTACAAAAGTTAATTATGAAGCTACGTTCCAAAATAGACAAACCAATCATTTTTTATATAAAGTCAACAATATTGATTATTAGTAATTGAAGTTAAAATTAAATTTATAAACAAATTACTTTATATGAACTTAAAGATACTGATTATTAATTGAAATTAAATTTATTTTTATTATTTATTCTACAGTCACACTTCTAGCAAGGGGGTCTCATGCACTTATGCACTGGTTCCCATGCTACCGGTATGTTCCAACCACGATCTCTATTAAAATTTGGATGCTGGCGGATCTCTATTGCCTCGCGTATCATTCTAGGGAAGAAACGGTCTTCTCGGGCTAGAACTTTAACTTTATCGAAATGTATAAAGTGAATGGTACCGCTAAGTGTTTGCTCGCTGACTGCAGATCTACCTGAGCGCTTATGTTTCACATCAGCGATATGTTCTTTCACCCGCTCAGCTATGGTACGCTTCGTTTGACCAATGTACGAGGAACCACATTCACAGTCAAGCTTGTATACTCCTGCCTCTTGTAAGGGAATCCTGTGCTTGACACTTCGCATGAATTGGTGTATCTTTCTTGGCGGCTGGTAGATGGTTCTGATTGAGGCGCGTTTCAAAATACTCCCAATTTCGTCAGTCACTCCTCTCACGAAAGGCAGGTAGGCTGGAACTCGCTCGACTGTGTCCGGTTTGACACGTCCTCCGCGACAGACACGCGGAACTTGAAGCTTGTTTGCACGAAGTACTCGTTTGACATGCTGGAGTTCCGCAGGTAGATGGTCCTTGTCGCAGATTCGGTGTGCCCTCTGTAACAGAGATTTCCCGACGGTAGAAAACTGACCTATACCTATCAGTATGGGTCTTTTTCCTAAAAACTGTATGTCCTAAGGTTCCATTTGGATTCCTGATGACTAAAACATCTCAGAAAGCTAAAGAACAATCTGCTTCTAACTCCATTGTAAACTGGATCTTGTTGTTTATAGAGTTAAGGTGGTGTAAGAAAATAATTCTACTTTCTTGCTTCATTAGAAGCAAGAAAGTAGAATTATTGCAGTAGAAATGAGGTCCTTGAAAAGTATGTGTAATGTTACTTTGAATGACAGGATACGCAATAGTCTGATTAGAGAACGTTGTGGACTGAAAGAGGATGTAGTGACTACAATAATTGAGAAAGGAATGTTGCGTTGGTTTGGACATTTGGAGAGGATGAAGGAAGAAAGATTGACAAAAGAAATATATATTGCGAATATGAGTGAAAGAGCTTGTAAGGGACGTCTCAGGCGGACAAATATCGACCAAATAGGGTATGTATTAGCAAAGGCGAAGATAAGAAGTACTCGGAACTGGCGTCCGGGCATGCAATGACTTATGAACGTTGATGAAGCGAAGGTGATCTGTCAGGATCGTGGCAAGTGGCAGTCCTTGATCTCTGCCTACCCCTCAGGAATAGAGACGTGAGATTATGTATGGACGTATGTATGCATAATGTAATGAGCAATGAGTTCCAAACGCTTCTTCACCTTTTTACTCTGAACCCAATGAGCTCAGTTAGTGAGAAAATGTTCTGGATGAATTAAATAACAACAAGTTTGCTGCGACATTAATGACCTTATAGATATAAAGCGGACGAAAACAAAAATCTCGTTAACGGGGCACAGGAAGGGGTGCTACTCGCGATGCTCGGAGAAAGTTGAAGTTATAAAGTTATACTATTTTTATTTTTAATGCACTAACCCGTGCTAAGGACAATTTTAAAAACCTATTTAGAGGCTAAAAATTCCACCCATGCCGGGATTCGAACCCGCGACCTCTGGCTATCCATGCCAGCGCTCTATCCAACTGAGCTAATGGGCGACTCACCGGCATCAGTGAATACGTAATACAGAGAATAGTGTAAAGAGGTTCGAAATTTCACTGATAGTGAGTCGCCAATTAGCTCAGTTGGATAGAGCACCGGCACGGATAGCCAGAGGTCGCGGGTTCAAATCCCGGCATGGGTGGAATTTTTAGCCTCTAAATAGGTTTTAAAAAGTTATAAAGTTACTTTTTTAATTAATCAATTATACTTTATTGCACACGAAACGTTTAACAGGACATTACTTAGGAAATAGCATGTACAAAGGCGAGCTTGTCTCTGAAACAGATTTCATCCAGCAAACCTTAGAGAGTCGGAGGAGCAGTAAAAGCGTTACTTTCTTATTTTTTTCCAAATTAAAGATACGCCCATTAAGATGGTAAATCTCTGCATATCATAATATGATATATTTTTTAGACGAGAAGTTAGCCCCTTTTTTTCATACCTGTTTTTAGTGGAATTAAAGAAACGCCCATCAGGAATGGTAAACCAGTCAATAGATATGGATCCCATGTTATTATTATTATTAAATTCTTTATTGCACCTGTAAAGATTGTACAATTGGCGGGCATAATACTAAATAGTATTTTATTCTAGCCAACCAACAGGTGACGTGGAGAAGTCCACGTAACAGGTGCGCTTAGTGTGGGATCCACAGCCTTGTTAATTTATGAATTTTTTGATGGAATTAAACCTTTTTTACTTTATTCGTTTACAAAAAAACTTCCGTGCTTTTCCGTGCCCGCTGTCATGTAATGGCAGTCATTAACCCATTTCAGAGGCCTTATGGGCGGCTTGATAAATTCTGCCTGTAAGGCCTGCCACTGTCTTACAATCCTCCACCAACCCGGACTTGGCCGCCGTAGTGGAGTATGGCCTAACCTTCCCACAATGCAGGAAGCTCCCCGTGCCCTAGCTGTGGGGCACGGGACAGACATTCTAAGATTTATATAAAATGAAGAGACACAGCGAACGTAGCCCACACAGAAAAGACGGGGCGAAGTCGCGAACTTTATGCAACGCATTGCGACTTTTACGCTACCTTGCCTCTCGTCCTGTTGATGTGAGCCATGCCTCAGACAGAGAACCAAAGTTCAGAAAAGAGAATCAGCAAGCTGAAAGGGCAGTGGGCTAGCCATATTTCGCGAAGAACCGACAACCGTTGGAGTAAACGTGTCCTTGAGTGGAGACCGCGACTCGGCAAACGTAGTGTAGGACGCCCTCCGACTAGGTAGGATGACGATCTGCGAAAAACTGCAGGCAAATGGTGAATGCGGCAAGCTGAAGACAGGGCGCTATGGCGCTTATTAAGGGGTCAATGTCCAGCAGTGTACTAGTATAGCCTGACGACAACGACGACGACGATGATGTTTCAAACTGACTGCTACATATCAAGTCTTAAGTAGCCCCCCTTTAGAATAAATCTCATTTGCGCACTGAGCGGGGAAAATGTTTCCTAGACGCTAACTCACTCCGGGCGGAAAATGTTAAAGTTACTTTACGATTTAGCGAGCAGAATTAAGTTGGCAAGCCCAAGGAATAAGCCGTGGCAAGACCTGCGGCGGCTTCGTTGTTGACAGGATTGTTTTTTTGTCTGACAATGTATGTCTTTGTTAGAATAGTTTTTTTGCCCTCCATAATGCATATAAATCGTTGCCAGAATAGTTTGAATCGTTAGCCTTGCATGTTCGCCGTTGCTCGGATTTTTTTTTTTAACTTGCATCGTCGTCGTCGTCAGGCTATTCTAGTCCACTGCTGGATACAGCCCTCCCTTAAAGAACGCCACGTTGTGCTATCATAGGGGGAAATGCCCATAATCCCCACGCTGAATAAGCCCCATGCGGATTGGGGATCGCAGTTTTGTGGAATTGTACTGCAGGGGGCGCTGCTGCCCATCCCCCGATTTGTGTCCCTTAGTCGCCTTTTACGACACCCGCGGGAAGAATTGGGTTAGTGCTATTCTCAAGGCCGACACCACACAGCAAACTTGACTTGACTTGCATATTGTATATTAATACATGGAGATACAATACATGGGTCACTTGATGCGAAATAATAAATACTCGACGATTCGATGTCAAGCCTTGTGTTTCCCCACTGCTGGGGCACTTGTATCTTACTGCATCGCAGGAAGGTAAGGCCATACTACTCTTCCGGCCAAGTCCGGGTTGGCGGACGATTGTAAGACAGTGGCGAGCCTTACTGTCAGAAGTTATCAAGCCGTCCATAAGGCCTCAAGGCACGTTAAGCCGTTGGTGCCGGCTGTCATGTAATGGCAGTCGTTAAGCCACGTCGGAGGCCTTATGGGCGGCTTGATAATTCCTGACAGTAAGGCTCGCCACTGTCTTACAATCCTCCACCAACCCGGACTTGGCCCCCGTGCTGGAGTATGGCCTAACCTTTCTGCAATGCACGAAGAGACCCGTGCCCCAGCAGTGGGGACGATCAAGGGTTGATAACTATAGCGATAATGCGTTTAATATATAACCAACTATTGGTGCCGGTGCAGGTGGGACTAACCTGGGAACATCGCAATTAATTACATCAATAGCATTAAAAAGTTAAAATTACCTTGCTGAATTCCGCCAAAAATCCCACAAGCACCATGCGGTTAGCTAATGCACCGCCCTCCCTCCCACTTTTTCAAGCAGAAGCAAGAGAAGCAAGTGGGAGGGAGGGCGGTGCATTAGCTAACCGCATGGTGCTTGTGGGATTTTTGGCGGAATTCAGCAAAGTAATTTTAACTTTTTAATGCTATTATGGATTTCCGCAAAGTAACGCCTGATTCTTTACAATTACATCAATGGTGAATTTAGTTTCCGCCTATGTTAGGCTATACAAGTATAAATAGTTATTGCTTTTCGTAGACTTTTCTTCTTCTTTTTGTGCCGTCTTTTATCGGAGGATGGCAACCATGGGTATAGGACAAATAAGGAACGGGCAGTCTATTTTTTCTTTTTTGCCTTTTTCTCCACTACAATACCACCCGAAGGCAGCGGCTTACATTTTACATTGTACATTGACATTCAGCAAACAGAATTTAAATTATTTACGTGGAAATAAATTTATTTCATTGATTGATTGCTATGCAAATGCATATTCGCCGATTGTCAGAATACTTTTACTGGAGCTCCCCAAATGAGCGAGGCCCATAGTATTTGCAACTTGCTACGTGGCCAATCCGCCTCAGACCATATTACAGGTAACGAAGCGTTCGATACAACTACACCATCTATCAAAAACGATCTGTAACGGAACGACTGATCGTGTGCGATTCATTAAATGAAACCGAACGTGCCCCACGGTCGGTAATGGGTAACTTGGTGATGCCGTCCCGCGGTGAAATTTATTTACTTCTTAATTTTTTCACCTGCTTCTCCAAAAAAGTAGCTGAGGCTGAATTCACACCAAACTGACTGTCAGCCGCGGACTGTGAGCGAGCCTTAGCGTGGCCAGCCTCGCACACCTATTCGGATGCAAGCGGCTTACGTGCTTTAGTGAGTTCACACCAAACTGACTGTCAGCCGCCCACAGTGAGCGAGCCTTAGCGTATCCAGTCTCGCGCACCTATTCAGATGCAAGCGGCTTACGTGCTTTAGGCTGACTTCACACCAAACTGACTGTCAGCCGCCGACAGTGAGCGAGCCGTAGCGTGGCAAGTCTCGCCCACCTATTCGGGTGCAAACGGCTTACGTGCTTTAGCTGAGTTCACACCAAACTGACTGTCAGCCGCCGACAGTGAGCGAGCCTTAGCGTGGCCAGTCTCGCGCACCTATTCGGATGCAAGCGGCTTACTTGTTTTAAGCTGAATTCACACCAAACTGACTGTCAGCCGCCGACAGTGAGAGAACCGTAGCGTGGCAAGTCTCGCCCACCTATTCGGGTGCAAGCGGCTTACGTGCTTTAGGCTGAGTTCACACCAAACTGACTGCGGCCTTTGTCCTGCAGTGGGACCCATAGTATGGAGGTTGCATAAAAAGAAAAAAACTGACATCCTTCAAATTCCCTTAATTAAACTAACAAATGCGGGGGCTAGGTACTGAGGGCTGAACATGATCCCTATATCTCATTCCATACGTATCGTCATAAAATTCAAATTCAAATTCAAATAATTTTATTTCAACGTAAAGAATTTACATTCTATTTGCTGAATGTCAATGTACAATGTAAAGTGTAAGCCGCCGCCTTCGGGCCGTATTGTAGTGGAGAAAAAGGCAGCGGAAAAAAAAACTCCACTCTGACCATCTTTTCTCAAATCATCTTAAAACCAAATACATCAGTTGCCATATGTAAACCTAATAAGATTTCATGACTGCCATTAACAACCCCAAATGTCAAAGCATTAGTCAAATGTCTCACAATAATAGGGGAAAACATAAGTGCTGCGGCCAGACACACGAACAGCACTCGTTCACGAGCATAACGCAGTGCTCAGCCATCATCAGTCTCAACCATTTTGGAGGGAGATAGATGACCCGAACACCACGCTACCATTCGAATGACCTTTAGCAAACTTGCAGTTAAGTTTTTGTCAGTTATATAAGGTATCATATAGTTATTAATATGCAATCACGTCGTCTGTACACACTTGTATTATAAAATATATGTTATACTTAGTTATACTTAACAATAAAATCGCGGTGGAATTGGTTTACTACCACGGATTAGGATCGTTTATATAGTCGTCTATTCTATAATATGCCTTTTTACATAGCGAATTTTTAATGAAAGTTTTAAATTTATTTTCAGACAAGCATAGAACACGTTCTGGAATTTTGTTGTAAAAACGAACGCAGTAACCTACAAATGATGTGCCTACCTTGGCTAATCGGGATTTAGTACAAGCAACCTTGTTTCTATTCCTTGTGTTTACGTTATGAACGTCCCTATTTAATTTAAACATTGTTATATTTTTTCGGACATACATTATATTATCGAATATATATTGGCAAGCCAGTGTAAGAATGCCTATTTCTTTAAAACGCTCCCTTAGCGATTCTCTACTGTTTAAGTTGTAAATAGCTCTTATTGCTCTTTTTTGCAAGACAAATATGGTTTCTATATCTGCTGCCCGTCCCCATAATAACAAACCATACGACATGACACTGTGAAAATAACTAAAATAGACCAGCCTCGCCGTCGACACGTCTGTAAGTTGTCTAATTTTTCTGACTGCAAACGCTGCTGAACTCAACCGACCCGACAGTTTTCCAATATGCTGACCCCATTGCAGTTTTGAGTCTATCGTTATACCTAAAAAAAGCGTGGACTCTACCAGCTCTAGCCTCTCACCAGATATTTTTAAACTCGTGTCAACATTTTTAACATTGGGTAGTGAGAATAATGAGACGATGTCCTGGTATACCTGATTCTGCTAGCTCTATGTAGGACCAATTTACTTGACTCGGCTTTCGATAGAGAGCGCCTGTTATTGTGTACTTGCCACGGACAGAAGGTTCTGGTGCATTCAAACCAGACCATTCAGTGATATATAGGCCACCGACTGATGTAAACGATTGGGACTATTTGAATAGAAATCTCGACGTTACGGACAGTCGACAGCACGCCGACCCATACATCTTATTTGGTGTCGTTTCCTATCGAAAGAAAATAAAGACATACCAATAAAAATTAAGGAAACCCGCGGCTTGGTTGGCTCTGCACGTATTGACTACTCTTCCCTGCGGGCTAGGCCGACTAAGCTGTCAGGATGGTATAGGTGCTGGGCAAGCCTGCATCATTACACTATTTTTATTTTTAATGCACTAACCCGTGCTAAGGAACAAATTTAAAAACCTATTTAGAGGCTAAAAATTTCACCCATGCCGGGATTCGAACCCGCAACCTCTGGCTATCCGTACCAGCGCTCTACCAATTGAGCCAATGGGCGACTCACGGCATCAGTGAAATTTCGAACCTCTTTACAATATTCTCTGTATTACGTACAGGCAGCGACATCTGACTTAAGCAAATTGCATTACTTACAGCCCCGACTACCTACTTTGCAGTTAGGTTTAACATCGGAACGATATCACTGTACCCACATGATTACACTATTTTTATTTTTAATGCACTAACCCGTGCTAAGGAACAAATTTAAAAACCTATTTAGAGGCTAAAAATTTCACCCATGCCGGGATTCGAACCCGCAACCTCTGGCTATCCGTACCAGCGCTCTACCAATTGAGCCAATGGGCGACTCACGGCATCAGTGAAATTTCGAACCTCTTTACAATATTCTCTGTATTACGTACAGGCAGCGACATCTGACTTAAGCAAATTGCATTACTTACAGCCCCGACTACCTACTTTGCAGTTAGGTTTAACATCGGAACGATATCACTGTACCCACATGATTACACTATTTTTATTTTTAATGCACTAACCCGTGCTAAGGAACAAATTTAAAAACCTATTTAGAGGCTAAAAATTTCACCCATGCCGGGATTCGAACCCGCAACCTCTGGCTATCCGTACCAGCGCTCTACCAATTGAGCCAATGGGCGACTCACGGCATCAGTGAAATTTCGAACCTCTTTACAATATTCTCTGTATTACGTACAGGCAGCGACATCTGACTTAAGCAAATTGCATTACTTACAGCCCCGACTACCTACTTTGCAGTTAGGTTTAACATCGGAACGATATCACTGTACCCACATGATTACACTATTTTTATTTTTAATGCACTAACCCGTGCTAAGGAACAAATTTAAAAACCTATTTAGAGGCTAAAAATTTCACCCATGCCGGGATTCGAACCCGCAACCTCTGGCTATCCGTACCAGCGCTCTACCAATTGAGCCAATGGGCGACTCACGGCATCAGTGAAATTTCGAACCTCTTTACAATATTCTCTGTATTACGTACAGGCAGCGACATCTGACTTAAGCAAATTGCATTACTTACAGCCCCGACTACCTACTTTGCAGTTAGGTTTAACATCGGTTTGATATCGTTCCGGGGTGAAATTTTTAGCCTCTAAATAGGTTTTTAAATTTGTTCCTTAGCACGGGTTAGTGCATTAAAAATAAAAATAGTGTAATCATGTGGGTACAGTGATATCGTTCCGATGTTAAACCTAACTGCAAAGTAGGTAGTCGGGGCTGTAAGTAATGCAATTTGCTTAAGTCAGATGTCGCTGCCTGTACGTAATACAGAGAATATTGTAAAGAGGTTCGAAATTTCACTGATGCCGTGAGTCGCCCATTGGCTCAATTGGTAGAGCGCTGGTACGGATAGCCAGAGGTTGCGGGTTCGAATCCCGGCATGGGTGAAATTTTTAGCCTCTAAATAGGTTTTTAAATTTGTTCCTTAGCACGGGTTAGTGCATTAAAAATAAAAATAGTGTAATCATGTGGGTACAGTGATATCGTTCCGATGTTAAACCTAACTGCAAAGTAGGTAGTCGGGGCTGTAAGTAATGCAATTTGCTTAAGTCAGATGTCGCTGCCTGTACGTAATACAGAGAATATTGTAAAGAGGTTCGAAATTTCACTGATGCCGTGAGTCGCCCATTGGCTCAATTGGTAGAGCGCTGGTACGGATAGCCAGAGGTTGCGGGTTCGAATCCCGGCATGGGTGAAATTTTTAGCCTCTAAATAGGTTTTTAAATTTGTTCCTTAGCACGGGTTAGTGCATTAAAAATAAAAATAGTGTAATCATGTGGGTACAGTGATATCGTTCCGATGTTAAACCTAACTGCAAAGTAGGTAGTCGGGGCTGTAAGTAATGCAATTTGCTTAAGTCAGATGTCGCTGCCTGTACGTAATACAGAGAATATTGTAAAGAGGTTCGAAATTTCACTGATGCCGTGAGTCGCCCATTGGCTCAATTGGTAGAGCGCTGGTACGGATAGCCAGAGGTTGCGGGTTCGAATCCCGGCATGGGTGAAAAATTTTTAGCCTCTAAATAGGTTTTTAAGCCTGCATCATCTAAAAAACCATGTCCCAGGCACTGCAGCATTCGAGGGGTCCCTTCACACATCTAGCGTGGGTAAAGATGCCACTGGACGCTGTATAAATCATCTCATTACGTACTCGTAGGTGCAGAAGCCAACTTTTTTTCCAACAGAATTTTGCTTCCATATCCTCCAGTTGTGTTGATATGGGAGACATTGCAATGGCAGTTTAGAACTGGTTTACTTCTTGTTGACTATACCCATTCAGACGTCTCTGACTCAATTTGTTTGGTCTATTTGTATTGATTAGTGTAAGGTAGCTATTTGCGCGGATAATTAATCCTGTCTGTCACGTCAATGATTTCCCGATAGACTTATTTTTTGTAACCAATAGAATTCCACTTCTCTTACAGGGAATATTTCGATTCTGACGATACCTAATTCCTACCAGGCCACTCAGAAAGTTTTGCGAAAAAAAGTTTTTATGTATAAGACACTGGCCACTTGCAATTGTTTTGAAAACGTCGATTATTTAAAAGTAAAAATACTACTGTTCGATTTTCAAATTTCCCTTCGCATTTTTTGAGAGCCAATTAAAATTTTGTTGTCTCATTAAAAAATGGATCTGCATCGAGAACATTTTCGTGCTATGATTTTTTACGATTTCAGATGTGGCTTAAAACCTAATGAGTCATTTGATCGACTTCGAATAGCTTTTATGGATGAAGGACCTTCAAAAGAAAATTGGTTCAGACGCATGAAACTTTTTATAGAGGCTGGTGGAGAGTTCTTTGAAAAGATTTAATAAAAAATTTTTTTTCATAAAAGGTTAGTTTTTTAGTTTCTCAAAACTTTCTGAGTGTCCCACGTAGATTTATTCGAAGAGAAATGGGGAGTCAGTTTCTTCTCCACATAATCTACTGTGAAACTAACAGCTTTGGCGTTCATTAAGTGAAAATTTTGTTTTTACAATGCATAAGAATAATTGAATTAAACGTACACGACTTTTCACTTTACGAAAGATTGGCAAAGAACGTCAAAGAAGGAAATATAGAAGGGGAGAAAGATTATTTATTTAGATGACAGTCATGTCTAGAATTTAAGCTAGTAAAATGCACGAGTTCCAGGTTTTAAAATAATTATACATGTATCCCAGAGGGGTAGGCAGAGACCAAGGACTGCCACTTACCACGATCCTGACAGATCACCTTCGCTTCATTAACGTTCATAACTTCATAAAATAATTATATAAACCCAATTAATTAAGGACTTAGAAAAGACTACTTTTGTAGATTTTCTGTTCACTAACATTATGTAGATTTAGAAATAGACACCTAGGTCAACTGGTAGGGTTCACAGCTTATGCGATATTTAAAAAAAAAACATTTTTGTGTTTAGAATGAAATTTTTGGGCTTTTACGAGATGCGGTAGGGAAAGTGATAGAGAAAGTACTTTGATCAGATTATTAGTCAAATTCTTTATAAAAATTTTGCACATAGGCGAGCTTAATGCTACTTCACATTACCTACCAGCTAACCTAAGTTTTGGAGACAAGATTAGCTGGTAGTGCAATTAAAAGTATTAAATTTACTACTAACTCATTTACATCTAAATTCTCTTCTTCTTCTTCAGGCTATATTAGTCCACTGCTGGACATAGCACTCCCCTAGTAAGCGCCATAGCGCCCTGTCATCAGCTTGCCGCATCCAGCATCTGTATTTAGATTATACATATGAATTGTAGTATATAGTAGTGGGGGAATATTATATCATTCGTTATCAACCCTTGTATGTCCCCGCTGCTGGGGCACGAGTCTTTTCCTGCATCGCAGGAAGGTTAGGTTAGGTGGAGATATTATGTAATTATAACAGTTTAAATATAATGTTGATGTCGTGACGTACGAAATTGTAAAGGAACTGACCTGTCATGGGAATAGGGTGTTTACATACAAGCCTAGAACTTGCCAGTGCACCGATACAAAGAATCGATAATGAACCCTTGTATTTCCACACTGCTGGAGCACGGGTATCTTCCTGCATCGCAGGATTAGGCCGTACCTACTCCACCACGGGGCCAAATCCGGGTTGGTGGAGGATTGTAGGACAGTGGCGGGCGTTACAGTCAGAAGTTATCAAGCCGCCCATAAGGCATCTGACATGGCTTAACGACTGTTATTGCAGGCAGCCGGCACCAACGGGTTAACCTTGCCTTGCACTAAAGCGCTTGGAAAATTGCCACTGGCGGTAGTCACGGGACGGTCACTCATCCTGCACGTGACCTGTTGTTGCTTAACTCAAGTAATTGATCCCAATCACTTGGTTTGACTAGGCCACGAGCGCTTTAAAGAATAATAATCCTTAAATACTTATAACATTAACCCTATGATAGATAGCACAACGTGGCGCTCTTTAGGGGAGGGCTTTGTCCAGCAGTGGACTAGTATAGCCTGACGACGACGACGACGACTTATAACATTATAGACCATAATGAAACATGTCCAGGTGTTCACGCATATTATAAGGCGGTTAGCTGTGTGGTGTCGGCCTAGAGAATAGCACCAACCCAAATTCTTCCCGCGGGTGTCGTTAAAGGCGACTAAGGGACTCATACCGGGGGTTGGGCAGCAGCGCCCCCTGCAGTACAATTCTACCAAACTGCGATCCCCAACCCGCATGCCCAGCGTGAGGATTATAGGCATTACCCTCCTAATGATGGGGCAACCTTGCGCTCATAAGGGGAGGGCTATGTCTAGTAGTGGACTGATATAGCCTGAAAAAGATAAGGCGGTTATACCTAGGTGACGTCAACGAGGCCTCGTGGAGATAGTTGCACGATACCACCAGTGCCCTCAATTCAAAGAAACCTAGGATATGCATTTATGAATAGTTTATATGCACGGACTTTCAATACCCGCGTTTCTAGCATCGGACGCGTTCCAAATTCTAGTAAAATTTAAAAAAATTAAAATAGTATAAATTTATTTCATTAAATTTATTTAAATAAAATGGCAGAATACCATTATGAAATACAAATATCTCAGGTACTACATTGGCCTTTGCATCTACGTAATGAGATGTATAGCGTACCGTAGCATCTTTACTCACACTAGATTAAACCGTTGGTGCCGGCTGTCATGTAATGGCAGTCGTTAAGCCATGCCAGAGGCCTTATGGGCGGCTTGATAACAACTGACTGTAAGGCTGGCCACTGTCTTACAATCCCCCACCAATCCGGACTTGGCCCCCGAGGTGGAGTATGGCCTAACCTTCCTGCGATGCAGGAAGAGACCCGAGCCCCAGCAGTGAGACATAAAAGGGTTGATATCGAATAATAATAATTATAATTTTAGGTGATCGCCACTTCCACTTACCCGTGATCACGGCACCTGCAACGTGACTGTAACGTCGGGAATGGAAGCGGAAATACTAGCTTTTTTAACTTTTGCTAAGGCTAAGATAGAAAGACGAAGTTACACCAGACATTAAGCAAAACATTACCGGCTTAATAGCGAACTGAAGAAAGGACAGAGAAAGCACTAACGCTATACAAAGCGGAGTAAGTCATAATATCAAGCAACATTGTATCAACAATGAGCAGCAGCTTAATCTAGTCAGACACATTTAAGACTGCGCTAGTGCATTGTTATGCAAAAACCACTGGAGTTATGAACTTGTACAATATTTAAGATAAGATAAAAATATTCTTTATAATCGACTGACGTCAAAGCCTACTTAGAAGAAAAGCCGACGAAGGACATTTGGAGGGGTTGGTCTACCTTAACTGACGCGTTCAGTGTGTGGATGAGTGAACGTCTACGAATTACGCTACTGGCATTTTTGCGAGCGCTTCTGTGCTTTGCAAGGCACGTTAAGCAGTTGTTGCTGGCTGCCGTCGATAAATGGCAGTCGTTAAGCCAAATCAGATGCCTTGGAGCGGCTTGAAAACTTCAGACAGTAAGACCAGCCACTAGTCTTCCAAGGCTCCACCAATCCGGACTTGGCCCCTGTGGCGGAGTATGGCTTATATTATACCTTCCTTATAGAAGATCACCCGTGCCCCTCGATGGGGACATAATGGGTGATGATGATGATGATGATTCTTTATTGTACACCAGGAAAAAACAAACATAAAATAATTATAAAGATACAGTATAATTGGCGGCGTTATTACATAGAGCAATTTCTTCCAGTTAACGTACGATGGAGATTTGCTTTTCCGTTGGTGCAAATATGAACATTGATTTACATTATACTATTTTTATTTTTAATGCACTAACCCGTGCTAAGGAACAAAAATAAAAAAAAAAAATGAAATTTGAAATTTGAAAAAAAAAATTGAAAATTATTGTAATTGATTGTGAAATTTTTAGCCTCTAAATAGGTTTTTAAATTGATTTACATACTTATACTACTTAAAAATAATATACTTACATAAACCATTACATATGATACAATAGCAATTTATTATAAACATACACAAAGTAACTATAGTAATTTATTATTATTAGTTTTAAATTCTGTTTTGCACTTAGGAAAATATGGTGAGGAGACCCGAGTGTCTGAATTTTTAAATACCTCAGCGCTCGAACTAGCCAATCCACGGTTGTCACGCGTGGTAATTAACCCCATATTTGCTCCTTGAGAAGATGCCTGTGCCCTGCAGTGCGGCGTTTATAGGCTACATGAAAAGAGCACTAACGAAATAGAAATACAAAGCTGAATAAGTTCGTTACCACCATCATCTTCCCGTGAACCTTTGTTATGGAGATTTTAGTGCTTGTATACCTAATATGTAGAATAAAATGTAAAATGTGGTATTTTTGCTGGTACGATAAAGAATTTAATAATAATCATGTGTTGATCTCTATTTTAATATGTAGGTAATACTATAACATAAAAGAAGCGCTCTTAGCTTAGTCAAACGGAGTGATTGGAATCAATCACTAGAGTTAAGCAACAACGTTAAACCTACGATGTGAGTAGCTGCAACCCTCAATTCTGGGGAAATGGCTGTAAGATCTGATAAGAATTGCTACTATAGCATCGCGATTTTGAAAAAGTTAGCAATACTTTTAATAAAATATTCTTTCATTATGATATACAGTATCGATATCAAACATTATACGTCCTCACTGTTAGGGCACGATCTCTTCCTGCATCGCAGGACAGTTAGGCCATACTCCACCACGGGGGCCAAGTCCGGGTTGGTGGAGGATTGTAAGACAGTGGCGAGTCTTACTGTCAGAAGTTATCAAGCCGCCCATAAGGCCTCTGATACACTATTAGAAATAATTTAACAGTAATGGTATATCAGATTTATATAATACTCGTAAGTGATTTAGAACCCTTTGTTCGAAATTGTAAAGCCAAATTAAAAGTGGTAGTAACGTTTTTTTTTTAATTACGATGTATGTTTAAAGGCATTGTTCTGACCCAACCCAATATTTACGCATGTATGCGTAAATATTGGGTTGGCCAGCGCCGAGCAAAAGATACTCAAACTAAAGTTTTTTACCATTTTTTTTTTAATCTTTCAACCCTCTGGTGTTTGCATTTGCTGAACTAAAGAAATGACAGTAGACAATTTTTTTTTGCACGCGCTATTATTTTAATTTAAACAATAGTGATATATATTTCTATTTGTGGTTTATGTCATGGTTAGGATGTCCCTTCAAAAACACTGAACAAATTCAAAGTCGCCCCACTTACTATCTGCATGCAATCTACTTCTCAGTGCAGACAACAAAACTTCACCGAAGTTCTAACTAACAGTGGCTAAACCTGAAAAACAAGAGAAGTATGTACACAGGGAAGCAGCGAGGCGCCCCTCATTACTGGCGCATAATGAGTTTTGTGCCGAGTGTCTCCCACTGTGTTAACAGCCTAGGCGGAGCTCCTGAGTGCAGACTTATAGCTTGCCAGATCAACCTAGTAATAATTTATGTACTAGAGAAAAACAATTTCGAGAGGAGACCAAGAGGAGGATCCAGCTGGGCTGGGCAGCGTTTGGGAAACTACGCCGAGTCTTCTCGTCATCCATACCGCAATGTTTGAAAACGAAAGTTTTCAATTAGTGCGTCCTACCTGTGATGACCTACGGAGCCGAGACATGGACACTCGCGAAAGTTCAAAGTCGCTCAGCGAGCTATGGAGAGAGCTCGGAGTTTCTCTGAAGAATAGGATTCGTAACGAATGTATCCGACAGAGAACCAAAGTCATCGACATAGCTCAGAGAATCAGCAAGCTGAAGTGGCAGTGGGCTGGCCAATTGGCCATATCTCGCGAAGAACCGACAACCGTTGGAGTAAGCGTGTTCTTGAGTGGAGACCGCGACTTGGCAAACGTAGTGTAGGACACCCTCCAACCAGGTGGGATGACGATCTGCGAAAAACTGCAGGCAGATGCTGGATGCGGCAAGCTGAAGACAAGGCGCTATGGCGATCATTAGGGGAGGGCTATGTCCAGCAGTGGACTACATTATATAACCTGAAGAAGAAGAAGAAGAGGATAGGGTACTGTTATAACCACCTTCACTTAGTGACCGTAAGCAGGGGATAACGCTGGCGCGTCAGTTGGTGCATTCGACACGTGTAGTCTTTTCCCACAGCATGACACAAGCGCGGTCACTCATTTTTTAGTTCATTATCCGGGCTCGTAAAAGACGGTCGCCTCTATCTCCTATTGTTTAATTATTTCAAGATTCAATAACATGTGTTTGAGTAAATAATCGTTTTTAAAAAGACTCTCCTGACCCGCCCCGTAACAGTACTTAATCTCTTCATTACTGTAACTCAGTTCACAGGTTGATATCGAAGGTTAGGGTGCGTTCAGTGGAAAGATGGCTGACCGTCTATGACTATAATAAATAATAAATAGTCATGGACATATCACACAGATCTCGTTAGCCCCATACTAAGTACAACTAAATGACTTGTGTTACAGGTGCTAAGTTAGATGATGTAATGCAATAAATATATAGATAAAATCCAAGACCCGAGACAAACTAGAAAAGTTCGTTTCCTAGTTTGACCCAGCCGGGGATCAAACCCGAGACCTTCGGTTTTACAGTCAGCATGCCAAACCGCTGCGCCACTGAGGCCGTCTAACGGTAGTTGTATGTTTTCGAGCGGTTACGTACTTCGCAAGGCGCGTTAAGCAGTTGGTGCCGGTTGCCGTCGATAGATGGCAGTTGTTAAGTCAAGTCCGAAGCCTTAGGGCGGCTTGAAAACTTCTGACAGTAAGACCAGCCAGTAGTCTTGCAAGACTCCACCAATCCGGGTCTGGCCCCGTGGTGGAGTATGGCCTATATTTTCCTCGGGGAAGAGACCCGTGCCCATAATGGATTGATGATGGGGACATAATGGGTTGATGATTATGACAGTGATAGATAAAAGCAATAAGCGCCTATAAAAGTATTACTTGCCCTTGCAAGTAATACTTTTTATACGATTATTTTATTTTATATTTTATACGATAGTAACTAATACGAAAAAAAAGGTTTTACCATTGTAAAACCTTTTTTTTTGAAAATCGTATATTTTATGAAGTTATGATTATTTTCATTGATGGCTCTAGCTAACACTTATATACATTAACAGTATCAGCCTTAAACAGCCAGTTTGTATGTATAGGTAAGAGACAAGATATTTTGCACCTGAAGAGGGTTTCAAAACCATATACCAACCTGTGTTTTAAGTTTGTTTTGTTACTGTGGCGTGTGTACTGTGGCTATAATAAATGTTTTTCTTCTTTTTTTCTTCTATATAGTGATCTTTAGTTTCATACTAGAAGAGCCATAAAGTAACTCACCAGGTTTTCTGATAAAATGAATTTGCATCTAAACGCTGGACGTGGTTGTCGCGTTGGAAGCGTTACGTTGTCTGCTTCAAAATGAATACAAACCTTTTTCATGATAAGCATGCTGAAAATGGGAATGTAATTGTTTTCTCCGTTGCTTACCATTTGTTTTGATATGTTTCTTTTGTATTTCTTAATAATTCACGATACTCATACATAGTCATATATGAAACGGGTCAAATCGCGATTATTTATTGGGTAAAACGTAAATACCTCATTTCCCAACTGCAACGCTGCCGAAACGTCGGGAAATATGATAATTACGTTTTACCTAATAAATAATCGCGATATGACCCGTTTAATTTATAACTATGTTTCTTTTGGTTTGAGTTTATGGGAATGTATTCTTCTGCGTAATTTTCATGCGTTGTCGTGTTAACAGTGATTTTTAGGACCAACGCCGGAGAGGCTTTCTACCTCTACTACGGAGCTGTGGAACACCGGTTTCCCAATCGGGATGTAGTGGATTTGATCCCGGAATGTACCAATGTTCGTTTGTTTTCTGAGTTACGTACTTTTGTGAATATATAGTAACAATACCACTTGCTAAAGGGGAATGAAAAATATCGTGAGGAAACGCTGCAGTGTTGCCATACCTCAGTCCTTGCTAAGATGTAAGCCCAGCTATGAGGCAAGGTGCAGAAATCTCAGGTGTAACTAACTAGCTTTACTAAAAATCACTATTGATACCATTGATAGATGGGTCTGATTTGTAAAAAAAAATTGTTTTTTTTTCGATTGGTAGGGTTTGTGTTCCTGCACGGAGCCCCTCAAGTACTGATCGTAGCATTTGTGCAATGGCAATTGACTTAAAACCGAAGACCGAAAGACATTACGTAAACTCACGTCTGACAAACCTCTTTCAGCTCATCAATATTAATAATTAGTGGTTATATTTTCAGTCCAAACTTACACTAAACGGAAAATTGATGTACTTGTAGATAATTTGTCCCTTATAAAGTCATAAATTAGACCACTTGTTTCTTCAAAGAATGTGACATTAAAAAACTACTCATATAAGAGACAGGCGACGCCATTAATCAACTCTTCAGGCGCACGCAACACGATGTTTACTTTGGACCATAGAGTTATAAGCAATAGAATAGTCCTAAACTCTTCTGTTTGGCTTCTAATTGACTGCCTCGTTGGTCCAGCCGTTAAGGCGCTTGGATGCCAAGATAGAGGACGTGGTTCAAATCCCACTGGGGCCGCCGTACACTTGTACAAGTGGCCTCAGTCTGGGTGTATTTTCGTGTTAGTTACGCCCTTGCCTAGTTACCATTTACAGGGTATCTTAGTTTGGGACCAGGTCAAGGGTTGTGATGTGTGAAAGTTATTATTATTAATTATCCATAAATTAAACATAATAGTTTAATATAGTCGACAGCACATCGATGTTTATATAAGTCGATATATGGTCCAATTTACAATTAAAATAAAGTGGCTCGTGTGCTTTGGGTGGTTGCTTCTAGCTAATGGAGAGTAAAAAATTCTAAAGTCTGAACGCAGTTTGGCACACGGATAATATGTTTAGAAATTACTATGAAAGTGAAAATTAAAACTCATCCAACTGCCAGGCTGGGCGTTGTTACCAAACTTTCACAGTTAAACTCAAAAAAATATTTAGTATTTCTTAAATTATATTTAGTAATAACTTATTACTTTTCTAAATTTGTATGTGTAAAAATTATTTTTTATTTATATAGTACCCCGCATGCTTCCGGTTTGTAGTAGTACGTTTACACCTATAATTAAAATGATTTTTCAGCTTAAATCTATAAATAGACAGAGAACACTTCATTGTATATAAAATTAAACTTTTTTAAATCAACAAGTTTTCAGAAAAGGGCGTTAACTTGGATGCACGAGACGTCGAAAAAACATTTGCCAAAATTCTTTAGATTTACAAAAAGAGACAGATATAGATTTGTCGTCACGTATTTTGTTTTTGGTCTGCCTGGATAGTGGCAAGTACTAAACCTTCGTCTCTCACTCCCCTCCAGAGTACGTGTGTGACATTACATTACGTTATTTTGTTTTATAAACTCTGTTTTTAAAACTATAATAAAGGAATTCTATCTCGCTAGTGTTATCTAAAACTTTTGCTCTTATTTGTAGTACTGTTCTGCTATTGTTGGTATTTTATTTATGTCCTCTACATTTATTGTTATGCTTATATCACTATATTTATATTACTTTCTATTTATGTAAGTATATCATTATTTGTATGTATCTATTTAGGGTTAGTATAATTATTTTATATAATTATACTAACCCTAAATAGATACATACAAATTAAGCATGTTTTATTCAAATGTATCTGAAATATTTCGATTTATTTGTACGTCTACTTCCTTCTCCAATATATTGTTCCAGTCCATCCAAAGGTTGTCTGGAAGAGATCACTTTTAGTGATAAGGCCGCCGTCTTTACTCTTAGGTTAAGAAATATCCTGTGTAATATCCTTTTTTATGTAAAATAAAGTGTTCTCTATCTATCTATCTGTCGCGTTTTAGGTCTATGTCTATGCCCTGAGCAGTAATGGGCCATATTTTACGCGCCCGCTCGCATGGACTCGGCTTGTCTGTGGTGTCGGCAGGTACAGACTGTTGGCGGGGAAAATGTATCTACTTAAACCCCGTATCAGACACGCTCTTCTTGAATGTAAACAAACCATTAATAAAAATTAACTAAAACCCCAAGTGAAAGCGACTCACACTGTATACCAAAACAAATTACGTTATCTTTACCACTAATGGTGTGCAATCAACTATTTTCAGATTCTTAAGACATTTTTATGTAGCCTACAAGTTTCTCACTTAATTGATATCACGATGATTTGGGTGAAAGAAACGAGAGCGATTATCATTCAACACAATCACTGTCTTGGTCCCAAACTAGAATGCCCTGTGCTATGCTAACCAAGGTATTAACAAGCTTGCCAACATAAAAATACACTCAGACTGAGGCCACTTGCCACTTGTACCGTGGCCCCCAGCGGAAATCCAACTCAACCGACTGACCTCCAGCATGGTAATCAGAATGGATACCGCTAAACTAACGAGGTTAGTTGGTTGGTTATTTTGATTTATTTGTTCATAAGAAAATATGCGCTATGGCGCTCATTAGGGGAGGACTTTGTCCAGCAGTGGACTAATATAAACTGAAGAAGAAGAAGAAACTATGAAATTATAGTAGAAATACCACTTTGCAGACTTTTTGTCCGGATCTACTTACGGGTATTGTTATATCGGAAAAGTCCGTGCCTAGTGAGTGACATTGACGACGGGAAAGCAGTAGGCGCTGCGGCGCAAGCCAGCGGGAATCCCCCGCAGCCAGTGTCGGCACCCGCCCCACCTATCTCGGCGCGGGCGCACCGCGCGCTTGTCCGTAGTGTGAGACGAGCAACCGACGACGCGAGCTCCGTCTCTGCTCACCATGATTAAGCTCTGCGAATCGGAGCGAAACCTGGTCGGACTTTTCCGATATAACAACACCCGTAAGTAGATCCGGACTGAAAGTCTACAATGTGTTGTGCTTACGAAAGTTTTAGTTCAAGAAATACCACTCGCATACTGCGAAGGAAAAGATCGTGATTTTATTGACCTGAGTGTCTGAGGTCTCCAAATACCTCAGTGCTTGAAATTTGGAGCTTCATCGCAATCCATGGTGTACCTGCTCCAATGCCCATTGTGCCCTCACACCTGCACTCTGGAGGACCTAACAGAGGCCAACGCTGCTGCAATTGCAGTAGCCAACTATTGGGCAGGAAAAATATACTGGTCGAATCACTGACACGAAAAGTAGAAAAAGTGCTTGAAATGGACAATCCGTGGTGGGCACGCTTGATAATCAAGCCCTCTCTCTCTCTCTCTCTCTAAGAGAAAGCATGTGCCTGCAGGGACGTGTATTGGCCTTTTTTGCATCTACTTAATGAGATGATTTATACAGCGTCCAGTGGTATCTTCACTCACACTAGATGGGTGAAGGGACCACTCCGATGTAGTGCCTGGGACATGGTTTTATAGATGGTGTAGGCTTGCCCAGCACCTATACCACCCTGACAGCTTAGTCGGCCTAGCCCACAGGAAAGACTAGTCAATACGTGCGGAGCCAACCAAGCCGCGGGTTTCCTCACGATGTTTTCCTTCACCGATAGCGTGTGGTATTGCGACTACAAAATCGCAAATGTACGTAACTTTGAAATTAAACAAAGTCATTGGTACATGCCCGCACTCGGGATCGAACCTGGGGCTCTCGCTTGCCAGTCTATAATTCTACCCACTGAGCTACCACCGCTTATAGGGACGTGTATAGGCTTCATAAAAAACATGAAAAAAAACATGATTACATAATTTGGCAGACTGTTAAGTCTGGGCGTATGCTGAGACTCAGGCGACGCAGCACAGTTCAGTACAGGGCAGGGCAGTTGCGGCATACATAGGCCCCCACTGCATGCTGCGACGCAACTATTCGCTCCATTCCTTGGCAATTCAACACTTTCAATCTCTTTTTTGAATAGTCTAGACGATTTGTATCATACAAACAAGGTTCACAGCGAACTAATTTAATTATGTTCTGTCATTGCAACAAAATTGTTAGTAAACACGTCTCGACTTGCACGCGTCGCGCAGAAATCTGTGCCGGCAATACAACGAGACGCAGAGCAGGGCAGACACATGTCTGCGTCGCACGTCCCTGCGCCGCAGCGTACATAGCTCAATGACGTTCCATGCAATTTACAATCTGCGCTGCCCTACGCTGCGCTGTGCTGCGTCGTCTGCGTCTCAGCATGCGCCCAGCCTAATGCATGCTCTACGTCTACAAATGAAATGAACTAAATCACTCTTTTCTCTCCATCAAGCATTTGGCGCACGTACAATTGTACCTTGTAGATAATAATAGGGGAGTTGCTCGAAGCGTCATCGTTTACTTACCGAACAATTTCAATTTTGAACTTTACCCTCCTTAAGTCTGCCGTGGTATGAAGGCGTTGCAAGATTGTAAAATTGTGATAATAGTTGCAGATTGTTTTACACGCCAGACAGGTGTTTTCAACTTTGAAACGGTTCTACAAAAGGTTTTCGTTTCACAAAAACGCTTTGTAGAACGGCGTTTTCGTCTTCGAAAATCGGTTTTCGTTCTCACTAAATATTTTAATTTTAAATTAACCAACTGCTCCAATTCTTATGGAATCAAATTTTTGATAATTTAGTTTTTGTAATGAAAATCTTTTTGTTCATTATAAGAACAAAATGTTTATTTAATGAACGACAATGTTTGGTTTTAAAGTTTTAGAGAAGTACTGCTAGAGCACGGGTCTCTTCCTGCATCGCAGGAAGGTTAGGCCATCCTCCACCACGGGGGCCAAGTCAGGGTTGATGGAGCAATTACTAAAATAAATTGTGTGGTTGAAATGCTACTACCAAATGTACCTACTCTAATTTGCTTTAGCCACAAGGCTCGACCTCGGTTTTGTTTCAATTGTAAACCCATCACGGGCAATGTATCGATTTTAATTTACCAGAGTGGCCCTTTGTTAGGGCGCACGCACATAATCGTTGGTATTGACGACCGACAGCGTTCTTCCATTACTCGATGGGACTCTTTTTTTACGCTGGATTCCTTTTAAAATTTTTGAAACTGTTCGCTGTTAGTGTTCGTGCTGTTTTGTGAATGGTCGTTTGCTGTTTGAAGGAAAAAAGAGCAATAGAAAAGCAATTAAAAAAAATCAAAAAACATCTTTACCAACCGTTGTATGTCCCCTCTGGTGGGGCACGGGTCTCTTCCTGCATCGCATGAAGGTTAATCCATACTCCACCACGTGGGTCAAGTCCGGGTTGGTGGAGGATTGTGAGACAGTGGCGGACCTTACTGTCAGTAGTTATCAAGCCGTCCATAAGGCCTCTGACATAGCCTATTGGCTGCCTTAACATGACAGCAATTACTTTAACTGTTTGTGCGGTATTTATCAGACGATGGACCATCTTTCATCGTGCTCTGTATTGCCCTTACACCTGCACTCAGGAGGACCTAATGATTGCAAGTGATGAAGCAGTCAGCGTTGCAAAGTCCTGGGCCGACTGTTTAGTAAACTTTAATAAAAAGTGTTTGCCATCGACACGCTAAGAAGAACATGTTTTTGCTTTCACAGTCGTTGCGCTTGTATGTTTTATTGATACCAGACTTGGAAAGGATAGAAATGAGGCACTGTTCAGATATTCATTTCAGAGTCTGAGCCAGCTTGTAGTGGAGAAGAAGGCAGCGAAGAAACTCCACTCTAACCATCTTGTCTCAAATACTCTTATTACAAATTATAAACATTTATTCACTTAATTAATCTAATATTCCAAGATTATTGACAAAGCAAAACTTCACCATTTCTATCTCTATCCCGAACTGTCAAAAAAAGAAGCGCGGCAACTTTTGGCATCGTTCAAAAACAATCTTTACGATGCGTTCATAAATTTATATCATGATTTAGATAATGACAACCGGCAAATGATAGGAAACATTATTTATATTCCTTTTGTTGCACTAACCCGTGCTGAGGACAATGTTAGAAACCAAGACCAATGCCAGGACTCGAACCGCGACCTCTGGCTAACTGTACCAGCGCTCTCCCAACTTTGCTAATGGGCAAGTGCCGGCATCAGCAAAATTTCGAACCTCTTTACAATATTCTCTGTTTTATTTACAGGCAGCGACATATGGCTGAAATAATTTGCATCACTTGCAGCCCCGAGTACCTACTTTGCAGTTAGATTTTACATCGGAATGATATCGCTGTCCTCAGTACGGGTGCAACAAAAAGAATATAATCATTCTGTTTCTTGCACTAACCCGTTTAGAGGACAATTTTAATAACCGATTTATAGGCATTAAAACATTATTTAGGCAGGATATTACTAAGCTGTACATGGCTACATAGATAGATTGATAATCTCAGAACTTAAATCCTTACATCGGTCTGTGTACTCTAGAGTGTATAATCCCTTATTTTGCGTCCTACGCACTTAGACCGCTTACGCAATGAGGTTAAAACTGAAAGCTTATTGTATTTGGCAGCAGTGTTTAGTGTTCCTAAGAACCACCACATTGTATTGTTGTTTTGTCTCGAGTGTGCAGCTTTGTGTAGAAATTCATCACCTGTATATTAATTGCGTCCATAGTAATAGAAAATAGGCATCACAAGTCTTGACGCAGTGCTAGCCTTCCATTTTTTTCTACGAAGAGCTTTCTCCAACAGCTTTTTTCTCTTAGGTTCCTTGGAAATTAAATGAATTACCGTATTTTTGCAATCAACGGATGCACAAAGATAATGATATTATTCACAAAACAATTAATTTGTTTACAAAAATGGTATAGAGAACTGTCAAATTAATGTACACACAACAGTGGTGACATCTGTAGTGAGCATTAGGCAGTTTTTAAGCCCATTAGTTGATAGTCGGAAATGAAGATAATTTCAATTTTAACGAATAAATTTAATCGCTACATAAAAGGCCTATTAGATGTATAAAAACCAATATATCAATTTTATTAGTTTGGTTACTAGAAATATTTTTATTCGAAGTATCAGTACGGAAACTGTAACTTTATGCACATTACAAGTTAAAAAACTAGGAGTCCGTTTTAAAACCTAGATAATTTAAGAGCAAAGAATGGACCAAAAAAAAAAACAGCAAATTAAGTTCGTAATAAACAGAGTCTACATAATTATTCTGAAACTCATGCATCAAACTGGATTTAATTCCAGACATCAGTGCCATCTAAATAATATTATTAGCTCTAGTAGCCCTTATGGCACAGAGTGTGCTGCACACATTTTTGAACCACGTTCCTGGCAAGCTTATTATATGAAGCGGTATTAATGTTAAAATTACTTTGCTAAATTCCACCAAAAATCCTACATGCATCATGCGGCGCTCACTTGTGAGCCTGAGGATGCCTCGTGTTAGAGGCGAAACGCGTCGCGTGTTATCTCACACAAGTATTGGTGTCGATGGTGGTGTGATCGTGTCTTGCTTCTTCTAGTGGGAGGAAGGGCGGTGCATCAACTAACCGCATGGTGCTGGTGGGATTTTTGGCGGAATTTAGCAAAGTAATTTTCACTTTTTAATGCTTTAATGGATTTCGGCAAAGTAACGACTGATTCCATACAATATGAAGCGGTGGAAGCCCAGTGCGTAGAACATTTGTTTATTTTCAAAGTTACGTACAATACGATTTAAATCATCGTCGTAATTGTCGTGAATCCCTCATCTCTCACATAGAGTTATCAATTTACAGATATGACCTTTAATTATATTACTCATTGTCTTATCAAATACAATTCGAGAACGATATGAGCAACAAAACCTCCTTTGTAGCTCAAAACTACCACATCCGAATAGTTAAGTGATTTTAATTGTATTGGACATCTGCGAGTTTTTAGTAGCAATAACTTGAATTAATGAATGAAAAATTCTTTATTGCACTAAAACAGATTTGTACAAAGGCGAGCTTAATACTAGATAGTATTTTCTTCCAGCTAACCCACGATAATGCGGACAGTGGAAGGGGTAGTGCCAGTAAACAATATAGTATAGGAGTGATTTATTACCAGTGGTCGGAGTAGGTATATTGAATTAAGGTCACTGACATCAAACGTATATGTTAATATGGATACGCCTCCGAGTTTCCGGATTATTATGATAAAAATACCAAAACATCGAAATTATTACATGAAACTAGTTAAAAATGTATCAATACTCTCAACGCTATGCTGCTAGTGGCGTAGATGACCAGAATTTAATAGTAAAAAATGACTGGTGTGTAAAAACCTTGTTGTAGTAAAAGTGTTGGAGTAAAAGCCTAAGCATGTATAAAATGATATAATAATAATATTCATTTCAACACACGAAATCCGGCAAACAGGGTCTTTTGTCCTCTTATCTCTATGCTCAACGCATCTGACCAATTAGAATCAAGTATCCAGGATGACTCATTGACTGTTTGTTCGAAAACAATGCGCTCGCACCGACATCCAGACCAAGTGGCTCACTCACTTATTTCGGTTCGTGGAGTGCGCTTATTTTATGTGTTTTGAATATCTTGACTTGACCCTGGCTTGTTTACTGTCTTCTGAAATCTACTTAAAACGACGAATTTGGCTTCTAAATTCGCCAAATATATTCGATAACTACGGACATCGATTTATTACTCTTGGATTGGGCCCATTTGAAGTTGTTTTTGTACGGGTAAGTTTTAATTATTTTCACTATTTAAGAAGGTTTTAGAACTTGGAAACAGTTAAAAAAATC